>OX359290.1:447500-1647500 GCA_947179395.2 Pulicaria dysenterica
TTAAAGAGTTGTTAATGTATAACCTTAAATTAATCAAACTTATATTATGTATTTATGTGGGGATTAACTTAAGAAAAAAAAATACGTCGATATAAACCCTAATGAATGCTAGCTACATTAAGATCCACTTTGAAAGTTACAGTCAAGTCCATTTAAGCTACTTTTTAAGTCCACTTAATTTCTTGTAACTTTATATTACAATTTAAAAATGCACACCCTACTTCCATTCCATTAAAACCTTAATCAAGTTGCAGCTTGAATTTATAGATCCATTCAAAACAACTATATAAATATTATGTTATTTTCATTATTGTGATGTCATATTTCTTATTCAAGTATTTACAAGATAATTCTACCACCACTTACTTTCATTTGCAAGTTGAAGAATTTAAAGCATGAAACTTAAACAAAACAGAGCTACAAACATTCGACGCTACCCTAATTAAATTAACGACTTTGTATTTAATCTGTTGTCTAGTAAAAAGTAAAATGATGAATAACTAATTATATAATAAGTTATTATATATTCTTTTTAGAAAAAGAAAATTTATTATGTTTGGTAGGAAGCTAATTATTTAACTAATAAGAGTTAAAAGTTCCTAAAGTCTAAAAAAAATTCTAATTTATCAAAATGGTTCCTACAATATTTTCTTACACATATGATCACTAATTTTTTTTCACATGTGATTATTAAATTTAACTTCATGTACGAATATGTTAGTTTGGTAATCGGTTTAATTGGCCACCGGTTTCCGATGATTACAAGTACCGGCCATCTTTTCCAGAAAACAACATTATATATTTTCATGAGAGCATGGGGAGTACTCATGCTTAGGCATCCCAATGCTTCGTGTCATATCACCACCACATCATACATGCTTCAGCTATGCTTAAATCCCGTACTACCCATGTTTCAACGTTTAAATATTTTTTTATTTTAAAAATACATTCTCTCCTATTTTCTCTCTCCTCTCTCCTCTTTTTCTCTATTTCTCTCACCTCTCACTCTCGGCATCCATCCACCAAGAAAGCATGCTTTTCTTCGGTACCTAAGCATGGGGGATGGTGTAGCATTCGGTAAACCCACTCCATCTCAGCCTGCCGAGAGCATGCCGAAATATACTCCGCATGCTCTGACAATTTTTCACACAAATTAAATGTTTTTTTGCAGAGATCTTATTATTCTTCTACAAATTTTATCAACTATAAAGTAGAAATTACTATTATCTCTATTGACTAACCAATTTTTTGGTGATTTTATTTCCAATAGTTTTGTCTATAACCTTATATCAGAGACCCAAACATCCTTCCGACCAAGGATATATGTATATGAAAGAATAAAAAATATATGTTTAATGACCGATGAGTTACATATGGTCTAGATAAATGGTGTTCGTTTATGTACTTAACTTTATAAAGTATCGTTTGTTCATAAAGATGAACAAGGGCAATATCGAAGGAGAATGTCGTGTTTATGGTCTTGGAAGAGTATATCTGGGGGGAAGAGGATCCTGCAAAACAAGAGGAACTCTATGTTAAGAGGACTTATGGGGACGAGGCCCCATAAGCCACTCTGACGCTCAGGTTAGCCATGTGAATGGTAAAGAACTTAGAGGAGGTTTAGGGATGTACAAGGTGCATACCTTGGTAGGAGACGGTGATCTCCTATATATAGTTGAGGAGCTCCTTGAGGGGCAGTCTAGATGATGGACATGTGTCGCAATCTCCTGTAGGGGACCAGAAAGGTTGTACCTCTCTGCTATGAGTGGGATTTGCTCCCCATTACTGGTGTCAGCCAATCATGAGACAGTTGGTAGTACTTTTTCATTGTTGAGGATTTGCTCCCACTATTAGTGTCAGCCTATCGTGGAGAGTCCAATAGCTGGCTTGGCAAGGTATACCAGGCATGTGGTCAGACCTTGTGTAGATGCCAGGCTGGAGACAGGCCTGTAACGGTTTATTCCACTAATTGTTGCATAGCTGATAAACACCGTTAAGTGTATGCGGTTGGGCCCATGAGCGAACTATTGGGCCCGGACTGGGTCAGGTCGTAGGTACATCATCAAATCCCCCAGTCTAGTTTGTCATAACTAGTTATGGCAAGCTAGACTCAGTTTTGTACAATGTGGCCTATTTTGTCGTTTTCTTCATACAGCTGCTTTCCATCAACTGTTTGACAGCTGTTTGTGGAGCGTGGTGAGCGCGCGTGAGCTGCTATTCGGCGGATGACAATTGTGACGTCTGATTGACGCTGAAGGGTAATGGCTCGACGTTTCTGATTCCGCCCTTCGAATTTACCGCTCATAAGTGCTCTCGGGTTACCCGACTTTTTGCTTTCCCGGGTCGGGTTTGTGCCTTTTTTATAAATAGTCTTCGTTGCTAATGCTTTCATTTTTACGCGAACAAATCATCCAAAGCTTATTCCTCATATCCTTCTTCTGTTTCAAGCTTTTTTCTTCGGAGTTCTTCACGCTTCCACCTTTTGAAGGTACCCATATAACCCTTTACTTTTCTTCTCTCTCATTTTAAATATGAGCAACGTTGGGTATCCCGTAGCCGAAGTTTCCCCGTACGTTACCCAAAAACGCTGTAGTACCTTCATCCGTGATTTTCCATGGCTGAATAGGTTCCATCCTTCATTTTTACGCGAACAAATTATACGTTTATTCAATGTGGTTCGTCACTTATTATACTAATTTTATTTGACTAATGGTCTCTAATCCAACTAAAAGACCAAAATACCCTTACCTTTTCACATGAAATGACCTTGATACCCTTATGACCTTTTTTATATTCCTTAGTTATAAATATTAATATTTATCATTACTATATGTTAATATCTATTTATCTAGTGTTGTTATTATAATTAAACCTCCCTTTTAGATCATCAGCATTCAACCCTCTCAACCTACTGTCACATCAGCATCCACATCTTCTCCCATCTTCAACCATTGCTAACCCACAAACTCTCACATCCAACTCTTTTCAACTCACACCTATTACTTTATTATAAATTATATATATTTAAGAGAGAAAATAAAGTAAAGGGGAGAAAAAGAAAAGGAAGCTTTCCCGTGCTTGATGGAGAGCTGGTTTATGGTGATTTTCAACCCACACCATAGGCGGTTGTTTTTGGTTCTTTGATTTATGGTGGTTTTGGTGGTAGTGGTCAAATGTTTCTGATGGTGGGAGTGGTGACAGACGTGGCTATGCTGGTTTTGTTCTCCACTCATTCGACATGAGAAGAGGGAAGTGTTGATATTGTTTCATTTTCTTTTAAATATTTATGAATTTTTATGAATTTTATAAAAATAAAGTAATAAATTAATAAGAAAAGAGTATTGTAATCTTTTTAAGTACAAATAAAGTTGCATTGTTACAAAATTCAAACAACATATATTCCTAACATAATAAACGAAATTTAAAGACAAGTGAAATTACTGACGAACCATATACAACAAACATGTAATTTGCTCCTCTATAAATTTGTCCATATTAATATATTCATATTTTATAAAGTTGTACATGAATTGTTTACTGTTTGTACTTATTTTAGGTATTGATAAATTTTATTACATGTAAATCGAATAAAGGTACAACCAAACAAAATGTCAGCTCATCATTCAATACTTTTGGAACGAACTTATTTTGTCTTTAGAAGGTTGGGGGTGAGTATCCAACGAATTATTTATTTAATGATTGCTTCCAAAAAATTTATTTGAATTCATTTTTTCAGGAATTAAATGGAGATATTTTGTATAAAGCTTAAAACATAATTCGAGTCTACATCTTTTATAGAAATTTTGTGTGGTAAATGTGCTAGTTTTTACAACTAAAAATGATTGTTTGTTAAGTAGGATTGATAATTAATTATTTTTTTCTTTTTTTTTTACAGCAAAAAGGAATCTGACATATTGGATATGCATGATGAAATTATAAGCGCTTTATATTTGTTACATAAATTGAGTAACTTGACCATATACAAACTCAGCTTTGAGTTTGAAAAGGATTGGGGTCGATTTGAATTGAAAATGGCAAATTATAGCAAAATTTCTTGAGGTATTTCAGGATAGCAGTCAATGGTCAACCGAGTGTTTCAACTATGGGTGGTAATTCCGAGTCAAACTATTTAGATTTGTTACCCGATCTGATTCGATCTATAACTTAAGTCTGATGATTAAATTTTCTATGACTGTGATGATATGGTCCCTACACTAACACTCGAATTTCATAAACCTCTAATCTTTTGATATAAATAATATACTAACACGAATAAAATCTATTAATATTTAATATTAATTAATTTTTAAACTATTTTATATACCATACAAACATCTAATCTGGTTTGCGGTTATAGTTTAAATTGGTATGGAGTGAGGTTCAAGGGATGGCAACGGGGTCGGGGGTGTCGGGGATTGCTCTTCCCATCCCCATCCCCGTTCCCCACCTCCAGTCCCCATCCCCGCCCCCATCCCCGTCGGGGAATTGACTTGCATCCCCATCCCCATCCCCGTAGGGTTTCGGGGATCCCCGCGGGAAATCGGGGATTTACTCCATCTACAAAGTCGATTTTTCTAAATAAATGTACATCAGAATTTTCATACAAAACTAGAATTACAAATCTAACTTAACCTTCCCAACAGGTTATCAAAATGTAATCAATCAAGTATTTTAATAGTTTCGTTAGATATGCAATGTTTTTGATAAAAGACATCATATATTTACTTATTCGTTCTATAATACACATAATAATATAGATCAAATAGATAATTTCTCTAACATATATATTCATGAAAGATGCTTATAATACTTTCATTGACGATTTTACAAAAAAACTATATTAGTAATTTCATCATATTAGTTTTCTTTTCTCTATGTTTTATAAATCGTATTCCAATAAAAAACAATCTTATTAATATGCATATGAAAGTAAAAAAAATATTAGATTTGACACAAATGCATATTTATATAAGAAAATTTACTTTATATATATATATATAATAAGATCGGGTTCGGGGTCGGGGAATTGAGGTATTCCCATCCCCGCCCCCATCCCCGTTTCTAAGTTCGGGGAATCCCCGTCCCCATCCCCATCCCCGGTCAACTCGGGGATTCCCCGGTCAAATCGGGGTCGGAGAACGGGTTCCCCATCGGGTACGGGGTTTTTTGCCATCCCTAGGTTCAACGATTGGTTAATATAATATGTGGTCAATCCAATCATGCTAGTTAATTAAGCTACTGGTCACTTCAGTCAACTCAGACTTGCTTATAATTACATTACATTACAAAATAGCAAAGCAGCCCACTACTTTTCCTTTTTCCTGGCCCACTTCTTTTTGTGCTTTAGTTTTTTCTTTTCTTTTATTATTATTATTATTATTATTATTTTAAGAGACATATTTGTTCTCATTTAAAAGATTAAATTACATGATTTTGGTTTTGGGTAAAGTGGTCAACAACACCTAATTTGGTTATATGTGATAAAAATAAATACGTGGTATACAAATCTTTCTTATAATTACAAAAATATCATTTTCATTACTAAAAAAGAATACTTTTTGATGAACATAAATGTAGAAGAAGTAACATTTGGAATCCTTTCATAAAGTCCTATCTTTGTTTTTCTTTTTCTTATACATGATCCACATGGAAGTATATTTTGAGATATATAAACTAAAAATGAGTCAGTGAGTTAAAAGTGATAATATTAATAATAATTATAATTATACTTACAATAATAATTATAATTATAATTACAATAATAATAATAATAAAAGTAATAATAATAATAACTATTATTCCTACCAAGTGATTTATAGCTTAACAGTTTTCGGTATATTAAAAATTTCTTAATTAAGATTGTGAGTTTAACTCTCATTGTAAAAATATACATTACGATAACTACAACGTTCTATTATAACATTTATTACATTAAGGTGAAAATTGTAGACACAAGTGTAAAGGTGGTTCTCATCTCATACCAAAAGCTAGGCATCGAAGACTCAAATATGACTTTCAACTATTTGTAACCCAATTATATATTTCTATTGTTTTCAAGTTAAGTTGACCTAAATAGTACTCTTATCTTATGACTTCAAAATTATTATTCTATCATAACGAATATCAAGGATACTCTAAAATCAAATTATAGTTTTGCTAACTATCAATACTAAAGAATTAAATTAAACAATGCATGGGACTTCTATATTATATAATAATATAAAAATATAGATAAAAATAATTTTTTTATTCTCCATGTGTACAAGTATAATATTTGACAAGGTTATTAGTTTAAATCAAGATAAAGATGAACATTCAAAGAAGACGAAAAGTAAATGAATTTCATTTAGAAAAATTAATGCCTGTCGATAAATTATTTTAATTAGCTAGGGAACTACTATTTCCACTTTTCATTAAATTTATCATTTACTAATTAGTATTGGTCTATTGCAATTATATCCCACACGGCCACAACTTTACTTTACCACTTCATCTTTCACAAAACAAACAAGTTTTTTTTTAAGAAAAAGGTATATATATTATAATTAATTATACACTTTTAAAAGTATAGCTTAGATACAAATTTGTCATGTTCCAATATTACTAATGAAGTGTTGATTATCGAAGAATTTTGTAATATGTGTATTAGGATGTTTTAAGTTGTAAGTAAAGTTTTGTTTCAACAAAAAGATTGAAGTTGCTACTGCAAATTGAAACTTTGTCTAATTTCAGTTTTCAAATAACGATATCAATCGTCTAAATGTCTAATCATGAAAGTAAAGTGATCATGACATGACCACATTTTCAACATATATAAGGATAAGCAAAAAAACTAGTTTCAATTGAACTTATATCTGAACCGGACCAATTTATATACTTTTGGATCGGTTCTTGATTTCTATATTTCTCTTACTTTGGTTTTTGGTTCTATCGGGTTCATTTTTTTTTACCCAGAACCGAGGAACCGATTAGGAACAAATGGTTTGGTCATCAGTTCTTATGTTGCCGCATTTTCGGTTCCGATATTTTCTAGTTCGGTTCAGTTCGGTTCGGTTTTGGAACTAAGTTCATCCCAATCTATACACACAAACCATTATCATCTTCTTTAAACAGCTTAAGGACTTTTGTGCATGTCATTGTCACTACAACTTATCATTTCTGCTTTCTCAACAGGTTCCACCAGTCCTTGTCGGCTCCTCTCAGAAGATTCGTAGCATACCCGACTTTGGTACTTTTAGGTCACTGACTTATAAGAAAAGCACCCTCCACCTCTGAAATCCACCGGGCACTCTTCGCTGGGTATGGAGTACCCTCGAAGTGTGGCGGTTGGCAAGCCGCAAAGTTTCTGTAAGTAACCACTCATGCAGTTTGGTTAGTTGCAGTAGTTAACACTTTGGTGGCAGTAACAGTAGTTGCTTCTCTTGTGGCCCATAAAATGCTTATCTTCTGATCGATCATAGTACTCATATCTTACTTCAACTCGGTCACTAATTTGGGTAACAGCCTGCTTAGTGTTTTAGTGACCTTCGCAGCCACCAATTCAGCCAGGCCAGGATCCTCAAACTCTTCTTCCTTAGTTTTCACATTCTCCAGGTTCTTATTTTCCGGAACTACATTCTTAGGTCTCGATTAATTTAGTGCAGGTTGTTAGCAAGGGTCCGACTCACTTATTGCACTAGCCTTCACATCGTCAATGATGGGTACACGTCTCCTTATATTCACCATTTTAAAGTATAGATAAAGCACTAAGGTATTAGATGGATTTACCACCCTCTCCTCATCATATTGCAGTTGGTATCTAGTTATCATGTTCGCATGTCTTTACATAAATTCGAAGTAGCCCTATACACTCTAAGGCACTCCTATTCTACATGCATACTACATCCTACAAATACCCCTCACTTTATTCACAAGATTCTCAATGATTTCATGAAGTTCCAACACATACCATGTGCTCGTAATTTATGGGCCCGTATATTACTCCGAACACACTATACATATCCGATCTTGGCATTACCACTAGAAGTCCCGATTCACAGGCTTAGGGCATGTATCACATAATATTTCGCGTGTAAGCATCACATATTGTCCAACCTAGCTATGCTAAAGCACTCTAGCTAAAGCAATACACGAGGCCATCACACAAATCAAATACACTACAAATACAAGTCCCTACCGAATAGTAAGTCACACAGGCTAATAGATTTTTGATTTAGCCCTACCACACAATCAAACAAGAACATTTAATAAGACCCAAATCAAGTATTCTAAACCTGTGTGGTTAATATTATGCATGGCATAGAGCATTCATTAATATGAAGTTAAACTCATGTCTATTTATACTATATTATAAAACATTTAAATCAATGTAATCTCTTAATTTTAAGTAACTTGAAATTACTAATTTTCTCTTTATTTAAATATATAAGGAAACCATTATATAGAGTTAATTAGATTCTTAAATAACATTTATATAAGTAAATCTTCAATAATAAATAATGTTAAAAAAAGTCAAGTAAATGCAAATAATTTTCAACCTATATGATATTAAATACAAATTAAAAACTAAATAAAAAGGTTCTTCATTAAAAAATAGTTTAAATATTCTTTCATAGAACGCATATTTTAATTTAAGAAGTAGAATATGTATAGCTAGAACTTATAAACCTAATAATATGTACCTAATTTGTAGATATTTATGGATTTTCTAAATGACTTGTGTATTCAAAACAAAAGGTATAATTTATAATATATTAAATATTCTTTTTGTTTCTCATTTTTTAATAAAAGAGATATAAAGAATAGAGAAATAAAATAAATGGAAAAAGGAGAAAGAAGATAGGTATAATTTGAACCAAAATTGTTTGATATCATCATAATACGTGAATATAATAGCCTTACTTTATAGAAAACAGACATGTTATCGAGTAGAAATTATTTTTAGTCGCCACATTACGCGAGTACTATGTTTGTGTGTGTGTGTGTGTATGTATAGGAAGGGTTCAAACGATAACTGTTTTTCGTACGAGAACCAATCTTAGCCCTTGATTAAAATTAAATATATAATCAATGGCTAAGATTTTTTAGCGGCTCATTAATGCTTCATTAGTGACTCATTTTGGAATCTAATGATGTATTAATGAGAGTTATTTTTGGAAAATCAAGTCTCGCAAATTAATGACGGCTCACCCGAACGCAAGTTATGGTTGGGTAAATATATAAATTACCAAAATACCCTTATTAATGAGTCATTAATGACATTAAAAACAGTTCTCATTTGAACTTTTTTCTCTCACTCTTATTTGAACAGTTCTCGTACCAAAATACCCTTATATAAGATTATAAGCAAACAAAGTTTGAAACTAAACATTCCTACAAATCTATCACACAGGCTAGGGCAATATATTTACATGTAGGCAATGGACTAGCAAGCTTAAAACGATTACAAATATCTAATTATTATAGGATCGAAAGGTGATGAAAACTAGTAGGCGATAAAGTTATTTACATATTAAAGGGCTTTTAGCCTAGCGGTGTTTGGTTAAAGATGTACATATGTTTAGCCGTTACAAAAATGAAGTTATAAATAGAATCAAGTTACAATTAATCCTAAGTTTTAAGACCTTTAGGCTACAAACATTATAGCCATGTCATTACCCTATCACGGTTGTACAAAACAAAATTAAAAAGTGGTTTCTTTAGCGGTTCGTTTATGGTTTACATATGTAAATTTACATATGTAAACCATAAACGAACCGCTAAAGAAACCACTTTTTAATTTTGTTTTAAAACCTACTCTTAGTTGATCCGTTCTCTTCACCAGATCACGATCCAAACCTATTTAACCATACATGTTGATCCGGATTATAGGTTAATTTTCCTTGTGAAAAAAAAATAAAGCATAGTATTTCCAAAAAATGTTAACAATTATCTCTACTACTTTATAGGTCAATTTTTTAAGACCAAATTATACGTTATTGTACACTTCATGCATAAATTACAGTATTCTAAAACATTCGATCTTCAACTCTACAATTACTGAAAATTAAGTCATTGCTCCGTTTACAAAATGAAATGAAATTACAATTTATAGAAAACAACTTTTCCACTATCTAAATCATGACCATTAAGTAATATGGTAATAATAAAATGAGTAACAACCATCCATTGTTTGTAACTTTGGATAATAAATGAACTTATTCGAATGATATGTTATACATAGTACTTTAAAATTCTAGTGAAGTTAAAATTTTCTTATTTCCTCTTAATCTTAAGGCTAATGGTGATTGAATTATAAATTGAACAAGAAGAAGAAAACTCTGAATTATAGTGAGAAAATTAATGAGATTGTGGATGAAAACTAGCTTTATATATGACTTGGAATGCAATAAGTTTGTGGTGAAGTAAAGATAGCAATTAAAAGAAAAGATAAAGAAAAAGGTGGAGAAAAAGGTTTCAAAGTTGGAGTCATTCTTTCAACAAAAGTTTGAAGATATGAAGCTGCCATTGTTGCTCCACTTTAAGAAACAACTGTAGGTAATCATCAACTCCATTTCAATTTGTCTGTAATATCTTAATTTCATTTCTTTGAGTATGTTATATATATATATATATATATATATATATATATATATATATATATATATATATATATATATATATATATATATATATATATATATATATATTTATATATATATATATATGTATATATATATATGTATATATATATATATATGAAAAAGTTTATGCGAGAACCATTCTTAGTGCGAGAACCGCGAGAACCAATCTGAGCCGTCCAATTCCCCCTCCTTCAATGTTATTGCCCACCCATGAATTCCTTACATACACCCTGTCACACTCTATCCCTCCACGCTCACCATCCATAAAACTTCCCATATCCAAGGAACGGCTGAGATTGGTTCTCGCGGTTCTCGCACTAACAACGGTTCTCGCATGAACCCTCCCCTATATATATATATATATGAAAAAGTTCAAACGAGAATTGTTTTCCATACGAGAACTGTAGAACTGTTTTTAACACCATTAATAACTCATTAATAAGGGTATTTTGGTAATTTATATATTTACGCAACCGTGAATTGAGTCCGGGTGAGCCGTCATTAATGAGCCATTAATTAAGCATTAATGAGCCGCCAAAATCTTTTAGCTATTGATTAATTTTAATCAAGGGCTAAGATTAGTTCTCGCAATTCTCGTACGAAAAACATTTTCGTTTGAACCGTTACGTTCCCAATATATATGTGGAGAAGTTCATTTAAGAACCGTTCTTATTACAAGTATCGAGAGTAACATTTGTAATCACCATTAATGCTCATTAACAGAGGTATTTTGCTCTTTTATATATTTTGACAACCATGATTTGCGTGCGGGAGAGCCGTCATTGAAGAGCAAGTCTTGATTTTCCAAAAATATCTCTTATTAATGCATCATTAATGAGCCATTATTTTTATTGGTCACTGATTTATTTTAACTAAGTGTCAAAATTGGTTCTCTTGATACTTGGAATAAAAATGTTTCTAAAATGTACCCTCCCATATATTATATTATTATATACATACATACAACATTTGAATTTTTTTTATTGTGAGTATTACGAGAACCAATCTTGACCTTTGATTAAAATAAACAATGACCAATAAAAATGATTGTACATTAATAACACATTAATAAGAGATATAAGTGTCACAAACAAAAATACAAATAAGCACGTATCCACCAAAACATAGTGAACAAGGATCAATGTAACTCACATGTGAGTATGATAAGGTCAATATCTCAAATACTCAACCGAACACAAGCATAAACTAGCAAATGTTTGACACTATAAACATAATAGAACAACATTTAGTCTAATAAAATTCATACTAATGACAAACTCACTGAACAAAACAATTGATCAATGCATCAAGTGGTTCAAGAAACTTTAATATAAATATATTTGAAGTAGTTTCTGTATCACACGTATTTTTCATCTAGTAATATTAAAAAGAATTAGAATTATAAAAATCTATTAAGCAATTCAAGCTATTAATTTAAACATAAATTTTTTTAACTATTAAATCTAAATCCAGGATATAATACAATAATAAGTAAAAGTTATGTGTATACACAATTAATTCCAAAGCCGAACTATGAAAAAACCATCAACTCAATTGTAGACACATCTTTGTAAGTTTGTGAGGTTCCAACTCAAAACCAATTGGTTATGAGAGGAGTAGCCTAAGACTCTTATAAGCTCATTACAAAGTCACTCTCCGTCCAATGTGAGATATTACTCAACAATCTTGAACATGTCAAACTGGTCATATCGACCAACCATGGTTTGGGTACGTAGTACAATGGGTTCATTTTCGACAGCCCGTCAACACATATGTAATGAATAATTAGCTACAATTAATAATGTCCTAACAAAATAGAGTCTTGGCGTTATTCATATGGACTTATATGCCTTATCATACCTACTTAAGGCTACATGTTATACCCAACCCGAAGCTTTCAAGTAGGCTCGGGTTTCTTCGGGAACACCAAAACACCAAATGGGGTACCCCAATCGAGTAAGGTTGGCGGGTTTGGGGTCTCGAAGCTTTTACTCGCAGAATCAATATCCCACCTCCCCCACCCCACGCTCACGTACCCCCACCCCCCTCAATGGCTGTTTTTCAAAAAAAAAAAAATACTTTTATTTTTTTTTAATTAACAAATATCACCTATAAATACAATCCATTCCTTTTATAATTTTCACTCATTTTCATTATCATCTATATATTCTCTCTACCTATTCCCTACATTTTTATAAAAAAATACATCTACATTATTTTCTTTATGGATTCACCAAACGAGTCATCAACTTCGACGAACGTCTTTTACGAAAACAATATCAGGGTTATGCAAGCAACTATAAGGACCACATCACAACTAATTTTTGATGACGACTAGGAAATATCGAGTGTATAAACAAGAAGGCCGGCGAAAAATAGAAATCGACTAGCTGGACACGAGATGCTCATTCGCGACTATTTTGGCGAGACCCTGGTATACGATGATGATATGTTTAGGCGACGTTTCCGGGTGAGCAAAGATTTATTCGAGCGTATAGTTCACGATCTTGAGAAAGAGTATGAATTTTTCAAGTGGGCGTGGGATGCTAGAGGCCGGAAAGGATTTTCACCGCTACAAAAGTGTACTTTTGCTATCCGACAATTGGCATACGGAACGGCTACTGATTATCTTGACGAGTACTTGAGGATGTCGGACAAGACATTACGGGATTGCATAAACAATTTTTGCAAGGGTATTATTCACCACTATAAAAGAAAGTATTTACAAGCCTACTAATGATGATGTTCAGAGTTTGTACGTCGAGCATGAATTGAAACACGACTTTCCCGGCATGCTAGGTAGCATAGATTGTAAGCATTGGTCTTGGGCTAATTGCCCTGTAGCATGGAGAGGTCAATATATGAGAGGTGATCATGAGCGACCGACAATAATACTAGAGGCGGTGGCATCTCATGATCTATGAATTTGGTATGCATTCTTCGGAGTTTCCGGTTCCAACAATGACATCAATGTTCTCAATCAATCGCCTTTATTGAACAACGTGTATGAAGACAAAGCACCCGAGTGTATATTTGAGGCGAATGGAGCAACTTACAAACACGGATATTTTCTTGCCGATAGTATATTTCCGAAGTGGACAACTTTTGTCAAATCATTTACGTGCCAACAAGAAAATAAAAGGAAAAAGTTTAAGTCCGCACAAGAATAGGCAAGGAAAGACGTTGAACGTGCTTTTGGCGTGCTTAAACAATGTTGGCACATTCTTCACCACCCAGCACGTTCATTGCCGATGGCAAAATTGAGGAGTATTATGTATGCTTGCATAATATTACCCAATATGATTTTCGAAGACGAAGGTCATGCGATTTGCAGTTTCCATGACGACAACATTTTAGCGGATGATATAGAAGTAACTATCAGCGAGGAACAACGGGCAGCAAATGTTCGAGAAGTAAAAAACCGGGAGACTCATAACAACCTTCGATCTGATTTGGTCGAACACATTTGGAGTATTCAAATGCCCGACAACGGAGACGACTAGTTTTTAGTTTTTATTATTATTATTGTTTTTACGTAATTTTAAAATTTTAAATTTCTAGAATTTATGTAATTTAGTTATTATTATTTAAATTTTAAAATTCTAAAATTTTATTTGAAATTTGTCATTTATATTTTATTTATTAATGAAAAAAATAATTAAGTTTAATAAATTTGTAAAAATAAAAAATAATAAAAAAGTGGGGAAAGTTTGGGGTAGATTCGAAAGTATATCGAATATAGCTGCAAAAGGATTTTGCGGACCAAAATTGACGGATATTCGTTAGGGTTATGAATATTGGATTGACCCACTGTGAATAATACTTCGTGGATTCATGTCAAAAGTATTTATCACATAGGTTATCCTTAAGCCTGAGGTTTTTGGTTTGAGATACGGTAACTGTTGTCTTCTTAACGTGTTTTAACGCCATGCCGTAACAGGGTGGTCATAAGGAGCGTGTTTAGATTCAGTGGGAGCCATATTTCTGGGCCCCTTGATTGATTACAGAAACTGGTAAGTGCACGGCCGTGCCCAAACGAACTGATCTGTTCTTTGTCGTTTATCACACAGTTTTGAAATCAAGTATGTCATGAACCAAGTTCTTGAGTCTCTGAGTTTACTTTCTCCATGCTTATGCTCAAAATTGAAATATCGCGCTGCAAGGGACAAACCTATATATATATATATATATATATATATATATATATATATATATATATATATGTATATATATATATATATATATATATATATATATATATATATATATATATAATATATATATATATATATATATATATATATATATATATATATATAAAACGTACCCATTCATGAACATGGAGTTTATGATAGTTTAGTTTATAAATAGTTAGTTTATAACAGGTTACTTCTAAGCAGGTTGCTTATGAAGTTTTATCACAAGTTACTTTGGGGTATAAGAGTTATTATAAACTGGTTACCCTAAGTGTCTGGCTAGGGACCTCCTTAGGCTAACAATGTGCAGTAACTATTATTTATCTTGCACAAGTGGGAGTCTGTTAGATTATGTGCAGAGATAATTAATGGGCACATTGTATCCAATGTTATAAGATACTAAAGGGTCACACTGCTACACACCCAAATAAGAACAGTTGGATTTTACCATAAATCTGTGTGGAAATAATTAATCAGGTTGTATTAATTATTAAAGAGAAAAGTAAATAATTAAATAGTAGAATTAATGATTGAAAAGAGAGAAAATTAATCAGTTTGTATTAATTATTAATAGGAAATAAATAATAAATAGTTATTTGTTATTTAAGGAGAAATTAAATATTAAGTTTTAATATTTAACGTACCAGTTAATTAATAGTTAATTAATTAACTAGTAAAGTCCAGGGGGTTAAAGTGCAAGAGATGGAAGTTTAATTAAAATCAGTGGGCTTTTAAATAAACGGGCTTTGGTCCTTTTAAAGTCTATATATATCCTTAAGCCTTAAGGATTAGAATAACTTAACAAAAGATTAAACCTAGCCACCACACATCTCTCTCTCGATCTCGCCTCCCTCCCTCGTCGACACTCTCTCCTCTCTCGGCTCTCTCTTTTCTCGTCGAACACAAATCGAGAACACAAGGTGTGTTTCGGTTTTGGTGGTTTACGAAGAACATTCACACAAACAAGCTTGAAGCTTTGAGGATTGGTGATTCCAGGAGCGGTCTAGCAGGCAGTTCGTTAGGAGGTGCAGTAGTGGTGGACTGTCTTTAGCAATCCGAAGTTTGATCAGGTATATTTTCTTGTAACCTTATATGTTGATTGTTTGTTCATTAGAAGCTATATTGATCATTAGTTTTAAAGATCCTAACCCTTTTTGGGGTTTAGAGGGTTGTGTTCAATCCAGTTCCTCTTTTAGGATTGAACCAGTAGAATCAAACTCAGGTTTGACCAGTTTGTGTCATTTGGTGGTTTGGTCAGATCAAAAACCCTTCAGTGGTATCAGAGCCTCGGCTCTATGATCTATTAGTTTCTAGGTTTATTCTTGTTTCTAGATTAAAGGTTTAATTGTTGATCTTGTTCTTGTTCTTGGGTTTTTCGAAAAACAAGAAGTAACAAAACAGTTTGTTTTGTCATCAGGTTTAATCCTATTGACCAGAAAATTCAAACAGTTAGTTTGAAAGGTTAAAGGATTATGTTTTTTTTAATATAGGATAAGATTGATCAAGAAAATTAAACAGTTTGTTTAATTAGTAAAACCTAGATAATCTAGTTAGTTGGTTTGTTTAGGTTTAAATGATCTTCTTCATCTTGTTATTCTCCATATAAATTTCGAAAACCATAAGGGGATAAAAACAAGGTTTCTGTTTTTATCCAGTTTATAAAATGTTTGATTTTAACTAGTTAGGTTTAAACCAGGTTTGTGTTTAAACGGTTAAAAATGATAAACCTTTTATCTAAAACTTTATCTTAACCAGTAATTTTTGAACTTTTGTTTAAAAAGGTTAATGTTTAGTTTTAGGATAATCAATTGTTAATAAAACTAGTTTTAGTTAATATTAATAATTGATATTTTTTGGCTTTTGAAATTAAATCCAGATTTTTAATCAAGATATTAAAACAGTTAGTTTTAATAGGTTAAAAATGATTTAAAATATTTTAATTTATGTATTAATCGGGAAAACGGAAACCACCATCACCGTGATCAGCGGCGGCGGCAGGGTGGACTCGGCCCAGGTAGCGCCGCTACTGGCCAGTGGCTTCGGCCCAGGTGGTCTACGGACCAGTAAGGCCTGCGGCCCAGGGGCTATCGGCCGTAGGATGTAGTTCGGCCCATAAAGTTTTTGGCCAAAGGGGGTCTCGGCCCTGGTAGGGGTCTCGGCCCATTAGGCTTCGGCCTAAAGGAGGTCACGACCCAGGTAGAGCTCTCAGCCCAGGAATTTTTGGTCCAAATAGTTTCTCGGTTAAAACAAAAAGGGATATTAATTTTAAGTGTTAAAAAATTAATAAGGTATTATATAAACTAGTATTATATGTTTTAATTAGTTTAGTTAAAATATATATTTTTAGATTTTTATTTATTATGACTAGTTTAGTCGTTTTGAATAAATTCTAAAAGGGTAAAGTTTATATAATAAAATGGGGAAACAAATAAGATAATATTTAATTGACCAAAAGTTGTCGGTTTTAAGTTTTTGGAAAACTAGTAAGAAAACCCGACATAAGGATTTCATTCAAGTTTTGAATGAGATCAAGTTTTTAAAGTTTTATTGAAAAACTATTTTGGTCAAATAAATTTAATTAGAAGATCATGATTCTCATTTTTGGTTAATAGGTATTAATCAAAGGGTAAATGAGAATGATTAAACAAATCAGGTTATGTGCTTAACAGTACAGTTTATTGATTATATATTATAACTGCGTGGTTGTTTTTATATATAGTGCTTATATATAATTGCGTGGTTGTGATACATATAGCTATAATTTTGCCGACTTAGGACTCGCTTTTCCATTTCTTCTTTTATTTTGGTTTTGGTAAGGCCTGCATGCCAATTACAATCCCTTCTTATTTGTAATATTGTACTGGTTCGGGGAGGCCTGCGTGCCACTTACAACCACATTCAATATTGTATTTGTAATAGATTAGTAGTAGTTTAATCCCTCAACCGAAATGGACTCCAAGAAGGTGATCAAGAAAATGGCGTTTTCACACGAAGCACGGATACTTCGGGGAGGTGTCAAGGCTAGTGGGAGCAGCACATCAAGAAGGCGAATCCAAGTCACTTTATCCTTAGGATTAGTCCAGTTGTGACTAAAAGAATACCAATAAGTCAAGTCTTGACTTAATTGGTGATTCATAGTGATCTTATGCTATGATTTGTTGTAGTTACATAAATATTGGCTTCACTATTCAAATACTTAAATAAACAAGTGCTGTTTATAAAATTAGATAGTTTTTTCTAATTTAACAAGTGTTTAAGACTTTTGTGAAAAGTGAATGTTCAAGGTCTTGAACAAATGGAAATAATAGTCATTATTTCTAAGTAAAATAGTTTTTAATAAAACATTTAAGATAGTATAAAAGTGATTATGGTTGTTACTATAATCAAGGAAGTTTTATACTAAATGTTTTAAGGGAAAAAAATTTAAAATGTCTTCACAAGTGTTTTGCACTTATGGTAAGTTTAATGAGACCACTTTCTGTATTTAGAAAGATGGATATATGGAGATCCAAGTTTTTTGTTTCATAAAACAATTTTTTACAAAAACTAAGTTTTAAAACATGTGTTTAGAACACAAGTTTTAGGCATGATAGTCAAAGATTGACTAAGCCTAAAATGATATTTTAAATTAATGCACTTTTTCATAAAAGATAGTGGGAGCATTTGACTAATGTATTTATCAAAGTTAATAAAAAGTTTTTTTTAACTAGTATGATAAATACATGATTGAACTTTTAGAGTATATAATTATCGGATGATTTTAGAAGTTATCTAAAATAGTAAGTTCTTGAGAATAGACTAATCCGAGGAATGCATGACTTATTGAGAGGTACTCAATAAAGATATAATTGCAAGACTTTGAGTCAAGTTATGACTTAAATAAAAATTATACACGTTCTAAAATTGTTTAGTAAGTCAGCTTAATTAAATGTTGTTGGTTGGTCAACGTTAGAAATGATGAAATAGGATGTTCTTTAACATTCTTAGTAATGATATTAGATTGATGTTGGTATGCACTGGGAATCTAATTTCAAGTTTCTTACAAGCAGGTGTAAGAAGGTTTATCATTTCAAATGGACTATAAATTTACAAATGTAATTAAAGTTTTACTTACAGGGAGGTTATTTTATAAAATCAGAAACTTAGGAGTTATTTCCAGTTTCTCCAAGTTTAAGGAATTTATAAAATAAGTAAGTGTATAATTGTTCCAAGGTTGCAAGAACGATTTCTAGCAAAACCAAGAAGGAGTACTTCAGGGTACTAGTCTTGAGTTTTAGGTTTATAACCATATTAATTTTTCCTTGTAATTTGTGATAAGTTACAATGCAAAAATAATAAGTAATTCAGATATACACCATGAATCGAGTCAATGAAATGGTAGAAATTATGCATCTTTATTCTAGGGCGAAATATGGAAGGGTGTAGAAATTAGTTTCATTATTCTTCACAAATTTTGTATGTTTTGGTTCATCCAGGAATAAACTAGGTTTATTCAAAACATTATCCGTGACTACTTATCGTGGTGGGAACTATGATAGGGCTATAAATTCATCGTAATTTTGGGGTAGATTCGAAAGTATATCGAATATAGCTGCAAAAGGATTTTGCGGACCAAAATTGACGGATATTCGTTAGGGCTACGAATATTGGATTGACCCACTGTGAATAATACTTCGTGGATTCATGTCAAAAGTATTTTTCACATAGGTTATCCTTAAGCCTGAGGTTTTTGGTTTGGGATACGGTAACTGTTGTCTTCTTAGCGCGTTTTAACGCCACACCGTAACAGGGTGGTCATAAGGAGCGTGTCTAGATTCAGTGGGAGCCGTATTTCCAGATGCAAATATGCAAGATGGCAATTGCACCTCATTTTTAGGAGAGATATTTCCGGGCCCCTTGACTGATTACAGAAACTGGTAAGTGCACGGCCGTGCCCAAACGAACTGATATGTTCTTTGTCGTTTATCACACATTTTTGATTAAGTATGTCATGAACCAAGTTCTTGAGTCTCTGAGTTGACTTTCTCCATGCTTATGCTCAAAATTGAAATATCGCGCTGCAAGAGACAAATATATATATATATATATATATATATATATATATATATATATATATATATATATATATATATATATATATATATATATAAAACGTACCCATTCATGAACAGGGAGTTTATGATAGATTAGTTTATAAACAGTTAGTTTATAACAGGTTACTTCTAAGCAGGTTGCTTATGAAGTTTTATCAGAAGTTACGTTGGGGTATAAGAGTTCTTATAGCCTGGTTACCTTAAGTGTCTGGCTAAGGACCTTCTTAGGCTAACAATGTGCAGTAACTATTACTTATCTTGCACAAGTGGGAGTCTGTTAGATTATGTGAAGAGATAATTAATGGGCACATTGTATCCAATGTTATAAGAGGCTAAAGGGTTACACTGCTACACACCCAAATCAGAACAGTTGGATTTTACCATAAATCTGTGTGGAAATAATTAATCAGGTTGAATTAATTATTAAAGAGAAAAGTAAATAATTAATCAGTAGAATTAATTATTGAAAAGAAAGAAATAAATAATTAATCAGTTTGTATTAATTATTAATAGGAAATAAATAATAAATAGTTATTTGTTATTTAAGGAGAAATTAAATATTAAGTTTTAATATTTAGCGGAACAGTTAATTAATAGTTAATTAATTAACTAGTAAAGTCCAGAGGGTTAAAGTGCAAGAGATGGAAGTTTAATTAAAACCAGTGGGCTTTTAATTAAACGGGGTTGGGTCCTTTTAAAGTCTATATATATCCTTAAGCCTTAAGGATTAGAATAACTTAACAAAAGATTAAACCTAGCCACCACACATCTCTCTCTCTCTCTCGATCTCGCCTCCCTCCCTCGTCGACACTCTCTCTCGTCGACACTCTCTCCTCTCTCAGCTCTCTCTTTTCTCGTCGAACACAAACCGAGAACACAAGGTGTTTTTCGGTTTTGGTGGTTTACGAAGAACACACACACAATCAAGCTTGAAGCTTTGAGGATTGGTGATTCCAGGAGCGGTCTAGCAGCCAGTTCGTTAGGAGGTGCAGTAGTGGTGGACTGTCTTTAGCAATCCCAAGTTTGATCAGGTATATTTTCTTGTAACCTTATATGTGGATTGTTTGTTCATTAGAAGCTATATTGATCATTAGTTTTAAAGATCCTAACCTTTTTTGGGGTTTAGAGGGTTTTGTTCAATCCAGTTCCGCTTTTAGGATTGAACAGTAGAATCAAACTCAGGTTTGACCAGTTTGTGTCATTGGGTGGTTTGGTCAGATCAAAAACCCTTCAATATGTTCATGAAAGATGCTTATAATACTTTCCTTGACGATTCTACAAAAACTATATTAGTAATTTCATCATAGTAGTTTTTTCGTTCTCTATGTTTTATAAATCGTATTCAAACAAAAAACAATCTTATTAATATGCATATTAATGTAAAAAAATGTTAGATTCGACACAAATGCATATTTATATGAGAAATTTTACTTTAAATATTACATATATATATATATATATATATATATATATATATATATATATATATATAATACTTGATCGGGTTCGGGGTCGGGGTCGGGGAACTGAGGTATCTCCATCCCCGCCCTCATCCCCGTTTCTAAGTTCGGGGAATCCCCGTCCCCATCCCCATCCCCGGTCAACTCGGGGATTTCCCGGTCAAATCGGGGTCGGAGAACGGGGTCCCCATCGGGTACGGGGTTTTTTGCCATCCCTACTAGTGTCATAAGATTACACTCGGTTAAGCAAGTCAACGGAACACACTTACAACACTAAATAAAACCACTGTTACATCGTGTAGTGTTTGGGTACGTAAATAAATATTTTATATTTAAAACATTTTATTTTAAAGTTTTATATGCATTATATATATATATATATATATATATATATATATATATATATATATATATATATATATATATATATATATAATTATATTTCATGTCTAAGAGTTTTTAGTATAATATTAACACATTCCTCGTGTTACTTTTGTTCATGATATATATATATATATATACACACACATTCGTTAAATTGGAAATACATAACTAATAAAAAGAATATTCTAACAAATTTACTTTGAAGAATGACCCTTTTATATGTATTATCTAATACTAGAGATTAATATTTCTTTCTTTTTCTTAAATACTAACATTTCTAAACATGTCTTAACTTTACATGATGAAGCTCTTTTCCGATATTGTAAAGGCGTAATATTATTATTGATGTTATGACTTAATTTGAGCAAAGACATTTTTATTAGCCAACTAATTATATATTTGTATCTTTAAAATTATAAATAAATTTATTCTATTTTAAATAATAATGATATCAATCTATGTAATACTCATTTCCTAGACTAGAATATTATCATGTTCTTCTTATTAATATTGGAATTAAACTAGAAGTTTATTTTACTAATTGTAAAGGTATTTATAGTGTCATAATTGTTAGTGGGAATATAGAACTTTTGTTTTTATTGGGTTTAATGTAAAAGAGGCTTAAGGAGGATCTTTTAGTAGTTAGGCCTTGGGCATGAGCTAGGGTACAAATTCCAATCTAGGGCACTAATTTCCAGATAGTGTTACTATAGGTGCTTGGAAGCTGGAGGTGCCTTATGTGAGCTGCTACAGTGCCAAAAGGAAACAAAGAACAAGGATTCTATTCTCGATCGAATCATCAGTAAAGCTATCAGTTAGTTCTTGTTTGATTTAATAGCTCAATAAAACAATTGGTGGAGTTTTTTGTTAAGAATGGAGGCTAATTAAATATGTGGAGATAATTATCTCATGGATAGTTCATGATTTGGAAATTTATTCAAGTTGCTGTTTTGTTTCCACGTGGAGATATATGCATGTTTCAAGAGTTTGGATTAAACTTGGATATGGATATATATTAATCCTTATCATGAAATTGTTAGCCGACTTATTAATATCTACGGATAAGAATTGTAATTTAATTAGGAAAGTAGTCCTAGTTCTCTCCTATAAATATATGGCTTGTATTTGTAATTCTCATTCACTCAAAAAAATAATAAGAAGTAGTTTCTAGTTCGGCCGTGGACATAGCTTGATCACATCGATCAAGTGAACCACGTAAATTTCTCGTGTTCTTGTTTTCGTCTTACTATTTGCTTGTGTTTGTGGTGGTTATTTTTTGGGTCCATTCCGCGTTTCCTTACAACTAGTATCAGAGCCAGGCTGTTTGTTGGGCTCAGTTGAAGCAATGGCAGAAGTCGGGAAGGTCAAGATCGACAAGTTTGACGGCCACGATTTTGGTTTCTGGAAGATGCAGATCGAGGATTATTTGTATCAGAAAAAGTTACATCTACCGTTATCGGAGACGAAACCAGCAGATATGAAGCAGGAAGATTGGGTCTTGATGGATAGGCAGGCTCTTGGTGTGGTCAGGTTATCATTGACGAAGAATGTCGCATACAATATCGTCAATGAAAGGACCACTTTTGGATTAATCAAGGCGTTATCCAACATGTACGAAAAACCTTCGGCTTCAAATAAGGTTTTCTTGATCCGACAGTTGGTGAATAAGAAGATGAAGGAAGGGCATGTGTTACTGATCACGTGAACGAGTTTGATACTCTCGAGGTTAGTATCAGTTGACATTAAATTCGCTGATGAGGTACAAGATCTTTTACTTTTATCGTCTTTACCTGAGAGCTGGTCTGGCACTGTTACGGCAGTTAGTAGTTCATTTGGAACTACTAAGCTTACTTTTAAAGGGATTCGGGACTTGATTCTCGGAGAAGATATCCGTAGGCGGAACTCCAAGGAGTCATCGAGTTCTTTACTGAGTGCTGATGGCAGGGGTAGAAAGAATGACAGGGGTAGAGGTCAAAATAGAAACAGGTCAAAATCGAGGAAGAGGGGTCAATCAAAGAACATGAATGATATTGCTTGCTGGAACTGCAAGCAGAGTGGGCATTTCAGAAATCAGTGTACAGCTCCGAAGACTCAGAAAAAGATGAATGTTGCAGCTGATGATGACTCTGATGCTTTAGTTTGTAGTGTTGAGTGCTTGGTTGAATCCTGGATTATGGATACGGGTGCATCGTTCCATGCCACCCCATGCAAGGAAGTGATGCGAAATTTTAGGTCATATTCTGGTCAGGTTCGGCTAGCTGATGACAAGTAACTTGATATTACGGGTATTGGAGATGTTCTCAGAACTTCCCTTGGTACATGTTGGACTCTGAAAAACATGAGGCATGTTCCCGGTCTCAAGAAAATGTTAATTTCAGTTGGTCAGTTGGATGATGAAGGACTTCACGTAGTTTTCGGGAATCACCAGTGGAAAGTAGTAAAAGGGAATATGGTTGTTGCCCGTGGTCAGAAAAGAGGGACTCTATACATGGAAGAGGTACCGACTGATAATGTGAACACAGTTGTTAATGAAGATGCAGGTAGTTCCACTCTGTGGCACCAAAGACTTGGGCATATGAGTGAGAAGGGTATGAAGGAGCTGGTTTCCAAAGGCAGAATACCAGGGTTGGAAAAGGTGACGGTTGGTTTCTGTGAGCCGTGTGTACTTGGCAAACAGAAAAAGGTTACTTTTACAAAGTCTGGAAAGTCGCCCAAGGTTGGGAAGTTGGAGCTGATTCATACTGATGTTTACATGCCTACATCAGTTGCATCAATAGGCGGATCACGGTACTATGTCACTTTCATTGATGATTCTACTTGAAAGGTATGGGTTTATTTTCTTAAAAATAAATCTGATGTTTTTATTGCCTTTAAGAGATGGGAAGCTGCGGTTGAAAATGAAACTAATCTGCAGGTTAAATGTTTAAAGTCTGATAATGGGGGAGAATACAGCAGCAAGAAGTTTATTGAGTTTTGTGCAAATAATGGGATAAGAATGATCAAAACAGTGCCAAAAACTCCTTAGCAAAATGGAGTCGCTGAAAGAATTAACAGAACTCTAAATGAACGGGCAAGGAGCATGAGGTTACATGCAGGGTTACCTAAGATTTTCTTGGCAGATTCAGTTAATGTAGCGGCGTATTTGATAAATCGTGGACCCTCAGTCCCATTAGGGTTCAAGATTCCAGAAGACAAATGGCAATGTAAGGAGGTTAGTCTCTCACACTTGAAGGTATTTGGATGTGATGCTTATGTGAAAGTCAAAGATGCTGATAGAGACAAACTTGAGGCAAAAGCGAATAAGTGTGTGTTAATTGGTTATGGCTCAGATGAGATGGGATGTCGGTTTTGGGATGATCGGGCTAAAAAGGTTGTCAGAAGCAGAGATGTCACCTTCAATGAAAACTCGCTTTATAAAGACAAGTCTTCAGCAGATTCTAAGACAGTAAGAGAATCCAACAAGAAAGATCAAGTTGTGTTTGAAGATGACTTAGATGAACACCTTGCAGATCCAAGTAAGCTTTCAGAAAATATTGAGAGTTCAGAAACCAGTCAGGGTTCAGAAAGCAGTGGAGGAACTGGAAATAGTGGGAGCTCAGGTGATAGTGGGAGCTCAGATTACAGTGATAGTGATGATGCATCCACTTTGAGAAGATCCACAAGAGAAAGAAGACCTCCAGCTAGATACTCTTCATCAGCAAACTATTTGCTATTGACCGAAAATGGTGAACCATAATCTTATTCAGAGGCCTAAAAAGTTAAAGAATTCATCCAGTGGGAGAAGGCTATGAGGGATGAGATGAATTCACTCTAGAAGAACCAAACGTGGTCCTTGGCCAAGCTACCAGCGGGAAAGAAAGCTTTGCAGAATAAATGGGTGTTCAGGGTTAAAAAAGAATCTAATGGCAGTAAATAGTACAAGACGAGATTGGTAGCAAAGAGGTTCCAATAGAAAAGCGGGGTTGATTATAATGAAATCTTATCTCCAATTGTGAAGATGACTACAATCAGACTGGTCCTGAGTATCGTTGCAGCAGAAAACTTACATTTAGAGCAGCTAGATGTTAAGACAGCATTCTTACATGGTGACCTTGATGAAGACATCTATATGGTACAACCAGAGGGTTTTCAGATTGCTGGTAAGGAAAACCTAATGTGCAGATTAAAGAAAAGTCTGTATGGGTTGAAGCAAGCACTGAGGCAATGGTACTTGAAGTTTGACAGTTTTATGCAGAGGAATGGTTACACAAGATGTGAAATGGATCACTGTTGTTACTTGAAGAAATTCAGATCCTCTTATATAATACTGCTGTTATATGTTGATGACTTGTTGAGTGCAGGATCAGATATGACAGAAATCAACAGGTTAGAGAAACAGTTATCTCAAGACTTTGAGATGAAAGATTTGGGTGCTGCAAGACAGATACTTGGCATGAGCATTATCAGAGATAGAACAGAAGGTACTTTAAAGCTTTCTAAAAAAATATATATTTTTTGAAAGTTTTAGATAAGTTCACGATGAATGACGCAGAGTCAGAAACACACCTATGGCTACTTATTTGAAAAATTATCTAAGAAACAATGTCCTCAGACGGATGAAGACAAAGATGAAATGGCTAAAGTTCCTTATGCGTCAGCAGTTGACAGTTTAATGTATGCAATGGTTTGCACCAGGCCAGATATTGCTCATGCAGTGGGAGTTGTAAGCAGGTTTATGTCTAATCCTGGTAAAGAGCATTGATAGGTGGTTAAGTGGTTGCTACGCTACTTAAAGGGGACTTCTAAAACTGCATTGTGTTTCAGAAATAATGATGTTATTTTAGAAGGCTTTGCTGATGCAGATTTGGGGGGTTGTTCAGATTCAGGCAAGAGCACTACGGGTTTTGTGTTCACAGTTGGTGGAACAGCAGTCAGTTGGATGTCTAGGTTACATAAAAGTGTTGCTCTCTCAACCATCGAAGCTAGGTTACAGAAAATGTTGCTCTCTCAACCACAGAAGCAGAGTATATGGCGATTGCAGAAGCAAGTAAAGAGCTTATTTGGTTGAAGAATTTTTTGTCGGAGTTGGGCATGAAGCAGGATGACAGTGTTCTCTATTGTGATAATCAGAGTGCAGTTCACCTTGCTAAGAATCCGGTGTTTCACAGCAGAATGAAACATATTCAGAGGAGACATCATTTTATCAGGGATTTGATAAGTGATGGTACGTTGTCCTTGAAAAAGATCCTTGGTACAAAGAATCTTGCAAATATATTTACTAAGGTGGTGACAACAGATAAGCTGAAGCTTTGCATGACTTCAGCTGGTTTTCAGATTCAGTGATGAATGAAGACGCCGAACTAGAGACAAAGAGAAATGTTACAGAGATTACAAGTTCTTGGATGACAATTGAGCTGGTCAACTTCTAAGTGGGAGATTGTTGAGAATGGAGGCTAATTAAATATGTGGAGATAATTATCACATGGAGAGTTCATGATTTGGAAATTAATTCAAGTTGCTGTTTTGTTTCCACGTTGAGATATATGCATGTTTCAAGAGTTTGGATTAAACTTGGATATGGATATATATTAATCCTGATCATGAAATTGTTAACCGACTTATTAATATCTACAGATAAGAATTGTAATTTAATTAGGAAAGTAGTCCTAGTTCTCTCCTATAAATATATGGCTTGTATTTGTAATTCTCATTCACTCAAAAAATTAATAAGAAGTAGTCTCTAGTTCGGCCATGGACGTAGCTTGATCACATCGACCAAATGAACCACGTAAATTTCTCGTGTTCTTGTTTTCGTCTTGCTATTTGCTTGTGTTTGTGATGGTTATTGTTTGGGTCTATTCCGCGTTTCCTTACATTTTTCTTAGTCTGCCATTGTTCTTGAAGGGTAGAGTTAGGCAAGAACAAAAGAACAGAAATCATGGCCTCTGTTGTATCCAATATGTGGGAAACCATTTAGACATATCACGCAAACTTTAAGGAATTTAATCAGCAGGTTTGATCAAGAAAAAAAATGATGAAATGTATAGGTTTGTGTTGCTTAGAACCAAACGGAAGAAACAGTAACGAGAATGAAGTTTAAATGATGAAAACTTGATAAAAACTCAATTGATTTGGTAGTCGAGAATCCCAATCGTAGTTACAAGCATCTATGTAATCTTATTTATGGAAATTACATTTATGCTAGAATTGTAGTGACCCATCTATATCTATACTAAAACAATAACTATGGAATCTCATGTGGCATGTTTAATGTTCCTCCAAAACCTCAATTAAGCCATATTATTGATTTGTAAAATCTAAGTTGGCATTGAATGGGATTATTTGGGCTTCTCAGCCTCTCAGGCAATCTTCGATGGGCTTCCAAAGGAAGTGGGCTGCGATTGAGAACTATAAAACCCATAAAGAACTTTAACCTACAAAGCAATTCATTTGATTTTCCAAGCCAGATCATTATTATTTCGGCCTTACGTGCCTACTTGTCGGAACATTTAGCCATGTAGGACTAATGACAATTTTGGCCAATTGCTAATGATCTACCTAAAAGTAATTGAATATATTATCAGGTAGTGTTTGTTATGTTCATATGCCTTAATATTTCTTGATGCAATACAGGAATGTTTTCCCTATCAGATGCACAAGAACACAATGTAAATGCAATTATTTTATTCTATCCTATATCGTTTTACTGTGCAAATTAGCCCAAGTCTTTTTTGATTTTTGGGAATTTCTTTTTAAGGGTATTTTCATGGTAATCATGTTTGTTTACTTGTCTTTTTCCTGTTAGAGAAAGTAGAGAAGTTAGAAACAACCAAGAATACAGATTTGCAAAATAAAAAACCACCACCATCACCATCACCATCACCATCATCCCCTTTGAGAATAAACACAAACAATCAAAACTTACCTGTTAAATCAACACCTGCAGGAAAAGCTTAGACTCTTAAGAGCGTGTGGCGAAAAGGGAATCCGATCGCCACTGTAGAAAAGGTGGTAAGAGAAGCTACCAATATTGAGAAGGTTCTGGATGGAAAAGTAAGTAGCAATTCATTTGTTGTACGTATTTCAACCAAAAGTTAGTGCTTTGATAATATATACAGACTAATATGTGTGTTTTTTGTATTTGATAGAAAACACTTTTGGACTATATACGGAAAAGCAAGGTACCAATGCTTCATTTCATTCATTCCGAATCTGTTAGTAATATTTTGAATTGGAATCTTAAAATTGGATGTGTTTTATTTAAGTGCCTACTTGTCTGTAATATATGCTTCAATTTGGAACTGCGAAGACAAATGTGTTAGGGCGGGGGGTGCTTAGAGGTGTGTTTATTTGTGTGATATATATCTTTAAGCTACTATTAATCTATCTTAATTGGAAATGAACTTATTTGATTTATAATAATAAAGTGAAAACATTAATTATTTATTTATAAAGTACTAATTAAAGAGAAAAATTAGCTTAGCTCAGGTAAGATTGATGTTTGTGGAAACCGTCTGGCATTTCACAGAAGACGGTGTCGATCTTCTAGTAATTTTCTTTAAATGTTGTCTCTTTGGCTGTTACATGATATCATCTTATGTTTTCTTTGGTTGATTAATGTTTGTTGTCTGAAAGCTTTGTTGTTGTATATATGATATCTCTTTGTTAAAAATATATAAAAAGCTTTCATTCATGTTATGGAAATATATAATCAGTGTAGAGGTGATTAAAGTCAATTAAGCGTATGTTGACTTTGTCAAAGTCAAGTTTGTTAGTATTAGTTAGTCTGTTATGATGTATTGTTGTATAACGAAGGGTAGTTGTATTTCAATTGAAATAATTCGTTTTCTTTGATGTACGCATTAGTAGTCGAATAAAACATTTTTCCACACAGTTCTTCAATTCATTCACAGATCATCATTTTGTTTTCATTTTTGATTCTCTGATCTTGTTGTTGGTTTGCATCAACAATTGGTATCAGAGCCCTAGGTGGAATTCGATTAAAAGAGATTCGGAAGAGAAGATCAAAAACAAAAAGACAAATCGAGGCAAGAACTACTGGTTTTTTTTTATCATGGGCTCAACAAGATTCGATCTCGAAAAGTTTGATGGCAAAAACGACTTCGGTCTTTGGAGAGTAAAGATGCGAGCGTTGTTAGTTCAACAGAGTACGGTGGCAACCCTGAGTGGAGAAGACAATCTACCTGCAACTCTGTCCAAAAAAGAGAAAAAGGAGATTATGGAGAAGGCACATAGTGCTATAATCTTGAGTCTCGGGGATCGAGTACTTCGAGAGGTAACCAAGGAGACATCAGCAGCAGGTGTATGGATGAAACTTGAAAGTCTGTACATGACTAAATCGCTGGCAAATAGGTTATACTTGAAGAAGAGGTTGTATACGTTTTAGATGACCTCAGGAGGTAAAGTAGAAGATCATGTAGATGAGTTCAATAAATTAGTCTTGGATCTTGAAAATATTGAGGTTTCTCTGGATGACGAAGATCAGCCGATAATATTTCTGACCTCACTACCAGACTCCTATGAGCATTTTGTCGAAACTCTGATGTATGGTAGAGAGAGTTTGACAATGGAAGAGGTCCTTGCAGCATTGAATTCTAAAGAATTAAAAAGGAGAGGAGAAGTCAAAGAAGAATTCAGTGAAGGTTTATTTGTCAGAGGTAAGTTTGACAAAAGGGAAGGCAAGGCAAAACATGCGTCGAAGGGGAAGACTAAGGCCAAAAGAAAGTGTTTCATATGCCATTCTGAAGATCATTTAAAGAAGGACTACCCAGAAAGAAAGAAGTCAAAGGGAGGAGGTGCCAATTGGAAGAAAAGGGACACAGGTAACTCTGACTCTTATTCTGATGGGTATGATAGTGCTGAAGTTCTTGTTACATCAGTGTTGAAAAATACGCATGAATGGGTGTTGGACTCTGGGGGCTCTTTTCACATGACTCCTTGTAAGAATTTCTTAAGAGACTTCAAGAAATTTGATGGGGGAGTGGTTTTATTAGGGGACAATAAGCCTTGTCAGGTTGAAGGTGAGTGTATAGTCTGGTTCAAGATGTCAAATGGCAAAGAATTGAAAATAGAACAAGTGAAATATGTCCCTGAACTTAAAAGAAATCTTCTGTCACTGGCCACTTTTGACAAACAAGGAAATAAAGTGTTAATGAACAATGGAAGATTGAAGGTGTTTAATGAAACAAGGGTCTTACTTGAAGGGGTAATGGGTCAAGGAAATAACTTGTACATGTTGGATGGTAAAGCTTTGAGTCATGAGGTAGTAGTAGCAGAATGTAATGATGAATCTTCAAAGGTAGTTTTGTGGCACAAGAGGTTGGGTCATATTAGTGAAAGAGGCCTTAAAGAATTGTGCAAATCTGACCTGTTAACTGGGTTGAAGGATTCGAGACTTGGTTTTTGTGAGCATTGTGTGTATGGGAAAGCTCATAGAGTAAAGTTTAGTGTGGGAAAGCACAACACTGCTGATAAGCTCGATTATGTACACTCAGACTTGTGGGGGCCTGCTAGAGATTGTTCTCTAGGTGGAGCAAAGTATTTCATGTCATTTGTAGATGATTATACCAGAAGGGTGTGGATCATGACACTGAAGTCTAAATCAGATGCCTTTGAAAAATTTAAAGAGTGGAAGATACTTGTTGAAAATCTAGCAGGCAGGAAGATAAAGAAGCTTAGAAGAGATAATGGTTTAGAATATTTTGATGGCAGGTTCAATGATTTCTACAAGAGTCATGGTATTCTTAGACATAAAACAGTTCCCGGAACACCTCAGCAAAACGGTTTGGCAAAAAGAATGAATAGAACTTTGCTAAATAAAGTTTGATGTATGCTTTCTCAATTTGGGTTACCAAAGAGTTTTTGGGCAGAAGTCGTGGTAACTGCTGGATATTTGGTTAACAGGTCACCATCTTCAGCTATAAGTTTCAAAACTCCAATGGAAAAATGGAATGGTGAGGCTGTGTCCTATAATCATCTTAAGGTGTTTGGATGTGTAGCCTATGCTCACGTGAGTAAGGGGAAACTAGAACCAAGGGCTGAAAAATGTGTTTTTGTTGGGTACCCAGAGGGTGTAAAAGGTTACAAATTATGGAGGTGTGAAGATACAGGCCCAAAGTTTATAATTAATCGAGATGTAGTGTTTAATGAAGATGTTGTGTATAAAGATTTGTTAAAGACTAAAAGTGATGTACAAGACAACAAAGCTTGTCAGTTTGAGGTGGAGCAAGATGAGGATAGATCAAAGGATCATTCCGAACCTGTTACAGAAACTTCAAATTCGAATCCAGCGTTAAGTGGCTATCAATTAGCAAGAGATAGAGAAAGAAGACAAGTAAGAGTCCCTACTCGGTTTAGCTATGTTGGAGTGTCATCAGATGAACATGTTGAATATGAAGGAAACCCGTCTTATGCATTTGCTGCTGCTGAGAGTTTAGAACACGATGAACCAAATTCATTTAAAGATGCAGTTCAATCCCAAAGTAAAGAAAGTTGGTGGTTGGCTATGAAAGAGGAAATGGAGTCGTTAAATAAGAATTGTACTTGGATTCTGGTTGATAAACCAGTTGGTCAAAAATTAGTAAGCTGCAAATGGATTTATAAACTGAAAGAAGGGGTGGCTGGAAGTGAGAAACCCAGGTTCAAGGCTAGGCTTGTTGCTCGTGGTTTTACACAAAGAGCTGGTGTAGATTATAATGATGTGTTCTCTCCTGTTGTAAAGCATACTTCTATCAGGTTGATGGCTGCTATTGTTGCTAGATTGAACATGGATTTGGAACAGTTAGATGTAAAAACGGCGTTTCTACATGGGGATTTAGAGGAAACAATATACATGTCATAGCCTGAGGGATTTGAAGTAGGTGATCCAAACCAGAAAGTGTGTTTGCTCAAGCGGTCCTTATATGGTTTGAAGCAGTCCCCTCGTCAGTGGTATAAGCGTTTCGACTGTCATATGATTCAACATGGTTTTAGTAGAAGCAACTATGATAGTTGTGTTTATTTCAAAGAATATAAGGTAAATTGTTTTATTATTTACTCTTATACGTAGATGATATGCTTATAGCATGTTGTGACAAGGAAGAAATTGTCAAGATGAAGGAAATATTGAAATATGCATTTGAGATGAAAGAGTTGGGTGAAGCTAAGAAAATTCTTGGTATTGAAATATCTAGAGACAGAGAGAAAGGTTTTCTTATGTTAACCTAGCAGAGTTATATAACCAAGATATTAGAAAGGTTTGACATGATGGGGTCTAAGTCAGTTAGTACTCCTTTGGCACAACATTTTAAGCTTTCGATGTGTGATTGTCCTAAAACAGATGAAGAAAGTCAAAAGATGAAATTAGTTCCCTATGCTAATGCTGTAGGTAGTTTGATGTACCTGATGGTGTGTACCAGACCCGATTTAGCTTATGGAGTAGGGGTGGTGAGTAGGTATGTGTCAAATGCAGGGGTTGAACATTGGAGAGCTGTCAAGTGGATTTTAAAGTATCTGGTGGGTACAAGAAATGTGGGCCTGGTGTTTTTTGTAGAGATAGTCAGCAGAATAGTCCAGTGGTCAATGGGTTTGCTGATGCTGATTTTGCAAGAGACCCAGAAAAAGGAAGATCTTTGACTGGCTATGTGTTTCAGGTTTTGGGATGTACTGTCAGTTGGAAGTCCACTTTGCAAAAGGTAGTAGCTTTGTCTACTACAGAATCCGAATATATAGCATTCGGAGAAGGGGTAAAGGAAGCCATTTGGTTAAAGGGATTAATCACATAATTGGGATTCAGTAACTCTGGTGCAGTAGTTTGGTGTGATAACCAAAGCGCATTTCATTTGTCGAAAAATCAGATGTTTCATGATCGGACTAAGCATATCAAAGTAAGATTGCATTTTATTCGAGAAGTGGTCAAGTCAGGAGAAGTTCATGTTGATAAAGTACATACTGATAATAATCTTGCTGACATGTTAACAAAGCCACTGCCATTCCCAAAATTTAAAGATTGTTTGGAGAAATTGCTGATAACAGACAAGCCTCATTGTCTTAATCAAGGTGGAGATTGTAGAGGTGATTAAAGTCAATTAGGCGTATGTTGACTTTGTCAAAGTCAAGTTTGTTAGTATTAGTTAGTCTGTTATGATGTATTGTTGTATAAAGAAGGGTAGCTGTATTTCAATTGAAATAATTCGTTTTCTTTGATGTACGCATTAGTAGTCAAATAAAACATTTTTCCACACAGTTCTTCAATTCATTCACAGATCATCATTTTGTTTTCATTTTTGATTCTCTAATCTTGTTGTTGGTTTGCATCAACAATCAGATTAACTCTAATAGTGAGAGACCCTGAAAAACTAAGGTTTTATAAATGTTTTATCTGTCATCAAATGGATGAAATCTGTTTATAGTTGAAAAGTACTCTATGCGACTTTTACAAGCCAGCATCGAGTGTGTGTAGATGGTGGGCTTGCACTAATTCTCAATATGTTGATGGTGGTCATTGTATCATGTGTTCTTCTCACAATTGTATTCCTTATTCCTGTTTTTGTAGTACAGGGACTTACAATTCTTGCACAGTTGGAATTTTACTTTCCTTCCCTAAAAAATATCCTTACCATGTAAGCACTTTTCTGCCAACTCTCTTCACATTTCTTTTTAGGCTAATATCATAAAGCATCACACGTTCTCATTTATCTATTTTGGCAATTTATACTGCTATTTGTCTTACTTTTTATTGTTGTGGTATTGCTGGTAATTACAATGTTTAAGAGTTAAATCATACTTTAATGTCACTAAATAGCAACCTACTTTGCTAATCGATCCGTTCACACGGGTTCAAGTTAACCAAACAGAGTGGATGGAGGTCCAAACCAATATGGCAAGCTATTGCAGCCAACAGGAACCCTTCAGCTACACGTTTTATGGCCAATCAACCAAGCATTGGTTTGCAGCTTGCACAACTTGGTCAAGATGCATTTGCAAGAGTAAGTAGCTCAATGCTAAAGCTGTTAGTTTTGTGGAACCCTTTGCATTTGTGGTTTGATTATTTTGCTGTCTTGTAATTATAAGGGTGCATCAAGGCGGTTAAACTTGCAAAAGAAGATCTTGGAGGTTGTTGAATCAGTTGGGGTATCAGGGAAAGTTGACCACACAAGGACAGTGAAATACTTCACGCTAGAGGTATGGGTATTGAGCTATTGGATCTATTTGTAATTTTTGTAAGGGCTATTGCATTAATTATGGGAATCCAAATCTCAAAAGAAAATGACTTAGGAGATTAAAAGTAGACTTTTGGTTACTTTCAGCCCGCTTGATGCATTCCACTTTTAGTTAACTTTCGTTTGACCCATTTGAGATTAAAGACAACCTAAATGAGTTGAAAGTGACACCAATGTCACACCTTGGTTACCCTCTTAGTTCTATCTATATCATGTACATAAAACTGTCTATAATTGGTGCTTCGTATGCTTCAAAAATATAGAAACTGTCTATAGTGTTCAATAAATAATCAACAATTGACATGGGCAAACTTATGCTATTTGTCAATTTCACATGTAGAAATGAATTTTTATTTCTGGTGCAACATTCATAGGTTTTAGGCCATTTGTGGAGGCGTGTATTAATGCTGATGAAAAAGGATAAGCGGTGAAGTATATTATAAAACTGGCAGATCCTGGCAAAAAAGCACAGGTATCTTCTTATATTATCTTTTAAATACTTATGTGTTAAGATTTGATGCTAGAACGTAGAGGCAACAAAATCAACCTGTTCTTTCTCTCTAACAGATCAAACGGGTAAAAGCCAATGGTTTACTAAAAAGGAAATTGATCAAATGGTTTAAACATGCCAGAGGTGTACATTTAATACATAAAACCAACGGTTAAACATCAGATGGTATAATTATTATGACTTCAAACAACAGAGGCATGTCCAAAAACGATATTCAACAACCTCTTCCCTTGCAGTTAATTGTTTGATTATGATCATTCAACATCACATACTCACTTCGTGAAATTATATCCAAACAATATAATTCCAAAGTGAGATAGGCCATGCTCAACAAAAGTATCAGATGATATAAAATGTCTTTTGGTTAAGTCACTCAAGTATACGGCTACTCAGGTTGCTTGACTAATTTATTTAAGTATTACATTTCTGTTTACTAATAATTTTGTTCCATGAATATTTAGTTGCAAATTTATGAAGGAAGTGAACCTATCCTCTTCTTTGCAATCTTTTAGATCTTTCTTTTAAGGTGTGTTTAAACTCAGATGCAAATCCGTTAAGCATAGGTCTTATGTTCTTCATTAATTGTTCTGAGTTTAGCTATTGACATAGATCATCAAATTATGGTGATAATATTTTGAGGGTGGTCTAAAAGAAGTGTTGTTCATATTTGATGGATATAAACGGAATTACTTCAATGGTTGGCAATAGGGGAATTTACCTTATGATTAGGAGCATGTTTCTGTAGAAATATGTAACCATCTTGGTTGGTGTTTGTTCAACTTTTCTGTGATTATGCAACAGTAGTGTAGCACGTTCTTTTTTGAGAGGCAGTAGACAATTAAACTAATCTATTATCTCTTTTCTTTTGGCTAGTTACAGACAATTGGAGGGAATTTGTTTGCCAACTGATGTTTTTGAGTCAATATCGTGATATACATAACAAGTACAGAACAAATGCCATCACTAAAGATGAAGATGAAGTCAACCCGGGCTGTTTGAGAGAAAATGGCCTCCATGCCTGTCAAAAATCAAGCAAGATATCTAATAACTGTTCCTCGCAAGTGAAGTGTTTCAACAAGGAGCACAAGTTGAGACATGTATTTCTAACAGGCTGGATGATAATAAAACCTAATGTTTTCCCGGCTGATGTGTGTCGGTTTTTTTCTATGATTTTCATAAGTAGCTAAAATTATAAAGTTTATGTAAATTCTAATATTGCAGACAACATTGATCTTTTTTTATGTTCTTTAGCTAGAATAACATCTGGATATTCTAATCATCTTGAAACCATTGTTGCCGGCACCTAAAAGGTTATTAAACAAAAATTTGCTTTTAAATCATCACATCGTTTTATCTATGGATAAAATCGGAATCTTTATGCTTCTCATATCACTCAACGCTACAACTATGGAAGACAAAAAACAAATAGCATTATGTATTTATGCGATCCATACGTCGAAGGTTTTCAATGTTAGCCCGTGTTTACACGGGCTTGAAACCTAGTGAACTACAATCACAATTGCAATCGTAGTTGGAGTTATACATGTACGATCGAAATTGCGGCAGTGTTGGAGTTAATCCGATCGCGTTTGTAATCATGGCCCGTACTACTCACATTTGGAATCTAAGACGGTACAATCATAGTGGTGTGGGTGAATTGTGATTGACTAATCGTAGTTGAAGGAATTGCACATGTATAATCGTATTTGGGGTTAGGGGTGAATCGCAGTTGAGAAGAACATCACAATTAACAATTGACAAGCTCCAAATGTGCGTAGGAATTACTGGGTTTTTTTAACGTGGGCATTTCATAATATATACAATGTTTATAGAATGTGAACCATTTGTAGCGTGACGTAGCTGGTTAACAACATTGCTTGGAAAGGCAAGGTCACGTGTTCAACTCTTCACTTCTAACTTTTTGTTATATTTGTCCCTTTCACTGCTAACTTTTTGTTATATTTGTCCCTTTGTTTTCTTTTTCTTATATGTATCTTTTTTCTTTGCTTTGCTAGTTTGCTTTGCTTTTTTTTTTTCTTTTCACTTTACTATTTTTCTTAAAAGCCCCTAACTTCTTTATTGTTACTGTATTTTCTTTTCTTTTTTATTTATAAGAACTGTAACATATGTTTTATTGTTATTTTCTTTTATTTTTTATTTATAGAAACTGCAATATATATATATGTTTTCCCTTTTTTATCTTATTTTTTAATTCTAACTATGTTGCTAAATATTTTATTCTCACTTTCGCTAATCTTTTTTATTTCTAAACACATTATATAATTTTGGTTCCGTGTAATTAACATCTAACAATACTCTTTCTGTATTTTTATTTAGACTTTGTCAATAATTTATAAAATATATAATTATATCGTTAATATAAGTGTATATTAGACGAGTATGTGTGCGTGTCTGTCATTAAAAATATAAATTAAAGTGTGCATATTAAATAAAAGAAGAATATAAAACAGCGGATTGCCATTCTCGTTGTAGTACAATCTTGACAATCGTAATTGCTGGGGGAATAGTAGTTGGCTGCCGTGACTAGAGGTGCACAAAAAATCCGAATATCCGATTTTGTGCAAAAACTATCCGAACCGATTTTTTATAAAACTGGATTTTTTTCAAACCGGAGCGGATTTAACCGGTTTTATCCGATCCGATCCGGTTTTAATCCGATCCGAAACCGGTTAAACTGGTTAAATTTTTGTCCGAGAAAATCCGGTTTTAATCCGTACGAAACCGGTTACACCTCTTTCCGAGAAAATCCGATTACAATCCGAAAATCAGGTCCCAAAAAGACCGAAAAAATCCGGTCCGGATTTTATCCGATCCGGATCGGATTAAAATCCGATGATGTGCACCCGTGACCTCCCAATGGCAATTGGGCCTGCCAATAAATGGATTCTTAACTCCTAAGTGGGCCTGCCATTTGAACTCCCAAATCGTAAATGACCAAGTCAATTGCAATCGTAGTTGAAATGTTGAATGCTAGTTGACTACTTGACTACCATGAATTGTAATCATAATTGATTACGTAGAGGGCTGCCAATCTTAGTTGCTTGATGAGCCAATCACCAATTAGGCAATTAGCTTTAAAAGCCCACCTCGCTAATTATTACTATTACCAAATCAGAAAATGGTGCTTAGAATTAACTACAAATTTAAATGGTTAATTTCTAATATAACTTAACCACTAATGTGTTGAAGGGAATTTTTTTTGTAGGTTGAAAGTCAACGGGTGATATGAGTGCCGATCAAGTGAGTTATCCTAAGTTATTCTTATATTTCCTGCGATGTGTTAACGTTATGTATGATGTTTATAAATGTGTGAAATGTGATTAATTGTGATTATTATCATGTGTTATTATCATGTTATGTGAGTAACCAATCGTGCCTTCGTGGCCGATCGGGACAGATGATTTCATCGTATGGTGGAACCTGTGATGAGTCATAGCTGGCAAGACGCGGATTAGGCATCAAACAGGTGGGACCCGAGATGCGGTAGAGGGTGAGTCCCTAGTTATGTGTTATGAGATGGCAGAATCTAATTTTTGTGAAGGGTAAGGGTAGTGGTGATTCACTAAGCTTTGGGGAGGTGATTCTTACACAACAAAATTAACCATACACAACAACTTTATGCATCATCAACTTGTACCCTGTGTAATAACTGTTTGTACCTTGTTGTGTATGGCTAAAAATTGTTGTGTACGAATCAGTTCCCTAAGCTTTGTGTTTACCCGTTGTTTTCAGGTTCTTTGGGAAGTGACAAGGACAAGGCTCCAATGTAGGGACAGTGATATCGCCCAAATAGACTACTTATTTCGGGGCGATATCGTGCCGTTACATGTGGTTTTGTGAGCAATTTGGTTTGAATTGATACTTAATTCATTGCTTTTGAATTCTCAGGTTTTTAATGCTTATCCAAGTTAAAAGGAAAGAAAATCATCAAAACTTGGCAAAATAGAAGGATTCAATTTTCCAGAAGCTTTTGTACGGCTTGCAACTGGGCTTTGTACGGCCGTACAAACGTCAGACGCTGATTGCATATTTAAGCCATTTTTCTCCCCCTTTTCATTCATAACCCGATTTTCAGCAAAAAGCTAAGGGGAGAGGCGATTTTCTGGAGATTCTTCATAACTTTGAGTCAACTTTTCAAAGGATTCATCCAAGGAAACAAGATTTGGAGTTTTGGATCTTCTCTTGGAGCTTCATCTTCATCTTCCCCATTGGGTTTTGATCTAGGTTTACACTTTCCTTCATGTTCCTCTAGTGATTGTTTAATTAACGAAGAACTTTGTTATTAGGCATATTCAATACAACATTTGTCCCTTGCTTGTATGTTTTACAAAGTGATAGATTCTAGACACCCATTTTCTTATAAAAAATCATTCTAAGGAGACCTTCTTGTTTGATTTCATCTTATTTTGGGATTGTTTGGATGGTTTAACTTAATACCCATCAAAATTATCGAATCCTTGTCTTTAGCTCTACTTGTAATCGAGTCTAGTAGCACTTGCTTCTTATTTTGAAAAGTTCTAAAAAAAAAGATCTCGTTTCCTTGTTTCATGCTTGTTTAATTGTTAAGTTTAGGAATATAAACATTTGATCATAGATTAATTAATGACGAAAGCTTAGTATTGAGATTTCATCTTGCTTCCTTGAGGTTCGACACTCGGTCTTACAAAAACTATACTACTATACGATGGGTTCACTGCCCGGTGTGTAGTTTAGTCTAGTATTTCCGTTTTATTTTATATATATAACTACACAACATCAGTTTTTGGCGCCGCTGCCGGGGAAGCAATTTTGATCTTTTGAAAAAGGTTCTAGTCATTAGTTTGGTCGATCCTTGTGAAAATTTATTTTTGCAAGTTATTTTACGTGTTTATCTCTGATTTTGAGCAATCTATTTTGAGAATTTTCTTTGTTGTTTTGCAGTGGATGACCCGGTCTTCATCTGAGGATTTAGTGAATCCATTTTCCGAACCATAGAGGAGATTCTTTAGAAGAGTACGTGACTCGGATCTATACGAATTTGAAGACTTAGGTCCTTTTCAACCAACACAAACCCAATCCGATTTGATACCACAACAAGAAATGGAGGAAGAAAGTACACTCGGATCTCTTTGGCAACCTAGAGTGAATCCGGCTCAACAAGATTCTATCAACCCACCGGGGGTAGCCGCCAATCATTTTGAAATCAAGTCATCCGTTATCACTATGATTCAAAACACTTGCCAATTTAGTGGTAACTCGGATGAGGATCCAAATTCTCATATCTCTCGCTTCTTAAGGATTTGTGATATGTTCAAGATTCAACAAGTGCCACATGATGTCATTCGCCTACGTTTGTTCCCATTTTCTCTACGTGACAAAGCCCAAGATTGGCTAGAAGCTCAACCACCTAACTCGTTTACTACTTGGGATGAGTTATTACAAAGGTTCATGAAAAGATAATTTCCTCCCGCAAAGACCGCAAAGTTGAAGAACGACATCAACAACTTTAGACAACGTGAAGGGGAGACACTTTATGACTCTTGGGAAAGATTCAAGAAACTTTTGAGATCATGTCCACACCACGGTGTTAGTTTGAGTGATCAAATCCAACTATTCTATAATGGTTTATTCTTGGGAGGTCGTTAATCCATTAATGTGGAGGCCGGGGGAACAATCATGAACAAAACTGCTTCTTTTGCTTACAAAATGATTGATGAAATGGCCATGAACGATTGTGCATCCTACTCTTCAAACATGATGGGATCAAGTGAGTTAGCTAGTATTACTTCACAATTGCAAAAGCTAAATGAGAAGTTCAACCAATTTTCTAAGCCACAACCATCCGGTTCTTCTCATGTTGCTCAAGAGATGTATCAAGTGGGAAATCAAGTTTTTGTGGATAATTGTGAATGGTGTGGAGGACCACATGATATCGGTTCATGTCAAGCTTTCTTTGAACAAAATGAGCAAGTTATGTTATCTTCGGGTGACATAATTGAGGATCCAAACTTAGCAAGGCAGAATTTTAACTCCCAAGTACCCTATGGAAAACGTTTTAACCAACAACAAAGAAGCCAACCATACCCCGGATTCAAAGGAAACAATGCCCAACACTTAACCCCTCCCGGTTTCAACCCAAATGCATAAAAATTTCAACACCAACACCAATACCCTTCACAACAACAAAATCCATCTTTCCAACACCAAGCCCAATACCGCCCAACCCAAAACCAATACCGTCAATATCCACCCGGTCAAGGACCCGCTTATAGATTCAATGCAAACATTACACCTCAAGTGGTGGAAAAGAAAAGCAAAGTGGAGGATTTAATGGAGAAATTTCTGGTTGCTCAAGATGCTAAGGACAAAGCTCAAGAGGTAAGGAATCAACAAGTTGATAACCAATTGAGAAACACTCAAGCTTCATTTCACAATCTTGAGAACCAAGTGGGTCAAATATCAAAGATAGAAAATCGCCTCTCCCCTTAGGTTTTTGCTGAAAATCGGGTTATGAATGAAAAGGGGGAGAAAAATTGCTTAAATATGCAATCAGCGTCTGACGTTTGTACGGCCGTACAAAGCCCAGTTGCAGACCGTACAAAAGCTTCTGGAAAATTGAATCCTTCTATTTTGCCAAGTTTTGATGATTTTCTTTCCTTTTGACTTGGATAAGCATTAAAAACCTGAGAATTCAAAAGCAATGAATTAAGTATCAATTCAAACCAAATTGCTCACAAAACCACATGTAACGGCACGATATCGCCCCGAAATAAGTAGTCTATTTGGGCGATATCAGACAGCGACAATCGCGTTCAAGCTTTTTCTTAAACCCCATTCTACAGACAATTTATGTTGTTAATGCTTCCGTACTTGATACAACTTTAGTAGTCCATCGCACTCGCCTGTAATTGGATATTAATCTCGTGTTTGATGCATTCTCTTCTTACTTATATATCTTGTTTAAAAAAATTGTTTGTTACAATCTAAGTATACTCAAATTACATCCTTACTACATATGTAATATATAGAACGAATTATGTTTATACATATATAAAATACAAATGGTACTCGTTGTACTCGCAATAAAAACGGTTCTCAAATTAACTTTTCCCCGTATATATATATATATATACTCCTCGCTCTCCATCCATAAACTTCCCATATCCAAGGAACGGCTCAGATTGGTTCTCGCAGTTCTCGTATGAAAAACAGTTCTCGTTTGAACTTTTGCCTATATATATATATATATATATATATATATATATAATAATAATAATAATAATCCTATTAAAAGAAAATGATGTATGACATCATCAGCCTTATTTGTAGCAATTTTTTTAACAATCACAACATCCTATTTCATAACATCCTACTTTCAATATATTTACTTTCTTCATATCAAGTATGATTATTCAAAATTGAAATTTAATTTAGATAGCAAAGTTTTTTAAATTTTCAAAGTTTTCATATTTCTATGTGATTAGTATTGAAAAATATCTAAAAATAAAAACAATATATGTTTATTATCCTACAAACATATACCTAAATAGTGAAATTAAGTTAAAAAACTTTCACAATTATTTTCTGTTGCTTTCGATTGTGATTTCTATTTTTAAAGCTCACAATGCTATAGTGAAAAACGAGATAGAATCACGTTTCAAAAAAACATAAAAGCACTAAAAGAAAAAACACTATTAGCGGCAATGGTTTTTTGTGGCGACAAGCGTTGTCGCTAAAAGTACACTAAACGACAAAAAAGTGGGTCAGGGATGATTGACTTTAAACGATGGCTTTTTGTGGCGTCACGTGTCCCCGCTAAATACTGAAGGATTTATTCTCGACCTTTTTTGCCACCAAAAATAAAGGCGGAATATTTTCCCACCTAAAATATTAGGTGTCGCCACAAAAGTATTTTTTATTTTCTTTATTCTATAAATTTACACGTCGCCCCAAAAACCTAGGTGTCGCCGCAAACGGTGTCACCGCAAAAACTTAAACGAGATATAGGGTTTTGTTTCTCCCTTTCTGTCATTTCATTTACCTATCGTCTCCTCTACTCGCCTCCCGATCGATCAAACGAAAGCCACCCCTTTTTGGCTGTCGACGTGTCCTCTCGCCTCCATCCTCCGCCGTCGCTCCATGCTTTCGATCTCGGCCCTCCGCTCGACGACGTCGTTCTTCTTCTTCTGCGACCAAGGTAAACGCTGTTGTCGCCGCCTGAGGTAATATAATCTCGGTTCTCTCTCTAGGGTTTTAGTATTTGATGTTTAATTTGCGTTTTTTTGTGACAAGGTTCCTTTTCCTCCCCTACTGCTGTCGTCGACTTCCTCCCTGCCGACGCCGGTCGGAATCTCACTAGTGCCGTCGCTGACCTCCTCCCTGCCTTCGACCTCCTGCCTCCGTCGACCTCCTACCTTCTAGCTAAGGTATTTTTTTAGTACTTTTTGTAGTGTTAGTATTATAATTATTTTGTGTTAAATATTTTAGTGAATTTAATTGATTAGATTATAATTACTTTGTGGTAATAATTATAGTTAATAAATTGTGAAATATTGTTAGATTATTATTATTTAATGTTAAATTAATGTTATTTAGTGTTAGTAAATGGCTAATTTAATTGTCAATGTTAGTTAATTTAATCTGATTTTGTTAGATTATACTTTTAGATAATTTAATTTTAGATTATATTAGTTCTAATATTAATTTGTTTAACTTGATAATGTTATATTATTATTTAGTGTTAATAATATTAGCTTATTATTGTTTTGTGTTAATATTTAATTATTGTTAGTACACTAATAACTCTTGAAATTAGATCAATCTTAGTATTGATAAAGTTTAATTATTGTTAAATTTTACTTAGTGTTCTTTTGATTATGTTGGTTTATTTTGTATATATTTAATCTAATTTTAACATGCTAATTTTTATTAATGTACTATTAGTACACTAATAAAGTTAGAAATTAGATTAATGTTAGAATAATTGTTAATTAGCTTATTTTGTATATATTTAATCAAATTTATAACATGCTAATTGTTAGTAATGTATTGTTAGTAATCATGCTAATTGTTCATTTGTTAAACTTTACTTAGTGTTATTTGATTACGTTAGATTATAATTTTAGTTAATTTAATGTTAGATTGTATTTGTTTTAATATTTAATTTGTTTAAGTTGATGATGTTAGATTATTTTTTAGTGTTAATGATGTTAGCTTATTGTTATAATTGTTAATCTTTAATTATTGTTAGTAAACTAATAAAGTTAGAAATTAGTTCAGTATTAGTAGTGATAATCTTTTATTATTGTTAAACTTTAATTGTTCAATTGCATGCATGAGCTTAGAATACCCGCCCGAAATTGATTTAGAAATTAATTTCAGGTTGTTCCCATGTTGGGACTACTTTTTGAATACTTTATCTGATTTAGGATGTGAATGCTTGTTACATGGTTGTTTATTTAAGAAAGATTCGGTTGTTATTTACTCTATGCTTCCCGGGTATATATTTTTTTTATATACTTGAGTGCTAAGGGTAAATGCTGCCGAATTTTTCTTAAACAACCGATCATGTAATATGTATTAACATATGAGGTAAGGTATTCAAAAAGTGGGTTTGAAAGACCACCCTGCTACAAACCACTCACAATTTCTTTGTATAAAAATTTAATACATGATTTGTATTCTTAATAAGTATGATATGCTTTGAACGCAATTATGACGATTGATAAGAGTTGGACTACTTTAGCAAACCGTAATTGTCGTGAACTTTTTAATGGTCTTGACACATTCCTCGACAGGTGTAAGGACCAGTTAAATAGCTATGGTAATTGTCGTTGCGCGTGTGATTAGTGTGATAACAACCCTTATCACCCGCTTAAGGTACTTAGGGTTCACATACATGAATACGGGTTTAGCGAGGGCTACACGATTTGGAGGTTTCACGGGGAATGTGAACCACACAATTGTAGTACTTTGAATCGTTATGTTTACCGAGTTGTTTGATTTATATAATTGTTATTTGTAAACTAACATTAATGCTCGTTTCATGGGCTTTTTCGTATATTTGTATTTTCTTATAGATAGCAGCTGTAGCATGTGGTCACGGTGGAGATTGTGGTGGTAATGCACCCGGTGGTAATTTAACCACCTTCTGGTGGTTGTGGCAGTGATGGTATTATATAACTTTGAAATGTTTTTTATAGTTACATTTAATTAACTTTATTTTTAACTTATTCGCTTGAAATTGTAGGCCGCAAGAAAGGGCGTGGGGAAGCCCAGAATGCAGATTTAAGAAAGGCGTGAAAAAAGAATGGAAAAAGACCATTGCCGATTGAATTTGATGATACAAGATGTAACGGCACGTGGAGACCAGTTGGGGTTAATGCGGACAACTTCACAAGCTATGTTGGGACCTTGGTGAGAGATATCCTATATTACTTCTCGAAATGGGATAAAGTTCCCGAAGAAATGAAACTCTCTATCTTACCGTCTTGGTTAATGCGGACAACTTCACAAGCTATGTTGGGACCTTGGTGAGAGATATCCCATATTACTTCTCGAAATGGGATAAAGTTCCCGAAGAAATGAAACTCTCTATCTTACCGTCTCTTTAGGTTTCACTTAAGTTTTTTTTATATATTGTATATTTGTAAAAATAATACAATAAACTGACTTTTTCTTATAATGTAAAGACCTATTTTGATATGGGGGCCCACTATGATGGGCCAGACAGTGTGTCGGTGTTGGTGGGAATTGATAAACTGTGTGTTGAGCGGTAGAGAGACCAAAAATATAAATTTATAAATAAATGGTTTGAGAAAAGAGGGGGTCTCGGAAGCTCACTGACTGCATCAAGATCCACCTCCTAACAAGTGAACATGCAAGTTAGAGCGCAACAAGTACATCAAAGCTTGGATGGTCGGAGATCATACTCTCAGTATCAATAGGAGGACGTAAGTCTCTTTATCTCTAAATCTTAATTTTGACATAGTATGTTAGATACAATGGTCGACCTGTTTGATTGATATAATGATCGACCCGTTTGTGTAATATAATGGTCGACCCGTTTGTGTGATATATTGTCAACCCGTTTTGTTTGATATAATAGGTAAATGTCGACCCGTTTGTGTGATATAATGATCAACCCGTTTTGTTCGATATAATGTTCGACCCGTTTGAGTTATATAATGATTGACCCGTTTGTGTGATATAATAATCGTTATTAAGTATATATTTATTTCATTTGTTTATAGCATGACCCAGAAACGCTAGAACCCTCAAGCCTGATCGAACAGTATATGCTAAACCATTCACGGAATGACGTCTTTACAGACGAGCCTCTTCATGAAAATTATGTAAGTAATTATTTATACTTTATAATTATGTGTGTGTGTATATATATATATATATATATATATATATATATATATATATATATATATATATATATATATATAATCTCATTTTAATTATTCTTATCTTATACTTACACAGCGCCGTATGATTTTTTTGAGAGACGCTCAAGCAGGAAGTTAGCATCCATTGAGCGAACAAGAAATCTTGAGGTCGGTGTTAGGTGAACGCCAAAGACATGTTGGTGGAGTAGGTAGAAATTTAAGTTCTTCATCCGTATCTGTTGCACGATCTACCGCACAATCATGGCCTACTGAGAGATTGTATACACAAGCTGAGGTAGAGGGCATGTTTGCGTCTCATTGTTCTCAAGTCCAGGAGGAGTTACAGTCTCAATCTCAAAACACACAAGCAATCTATCAAGCCTTAGGTCAGACAGGTATAAACGTCAATCTTCCCTTGACTTCCCAACATCAACAAAACACTGATTTGGCTCGCGATGAAGAGTCTAGCGATGAAGATTAGATAATTAGTTTGTTAAAGAACTTGTGATTGTGTAAAAACACTTGTTAACTTTGAAGGTATCGTTTGTTATGTATGAAATTGTTGTTTAATATCGTTTGATATGTTGTGTTGTTATATGTTTGTTGTTGAGTTATGGAACAACAGGTTTTTATATATATTACCCGGAAAAAATGGGTGGAATACGCGAAATACAACAAATTGCAGTGAAATTTTAGTTGAGATTTTTGCGGCGACATGTCGTCGCAATAGGTCCACCATGTCGTCTCTAAAGGAAAATTAGTCGCCGCAAAAAGTGTCATATGTCGCCGCTAGTTGTATTTTTATATAATTTTTTTTAATTAGTACTTACGTGTCGCTTCAAAAGCTCAAAATGTCACCGCAAAAAGTATTTAATATATTATTTTTTTAATTTATAATAGTCGCCGCAAAATGTCCACCGTCGCCACTAAAGGTACTCCATGTGGCAAGTCCTGGGTCCATAACGTGGCACCGCAAAAGCTTAACTTTCGTCGCATATAACTTTCGGGCACGATCTTTTTGCGGCAAACTTTTTGCGACGTAACGTTGCCATAATTTATTTTTTGAGGCAACTAAGTGGCTTTTAGCGGCGATATATGTCACCGCAAAAGGCCTTGTTTTTTGTACTCAAGGTGAATACGATCACTGTATTATTAAAGTAAAAGTAATTCGTATGTGAAATATTTCTTTAATGACAATCAAATAAATTCATTTAGCCTTGAGATGATCTTCATGGATAAATAGGTAATCTTTAATATTCGATAAAATTATATATATATATATATATATATATATATATATATATATATATATATATTATTTTCCCATATTTCATAATTTCTATTAGTATTTTTATTTTAATATTTATTCTCAATTGGGTTTACAATATAAGCGTCACCACTAGAAAAACGTTACTAACAACGTTCGAGTGTCAATTAGAAGAAGATGTTTTTTTATATAATTTCAAATTTCAGGGTTGCATTATACTCTTCTAAACCTACATTGGTTGATCATGTGACGAAATTTAACTTCTTCCAAAGCACCACTGTTGAAGCTACGGATGATTTTCTAAATCTTGATAATGATTCTAAAAAAGTTTAAAATAATCATCTCCGTGTTTATACACGGGGTGTTAAGATAATATATATATACAAACACAAAAGATAGATATTGTTAATAAGTAAATAATTATTTATTATCATAAAAGGATAAAGAAATGACAAATCATAATTTACACACAAGAAAAAAACTGATACAAAATTTGACATGTAGCAATAATTCACTATGATGGTTATCAAGTTTAAGGATTACTATAATAACTATTTTTTATTTTATGTTGGTACATGTATGTTTATCTGTTGGGGAGATAGCAATATTGAACCACAATTAAACATATATATTATTTAAAATAGGATTTGATTTTTATAAAACCATATTCTTAGTTTTGAGTTCAAAATATTGAAAAACATGTGTTGTTTTTCAAAACAGACTAAAAGAATTTTCTGAGTATGAAACATCAGCTGATGAGTTAAAACATCAGCTGAACTCTAAGTATCAAAAGATGAATCAGCTTCAAAGGATCAAACGAGAAGAAAAGAGCATAAGTTGAGGATTTACAAAGCATCAGCTGATGTTTATGGTTTACAAAACATCAGCTGAGGATCAAAAGTAACTTTTATAGTAACTTTTAGTTGACAACTCTAAAGCATCAGCTGAAGACTTCTCCCTTTAAGATAAGCAGTTTACTTTCTGTTTAAAGTAACTTTTATAAGTTTATCACTCTACATGATCAGCAGAACATGTTTGGTCTACTGATCATATTGGTTGATTAACTTATACACTTTAGTCCTTATATATTTCATCATCTTAGCAAAAGTATTAATGTAGTTTAGAGTTAGTTTCATCAGTCATATTAAATATGTACACTTGGTTGTTTTTATTCTTAAGTCAAGGCAGGACATGTGTTGTTCTATTTTTCCTTTAGGATTTACTTTGTAAAAGTATTAGCACTTTTTGGATCTTCAAAGAGACAAAAAGGATAGAGTTTGATACCCTGGAAAAGGTGAAAGCTACTTTACAAAAATAAGATCTCGAAGATTTGTTTCAACAACTTGAAGGGTTTTTATCCTATAACTGATTCGAATATTGACTCAACTCAACTGGTTGATCATACCCGAACCGATAAACTAGTCTAACCCCTTAGAGCGGAAACCGGGGTTAAAGTTCACCCCCAAAACCCGAGAGGGTAAGGATCTTTTAGGTACTAATCAAGCAAATCACGCGATATACGCACATACATATCGATATATACGTACATGTATATGAAGGAGAAGGGTAAGAAAAATAATACCGAGATGCTCAAGTATAGTCCACCCGAGATGATGCAATTCAAGAACCCCTCTAGCAAAGGTCTTGCAATCAATCACCAAACGAAAAACACGAACTCGTGTATATGTGCGTGTGCGTGTACGGTCGCTGGAAAGAAGTCGGCGGCTTCTTTCTCTTTTCTTGCGTGGCCGACGGCAAAGGAGAGGGAGGGAGAGAGGGCAAGGTAGCTAGGGTTATATGTTTTCTTCCACCCTTTAATCCTTAAGCTAACCCTTTTATTTATACTAATCACTTTATGGGCTTTGATTAGTTTAAATAATACCCAACTAATTAAGCCCAAATTTTTATTATTATTATTATTAGAGTTAATTACAAAGATGGTCCCTGTGGTCTTGCCCATATTTCACATTTAGTCCTTTAAAATAAAAAATTACACAGATAGTCCTTATGGTTAACGTTTTGTTTCACTTTTAGTCCTTTAGACTAACTGGTGTTATCTTTGACTGTTAGTCAAAGGGTATTTTAGTCATTTTCTCACTTATCCTTATAACCAAATACCTTTTGCCTATTAAAAAGTTTCCAAACAACCTTTTTTCTAATTCTTCTTACCAAACACATTTCACCCTTCTTATACCACCCTCCTCTCTCTCTCTCATCTCTCTTCTCTTTCTCTTTCTCTTTCTCTATTCTCTTTCTCTCCTCTCTCTAAACAAGAACCGGGCATCACCGCCACCCTAGGGCCGCCGGGCACCACCATCGCTAAACCCACTCCGCCGAGCTCTCTCTCTTACTTCGATCAGCCGTCCACCACCACCGCCACGCTCGCCGTCGCCATCACCATCACCAAACCACCACCGTGCAACCACCGCCATACATACACACTCTCTCTCTTCGGTCTACGACGACCACCACCGCCGTACGACCATCACTCGGCAGATCAAAACAACAGCCGCATAAAACCATCATCCCCTTGACCACCGGATTGAGCATATGAGATGAATCATACGATCTGCGGGTAGGAGACGTTGGGTAACTAGGATGGTTCACAACAAAAAAAAGTTTTCAAATCTTGTTCTTGTTTAAATACAGCCGCCGCCGTCAGGCTTCGAAGCCAAATCCAACCAATTTTCTTCGCTTTACACGATCTGTACAACAGTGTATGTGGGTTTTAGGGTTCATCACACGATCGATCTGATCGATCTCAGTGTATGTGGGTTAGGGTTCATTACATGATCTATAAATTGGAGATTTTTGGATTTCTTCAATCTCTGGATTTCTTGTTCTACAAAATTCCGATCGATTTCAGGGTTTTTCTTGTTCATCACAGATGGATTTGTGTTTCCAGTATCTAGGGTTTCTCTGTGTATTTTGGGGAGGATGATCCAAAAGAATATGCATCTATGGAAATACCTATTTTTTCTTTTTTAATTATAAATAATAAATAAAATTATAAAGAATATAAAACTAAAAGAAAGGGTAAACCATGTTTGGTAACAAGGATAAGATATAAAAAGACGAAAATACCCTTTGACTAACGGTCAACTTTAACACCAGTTAGTCTAAAGGACTAAAAGTGAAACAAAACGTTAACTATAAGGACTACCAGTGTAATTTTCGATTTTAAAGGACTAAATGTGAAATTTGGACAAGAACACAGGGACCATCTTTGTAATAACTCTTATTATTAGTTTATCATAGGCCCATTAAACTAATAAAGCCTATTATACATATATAATTAACTATTATATATAATAATAATAATCCTTATCCGAAAATTCTATATGATTAAATACCTTAAATCATAATTCAAATAATCTATAATTAATACATTATATATATTTATTTAACAAATAAATATATATATAAACACTTGTATCAATTATTGGCTTAATTAATCCTCTTTAATAAGTTAAGACGTAACTTATTATTACTGATTTATAATGACAATTATAAATCCTTTCTCTCCGACTATGATTGCATAACTACTCGTATTACATGCACTCACAGGTGTGACCCTTGAGTGTCTTATGGTATTGGATGTGGCATCACTAGTTCACTAACTGTGCACATAATCCAACACAACTAAGTATGGCTGGCAACTCCATACTTGGTAAAGTCAAATCTAAAGAAAGCATGGTGTTGTATAAAGTACAAGCATGAAAAGAGAAACTTTCACTTCCAAGGCAAAAGGTATGAGTTTAATAATATAATAATAGATAGTGAGATTTACCTTTACTGATAGTACATACACTTTATACCTTTAGCGTATAAAATGAATTTACTTTTCACCCACTAACTTTATCTATTATAATATTATTATCCTTATACTTTATTGTTCCATTCTCTTACCACCATCCGGACTCCAAGCTTTCTATATATATTCAAGCATTCCCCATGTTTGAATACATTGGTTGAACACTGTAAAATCTCATCAGTTAAGATTTAGAAGAGTTAGCAAATATTTCACAGTGTATACAAACTTGTTCATGTGTTGAACATTTTAAACATTAGTTGGTTAGAAGTAGCTAGTCTATGTGTTAGACTAAAATTGTTGCCACCTTTATTGAACTTAGATTTTCCGCATCTAGTTCATGTAATTCTTGATTAACATCAATAAGAATTATATAATGTACATCCGTGTGTTTTAATTTTTAATTAGCTAAAGTTTGTATTCAACCCCCCCCCCCTTCTACAAACATTTATTGTTGTAGTATCCATTCGGGACCAACAACTGACATCAGAGCAGGTTAGATAATTGTTAGATTATGTGCAGAGATAGTTAACACGTGTCATCGTGTCCAATGCTATAAGACACTAAAGGATCACACTGCTACACACCCAATTAGAACCATTTGGATTTTACCAAGTTGTGTGTAAGAATAATTAATTAGTTAATTAGTTATTGAGAAGGAAAAATAATAATAGTTATTTATTATTTTAAAGGGAAAATTAATTTTTAAGTTTAAATATTAATTGGACCAATTAATTAATAGTTATTAATTAATTAGAAAGGTCAAGGGTATTTTATGCAATTAAGTATTAGTTTAATTAAAGCTGGGCTTTAATTAGACGGGCTTGGGCCTTAATAAGGTTTATAATATAAATAACCTTATAAGCCTTGGAATAACATAAGGGTTATTACAAGTTGCAAAAAGAAACCCTAGCCTCTCCCTCTCCCTCTCCCTCTCTCTGCGTCGAACTCAAGGCAACCCCGGGGGGGTTCTCGGCCTCGTCGCACAACACACACACACACGGATTTTTGGTGTGATCGTTTTTGGTGATATCCTGTGGCGATCTAGCAGCCAGTTCGTGGTGGTGCAGTAGCGGTGTTCTACCTTTAGCTATCTGGACTAAAGTTTCAAGATTTTGCTGAAAGGTATAATCTTTAATCCTCTACTCATGTTTAGTTTCCTGTACGAACTAGATGAGATCACTGGAGGGGGTTTTTTGTTTGTTTCCACTGCGTATGATTATTTCTGTTTTTATACCCTACAAAACCCTTCAGTGGTATCAGAGCCACTTCTAGTCTCGTAGGGAACTAGGTAGGTTACTTTTTATCATGATTAATAGGTTTCTTTTTATCAAGGTTTAACCTTTTTTGGTTTATCCAAGTATTTTTGAAATCAAGTTTTGATTTTAAAATGGATAATGATTGGTTATGATAAAAAGAAGGTTACGGTTTAATTTTTAAAATTGTTGTTATTATTGTTCTTTGTTTTGCGATTTGGTTGCCGGCGGCATTAAAGCCACCGTAGTTGGCGGCGTATTTCACGGCGTCAAGATGATCGCCGGCGACGGTGATTGGCTCCGGCCGGTTGTCGGTGCCAGCTGCTCTCGTTGCCACCATGGTGGTCGGAGGCGGGGTGGTGGTTTTCGGCTGAGGTCCGGCGGTGGCTGCCATGTACGGCTGGCGTGCCGACGGCGGTGGAGGTGGGACGTGGGGGCGACCCAGCGGCGGTCTGCACTTGCGGCCCAAGTTCGATCGGCCCAGTTAGGTGGTCGGTCCACCAGTTTTTCTTCGGCCCAGTTTTGTGGCCCAATATGTTTTAGGTTTAGTTTTGGGTAACACCAAATATGATTAAATCTAAAAGATTATTATAAGTTTTTTTTAAAACTTATGGTTAAAATATTTAATTTTAATCATGATTATTTTATAATAATAAAGTATTGGTTAAAATTATCTATTTTTAGTATTCTTTAATCGCATAACAATGATTAATATATATATAACAGTTGTTGTTTAACCAGGTGATTTTAACAGGTGGTTAAAGTCAAGGTAATTCATCAGGTTATGATAATTAGAAATCAGTTTTTGGATGTATTAGTTTAGTACATGTTTGGGATGCCATAGCCGAGCCCTAGACCTTGTGGATTGCTTTTATTTTTCTGCACTTGTGGTTGTGATTGGTTTTTCTATTCTATGGTGTGGGGAGACATGCGTGCCACTTACAACCCCTATTCTATTTTATAAAAGTACTAGATTAGCGGGTCTGCGTGCCTTTGATTATCTTGTAATTTTTCTTTCTAGTTTTTAGTTTTTAGAATAGAATAGATAGAATAGACTTGAAGCTATACAAGGACCAAGGAGCAAGGAGCAGGATTGGATGCAGTAGCCAGTGGGAGCTTCAGAGTTTCATGCCATGTGTGTTGTTTTCCACTTAGGTTTTGGACTGTCGAGTTTTTCGTGTGGCTCACGAAACCGACATTAGTTAAGGGCAAGGCTGAGGCATAATTGTTGGGGTTGTTTTATTTCTTTACATATTATATATGCGTGGTTGTGATTCTCACATTGAAATAAAACATGGTTTTAATAATAGTCATTATTAAATAGTGTTTTTAAAAAGAAAACTGGCAAAATCCTTTTTATAAAAATCTTAGATCAGTGTGCTACCCACCTAATGGTATACCTTTTCTGTTAAACGGTACTCGGGTGTCGGAAGTGACCAAACCTTGGGCATTCGGGTTCAAACCATTGCGGGGAAGGGTGTGAAAGACTCTGCGATAATCGGGAATCTCGGCCAGAGTTCACACTGTCTTAGGTGGTGCGATCTATTTTGGTGATAATCGGGAGTCCCGGTCCAAAATGCACTATAGGGACTAAAGCATGCACGGTTCTTGTAGCCGATGTCCCGCGGATCTAGGAGTCGTGTCCAGTTAGGATACGATTGGTATAGGTTTACCTACCAGAAATAGCATTGTCCCGGTGGGAAGTGCCCCAACCTTGCATAAGGAAATGTGAAATATGGATCCTAGTCTAATACTACCTCCGTCCCAATTTAATTGTCTAGTTTTGACTTTTTAATCTTTTTTTTAACTTTGACCTTATATATTTTTATTTATGTTATATATTACTTAATAAAAATTATACCAAATGAATATACATTTAAAACACAATCCATTCATATATATTACATTAAGTACTATATAACATAAACAAATATATTTAAAGTCAAAGTTGAAAAAAAAAAGACTTAAAAAGTCAAAACTGGACAATTAAATTGGGACGGATGGAGTAATTTATTTTTAAAAGGTAATAATTATTAGAGGATATAATCATATTACTGAATCGGTTTTATCTTTTCTTTTTCTGTAGATGTCTATTTTATCTGTTATTCCGTTTTACTCACCCAAGGAATCTCTAAGCCTTATCGTTAGCAAGTGGAAGCTTTCAGGTCCAAACTTTACTGTTTGGAAGATGCATCTTAAGAATGTACTAGATGCACAGGGAAAGCTATACGTCATAGAGACTTTGCCTCTAGGACGACCAGGGGTAGATGCCCAGGATAGTGAGTATGATGCTTACTATCAGTATCTTGCTGATGATTATGATGTTATGTCGATTCTCGTTCTCTCAGCTTCATCCGAGTTTACGGATGATCTCTGGGAGAAGTCATCTTTTGAGGTTGTTCAAGCATTAAAGGAAAGGCTCAAGAATAGTAAACGGGCATGTCGTTTCTTGCTAATGAAGGAAATTCTTTCGCAGAAGATGAAAGAAAACCAACCTATTAGTGATCATCTCATCAATATGAGAAGGCTCCTTGATTGCTATGTGACCCTTGGATCAGGATCAAAGCAACATGAGCTAGTCATGCTCTTGTTCGATACCCTATCTGACCATTATCAGTCTAAGGTAATGGGTGTTATAGGAGGCTTTGATATGACTGTTGCGAGTCTGCACGAGATCCTCATGTGCATTAGTGACAATCTAGATTCAAAGAAGCTAGAGTCGACAGTGGTAGACCTTATGCTAGAGGATGAATGGTTGGAAGAGCTTGGAGAAATTTGTTGCCCAGACTGTGGTAGCAAGGATTCATGCGAGCACTCACTCGACATAGATCAGCTGGACATTGGTTCGCCTAATGACTCAGGTATCTTTATGATATATTGTCTTATTACTTCTTATGAATCATGGGTATTGGATACCGGATGTGGTCATCACATTTGCAATCATTTGCAGGGATTCAAGAGAAGTAGGAAGCTAAGACAAGGAGATATGGACCTGCGGGTAGGCGAAGGCTCCATGGTTAGTGCTGATGGTGTAGGGACATATTGTCTTAGTTTACCTTCTAGCATGGTCTTATAACTAGAACCTTGTTACTATGTTCCTAGACTTATCAAGAACGTTATCTCGTTTGATTTGCTTATAGACTGTGGTTTCAACTATGTTTTAAATAGCAAAATTATTTCTTGTTTCAAAAATGATGTTTTCTATTTTAAAACTATTCCTCAAAATGGTCTATACACGCTAAATCTAGATAACGATAACAAAGACATATATCATATAAGTAAGAGATCCAAGAGTAACTTGAATCAGAATTACCTATGGCATTGTCGTTTAGGACACATAAATGAGAAACGCATAGAGAAACTCCGAGATTACGGAATTCTAGAACCATTTGACTTGGAGTCATATGATATTTGCGAATCTTGTTTGTCTGGTAAAATGACAAAGCAGCCTTTCAACAGTGAGAATGAAAGGACTAGTGAGCTACTGGGGATAATACACACAGATGTGTGTGGACCCTTTACTCCAGAGTCTAGAGGAGGATACCGATACTTCATTACCTTTACTGATGACTTCAGTAGGTTCGGTTATGTCTATCTTATGAGACTTAAATCTGAAAGTTTTGACAAGTTCAAATAGTTTCAGAATGAAGTACAAAATCAACTGGACAAGAAGATAAAGCTGCTTCGGTCTGACCATGGTGGTGAGTATCTGAGTCAAGAATTCGACGATCATTTGAAGGAATGTGGGATTGTTTCACAACTCACACCTCCTTATACACCTTAGATGAAAGGTGTATCAGAAAGGAGGAATCGTACAATGCTTGACATGGTACGATCAATGATGAGTTGAAGTTCATTGCCATTGTCGTTTTGGGAGCACACACTTGAGACAGCGGCGTTCACGCTGAACCGGGTTCCGAAAAAATCGGTGGAAAAGACACCGTTCGAGGTATGGACGGGGAAAAAAGCCTAAAATGTATTTTCTCAAGGTTTGGGGATGTGAGGTGTATGTTGAGCGAACATTCATGGATAAACTCAACACCAAATCAGATAAGTGTATCTTTGTGGGTTATCCCAAGGAAACCATGGGATACTATTTCTATAACCCAGATGAGAACAAAGTTTTTGTTGCTCGTAAGGGGTGTTCTAAGAAGAGAAGTTTCTAAACTCAGAGATTCCAAGAAAGGAAATAGAGCTTCAAGAAATTGAAGAGGAAGAGATAGCACCACCACCGATAATCGAACCCGTAATTCAACAGAGAATTTTTGAATCTCAACCCGAGTCTGTGGTTGAGAAAGAAGTGCAAACACAAGACCTTTGCAGGTCGAGTAGGCCTTGTCATGAGCCAGATAGGTATCTAGGATTCTTAGTTGCTCAAGACGAAGGGGATCTTTCAGAACCCACCACCTACCAAGATGCTACTTCAGGTTTAGAATCTGAGAAATGGTTAGAAACCATGAAGGCAGAGGTGCAATCCATGTATGACAACCAAGTTTGGAAGTTAGTGGATTTGCCTCATAACAGCAAAGCTGTTGGGTGCAAATGGGTCTTCAAGAAGAAGACCGACATGGATGGAAATGTGCATACCTTTAAAGCTAGGCTAGTGGCAAAAGGTTTCACGCAAACTCATGGTGTTGACTATGATGAAACTTTTTCCCCAGTGGCAATGCTTAAGACCATTAGAATTCTTATGGCAATATCAGCATATTTTGACTATGAGATATGGCAGATGGATGTCAAAACCGCCTTCCTTAACGGCAAGTTGACAGAGGACGTATATATGATACAACCGGATGGTTTTGCGGATCCAAAGAATCCTAATAGAGTATGCAAGTTGCTAAAATCCATTTGTGGGTTGAAGCAGACATCTAGGAGCTGGAACTTACACTTTGATGAGCGTATCAAAGAGTTTGGTTTTACCAAAAGTGAGTTCGAGTCATGTGTTTAAACTAAATTTAGTAGGAGCGCGGTAACCTTCCTAGTCTTGTATGTTGATGACATACTGTTAATAGGAAACAATATACCAGTGTTACAAGGAGTAAAATCCTGGTTAGGTAAATGTTTCCAGATGAAAGACTTGGGAGAAGCTGCTTACATACTTGGTATTAAGATCTATAGGAATAGATCTAAGCGGCTTATCGGACTTAGTCAAAGTACATATATCGACAAAGTCGTGAAAATATTCAAGATGGATGAATTCAAGAAAGGGTTAATTCCAATGCAATCTAGCACGGTTTTGAGCAAGACTCAGTGTTCTGTGTCTAGTCAAGATCAGAACATGATGAAATTGATTCCATATGCCTCGTAAATTGGATCAATTATGTATGCCATGCTATGTACTAGGCCTGACATTGCCTATTCCATAAGTGTCACGAATAGATACTAGCAAAATCCGGGTGAAGCTCATTGGGTAGCTGTCAAGAACATTCTCAAGTATCTGAGAAGGACAAAAGACATGTTCCTAGTTTATGGAGGTTCAATGGACGAGCTTAGTGTAACTGGTTACACTTATGCTAGTTTCCAAACCGACAAAGATGACTTTAGGTTGCAGTCAGGATTTGTCTTTACCCTAAACGGAGGAGCTATATCTTGGAAAAGTCAGAAGCAAGATACAATAGCAGATTCGACTACAGAGGCAGAGTATATTGCAGCAAGTGATGCGGAAAAGGAAGCTATCTGGCTGAAGAATTTTATCTCGGATCTTAGAGTTGTTGCCAGTATCTCTAGACCGATTGATATATTCTGTGATAACTCAGGGGCTATGGCGCAAGCTAAAGAGCCAAGAGATCATCAGCGGACTAGGTATGTACTCAGTAAATATCACCTAATCCGAGAGATTATTGGAAGATGGGATATTAGACTGCAAAAGATACCGACAGACGACAACGTTGCTGACCCGTTGACGAAGCCGCTAGCTAGAGCTAAGCATGAGAGACATATGAATTCTATAGGGATGCAGTACCTGGAATATAGCAGCTAGTTCAAGTTTTTGATTATTACTATAGATGTAACTTGAAACTCTTTTATTATGTATTTACATTTCATGGGATTGAAATATGAGGTATTTACATAATTGTTTCTTGTTGTTTATTTTTAGCATGTTTTAATTTATCCATTACGATTTCAAGTTATGAGTTGTCTAAATGTCCGTAGCTACTTAATGTAGTGGGAGCTACATTAGGGAGATAATGCTATTATGAATATTTGATGATTTATTCGGGGTTGATTAAAAGCACAAGGTTGTGACCAAATATTCATAGATATTTATCAGCAGGGATAAATATTGGGAGTGATCCTCATCGAGTTTACTTCATGGAGTATCAGCATAAGTAAACTTGATAGTTTGTCCTTAGACCTGAGATATTTGGTTTGGAGCATAGTGACTTCTGTACTTTAGCGCGTTCTAACGTCACACCGTAACATGGTGATTATAAGGGGCATGTCTAGGTGCAGCGGAAGCTATGTGCTCAAATTGCAAATAGTCAAGATGGGATTTGCACCTCCTTTTTAGGAGAGATATTTGAGGGCCCCTCGATGATTGAGACTACTGAAAATGCGTGGCCGCACTCGGTTAGAATGATAGGTTTCATTCGGTAAATCGTAACTGTAGAGTGTCGAGATCAGAGTCGAGAAAATCTGAGTATTCAAAATAAGATCCCTGCTCCATGTCTAATACTCACATTACGAAATATCGCGATGCAAAAGGAAAACCCTAGATAGTCCAAGGGATGGATTATATCTCTAGATGTAAGAGATCTTATAGCCTGGTTAACCTAAGGGCTAGGGACCTCCTTAGGCCAACGGTGTTCAAGGAGTGTTACTTATCTTACACAAGTGGGAGTCTGTTAGATTATGTGCAGAGATAGTTAACATGTGTCATCGTGTCCAATGCTATGAGACACTAAATGATCACACTGCTACACACCCAATTAGAAGCATTTGGATTTTACCAAGTTGTGTGTAAGAATAATTAATTAGTTAATTAATTATTGAGAAGGAAAAACAATAATAGTTATTTATTATTTTAAAGGGGAAATTAATATTTAAGTTTAAATATTAATTGGACCAATTAATTAATAGTTATTAATTAATTAGAAAGGTCAAGGGTATTTTATGCAATTAAGTAATAGTTTAATTAAAGATTGACTTTAATTAAACGGGCTTGGGCCTTAATAAGGTTTATAATATAAATAACCTTATAAGCCTTGGAATCATATAAGGATTATTACAAGTTGCATAAAGAAACCCTAGCCTCTCCCTCTCCCTCTCTCTGCGTCGAACTCAAGGCAACCCCGGGGAGTTCTCGGCCTCGTTACATAACACACATACACGGATTTTTGGTGTGATCGTTTTTTGTGATATCCTGTGGCGGTCTAGCAGCCAGTTCGTGATGGTGCAGTAGCGGTGTTATAACTTAAGCTTTTTGGACTAAAGTTTCAAGAGTTTGCTGAAAGGTATAATCTTTAATCCTCTTCTCATGTTTAGTTTCCTGTACGAACTGTATGAGATCACTGGAGGGGGTTTTTTGTTTGTTTCCGCTGCGTATGATTATTATCTATTTTTATACCCTACAAAACCCTTCAATAATCATATCTAAGATTTGCTTTGCTTACTCTTCAAATGCTTCTACCCCACACTATCAAATGGCCACTCCAAATGCTACTTCAAACGGTTTCTCAAACAATGGCTCACTCTCAAGGTGCCCAATGTTCGATGGGGAAAACTTTTCCCTCTGGAAGAGTAGAGTTCTACTCTACATGTCCAGTCTTCATGATGTGATGCTCAAGACTGTTACTGAAGTCCCCTATGTTCCTTCCTTTATTGTCGAAGTTACTGCTGCCACTGATACTACTCCTGCTGTAGAAATATATGTTGTCAAAGCTGTACATCAATGGTCTGATGAGGACAAAAGGCTGGTTAATCTTGATGTCAAAGCCAGAACATCCTTAGTCTCTGCATTACCCAATGAAGTCTATCATCAAGTTATTAATTGTAATTCTGCAAAAGAGATGTTAGACACTTTGAAGGCACTGAAGAAGTGCAGGAGAACAAGAAGCTCCTTCTTGTTAGAGAGTATGAGTTCTTCTTTGCTCATAAAGGTAAAAGTCTTACTCAGACCTACACCAGGTTCAACTGCCTTATTAATGACTTAAGAAGGGCATATGTTCTTAAGAGCAATAAGGAACTTGTGAACAAGTTTCTAGATTCCCTCCCAGAATCTTGGGATCATTTTATAACTGTGCTAAAACATGGTGAGAAAATCAAGGGACTCTCACTGGTTGGTCTTTATGGTAATTTGATGAACCATGAACAATCAGTAAAGCAGAGAAAGCTCTCTACTAAGGATATGAATAAGGCTACAAAAGCTCCATCAACCGCCCTTGTGTCTAAAGATATAAGATTTAGGAGTTTTGCTGCAGTGGTAGATGAGTCCAGTGATGATGAGGAAGAGTTGGAGTCTTCTGAAGATGAAGAGCAAGTGGCTGATGGAGAAGAAAGTTTGGAGGACATGGACAGCATTGAAGCTGCTGTTGAGCAGGCTGCCATGTTGGTTAAAAGGTTCAAACCTTTTCTCAAATGAAAGGGTGTCAAGAAGTTCGGAAAGAGACCTTTCAAATGTGACAGGTCTAATACCAAGTCTTCTGAAGGTTGTTTCTCTTGTGGCAAACCTGGTCACAATGCCAGTGAATGTAAGTCCAGAGGAAACACAAGTGTCAGGATCGGATATTACCAAATATCAATAACAAGAATTACCTTTTAGAATTAAATCAGAGTTGTTTAAAGATAATCTTTCAGTTTGATCACAATCAACTAAGAAGTTGCGGAATCACACTTAATTGATGTTTAAGGTTTTATCACAAGAACAATTCAACAATCAACACAAGAAAATACTTTCAAACTCAAGATGTTTATTAATAACCAATGATGATTACAATATTCACCAACACCTCTAATCTAACCCTTTTGTTAGACGAAGAACACAACTTGTTCTTAGGTTTCTATGAAACTTAGAGATCAACACACTTTTAGAAAAACAAATTAACAATAAAATATGAATGCGTAGAATTGCCTTATAAAACAATATTCTTGTTCTAGTATATATAGGCTCTTGATCCTCCTTGAATAGCTGACAGTTAGGCAATCTTCTATCTTCCGAGATAATCTTGATAATCTTCAAACTTGATAGAGATATACTTCAAATCCACAAAGATAGCATTTTCCATTAATAGCTCAACAGCAACTGTTTGTTGAATAAACAGTTCTGAATTTCTTCTAACAGTCTTCATTTCAAGGTCTTCTAACAGTTCTGATCTTTTGTACTAACAGTTGTAAAACTTGCAACAACTGTTAGCTACAACTGTTTTCACTGATTACTCTAACAGTTTTACTTTGCATGTCCAACAGTTTCAATGACTTAGCAAATTTCCCAACAATCTCCCCCTAACGTAAAGTATTGAACAATACATTTAAGTTGTTTGTTTTATAGGGTTCAACCACAGAAAAATCAACATAATCAAAGAAAATATTTACATTAAATATGCAGAGTCAAACTGTTACAATCAAAACATAAAAAGAAAATTACTTTTGATTTGACTGTAAGAACTCCAACCTTTCCTTTATCCTTTTTATCAGATCATCCTTCATATCAGCAGGTCCAAAGAACTTTGCACTTAACATATTCAGTAGCTTTGCTTTACCATGATCAACGAATTCAAAATCAAACCACTAAGTTTGTGCATTTCCCATCACCATATGATAAACTCTTGCCTTATCATATACTTTCACAGAACTTATTGGGAAGGCTTCGTCACTTATCAAAATGGGCATTATCTCCAGTGGATTGCAAATACTTCTTAGATGTCTCATCAACACTCTCACCTCAATCTGTGTCGCATCTTCATAATTGCTTACTCCATAAGCATACATATCTTTAACATCCCTTCTTGTCATGCTACCCATCAGATGTAAGAAGCTGGAATAACTTTCAATTGGTTCCTCTTCTCTGACAATAGTAACTCCTTTCTTTCCAGTTTCCCATCTTAACAGTTCAAATCTCCACTCAGTAATGTGGGATTTCTGGCCTAGCTGCTCTGCCACTAATTTGTCAATTCTTTCTTCAACCTCTACCCTGAGTCTATCATGAAGAATGTTTGTACCATACCAGCTTTTGCTGCATCTTCAGATGTTTGAACTGATTTGGATTTTTCAGGTTGTTGTGGCTGGGTTGTTTGTTTTATCTTCTCAACTGTTGGTTTGGGAGGTGGAACTGTTTTCTTCCTTTCAACTCTCTTTCTTTTTACTCCCTTACCAGGTTTCTTAGCACTTTCTTCTTCCTCAATCTCCTTAGTAAAATCAGCAGCTAGCTTTTGAGCTAACTCGAGATCTTTCTTCTCTTGCTGTTCAAACTCAGTAGCCATCGTTTGAGCTAACTCATGGTCACGCTCCTCTTGCTGCTCTTTTGTAAGTTTTAGCTTGGGAAGTTCCATAACAATCTCCTTACCCTTACCTTGCACAGAAGGCATCTTCTTTTCCACTGCCTTTTCAGTAATATTGATTTATTTGAATCCTGGCTTTGGTGCAATAGGTTCCATCTTTGAAGATTTACCATCCAGCCATCCATCTTCAATCTTTTGTTTCATTTGAAATGCATTGCAGTTTAGAGTTTGAGCACACACAACAATCAAATGATCTTGCTTCACTTTTGACCAAGATCCGAATACTTCAGTAGTTGGGTAGTCCCCAGACATAATCATTTGATTAATCAGAACTCTATCAACTGTGACAATTTTTCTACAACTGTTTGAGCACTTGGTGCAACTGTTTGTTGTTGAGTCGGTACAACTGTTTTCTCTGGAATCTCAGCAACTGTCTGTACACTCTCTTCAACTGTTGGATGATTTGGCAAAACTGTTTTCTCCCCCTTTTTGATTGGAACAGTTGGAAGGGGTCTAGCACCAGCAGTTAACTGTTGCAACACTTGATCATGAAACTGTATCACAACATTAGTCTTTTTCAAACTCTCTGTCAAAAATCTTATTTGATTGTCTTGCTTAATGATTAGCTCATTATGTTTTGCCAAAAGCTTATCTTGTAAAGAATTTCTCTTCTTTAAATGCATGTATGCCTCGAAGCATGGTACAAAATTGGTATCTGTCAAAGCCTTTTGTTTCATACTAGCCTCAATGTCAGGGAGTGTTGCCACTGTGAACATATCACTGACAGAAATAACTGGTGGTTCACTCCTAGAAGATTCCACACCAGTACCCCTCTGTTCTTGGTACTGGGGATTTCCAGAAGATGTTGGAACAGCTTCTGTTGCCGTGGCTGAGGTCTTAAAGATGTTGACACTTTCCTGCTCACCCCTTGCAGATGAAACAGTAGTGTCAGCCTCAAACACCACATGATCACTCTCCCCTAGGGTGATCACCTCCTCAGTGTGCCTGGGAGACAGCACAATGTGTTCCCTTTGGATATTCTGCACAGGAGAATGCTCATGTACAAGGCTTACTGCTTGGGCATTAGGTACTGTGGTGGAAGGAGCACCAACATTTCTCTTTCTTTTTCTAAAAGTTATTAGAGTGGGGGCTTTTGTTGTAGCTTGAAGCAAAGTAGCAGATTGAGTTGTTTGAGTATCGTGAGCTGGGGGTTCCAGAGTTGGGGGTTTAGCAATGATGTGGGCCTCTTACTCAACTCTGGCAGCTCTGTTTCTAGACTGAAACTCCACCATTGCAGAGAGTGGTGGAGTTATGGCACTAGAAAAATTCTTTCCATTTATCAACAGTTTGCTCAATGTGGAGGCCACATGAGCAGAGGGAATCAGTACCCTCTTGTGCATTTTGAGATTTGGCAATAAAGAATTTAGTAAAAACTGCACAAATCATGGATACATCAAAAAGAGACCGTATTTAGTCCCAAGATGTTTTACCATGCCATCAAATATCATTTTAGAAAAGTTAAAAGAACGGTTATTGGCCAAACAAATTAAGGCCAGAGCAATGTTGCTCGCAAATTCATTCCATCTAGTTCTTTTAGGGCTTATGCATTGTTGGAGAGTGTGAATCAAATACTTCCAGTGCGAACAGAATTGCCCTTTATAAAAGGTACCCTTTCCCCTAGGGCCCTCATATCCCAGCTTAACAAGCTCAGCATGCAGATATTCCAAAGAAACAGAATCAGAATATTCACCTTCGAGATCATCAAGTTGAAGGTATTGTCTTATGATACTCTCAGAGATAGAAACATCATTAGCATCAACCTTGGAGTCAATCCATTTCACTCCATCTTCTTCTCTCAGAGAAGCATTCTTCCAGAACTGATCGATATGCGCAGTATAAATGGTTGAATTGATGGTCAGAGCATGACGTAGGTTGGAAAGTAAAACATAGTCAATCACAACGTGAAAGACACTGAGATCATCGGGTTTCAACAGAAAAGCAAGCATGTTGTGTTCCTTAACGAATGGAAGGGGAGCCATGGCGATTTGCGAGTGAGTTTCTAGGGTTTTAGCGTTTGAAAGGAGTTCAATAAGCGTAAAGAAAACTGTGAGGAGGGAATGGCTTATATATGTTACGCATAGTCAATGCAGTTCAAATTCCCTTAGAGTCCCTGCAAAGTCTAAAATACCCTGAAAGAAACTAACAGTTAAAAAAAGAAAGAACTAACAGTTGAGAACTGTTTTCTTAATAAACTACAACTGTTACTGAAAAGAAATACTCCCCCTTGAAAGACCATGCAGTTTTCCTAACAGATGTGGACTCCATGTACTAACAGTTGAAAACTGTTAGTTGCATTATGTGTAGCTTTTCTCTTGAACACTTACACAAACAGTTGTTAGACTGAATACTAACAGTTTCAAACTGTTAGAGAGAAAACATGTGGTTCTAAGTTATTCTAAGTTAATCATTCCAATATTTGAGATCAGAAAGTTGAATCTGCTTACATCAAATGCTTTGGTGAACAGATCAGCTAACTGATCATCAGTGTGGACTTTCATAACCTGGATTAACCGTTTCTCATTGCAATCTCTTATAAAATGAAACCTTATCTCTATGTGCTTTGTTTTAGAATGCTTGACAGGGTTTGTTAACAATACTAATAGCACTTGTGTTATCAACATAGATGGGTGTATTCAAGAAAGTCATACCATAATCCAGAAGCTGATTCTGGATCCACAAAACTTGTGAACAGCAACTTGATGGAGCAACATATTCAGCCTCAGCTGTTGAAGTGGAAACTGTTGTTTGTTTCTTGCACTGCCATGATACTAACCTGGAGCCAAAGAACTGACATCCTCCGGAAGTTGATTTCCAGTCTACATTAGCTCCTCCATAGTCACTGTCAGAGTATGCCACCAATTGAAAAGGTGAATCCTTAGAATACCAAAGACCCAGTTTTTGTTGGCCTTTGAGATACCTAAAGATCCTCTTTACAGCAAATAGGTGTGACATCTTTGGGCTGCATTGAAACCTGACACAAACACACACAGGAAACATGATATCTGGTCTAGAAGCAGTTAAGTACATTAAAGAACCTATCATAGACCTATACAGGTGTACGTATACATCCTCCCCCTCAGGATAGTACTGGCCAGCTTCACATCTTGATAACCAAATTTGTCCAAAATGTCCTTGACATACTTTGACTGACTAAGAAATATACCTGATGGCTTCTGCTTTACTTGTAATCCCAAGAAAAATGTAAGTTCTCCCATAGAACTCATCTAGAATCTCTTATGCATTATGCCTTCAAACTCCTTGCACAGACTGTCATCAGTGGATCCAAAGATTATATCATTAACATAGATTTGTACAAGCAAAATCTTTGTTTTAATAATCTTTGTAAATAGTGTCTTATCTATAGTACCTCTCTTGAAACCATTCTCAAGTAGATATGATGTTAATGTCTCATACCAAGCTCTAGGAGCCTGATGTAACCCATACAAAGCCTTATCCAACCCATATACCTTATCAGGATATTTTGGGTCTTCAAAACCAGGTGGTTGACACACATATACCTCCTCATCAATAGTTCCATAGAGAAATGCTGATTTGACATCCATTTGATACACCTTGAACCCTTTAAAGTTTGCAAAGGCAAGGAACAGTCTAATTGCTTCTATCCTTGCAACTGGTGCAAAGGCATCATCATAGTCTATTCCTTCCTCCTGTGTATAACCCTGTGCAACTAGCCTAGCCTTATTCTTGATTACAATGCCTCTCTCATCCTTTTTATTCCTAAACACCCACTTGGTGCCAATAGCTCTCTTGCCTCTTGGAAGGTCAACTAACTTCCAAACTTGCTGAATCTGGAACTGTAAGAGTTCCTCCTGCATTGCTTCCAACCATGAAGGATCTTTTAATGCCTCTACTGCTTTCTTAGGTTCTATCTGTGATAGAAAGCAGACATTCACATCAAACTGTCCTAGATCCACACCACTATGTTCACCTTGCAGCATACCCCTAGTTCTGACAGGAGTGATGGGATCACCTATAATCTGCTCTATGGGATGGTCCTTGTGAATTCTTAACGTAGGGATGTTTTCTTCAGTCAGTACATTCCCTAAATTAGACAGATCAACCTCAGATCCACTCTCATTCCCAGAAGAATTACATACCTGATCTGCAACTGTTTGTTTTTCAGATTCATTGTTTTGTTGGAGAACGGGAGATTCCATATCCTTTGAAGGTTCAACATCATCATTCATTGGACTAACAGCTTTGGAAGAGTCGTTTTGAAACAAAGGAATCACTACAAAGTCTTCAGTGGCTTTGTTTATACCAACAGTTGTTGGACTTGAGCTAACAGTTTCAGAAATGTTTGAGACAGGTTGTGGATTTGCACTAACAGCTGTAGGAAAACCTGCAACTGTTTCTGGAGAAAAATCAAAAGAAAGAGAGTTAGACAATGCATCAATATCAAATAACCAATCAGGACCATTACCTGCAATATTGATCCTATTTTCATTAAAGGAGACATTCATACTCTCTTCTATGATCCTAGTGACACTGTTAAAAACTCTATATGCTTTACTCTGAGTGGAATATCCTACAAAGAATCCTTCTTCTGCTTTACTCTTAAATTTGCCTAATTGTGACCTGGTATTAAGGATAGTGCAGGGACATCCAAATGGTTTGAAGAAGTTGATCAAAGGTTTTCTTTTAAGGAACAACTCATAAGGAGTTTTCCCTTTGGACTTGACTACTTGTACTCTATTCTGAACATAGCAGGCAGTGTTCACAGCTTCTGCCCAGAAGGTCATTGGGAGCCTAGAATCAACTAACATAGATCTAGCAGCCTCTATCAAAGTCATATTCCTTCTCTCAGACACTCCATTATGTTGTGGAGTCCTAGGTACACTAAACTGCCTTTCAATCCCTTTTTCCTCACAAAAACTATTTAACTCATAGTTCTTAAACTCAGAACCATTGTCAGATCTAATGACTTTCACTCTCAAATCAGATTGATTTTCTATCCTAAGAATAAGAGACTTAACTAATTCAGCAGTTTCATCCTTAGTTCTAAGAAATTGAACCCATGTAAATCTGGTGAAGTCATCAACTATGACTAAACAGTAGGCTTTCTTCCCTATACTAACCACTGAAGTAGGACCAAAAATATCCATATGCAACAGTTGTAGGGGTGCAACAATGGAAGAAACTTCTTTGGACTTATAATAAGTTTTGTGTTGCTTGCCTTTGAGGCAAGCCACACAATGATCATCACATGAGAATTCTTTTTGGGGCAAACCTCTTACCAGATTGTTTTTAGCTAACAGATTCATGGTTTTAAAATTCATGTGACACATCCTTCTATGCCAAATGGCAGACTCATCATGATATGCCTTAGATAGTAAACAACTTAATACATTCTGTTTATAAACCTTTTGTGTGTCCAAAAAGTATACATTATCCTTTCTAGGTGTTCTTAAAAGAACATTCTTTTCATCCACTTTAAAATCTTTTGAAAGGATAATGCACTCTGTGTCTGTGAACAGGACTTTGTTTCCATGGCCACAGATTTGAGACACACTTAACAGATTGTATTTGAGTTGTTCAACAAAGAAAACATCATTGAAAGTAAGTGTACCTGCCTCTACAGCTCCCTTACCAGTGATTCTTCCTCCCTTAGCATTTCCTCCGAATGCTACATGTCCTCCATTAATTCTTCTAAAATCCTTCAAGCAGTGTGGATTTCCAGTCATGTGCCTTGAGCATCCACTATCCACATGCCAAATTTCTCCTTGATTGGCCCTATGAATGCTCTGCACAAATAAAAACTTAGTTAGTAGCAGGAAGTACCCAGACCATGCAGGTCTTGGGCACACCATTTAAATCATAATACTTAAACAAAGTTTGAGTCTTCTTGATTTCATCCCAGTTAGATTTCTCTAGCCTGTGTGAAGAGTATTTAGTGACAACATGTGGTTTCAGACTGTTGTGATTAACAGTTGAGCCTTTTGACCAAACAGTTTTTGATTTTGGTAAAACAGTTGAGTCAGTTTGTGACTCAGTTTGAATGTCGGTTTGATTAACAATTTTGGCCCTTTCAGAAACTGTGTGTTTCAGCAATTTCACCCAAGCAAAGCCAATAGTTTTTGGTTTTGGCCTAACAGTTGTGGAACTGTTAGCCTGTTTTCTGTAACTTGGCCTCTGGGTGCTATAGATCTGTGGGTTATAATGACAGTTGTGAGCTAAGTGATTTGCTCTCCAACATATATAGCACCTTTTGGTTTTGACCATAAGCAAACCAGTTCTTTGTTCCCAAAACTGGTTCCTATTTCTTTGATTTCCTCTCACAGGTGCTGAAGGAGGAAATTTCTGCACACCATACTGTTTGCATGTGCAGACCTGCACTTCAGTATGCCTTTTCACAGATTTAAGCTGAAACTTTGTCTTTGAAGCTTCCTTCTTTGTCTTCTCAATTCCAACTTCACTAACCTTCTCCTTTTCCTTGGTCTTAACACTAACAGCTGAGGTTTTTGGGTTAGAACTGTTTTGGTTCTGTTTAGAACTGTTTGTGTAATTTTCGGGACTGTTTGCAGTAGTAGTGTAGCTGTTTATAGAATAAACAGGTTTGAAAGGTTTTGTTTCACTGGTGGATGTCAGGATCGGATATTACCAAATATCAATAACAAGAATTACCTTTTAGAATTAAATCAGAGTTGTTTAAAGATAATCTTTCAGTTTGATCACAATCAACTAAGAAGTTGCGGAATCACACTTAATTGATGTTTAAGGTTTTATCAAAAAAGAATTCAACAATCAACACAAGAAAATACTTTCAAACTGAAGATGTTTATTAATAACCAATGATGATTACCATATTCACCAACACCTCTAATCTAACTCTTTTGTTAGACGAAGAACACAACTTGTTCTTAGGTTTCTATGAAACTTAGAGATCAACACACTTTTAGAAAAACAAATTAACAATAAAATATGAATGCGTAGAATTGCCGTATAAAACAATATTCTAGTGCTAGTATATATAGGCTCTTGATCCTCCTTGAATAGTTGACAGTTAGGCAATCTTCTATCTTCTGAGATAATCTTGATAATCTTCAAACTTGATAGAGATATACTTATGTTGGGAAATTAGCTAAGGCATTAAGACTGTTTAACATGCAAAGTTGAAACTGTTAGAATAATTTTGACAAACAGTTTAGAACTGTTAGTGAAGATTGTGAAGACAGTTGTAACCAACAGTTGCTGTGAACTTCAAAGTTGTTATATAGAGTTCAGAACTGTTAGTATAAACTACTACAACTGTTTGAAGACCTTGAATCCAAAGACTGTTAGAAGAAACCAGAACTGTTGCATCCAATGAACAGTTTCGGTTGAGCTAAATATGGAAAACCCTATCTTTGAAGATATCTCGAAATATTTGGAAGATCATCAAGATTATCTCAGAAGATAGAAGATTACCTAACTGTCAACAAATCAAGGAAGATCAAGGAGTATATAAATACTAGATTAGAATTTATAATACGTACGTACTCATTGTTTAAGTTTTGCATTCATTCTTCAAGTTGTAATTTGCTTTCAGAATAGTGCTAAGCCTCTAAGTTTCTCTTTGAAACCCAAGAACAATCTGTGTTCTTCGTCTAAAATAATAAGTTAGATTGGGGGTGAAGTTTGCTATTGTAATCATTCTGGTTAATCAATAAAACTACTGTTTGATTGAATTGCTTTGTGTTCAAAACCTTCTCTAATCAATTAAGTGTGATTCCGCAACTTCTTAGTTGATTGTGATCATATTTAAAGATTAACTTTTTATTCAACTCTGATTTGTTATTCAAAAGTTAGTTCTTGTTATTTGATATAATCTATATCCGATCCTGACAAGTGGTATTAGAGCCTTATCATTATGGTTCCTTTGATCACCAGTTGAAGGTTTTGCTTCAATCTTGCTTTGTTCTTTAAAACTGTTTTCAAATTACTTTGTTTCAATGGATTCTGGTGGATCTTCTGATAACAATGGCTCTGGGTCAAACATTCATGTTCCCATGCTCAAACCAACTGATTTTGAGATGTGGAAACTGAGAATCAAGCAACATGTCCAATTAATGGACTATGCTGTTTGGGAAATCATTGAAACTGTTCCCACTACTCCTGTTGATCTGGATGAGACTGGAAAACCAAAGAAGAAGCCACCACCAAAGACAGATGCTGAAAAGAAGGAGAGATTGATTGAGATGAAAGCTCTCAGCATCCTCCAGATTGCAATTCCGAATGAGTATCAACATCATTCAAGAAATTTGATGATGCTCATGAACTTTGGAATGCTCTGGAAAAGAGGTTTGCTGGGAATGCTAGCTCTAAGAGAAACCAAAGAGATCTCCTTAAACAAGCCTATGAGAACTTCACCAGTGGAAAGAATTAGAGCATCACCCAAATCTTTGATAGGTTTTACAAGCTGGTAAGCCAACTAGAGAGTGCTAAGGTTAGGCTTGATCAAGATGAGATAAATAGAAAGTTTCTTAGGTCTCTAGGTGATGAATGGACTGTGTTTGCTGCACATTGGAGGACTAAGGATTCCCTTGAAGACATAGAGTTAGATGACCTCTATAATAGTTTGATAGTGTTTGAGGGAGAGATAGAGGGAAAAAGAAAAACTGTTGTCCATAGCCACAATGCTGCTCTCCTGTCATCCTCATGTATGGAATCAAACCATTCATTAACTAACTCTATTGATAGTTGTGCAGGTACTAGTTCTGCTGTTGGACTAGATGTGAACACTCCAAATGCTGTGCTTGAAGCTTTTCTTGCCAGCCATGCACATTCAACCCTCACCAATGAGGATCTTGAACAAGTGCACCCTGATGATCTTGAGGAGATGGATCTCAAATGGCAGATGGCCATGCTTACTGTTAGAGCCAAGAGGTTCATCAAAAGGACTGGAAGGAAAAACATGAATTTCAGAGCTGATGGCAAGGCTGGATTTGACAAGTCAAAGGTAAGATGCTTCAAATGTCGATCAACAGCTTGGCCACTTTGCAAGAGAGTACAGATCTGGTGGACAAGTCTAGAATCAAGGTCAGAGGCCAACTCAGAATCAAACCTCCTCAGCATTGGTCTCACAAGAAGGCCATAGGTTTGATTGGAGTGATTAAGCAGAAGAGGCTACCAACAACAAAGCTTTGATGGCATTGACTGACTCCTCCATCAAGTTGGATTCACCAGAATCTGAGGACATTCAGGTATCTTCTAAACTATGTCCTGGTGAATGTAGAGCTATTGTTAAAAGGTTTAGAGAGCACAATAAGAAAATGTGTGCTGCTCTAAGCAAAATGGAGGAGAGGAGATATGAATCAAGTTCAGTCATTGAAAGCTTTGAAAAGAAAATAAAAGATTATCAAGCCAATGAACTCCAAATGGATTATGATAGAAAATATCATAAGTGGGAAAAAGAGCAGCTTCAAGAGGAGATTGATAGTCTGAAAAAGAAGCTAAGTGAGAAGGAAAGCAAGGTTGATGAATTAACCAAGAAGTTAGAGGGGGTGGACATTGATCTAAGTATGTTCAAGGCAGCCAACCTCAAACTTGAAACCTTGTTACAATCTCAAGTTAGAGACAAGGTGAAAACTGGCCTAGGATACAAACAAACCCCACCTCCATACAACCAAAACTACATAACTCCAATGTCAGAGGTAGCTGACAGATATGTTAATGACCCTTTGGAAGAAGAACTTAAGTCAGCTGATCCAAAGTTTGAGAGTTATGAAGATGGAGTTCTGTTAGAAGTAAGTGATGAAGATAATGAGGGAGTTGTGAAGAAGGATTAAGTTATTCCATATGAAAATCACATCTGTTGTGAGCCCATTCCTACAAAATCATCTTTACAACCTATGGTGTTTGTAAAAGCATCCACTGAACTCCTCACCAATGAGCCAAAACCCTCAAAAGCTGTTAACTCCATAAAAAGTTTCACAACTATTGCCACCAGTTCACATCTCTACACTAACAGTTCCAAAAAGAACCCAAACAGCTCAACTGTTAGTACCAAGACCAAAGGAAAGGAGAAAGTTGGTGAAGTTGTAGTTGGAAAGCCCAAGAAGGAGGCTGCAAAAGCACAGACTAAACCCAGTTCTGTAAAAAGGCATACTGAAATGCCTGCATGCACATGCCAAAAGCATGGTGTACAAAAGTTTCCTCAGTCAGCACCTGTTAGAGGAAATCAAAGAAATAGGAACCAGTTCTGGTCACAAAGAACTGGTTTGCCTATTGTGAAAGCTAAAAAGTGCTATATATGTGGGAGATCCAATCACTTGGCTCAAGACTGTTATTATAACCCACAGCTGTGTAGCACCAAAAAACCAAGTTTCAAAAGGCAAAATAACAGTTCTAAAACTGCTAAGCCAAAACAGGCTAACAGTTCTACAACTGTTACGTCCAAACCAACTAACAGTTCCACAACTGTTTTATCAAAACCAAAAACTGTTGGTCTGGCTTGGGTGAAACTGCAGAAACAAACAGTTTCTGAAGAGGGTAAAACTGGTACTCAAATTGCAAAACAGAATAAGTCACATGATGACTCAACTGTTTTACCATCTACAACAACTGTTTGTTCAAAGGTCTCAACTGTTAATCACAACAGTTGGGAACCACATGTTCTTACAAAGTATTCATCACACAAATTAGAGAAATCTAATTTGGATGAAATCAAAAGGAACCAAACTCTGTTAAAGTATTATGACTTAAATGGTGTACCCAAGACCTGCATGGCCTGGGTACTTCCTGCTACTAAATGATTTTATTTGTTCATAGCATTCATAGGACCAATCATGGATCTATCTGGCATGTGGATAGTGGATGCTCAAGGCACATGACTGGAAATCCACATTGTTTGAAGGATTTCAGAAGCATCAATGGTGGATTTGTAGCATTTGGAGGAAATGCTAAGGTAGGAAAAATCACAGTTGTTTGAAATACTACTAACAGTTTTCAACTGTTAGCATATGGCCTGCACAACTGTTAGGCAAAATCCATGTGCATCTGAGGGGGAGAAACTCGTCCAATAACAGTTGTACTTTCTAACAAAAACAGTCTTCAACTGTGTTGGTGCATGTTTGTGAATCCCTAGTTCGTATCAATAAAGTATATTCATGTGGTGTTAATTAAATGTGTTTTGATTAATGGTTTGCATGTTTATATGTTTTTAGTGAGTCTATGTGGTTACCTTAAGCTTACAAGTACTTAACCATGTGTTGGTGTGAGTTTGGAAGTTTAAGTCTGCGTGGAAAAATCACCACTTTGGTGATCAGGTTCACCACGCACGAAATGACCTCACTACGTGCGTAGTGAGTACCACTTCGCACGTGGTGAGGATGTTGGTCAACATGGATTAAATAACAATACCACTTCGTGCGTAGTGACTGGCACTTCGCACGTAGTGACTAGTCTGGGCCTATAAATAGTGCTTAATTCGCATATTCGTGAAGGGTTAGCCACGAAACTCGACCTTTACGACCTTAAGCCTCGATTAACGCAAACTAGCCCTCGTAAACCGAAATCTAAGTGTTAATCCGAATCCAAGGGCAGCCTTAAGCATCTCTGTGTGAGTTCTTAGGAGTTGTTCTTGTTTCTACTCTGTGTGTTTCTAGTGTTACTGTGTGCCGGATACCTAAGCAGATTTTAGAATCCTTAGGAGGTTTGGGAAATAGAATTCCGCGCTATTTCTCATCCTAGATCAGTCCTAGCATTAGGGTGTTTTAGTTTAGTTTAGAACCCCGTCCCCCAGCCGGTCCTACAAAGTGGTATCAGAGCCTTGTGCTTTGATTGATCACTTTTCCTTAGGATTTGTCGATCTAGGTGTTCCTTTAGGCCTGTGTGTGCCCTCTTGCGTCGATTTTAACCGAAAATAGGTCGGAAATAGGCCTCTTTGCGTTAAAAAGGTCAATTTTTTTTCGTTTAGGCTCTTTGAGTTTCGTCCGTGCGTAGTGGATACCCACTTCGTGCGTAGTGGACCCAGTACGCATGAGGTGCCTGTGTGTGTTCTAGATTCTTCGTCTGTCTCTGCGTGCGTAGTGGGCATCCAGTACGTGCGAACTGACTTTAGTGCGTGCGTGGTGCCTTTTTGCCCATCTAGAACCTTCGTGTGTCTCTCCGTGCGTGTTGTTCACCAGTACGTGCGAAGTGAATCCAGTCCGCACGTACTGGACTGTGTGATCTTTGTGTTTGTTCATACCTCGTTCCGTGCGTCCGTGCCTCTGTGTGTGGTTTCTCTAATCAATCTTTACTCTGTGTGCTTGCTGCCTTGGTTCCTAGCATCAATCTAAATGGCCTCAAAACAAACAACCGCTTTAAACAACCTACTTCTTGAAACTGAAATGGGTAGCGCCAACAAAGTACCGAAACTGCTAATCATGGAGGACTATCCTATGTGGAAGCCCAGATTTGAGATATTTTTGGATGGGGTTGACTGTAGATTGCGACGAGCCATGAACGTTGAGTATATGGTTCCGAAAGGGGAGGGAAACATTGAAACCCCTTATGATAAGATGACTATCGAACAGCAGACCAGTTACAATGCCGAAAAGAAGGCCTATGCTCAACTAATTCAGGCGATTCCCAACGAGATCTTCCACCAGTTTAGAAGATATCGAACTTCTTACAGTCTATGGAGAGCCCTTGAGAAGAGGAACGAGGGAAACGCTGCTCTGAAGGAACTAAAAGCAAGTCAATTAAGGAAGGAATTAGACCATTTCATGGCTACAAGAGATGAGAAGATTCTTTCCCTTATTACAAGATACAACCACCTTCTTAGTGAACTGGACAGTCTGGGTGTCACTGTTCCAGAAAAGCAGCAAGTAGAGATCTTGGCGAAAGCTTTGCCAAAGAGTTGGAGGCCATTCATCATGATTCTGAAGAATGGTAACGGTTTTGACGGGATGGACCTTAATGACTTCATCACCAAGTTGAAGGAGCAGGAGCAGGAGGAACTAAATCTGGATTCTATGTCTAGTTATCAACAGAACCCCTCACTCTACTACTCCGGAACACCTGTTTCGTCGTCCACCTCGTCACATGCCCCCCTACAGTCTGCCTATGTGACCAACGTGAATGAATCGGGCAGATCTACCTCTGATGCTTCATCCTCTGGGCCATCTTATACTGCATCTTCCTCCGGACTCAATGTCGAACACTTCAAGTATGGGAGTACAGATGAGGTTAAGACACATATGAGCATGCTAAGTGCACTAGTCTCCTCTTATGATGATCTACTGAAGGGGAAGATTGGTAATGCTCATATGACTCAAGAGGACTATGACCAGATCGACGAGGATGAGATGGAGAGACAAGATATCCTCTGGTCGTATGCCAACTTAGTGAGAAGGGCAAAAGCTTATGAGCGAAGAACGGGAAAGTCAATATCAGCAACCAAGGATACCAAACTCGGCTTTGATAAATCTGCTGTGACCTGCTATAACTGTGGTGAAAAGGGTCACTTCGCGCGTGAATGTGAAAAGCCGAAGAATTCGGGACCGAGGTATCCATTCAAAACTGGTTCTGGCAGCAGATCATCTACCTCCACAACCATAAAATCTGAAGCAACTCCAACACCGACTAAGGCTATGGCGGTTGTTCAAAGAGATGAGGGAGTGGATTGGTCTGTACAGTTCGGGAATGCTGATGCTGACATCAACTTGGTGAACGTTCATGTGTTGAACGAAGATTCTTCATCCGAGACCGAAAGCTATTCAAGTGAAGAAGAATCAAGTGCCAGCAATGATGATGAACCAGTCTCGACACCAGCTGCAGAAGAGACACCAGTGAATGTCCGTGCCAAAGAGTCAAATCAAAAGGTGTGCAGCTGTGGTCAACCGTCTGCGGATCAGGTATGTACCTTTGGATTACCTTGTGGTTCGTGTGATGAATATGTAAAACAGATAGTGTTCTTAAAGTCTACTATTTCAGATCTCACATCTAAGTTAGATAATAACCTGTTGATCAAAGGAAGAGAAAATCAATTAAAAGAAAAGAATGAAAGTCTAGGTAAACAGGTTAATGAACTAGGTGTGGCTCTGTTAAATAAACAAGATGCTATCGTGTTTTACATAAACGAAATCGATAAGCTGAAACGGGACCTTGCTACCTCAAAGGTCGATTATGAGACTCTGAGTCAAAAACTCAAAAGCTATTCCACGTCTTCTTATCTTTTTGAGTACATAATCGATCAGAGAGGTCAAGGTACCGATTCAGAAAAGGACAAAAACGTATATTCAAAATGTCCACCACCAGTGTTAAATCAACTGGTGAACGATGATGTCCATTCTGAAGCTGACCCACTACTCACAAAGGTTGATGAATCTTCTGCATCAACCTCAAATGAGGATTTAACGTTACATGAGGATGTGGGTAAGCCTCAGAAGAATGAGGTTCAGCAAGAGGTTACCAAAAAGGCTGAACCAGGCATTAGAGAACTGTTGAACAGTTCCTATGTGCAAGGTCCGTTGATGCATCGTATCCATGATGCACTTCGGAAATTTGAAAATGAGGGTATTAAGTCTCCTAATACCCGTCCATACCAAGAGGTCAAACAACTACCCAAACATCAAGGGTTAGGGTATCGGCCTCAAAAGGTAACGAAAGGCTCTGTGAAGCAATACCCAGAAAGGGTCTGCTATGTGTGCAGGAGACCTGGTCACCTCAGTTACAAGTGTGATCAGAAGACACATCAAAGCTGTAACAAGAAAGTTGAGATTTTGCAAGAAAATAAAACGTTTCTTCAAAACCATCAAAACTCAACTCTTCCTGTTCAGCATCAAAGGATTCCTAAGTGGACTAACAACTGTGTGTTCAAATGTCCAAGAAATCAAGTGACAGGATCATCAAGACTGGAACATGGATGAAACTTCCAGTGGTTGGAGAAGACGGGAAACCCATGACCATCCGGGCTTGGGTTCCTAATGCTGTCTAACTCATTCTTCTAAGTGAAGGGTATCAACCGAAATAGTCCAGGTTAAGGTTTCTATGACTGTGTGTCTTTATCATTTTATTTTCTTTGTGCTTATTTTCTGTGTCGTTGCATTTCTATTTTCTTAGTTTCTAGTTTGTTTAGTATTTTAGGAGGATATAGTTAGTTCAGAAAACTTAGAAAATACAAAAAAATCAGAAAACTTAGAAAAAACAAAAAAATCAGAAAACTTAGAAAATACAAAAAAAAAAAAAAAAAAAAAATATATATATATATATATATATATATATATATATATATATATATATATATATATATATAAATGAGAAGTTGATCCAACCTAGATGGAGAGTGATGGCACACTGGCTATCAGTACAAAGTATGTCTTAGTAAAATTAGGACTGAAGGCATATACATAATCCTGAGAAAAATGTCTGAAAACATAGCTGAATCAGATAAGAAACAGATAGTGTGTAAGACATATAAGGAAAGTCTAGACAGATAGATGGTTATGCCGTGAAAATCTCATAAGATTTAAGCTATCGAGACATTCCAAGTCTATAGGTCAAAAACAGTTGAGACTAGCTTAGTTTGATGCACACACCTGTTACCATGCCAAATGTGATAAATGACATTGAGCTAAAAGAGGGTGAAAAATTGACCCCAAACCTTGTTTATGTCAAAAGAATTTAGACTTATCGATCTAAATGTTAAATTGTCAAAGAGCATAAAATGCATTGACACAAGCTCAGCAAGAAAAATGTCAAGTGAGGTGAAAAATTGACCTCCATGTCAAAGAGCATAAAATGCGTTGACAAATTAACAAAATCACATAAGCATGGTAGTCTAGGTAACCAAGTTGTGCAAACTACTAAGTAAATCAATATACTGTGAGACTTTGAAAGAGATAGCCTCAACCGTGTATCCAATCTAGATAATCTGAAAATGTTGAAACAAAATCTGTCATTATCTGAGGAAAGTTAGGTTGACAGACAAAGTTTGAGAGAATATGTTTAGGCCCAAAGTTCTGAAATGAATGACTACTAAGTATAGACGAGCTGGTACTGATTCCATCTTGGAACTTTCTCACAAAAAGATTTAATTTCAGTAATTTTATTCCTGCAACTTTCTTAGTATTTTTATTATGCTCTTTAGATTTTAATTAGGTCATAGTTTACATTCGCATTTATTTTCCTTTATTATCAGAAAAATACAAAAAAAAAGTTCTAGTATGTTCTATTTTCTCTTAGTGTGATTTGTTCTGTTTACATTTCCTTCATCTTACTTTGATGTGTTTTGCTTAAATGTCTATAAGTGATCTTGAAGTTACTGACAGTTTATTGCTGAGTGCAGTACTAACAGTAATTAAGGTTCACATATGAGAAACTCATTACATGCGAGATGGAACCCCACTAAGCACGAGTTACAGCTCACATCGTGCGTAGTGCAGGTAAGGGCATGACGAAAGGTATTCGTTTAAAATTCTGCTGTATGAATTTTGCTGTGTGCAAATTTTTGCTTAGTGCATTCTGCTGTGTGCATTTTGCTTTGTGCATTTTACTTTGTGGAATTTTTGCTTAGTGCAATGGTTATTGATAGAACTAGGTCTTAGGGGGAGTATGTTGGTGCATGTTTGTGAATCCCTAGTTCGTATCAATAAAGTATATTCATGTGGTGTTAATTAAATGTGTTTTGATTAATGGTTTGCATGTTTATATGTTTTTAGTGAGTCTATGTGGTTACCTTAAGCTTACAAGTACTTAACCATGTGTTGGTGTGAGTTTGGAAGTTTAAGTCTGCGTGGAAAAATCACCACTTTGGTGATCAGGTTCACCACGCACGAAATGACCTCACTACGTGCGTAGTGAGTACCACTTCGCACGTGGTGAGGATGTTGGTCAAGATGGATTAAATAACAATACCACTTCGTGCGTAGTGACTGGCACTTCGCACGTAGTGACTAGTCTGGGCCTATAAATAGTGCTTAATTCGCATATTCGTGAAGGGTTAGCCACGAAACTCGACCTTTACGACCTTAAGCCTCGATTAACGCAAACTAGCCCTCGTAAACCGAAATCTAAGTGTTAATCCGAATCCAAGGGCAGCCTTAAGCATCTCTGTGTGAGTTCTTAGGAGTTGTTCTTGTTTCTACTATGTGTGTTTCTTAGTGTTACTGTGTGCCGGACACCTAAGCAGATTTTAGAATCCTTAGGAGGTTTGGGAAATAGAATTCCGCGCTATTTCTCATCCTAGATCAGTCCTAGCATTAGGGTATTTTAGTTTAGTTTAGAACCCCGTCCCCCAGCCGGTCCTACAAACTGTTAGTGCGTAGAATGCACAACTGTTAGTCCAAAATCATGATCTTCGAAAAGGGAGTTATTTCTAAATACCAGTTGTTACATCTTATGAAAACAGTTCTCTAACTGTTAGCTTTAATTTTGTCCGACAACTGTTAAGTTAATAAAGGATGTTTTGGTCTTTGCAGAATTTTGAGGATGTTTGAATTCGAAACATACATAAGGCAATTCCCTCCTCACCAGTTCATTCACTCGTTCTAAACTTAAATCACACGCAAACCCTAAATCCTAACTCTCGAACTTGAAATGGATCCCCTTCCTTTCGTCAAAGAGCACAACATGATCGCCTTCCTTGCCAAACCCGATAATCTGCATGTCTTTCATGACATGATCGATTATCTCTCAATGTCCAACATTCACAATGCTCTTACCGTTAATCCCACCATATATACCTCGCATGTCGACCAGTTTTGGAAAAATGCAACTGTGCGAGAAGAAAATGGAGTTCAATGGATTGACTCCAAGATAGACGACACTGAAAACATCATTCGTCAATCTCTGCAACTGAATGATGTCAATGGTGAGTATTCTGACTCGGTTTCACTTGAATATTTATACACTGAGTTAGTAAAACTAGGATATGAGGGCCCTAGGGGAAAGGGCACCTTCTACAAAGGGCAGTTTTGCGCATACTGGAAGTTCATGATCCATACTCTCCAGCAGTGCATAAGCCCTAAGAGAACGGGCTGGAATGAGTTTGGAAGCAACATTGCTCTCGCACTCATCTGTCTAGCAAACAATAGATGCTTTAACTTTTCTAAACTGATATTTAATGGTATGGTAAAGCATCTTGGGACCAAATATGGTCTCTTTTTTATGTACCCCAGGTATGTGCAAATTTTCTTAAACTTTTTGATGCCAAACCTTAAAATACACAAGAGGGTCATTATTCCCTCTGCTCATGTGGCTTCCACATTGAGCAAATTGTTGATTAATGACAAGAATTTTTCTGGTGCCATAACTCCACCACTCTCTGCAATGGTGGAGTTCTTGTCAAGAAACAGGGCTGCTAGTGTTGAGCATGAAGCCCAACATATTGCTACACCTCCAACACTAGAACCAACAGCCCATGATACTCAAAACTTCCTCTCTGCTACTTTTGAAATAGCTACAACACAAGCCCCCACTCTTAAAACATTTCAAAAGAAGAGGAAAAGAACTGTTGGTGCTACTTCCACCACAGTTCATGAAACTGAAACTGTTAACCCTGCACAGGTGCATTCACCTGTGCAGAATATCCAAAGGGAACCCCTTGTGCTGTCTCCCAGGCATAATGAGGAGGTGATCACTCCATTTGAGGGTGATCATATGGTTTTTGAGGCTGACACTACTATTTTATTCGCAAGGGATGAACAGGACAATGTTAACATAACTAAGACCTCAACCATGGCAACAAAAGCTGATCAAACAGCTTCTGGAAATCCCCAGTACCAAGAAAAGAGGGGTACTGGTGTGGAATCTCTTTTGAGTGAACCACCAGTTTTATCTGTCAATGATAACAGTGGCAACACTGGCTGACATTGAGGCTAGAATGCAACACCAAGCATTGACGAATTCCAACTTTGCACCTTTCTTTGCTGCATACATGCAAGTCAAGAAGAAGATTGCCTTACAAAACAAAAGGATTCTTCATCAAGACCAGCAAATCAAGGCTTTAACCAACAGCCTGCAACAAGCCAATGAAATCATCAAGATGCACGATCAAGTACTACAACAGTTGACTGCTGCTGCAATAATCCCTTCAACTGTTACTGAGATACAAGATGTAGAGACTCAAACAGTTTTGTCAGCAGTTGATAGAGTTTTAATAAACAGCATGATAATGTCGGGAGATTACCCAACAACTGAGGTTTACAAGACATGGCCCAAGGTGAAACAAGAGTATTTTGTGAAAGTGAGTGCTCAGATGCTGAACTACAATGAATTCCAAATGAGACAAAAGATTGATGATGGATGGCTTGAGGGAAAATGTGTAAAGTTAAAACCTATTAAGCCAAATCCTGGATTCAAAGGGATTTATATTGTAGAAAAGGTTGTTGAAAAGCCAGTGCAAGAGGTAGAAGGAAAGGGCAAAGAGATTGTTGTTGAGCTACCAAAGCTAAAATTAACAAAAGAACAACAAGAAGAAAGGGATTTTCAATGTGCTCAGAGGTTGGCTGCTGATCTTCAACAACAAGAACAGACTGATTTTGAAATAGCAAAGAAGCTAGCCGATGAGTTCACAAAAGAGATTGATGAGGAAGAGAAAGCAAAGAAAGCTGATAAGGGAGTGAAAAGAAAAGAATTGTAAAGAAGAAAACAGTTTTACCTCCTCCCAAGTCACAAGTGGAAAAAGCAAAAGCTGAAATGGTTCAAACAATCATTCAAGACCGACAGAGAACTGAACTAGAAACAGGGATTGATAAATTGGTAAAAGAACAGTTGGGTCAAAAATCCCATATCACAGAATGTAGATTTGAGGAGTTAAGAGGGGACACTGGAAATAAAGGTGTATCTGTGGTCAGAGAAGGGTTGATGGAAAGTTACTCTAATTTCTTTCAATTGGTAAATAATTGTACAAAGAGAGATCTTGAAGAAATGTATGTATATGGGGTTAATCATTTTGCAAATACTGAGGAGATTGAGATAAAAGTTTTGATGAGGCATCTAACAAGCATATGTCGTCTAAAGGAGATTATGCAAGTTTTGATTGCTGGTGAGGCTTTTCTTATCAAGTCAATAAAAGTGTATGCTAAAGCTGGAGTGTACCATATGGTGATGGCTAACTCTAAACAACAATGGTTTGATTTGGAGTTCATAGAGCACAATAAAGTCAAGCTTCAGTATATGCGAAAAGCAAAATTCTTTGGATCAGATAGAATAAAAGATGATTTGTTCAAGAGATTAAAAGAAAGACTGGCATGAGTCAAGTCTATGTAAGTTTTCTCTCAATTTTGATTGTAACAGTTTACTTTGCATAAATATATGGAATTCATTCTTTGCTTATGCTTAATTTGTCTGTGATTGAACCCTATGATCGAAAGAACTTAAAGATTTTGATCAATTCTTTAAGTTAGGGGGAGATTGTTTGGAAATTAGCTAAGGCATTAAGACTGTTTAACATGCAAAGTTGAAACTGTTAGAAAAATTTTGACAAACAGTTTAGAACTGTTAGTGAAGATTGTGAAGACAGTTGTAACCAACAGTTGATGTGAACTTCAAAGCTGTTATATAGAGTTCAGAACTGTTAGTATAAACTACTACAACTGTTTGAAGACCTTGAAGCCGAAGACTGTTAGAAGAACCAGAACTGTTGCATCCAATGAACAGTTTCGGTTGAGCTAAATATGGAAAACCCTATCTTTGAAGATATCTCGAAATATTTGGAAGATCATCAAGATTATCTCAGAAGATAGAAGATTACCTAACTGTCAACAAATCAAGGAAGATCAAGGAGTATATAAATACTAGATTAGAATTTATAATACGTACGTACTCATTGTTTAAGTTTTGCATTTATTCTTCAAGTTGTAATTTGCTTTCAGAATAGTGCTAAGCCTCTAAGTTTCTCTTTGAAACCCAAGAACAATCTGTGTTCTTCGTCTAACATAATAAGTTAGATTGGGGGTGAAGTTTGCTATTGTAATCATTCTGGTTAATCAATAAAACTACTGTTTGATTGAATTGCTTTGTGTTCAAAACCTTCTCTAATCAATTAAGTGTGATTCCGCAACTTCTTAGTTGATTGTGATCATAGTTAAAGATTAACTTTTTATTCAACTCTGATTTGTTATTCAAAAGTTAGTTCTTGTTATTTGATATAATCTTCACAAAGAGCAAACTCATCTTGTGAAGAGCAAACTTTTCTTTGCATGCATTCTTCACAAATCACACCTACATTTGCATTCCAAAGAGCAAACTTTTCTTTGCACATGGCTACTAACTTCTTTCTCATAAACTTCAAAGAAATTAATGTTAAACAAAGTTATGTAACCATCCCTGCGGTGCAACAAGAGTATTTGGTGAAAGTGGGTGCTCAGATGCTGAAATGCAATGAATTCCAAATGAGACAAAAGATTGATGATGGATGGCTTGAGGGCAAATGTGCAAAGTTAAAACCTATTAAGCCAAAGCCTGGATTCAAAGAGATTCATATTGTAGAAAAGGTTGTTGAAAAGCCAGTGCAAGAGGTAGAAGGAAAGGGCAAAGAGATTGTTGTTGAGCTACCAAAGCTAAAATTAACAAAAGAACAACAAGAAGAAAGGGATTTTGAATGTGCTCAGAGGTTGGCTGCTAATCTTCAACAACAAGAACAGACTGATTTTGAAATAGCAAAGAAGCTAGCCGATGAGTTCACAAAAGAGATTGATGAGGAAGAGAAAGCAAAGAAAGCTGATAAGGGAGTGAAAAGAAAAAGAATTGTAAAGAAGAAAACAGTTTTACCTCCTCCCAAGTCACAAGTGGAAAAAGCAAAAGCTGAAATGGTTCAAACAATCATTCAAGACCGACTGAGAACTGAACTAGAAACAGGGATTGATAAATTGGTAAAAGAACAGTTGGGTCAAAAATCCCATATCACAGGATGGAGATTTGAGGAGTTAAGAGGGGACACTGGAAAGAAAGGTGTATCTGTGGTCAGAGAAGGGTTGATGGAAAGTTACTCTAATTTCTTTCAATTGGTAATTAATTGTACAAGGAGAGATCTTGAAGAAATGTATGTATATGGGGTTAATCATTTTGCAAATACTGAGGAGATTGAGATAAAAGTTTTGATAAGACATCTAACAAGCATATGTCGTTCAAAGGAGATTATGCAAGTTTTGATTGCTGATGAGGCTTTTCCTATCAAGTCAATAAAAGTGTTTGCTAAAGCTGGAGTGTACCATATGGTGATGGCTAACTCTAAATAACAATGGTTTGATTTGGAGTTCATAGAGCACAATAAAGTCAAGCTTCAGTATATGCTAAAAGCAAAATTCTTTGGATCAGATAGAATAAAAGATGATTTGTTCAAGAGATTAAAAGAAAGACTGGCATGAGTCAAGTCTATATAAGTTTTCTCTCAATTTTGATTATAACAGTTTACTTTGCATAAATATATGGAATTCATTCTTTGCTTATGCTTAATTTGTCTGTGATTGAACCCTATGATCGAAAGAACTTAAAGATTTTGATCAATTTATTAAGTTAGGGGAGATTGTTGGGAAATTAGCTAAGGCATTAAGACTGTTTAACATGCAAAGTTGAAACTGTTAGAAGAGTTTATGGAAAACAGTTGTGAACTGTTAGATGAAAATATGAAAACAGTTGTGAATAACAGTTGCTGTGGGCATTACAACTGTTAGTAAAAAGTTCAGAACTGTTAGTTCAAAATTGTCACAACTGTTTGAAGACCTTGAAGCCGAAGACTGTTAGAAGAAACATAATTGTTGCATCCAATGAACAGTTTCGGTTGAGCTAAATATGGAAAACCCTATCTTTGTGGATATCTCGAAATATTTGGAAGATCATCAAGATTATCTCAGAAGATAGAAGATTACCTAACTGTCAACAAATCAAGGAAGATCAAGGAGTATATAAATACTAGATTAGAATTTATAATACATACGTACTCATTGTTTAAGTTTTGCATTCATTCTTCAAGTTGTAATTTGCTTTCAGAATAGTGCTAAGCCTCTAAGTTTCTCTTTGAAACCCAAGAACAATCTGTGTTCCTCGTCTAACATAATAAGTTATATTGGGGGTGAAGTTTGCTATTGTAATCATTCTGGTTAATCAATAAAACTACTGTTTGATTGAATTGCTTTGTGTTCAAAACCTTCTTTAATCAATTAAGAGTGATTCCGTAACTTCTTAGTTGATTGTGATCATAGTTAAAGATTAACTTTTATTCAACTCTGATTTGTTATTCAAAAGTTAGTTCTTGTTATTTGATATAATCTATATCCGATCCTGACTTCAAGTTGTAATTTGCTTTCAAAATAGTGCTAAGCCTCTAAGTTTATCTTTGAAACCCAAGAACATTCTGTGTTCTTCGTCTAACATAATAAGTTAGATTGGGGGTGAATTTTGCTATTGTAATCATTCTGGTTAATCAATAAAACTACTGTTTGATTGAATTGCTTTGTGTTCAAAACCTTCTCTAATCAATTAAGTATGATTCCGCAACTTCTTAGTTGATTGTGATCATAGTTAAAGATTAACTTTTTATTCAACTCTGATTTGTTATTCAAAAGTTAGTTCTTGTTATTTGATATAATCTATATCCGATCCTGACAACTTCAAATCCACAAAGATAGCATTTTCCATTAATAGCTCAACAGCAACTGTTTGTTGAATAAACAGTTCTGAATTTCTTCTAACAGTCTTCATTTTAAGGTCTCCTAACAGTTGTGTATAACTGAACTAACAGTTCTGATCTTTTGTACTAACAGTTGTAAAACTTGCAACAACTGTTAGATACAACTATTTTCACTGAAGAAAATTACAACTGTTAAATATGCAAAGTCAAACTGTTACAATCACAACATAAGAAGAAAATTACTTTTGATTTGACTGTAAGAACTCCAACCTTTCCTTTATCCTTTTTATCAGATCATCCTTCATATCAGCAGGTCCAAAGAACTTTGCACTTAACATATTCAGTAGCTTTGCTTTACCATGATCAACGAATTCAAAATCAAACCACTGAGTTTGTGCATTTCCCATCACCATATGATAAACTCTTGCCTTATCATATACTTTCACAGAACTTATTGGGAATGCTTCGTCACTTATCAAAATGGGCATTATCTCCAGTGGATTGCAAATACTCCATAGATGCCTCATCAACACTCTCACCTCAATCTGTGTCGCATCTTCATAATTGCTTACTCCATAAGCATACATATCTTGAACATCCCTTCTTGTCATGCTACCCATCAGATTTAAGAAGCTGGAATAACTTTCAATTGGTTCCTCTTCTCTGACAATAGTAACTCCTTTCTTTCCAGTTTCCCAACTTAACAGTTCAAATCTCCACTCAGTAATGTGGGATTTCTGGCCTAGCTGCTCTGCCACTAATTTGTCAATTCTTTCTTCAACCTCTACCCTGAGTCTATCATGAAGAATGGTTTGTACCATACCTGCTTTTGCTGCATTTTCAGATGTTTGAACTGATTTGGATTTTTCAGGTTGTTGTGGCTGGGTTGTTTGTTTTATCTTCTCAACTGTTGGTTTGGGAGGTGGAACTGTTTTCTTCCTTTCAACTCTCTTTCTTTTTACTCCCTTACCAGGTTTCTTAGCACTTTCTTCTTCCTCAATCTCCTTAGTAAAATCAGCAGCTAGCTTTTGAGGTAACTCAAGATCTTTCTTCTCTTGCTGTTCAAACTCAGCAGCCATCCTTTGAGCTAAATCATGGTCACGGTCCTCTTGCTGCTCTTTTGTAAGTTTTAGCTTGGGAAGTTCCACAACAATCTCCTTACCCTTACCTTTTACAGAAGGCATCTTCTTTTCCACTACTTTTTCCGTAATATTGATTCCTTTGAATCCTGGCTTTGGTGCAATAGGTTCCATCTTTGAAGATTTACCATCCAGCCATCCATCTTCAATCTTTTGTTTCATTTGAAATGCACTGCAGTTTAGAGTTTGAGCACACACATCAATCAAATGATCTTGCTTCACTTTTGACCAAGATTCGAATACTTCAGTAGTTGGGTAGTCCCCAGACATAAGCATTTGATTAATCAGAACTCTATCAACTGCTGACAATTTTTCTACAACTGTTTGAGCACTTGGTGCAACTGTTTGTTGTTGAGCCGGTATAACTGTTTTCTCTGGAATCTCAGCAACTGTCTGTACACTCTCTTCAACTGTTGGATGATTTGGCAAAACTGTTTTCTCCCCCTTTTTGATTGGAATAGTTGGAGGGGGTCTTGCACCAGCAGTTAACTGTTTCAACACTTGATCACGAAACTGTATCACGGAATTAGCCTTTTTCAAACTCTCTGTCAAAAATCTTATTTGATTGTCTTGCTTAATGATAAGCTCATTATGTTTTGCCAAAAGCTTATCTTGCAAAGAATTTCTATTCTTTAAATGCATGTATTCCCCGAAGAATGGTACAAAATTGGTATCCGTCAAAGCCTTTTGTTTCATACTAGCCTCAATGTCAGGGAGTGTTGCCACTGTGAACATATCACAGGCAGAAATAACTGGTGGTTCACTCCTAGAAGATTCCACACCAGTACCCCTCTGTTCTTGGTACTGGGGATTTCCAGAAGATGTTGGAACAGTTTCTGTTGCCGTGGCTGAGGTATTAAAGATGTTGACACTTTCCTGCTCACCCCTTGCGGATGAAACAGTAGTGTCAGCCTCAAACACCACATGATCACTCTCCCCTGGGGTGATCACCTCCTCAGTGTGCCTGGGAGACAGCACAATGGGTTCCCTTTGGATATTCTGCATAGGAGAATGCTCCTGTGCAGGGCTTACAGCTTGGGCATTAGGTACTGTGGTGGAAGGAGCACCAGCAGTTCTCTTTCTTTTTCTGAAAGTTATTAGAGTGGGGGCTTTTGTTGTAGCTTGAAGCAAAGTAGCAGATTGAGTTGTTTGAGTATCGTGAGCTGAGGGTTCCAGAGTTGGGGTTTTAGCAATGATTTGGGCCTCTTGCTCAACTCTGGCAGCTCTGTTTCTTGACAGAAACTCCACCATTGCAGAGAGTGGTGGAGTTATGGCACCAGAAAAATTCTTGCCATTTATCAACAGTTTGCTCAATGTGGAGGCCACATGAGCAGAGGGAATCAGTACCCTCTTGTGCATTTTGAGATTTTCCAATAAAGAATTTAGTAAAAACTGCACAAATCGTGGATACATAAAAAAGAGACCGTATTTAGTCCCAAGATGTTTTACCATGCCATCAAATATCATTTTAGAGAAGTTAAAAGAACGGTTATTGGCCAAACAGATTAAGGCCAGAGCAATGTTGCTCCCAAATTCATTCCATCCAGTTCTTTTAGGGCTTATGCATTGTTGGAGAGTGTGAATCAAATACTTCCAGTGCGAACATAATTGCCCTTTATAAAAGGTACCCTTTCCCCTAGGGCCCACATATCCCAGCTTAACAAGCTCAGCATGCAGATATTCCAAAGAAACAGAATCAGAATACTCACCTTCGAGATCATCAAGTTGAAGGTATTGTCTTAGGATACTCTCAGAGATAGAAACATCATTAGCATCAACCTTGGAGACAATCCATTTCACTCCATCTTCTTCTCTCAGAGAAGCATTCTTCCAGAACTGATCAATATGCGCAGTATAAATGGTGGAATTGATGGTCAGAGCATGACGTAGGTTGGAAAGTAAAACATAGTCAATCACATCGTGAAAGACACTGAGATCATCGTGTTTCAACAGAAAAGCAAGCATGTTGTGTTCCTTAATGAATGAAAGGGGAGCCATGGCGATTTGCGAGTGAGTTTCTAGGGTTTTAGCGTTTTAAATGAGTTCAGTAAGCGTAAAGAAAAATGTGAGGAGGGAATGGCTTATATATGTTACGCATATTCAATGCAATTCAAATTCCCTCAGAGTCCCTGCAAAGACTAAAATACCCTGAAAGAAACTAACAGTTAAACAAAAAAGAACTAACAGTTGAGAACTGTTTTCTTAATAAACTACAACTGTTACTGAAAAGAAAGACTCCCCCTTGGATGACCATGCAGTTTGCCTAACAGATGTGGACTCCATGTACTAACAGTTGAAAACTGTTAGTTGCATTTGAATAGCTTTCTCTTGAACACTTACACAAACAGTTGTTAGATTGAATACTAACAGTTTCAAACTGTTAGAGAGAGAAAACACAAAAACACAAGAAAACACAATCAAACATGTGGTTTTAAGTTATTCTAAGTTAATCATTCCAATATTTGAGATCAGAAAGTTGAATCTGCTTACATCAAATGCTTTGGTGAACAGATCAGCTAACTGATCATCAGTGTGGACTTTCATAACCTGGATTAACCGTTTCTCATTGCAATCTCTTATAAAATGAAACCTTATCTCTATGTGCTTTGTTTTAGAATGCTTGACAGGGTTGTTAATAATACTAATAGCACTTGTGTTATCAACATAGATAGGTGTATTCAAGAAAGTCATACCATAATCCAGAAGCTGATTCTGGATCCACAGAACTTGTGAACAGCAACTTGTTGCAGCAACATATTCAGCCTCAGCTGTTGAAGTGGAAACTGTTGTTTGTTTCTTGCACTGCCATGATACTAACCTGGAGCCAAAGAACTGACATCCTCCTGAAGTTGATTTCCTGTCTACATTTGCTCCTCCATAGTCACTATCAGAGTATGCCACCAATTCAAAAGGTGAATCCTTATAATACCAAAGACCCAGTTTTTGTTGGCCTTTGAGATACCTAAAGATTCTCTTTACAGCAAATAGGTGTGACATCTTTGGGCTGCATTGAAACCTGGCACAAACACACACAACAAACATGATATCTGGTCTAGAAGCAGTTAAGTACATTAAAGAACCTATCATAGACCTATACAGGTGTACGTCTACATCCTCCCCCTCAGGATCTGCTCCCAACTGTTTGTGTGTTTCCATTGGAGTACTGGCCAACTTCACATCTTGATAACCAAATTTGTCCAAAATGTCCTTGACATACTTTGACTGACTAAGAAATATACGTGATGGCTTCTGCTTTACTTGTAATCCCAGGAAAAATGTAAGTTCTCCCATAGAACTCATCTGGAATCTCTTATACATTATGCCTTCAAACTCCTTGCACAGACTGTCATCAGTAGATCCAAAGATTATATCATCAACATAGATTTGTACAAGCAAAATCTTTGTTTTAATAATCTTTGTAAATAGTGTCTTATCTATAGTACCTCTCTTGAAACCATTCTCAAGTAGATATGATGTTAATGTCTCATACCAAGCTCTAGGAGCCTGATGTAACCCATACAAAGCCTTATCCAACCTATATACCTTATCAGGATATTTTGGGTCTTCAAAACCAGGTGGTTGACACACATATACCTCCTCATCAATAGTTCCATAGAGAAATGCTGATTTGACATCCATTTGATACACCTTGAACCCTTTAAAGCTTGCAAAGGCAAGGAACAGTCTAATTGCTTCTATCCTTGCAACTGGTGCAAAGACATCATCATAGTCTATTCCTTCCTCCTGTGTATAACCCTGTGCAACTAGCCTAGCCTTATTCTTGATTACAATGCCTCTCTCATCCTTTTTAATCCTAAACACCCACTTGGTGCCAATAACTCTCTTGCCTCTTGGAAGGTCAACTAACTTCCAAACTTGCTGAATCTGGAACTGTAAAAGTTCCTCCTGCATTGCTTCCAACCATGAAGGGTCTTTTAATGCCTCTACTGCTTTCTTAGGTTCTATCTGTGATAGAAAGCAGGCATTCACATCAAACTGTCCTAGATCCACACCATTATGTTCACCTTGCAGCATACCCCTAGTTCTGACAGGAGTGATGGGATCACCTATAATCTACTCTATGGGATGGTCCTTGTGAATTCTTAAGGTAGAGATGTTTTCTTCAGTCAGTACATTCCCTAAATTGGACAGATCAACCTCAGATCTACTCTCATTCCCAGAAGAATTACATACCTGATCTGCAACTGTTTGATTTTCAGATTCATTGTTTTGTTGGAGAACGGGAGATTCCATATCCTTTGAAGGTTCAGCATCATCATTCATTGGACTAACAGCATTGGAAGAGTCATTTTGAACCAAAGGAATCACTACAAAGTCTTCAGTGGCTTTGTTTCTACCAACAGTTGTTGGACTTGAGCTAACAGTTTCAAAATTGTTTGAGACAGTTTGTGGATTTGCACTAACAGCTGTAGGAAAACCTGCAACTGTTTCTATAGAAAACTCAAAAGAAAGAGAGTTAGACAATGCATCAATATCAAATAACCAATCAGGACCATAACTGCAATATTGATCCTATTTTCATTAAAGGAGACATTCATACTCTCTTCTATGATCCTAGTGACACTGTTAAAAACTCTTATGCTTTACTCTGAGTGGAATATCCTACAAAGAATCCTTCTTCTGCTTTACACTCAAATTTGCCTAATTGTGACTTGGTATTAAGGATAGTGCAGGGACATCCAAATGGTTTGAAGAAGTTGATCAAAGGTTTTCTTTTGAGGAACAACTCATAAGGAGTTTTCTCTTTGGACTTGACTACTTGTACTCTATTCTGAACATAGCAGGCAGTGTTCACAGCTTCTGCCCAGAAGGTCATTGGGAGCCTAGAATCAACTAGCATAGATCTAGCAGCCTCTATCAAAGTCATATTCCTTCTCTCAGCCACTCCATTCTGTTGTGGAGTCCTAGATGCACTAAACTGCCTTTCAATCCCTTTTTCCTCACAAAAACTGTTTAACTCATAGTTCTTAAACTCAGAACCATTGTCAGATCTAATGACTTTCACTCTCAAATCAGATTGATTTTCTATCCTAAGAATAAGAGACTTAACTAATTCAGCAGTTTCATCCTTAGTTCTAAGAAATTGAACCCATGTAAATCTGGTGAAGTCATCAACTATGACTAAACAGTAGGCTTTCTTCCCTATACAGACCACTGAAGTAGGACCAAAAAGATCCATATGCAACAGTTGTAAGGGTGCAACAATGGAAGAAACTTATTTGGACTTATAAGAAGTCTTGTGTTGCTTGCCTTTGAGGCAAGCCACACAATGATCATCACATGAGAATTCTTTTTGGGGCAAACCTCTTACCAGATTGTTTTTAGCTAACAAATTCATGGTTTTAAAATTCATGTGACACATCCTTCTATGCCAAATGGCATACTCATCATGAGATGCCTTAGATAGTAAACAACTTAATACATTCTGTTTAGAAACCTTTTGTGTGTCCAAACAGTATACATTATCCTTTCTAGGTGTTCTTAAAAGAACATTCTTTTCATCCACTTTAAAATCTTTTGAAAGGATAATGCACTCTGTGTCTGTGAACAGGACTTTGTTTCCATGGCCACAGATTTGAGACACACTTAACAAATTGTATTTGAGTTGTTCAACAAAGAAAACATCATTGAAAGTAAGTGTACCTGCCTCTACAGCTCCCTTACCAGTGATTCTTCCTCCTTTAGCATTTCCTCCGAATGCTACATGTCCTCCATTAATTCTTCTGAAATCCTTCAAGCAGTGTGGATTTCCAGTCATGTGCCTTGAGCATCCACTATCCACATGCCAAATTTCTCCTTGATTGGCCCTATGAATGCTCTGCACAAATAAAAACTTAGTTAGTAGTAGGAAGTACCCAGGCCATGCAGGTCTTGGGCACACCATTTAAATCATAATACTTAATCAAAGTTTGAGTCTTCTTGATTTCATCCCAGTTAGAATTCTCTAGCCTGTGTGAAGAGTAATTAGTGACAACATGTGGTTTCAGACTGTTGTGATTAACAGTTGAGCCTTTTGAACAAACAGTTTTTGATTTTGGTAAACCAGTCCAGTCAATTTGTGACTCAGTTTGATTGTCGGTTTGATTAACAGTTTTGGCCCTTTCAGAAACTGTGTGTTTCTGCAATTTCACCCAAGCAGAGCCAACAGTTTTTGGTTTTGGCCTAACAGTTGTGGAACTGTTAGCCTGTTTTCTGTAACTTGGCCTCTGGGTGCTATAGATCTGTGGGTTATAGTAACAGTTGTGAGCTAAGTGATTTGCTCTTCCACATATATAGCACCTTTTGGTTTTGACTATAGGCAAACCAGTTCTTTGTTCCCAAAACTGGTTCCTATTTCTTTGATTTCCTCTCACAGGTGCTGAAGGAGGAAATTTTTGCACACCATGTTGTTTGCATGTGCAGACAGGCACTTCAGTATGCCTTTTCACAGATTTGAGCTGAAACTTTGTCTTTGAAGCTTCCTTCTTTGGCTTCTCAATTCCAACTTCACTAACCTTCTCCTTTTCCTTGGTCTTAACACTAACAGCTGAGGTTTTTGGGTTAGAACTGTTTGGGTTCTGTTTAGAACTGTTTGTGTAATTTTCGGGACTGTTTGCAGTAGTAGTGTAGCTGTTTATAGAATAAACAGGTTTGAAAGGTTTTGTTTCACTGGTGGAGGGGTCAGAGGTGACTTTTACAAACACCACAGGTTTTAAAGATGATTTTGGTGTTGTAGGTTCACAACAGATGTGGTTTTCAATAGGAATATCCTCTTCTTTCTTCACTACTTCCTCCTTCTCATCATCACTCACTTCATACACAACTCCTTCCTTTTCACTCTCTAATTTTGGATAAGCTGACTTTAAGTCTTCTTCTAATGGTTCATTAACATACCTATCAGCTATATCAGACATGGGAGTTATATAGTTGTGATTGTACGGAGGTGGGGTTTGTTTGTATCCTAAACCTGTTTTAACCTTATCTATGATTTGTGAGTGTAACAAGGTTTCAAGCTTAAGATTTGTTGCTTTGAACATACTCAAATCCATATCCACACCTTCTAACTTCTTTGTTAGCTCATCAATCCTACTCTCTTTCTCACTCAGCTTTTTCTTAAGATTATCAATTTCTTCCTGAAGCTGCTACTTCTCCCACTTATGATACTTCCTATCATAGTCCATTTGCAGTTCATTTGCCTGATAATCTTTAATTTTCTTTTCAAAGCTTTCAATGACAGCACTAGATTCATATCTTCTCTCCTACATTCTACTCAGAGCAGCACATACCTTTTTGTTGTGCTCCCTGAACCTTTTGACTATAGCTCTACATTCACCAGGGCATAGTTTAGAAGATACCTGTGTGTCTTCTGATTCTGGTGAATTCAGCTTGATGGAGGAGTCAGTCAAGGCCATCAGTGCCTTGTTGTGAGTAGCTTCCTCTGCTTGATCACTCCAATCATACCCATAGCCATCCTGTGAGACCAATGCTGATGAGGTTTGATTGGGTCTTTGTCCTTGACTCTGAACTTGTCCACTAGATCTGCATTCCCTGGCAAAGTGACCAGGCTGTTGACATTTGAAGCATTTAACTTTGGATTTGTCAAATCCAGCCTGACCATTTGCCCTGAAGTTCATGTTTTGTCTGCCAGTTCTTTTAATGAATCTTTTTGCTCTGACAGTTAACATGGCCATTTGCCACTTGAGGTCCATCTCCTAGAGATCATCAGGATGCACTTGTTCAAGATCCTCATTGGTGAGGGTTGAATTAGCATGGCTAGCCAGAAATGCTTCAAGCACTGCATCAGGGGTGTTCACATCTAACCCAACAGCAGAACTGGTACCTGCACATACATCAACATAATTAGATAAAGAATGGTTTGAGTCTATACCTGAGGATGAAAGGAGAGCAGCATTGTGACTAGGGATTAAAGACTTTCTTTTTCCCTCTATCTCTCCCTCAAACACAACCAAACTGTTGTATAGATCATCTAATTCTATATCTTCCAATGAGTCTTTAGTCCTCCATTGTGCAGTATAGACGGTCCATTCTTCACCCAAGGACCTAAGGAACTTTCTATTGATCTCATCTTGCTCTAGTCTAACTTTTGCACTCTCAAGTTGACTAACCAGCTTATAAAACCTATCAAAAAGTTGGGTTAAACTTTCATTCTTCCCACTTGAAAAGTTTTCATAAGCCTATTTAAGAAGGTCCCTTTGGTTCCTTTTGGAACTAGCATTCCCTGCAAATCTCTTTTCTAAGGCAACCCAAAGTTCGTGTGCATCTTCAAACTTCTTGAACTGATGCTGATATTCGTTGGGAATAGCAATCTGAAGGATGCTCAGGGCTTTCATCTCAATCATCCTTTCTTTCTTCTCAGCATCTGTTCTTGGTGGTGATTTCCTCTTTGGTTTTCCTGTTTCATCTAAATCAACAGTAGTAATGGGGTCCTTTTCTATGACTTCCCAAACAGCATAGTCCATTAATTGGACATGCTGCTTGATTCTTAGCTTCCACATCTCAAACTCAGTTGGTTTGAGCATGGGAACTCTAATGTTTGACCCAGATCCAGTGTTATCAGAAGATCCAACAGACTCCATTGCAGTAATATGAATGAAAAACACACGACAAGATTTAGACAAACTTTAAATAACAAAACACAGCAGATCTGTGAAAAACCTTCAAATAGTGATCAAAGGAACCTTAATGAAAAGGCTCTGATACCACTTGTCAGGATCGGATATTACCAAATATCAATAACAAGAATTACCTTTTAGAATTAAATCAGAGTTGTTTAAAGATAATCTTTCAGTTTGATCACAATCAACTAAGAAGTTGCGGAATCACACTTAATTGATGTTTAAGGTTTTATCACAAGAACAATTCAACAATCAACACAAGAAAATACTTTCAAACTCAAGATGTTTATTAATAATCAATGATGATTACAATATTCACCAACACCTCAAATCTAACCCTTTTGTTAGACGAAGAACACAACTTGTTCTTAGGTTTCTATGAAACTTAGAGATCAACACACTTTTAGAAAAACAAATTAACAATAAAATATGAATGCGTAGAATTGCCTTATAAAACAATATTCTAGTTCTAGTATATATAGGCTCTTGATCCTCCTTGAATAGCTGACAGTTAGGCAATCTTCTATCTTCCGAGATAATCTTGATAATCTTCAAACTTGATAGAGATATACTTCAAATCCACAAAGATAGCATTTTCCATTAATAGCTCAACAGCAACTGTTTGTTGAATAAACAGTTCTGAATTTCTTCTAGCAGTCTTCATTTCAAGGTCTTCTAACAGTTGTGTATAACTGAACAAACAGTTCTGATCTTTTGTACTAACAGTTGTAAAACTTGCAACAACTGTTAGCTACAACTATTTTCACTGATTACTCTAACAGTTTTACTTTGCATGTTCAACAGTTTCAATGACTTAGCAAATTTCCCAACAACAAGCTTCAAGGCTCCTTTCGAATCAGACAGCAAGATAGATTATGAAGCCAAGTATAAGAAGCTTCTTGCTGTTGTTCTTGAAAAAAAAGAAGTCCCAAGCCAAGGTGTTGGTAGCTGAGGAAGAGGATTGGGCTGAGGAGGATCTCTCAAGTGATGAAGATGAGATTCTCACTGCTCAGCTCAGCTTGATAGCAAGCACAGGCAATTCAAGCTCCTTTGATGAAGACATGAAAAGGGCTGCTAAAGCATGTACCTCTCCTAACTGGGATCCCTCTTCTATGTATCAGGTTGGCAAATTTATGAATTATGATGATAATGAAAAAAACACCATGTGAAATAGAATCACTTAAGAAGAAATTAATTCTTAAAGATGAGGAACTTAAACCAATGACAGTTCAAAAAGAAGATCTAGCTAATCAAAAGATATTGAACCAGATCTTGATTAATGAAACCAGTGAAGCCACTCAGAAGTTTAATGACCTTTACAAGGTAGTTATAAGTGTGGTAGCAAAGAACATAAGGCACATGACTGTTCCCAAGAAGGTAACTCAAGATAGCGGACTAATACTGATAATATGACTGTTTCTTTCATTCACAAACAACCTGAAATGAAGTGGATAACTAGGTGCAATCCACAGGGGTCCACTTGATTGTGGATACCTTAAGTGTTACTAATCCTTGTTTCATTCTTAACTGTGCAGAGCCTTAGCACATGGTATCTTGACAGTGGTTGTTCAAGAACTATGACAGGTCAGCAACTATAAGAAGGAGAAAGGTCCAAGAGTGACCTTTGTTGACAACAACTTTATGCAAACAAAAGGCTACAGTGAACTTCATAATGGGAACCAGAAACTGTCAAAAGTCTCATATGTTAAAGGGCTTAAGTATAATCTTATTAGCATCAGTCAACTATGTGATGGTGATAATGTGGTTTATTTCACTAAGACAGGAGGTTCCATCATAGATAAAGAAGGCAAAACAGTAATTTGTGCCAAGAGAACCAAGGATGTTTAGACTCTACACATGTCCTCTGGTGATCCATCTAAGTTAACCTGTTTGTACTCAAAATCTGTAACAGATACAAACTGGTTATGGCACAAAAGACTTTCTCACTTAAACATCAAAAATATCAACAAGCTAAGCAAGGGTGATCTAGTGTCAGGACCGCCTTCACTGACTTATGTTAAGCCTAAACCTTGTTCAACTTGTGAGAAGGGAAAGCAGCACAAAACATCTTTTCCATCTAAGCAAGCCTTCTCCATTACTGAACCTTTCTACATGTTGCACATGGATCTATTTGTTCATGTTGCCACTGCAAGTATTGGTGGAAGTAAGTATGCACTTGTTATGGTTGATGAGTTCTCAAGGTATACTTGGGTCATTTTCCTCAAAGCTAAGAGTGAGGTTGCTGAAGAGATAGTAAGCTTTATCAGAAAGATGGAAGTGCTTAATGGCAATCTAGTGAGGATGCTTAGAAGTGATCATGAAACTGAGTTTAGAAATCAAACTCTAGAAGGTTTCTGTTATGAGAAAGGGTTATCTCAGAACTTCTCTGCTCCAAGAACTCTACAACAGAATGGTGTAGCTGAAAGGAGAAACAGAACCTTAATTGAAGTTGCAAGAACCATGCTGTGTGAAAGTGGGTTAAGTTTCAATTTTGGGCTGAGGCTGTCAGTTGTGCTTGCTTTACTCAGAACAGATCCCTAGTAATCAAGAGGCACAACAAAACTCCTTATGAAGTGCTCAAGGGAAGGAAGCCAAACATCAGCTACTTACACATCTTTGGTTGTCAGTGTTTCATCCTAAACCAGAAGGATCAACTGCAAAAGTTTGCACCTAAGGCTAATGAAGGTGTGTTTGTTGGAGACTCTATCATCTCCAAAGCATACAGAGTTTACAACATCAGAACAAAAGTCATTGAAGAATCAATCAATGTAAGTTTTAATGAAAATGACTTTGTTGCTTCCTGTTCTAGTAATCATTTTGCAGGTGAGAAATTTAATGATCTGCTACATACTGAAGACAACTGTCCAGTATTAGCTGATCCACTCCCATCAGCTGATGTAGAAGACTTAGATGAACCTATTCCCATACTATTTGAATCCAATGCACAACCTACCTCAAACCAACCAATAATCTTACTGAATGATGTGAATAATGACTCAATATCAATGGACTCTAATTCCATATCAGATATTCCTTCATCAGTAGAGATACCCACATATTGCAACCTTCAAATTCTATCAGTTGATCAACCAGAAATATCATCAGCTGATCCCAATAATCTAAATTAATCCCAACTCTCCTTTAATCCAAAATGCCTACAAGGACCACATAGATCATCCAAAAGATCAGGTCATAGGTAACATAGAAGCATCTGTACTAACAAGATCAAAAGCTTGTAACATTTGTTTGTATATAGGTTTTGTTTCTATGATTGAACCAAAGAAGGTAGATGAAGCTCTTAATGATCCCCACTGGATTAATGCCATGCAAGAAGAGCTGGCAAAATTCACAAGAAACAATGTATGGTCTTTGGTGCCAAGACCAAAGGATAAATCCATCATTGGTACTAAGTGTGTTCAGAAACAAGATAGGTGAACAAGGGCAAATCATCATAAACAAAGCAACGCTAGTTGCATAGGGGTAATTTCAAGAAGAAGGAATTGACTTTGATGAAATCTTTGCTCCTGTTGCTAGACTTGAGGAAATCAAACTGTTTCTAGAATATGTTACCTTCAAAGACTTCAAGGTTTTTCAGATGGATGTTAAGAGTGCTTTCCTCAATGGTGAATTAAAGGAAGAGGTGTATGTTAAACAACCTCCTGGTTTTGAGGATGCAAGATGTCCAGACCATGTTTACTTCTTAAGTAAAGCCCTATATGGTCTAAAGCAAGCTCCAAGAGCCTGGTATGATACCCTCTCTTCTTTTCTAATCAATAGAGGTTCTACAAGAGGATGCATTGATAGCACTCTGTTCATTAGGAAATTCAAGGGTGATGTGATTCTTGTGCAGATATATGTAGATGATATAATATTTGGGTCTACAAATTTAGATTTTTGTAAAAAGTTTTCTAAACTCATGTCTGATAATTATCAGATGAGCATGATGGCTGAACTAACTATTTTCTTGGACTTCAAATTAAACAAGAGGTTGATGGAATTTTCATTCATCAAACAATGTATGTAAGTGACTTACTTAAGAAATTTGAGTTTGAAAATTGTTTTTCATTGAAAACACCTATGTCAACTGCTCTTAAGGTAGGAAAGGACACTGATGGTAAATCAGTGAACATTACTGCTTATAGGGGCATGATAGGTTCTCTTTTATACCTCACTGCAAGTAGACCGGATATAATGTTTTCAACATGTCTGTGTACAAGATATCAGGCTGATCCCAAAGAATCACATCTTGCTGCTGTTAAAAGAATATCCTGGTATCTCAAAGGAAATCTTAATCTAGGTCTTTGGTACCCCAAGGACTTAGATTTTGAGTTAGTTGGATACACTGATTCTGATTTTGTAGGATGCACATTGGACAGAAAGAGTACTTCTGGTGGTTGTCAACTTCTAGGTGGAAGATTGATAAGTTGGTCAAGTAAGAAATAAAACTTAGTGTCAACTTCTACTGCTGAGGCATAATACATTGCTGCTGGTAGCTATTGTGCATAATTGCTTTGGGTACAAAATCAACTCCTGGACTATGATGTGAAGTTTGAAGACACCCCTATACTCTGTGACAACACTAGTGCTATCTCTATTTCTAATAATCCAGTTTTGCATTAAAAAAAACACACACTGAAATCAGACATCATTTCTTACGAGATGATGTGCAGAAAAAGAAAGTTTCCATGCATTACATTAGCACTGATTTTCAATTAGCTGATTTGTTCACAAAACCACTTGATGAGTGTAGGTTCAACTTCCTAATATCCAAACTTGGCATGATCAATATGTAAAATATTCCTTTTGTATGTTGTAAGTAGTTAGTTGTGTGTGAAATCAATTTTATTTAGTGTGTGAATTTGATAAATTACTTATTTAAACAATTCCATGCCTTAACTTAAGTGAAAAGATTTGATTAACTAATCAGCTGATGGATTACCTCAGCTGATCACTGTCAACCAAGGAAGAAATGTTCAAATAAGTGACTTTATCAGTTGATGCTTGTTTACTTGAAAAGATCAGCTGACACTTTTAATTCATCAGCTGATGTCTCTTTCCTAGTTAGCACTGTGTCCTCACACTTATTTAATTAATATATACACTCGTATTTAATACGTTTCCTAGGTTTAATTTAATGTCATTTAATTTCGTCCGTTAGCTTACCGTCTATTACTGCTTTCCTTTAATTTCTGCTTTTTTAGATGTGACAGTTGCTTCTCTAAAAAGATATTACAGTGTAAGAGCGGTTTCCCAAGAGGATATTAATGATGGTTCGGTGGTTATTAAATACTAAATTTCAAAACCTCATTTTTCAAACCTTTCCAACTTTCCCTCTTCCGAAGAAATGTCTCTCAAATGAAACCTCTCTCGAACTGTTCATTGCCGGTGAAGTCATGAACATCTCTCCCAATAATCATCTCATTTGCACTTATTTTACAGCAAGATATTCCAATCAAGGGTATGAGCCCTTCATAAATTTCATAACTGCTCATCCCCTGTTTCCATGCCTTACAGCCGACCCAGTCATAATCTACCCTCGCATTGTTGGGGAGATGTGGTATACTGCCAGATTTCACCCAAATGAAAACATCATTACTTGTACCTTACTCAATCGCACAGTAACCCTTGTGATCAATACCCAGACCATTCGAAGAGCCATTTCCATCCCAGACAGAGCACCCTATGCCCCATTCCTTGCTCACAACCAAACCCTCGAAGTTCTACCCAGAATTGGTTATCATGAAGTTGTTGCTCACGGGAAGGTACAAGGTGTCTGTTCTAGGGCATCCATGGAAATACCTTGCCAACATCATCACAAGGTGCTTTGGCCCTAAATCTGGAAGTCATGATCAAATGAATTAATCCGAGTTGATGGTGATGCATTCTCTGGTCAATTGTAGAAACATTGATTATGCACAAGTAGTGTTTGCAGAAATGGCTGACAGAATCTCTCTGGGATCACAAAAGAAGGTGTCCAGATCCCAAGTCCCATATATCAGATTCCTGAGTTTAATTCCTATGGAGCATCTCTCATACGAGACTTATGCTTCATTCACTGATCAATTTGAAGTGATGTACACTCTAAAAATGGCTCCAAAGGTCTTATCTACCATCAAAGCTGATAGAGGCCCTGAAATCTCACCTGCTATGCAGGAAGTAATAAATGAAGCTGCACAAATCCAGCAACAACAGCAACAAGATGTGATGATAATGATGATGATGATGATGCTGATGATGGTGATCAAGGTGATCAAGGGGGACAAGATGTGATTCTGATTGATAGTGATGAATCTGTTTTCAAGTTTCCAAGTGGTGGAAGAGCACCCAACATTCAAGCTGTTGGTGCTAGTGTAGCTGATATAGCTAGTGATGCTGGTGGTGCTGTTAGTGAAACACCCTAGATTGAAGATGAACAAACTCAGGAGTTGGTTGCTAAATTTGAGCATGATGGCTCATTTGGTGGATTCGAAGAGGGAACAGGCTCTTTTCACTTTGTTACAACTACTGTTGCTCCCACTTCACCCCTAGAGGTCACATTGGTGGTCTCAACCCAAGCTGGTGGAACTTCCTGTGCCACAGAAAGTGTTCATCTTAGTGAAGGTAATGGTGATGATGATGCATACCACAAAACTGATGATGTTAGTCACAAGGATGTTGCTGCTGATGTAGAAGTTTCAGATGAGCTTGAACAAATGATTGAAAGTAGCAGGCATACACAATCCTCAGGTATGGTACTCTCAACTTTTGAGGACACTCAGATGGTAGACCCAACCTCTGAGATCCAATCCTCACTCCTAGAAATAATTACTCCACAGCCAAGCTCAAGTTCACCTCCAGTGGTCACTTGTTCTACGCCTACTGACACCCCCATAGTTTCAAGGTCGGATGAGATAGTACAATTTTTACTATTTCCAGTGGATTGGTTCTCCCAACCACAGACCTCAATCCCATTGACCTCCTCTCATGTTGAGTGGACGTTTATGGAGATTATGTTGGGAAATTGGCTAAGTCATTGAAACTGTTATATATGCAAATATCAAAAATGATTAAGACTGTTAATAAGTGCTGGGAAAACAGTTCAAAAATGTTAGAAGAAGTGTTGAAGAAACAGTTTAGAACTGTTAGTTGAAATTGTGAAGACAGTTGTAACCAACAGTTGCTGTGAACTTTAAAGCTGTTATATAGAGTTCAGAACTGTTAGTACAAACTACTACAACTGTTTGAAGACCTTGAAGCTGAAGACTGTTAGAAGAACCAAGAACTGTTGTATTCATTAAACAGTTTCTGTTGAGCTAAATATGGAAAAACCCTATCTTTGAAAATATCTCGAAATACTTTGAAGATCATCAAGATTATCTCAGAAGATAGAAGATTACCTAACTGTCAGAAAATCAAGGAAGATCAAGGAGTATATATATGCTAGATTAGAATTCATAATTTGTACTTACTCATTTATTATATTTTTGCATTCGTTCTTCAAGTTGTAATTTGCTTTCTGAATAGTGTTAATCCTCTAAGTTTCTCGTTGAAACCTAAGAACAATCTGTGTTCTTCGTCTAACATAATAAGTTAGATTGGGGGTGAAGTTTGCTATTGTAATCATTCTCATTGATTAATAAAATTACTGTTTGATTGAATCTCTTTGTGATCAAAATCTTCTTTAATCAATTAAGTGTGATTCCGCAACTTCTTAGTTGATTGTGATCATAGTTAAAGATTAACTTTTATTCAACTTTGATTGGTTATTCGAAAGTTAGTTCTTGTTATTTGATATAAACTATATCCGATCCTGACAAGTGGTATCAGAGCCTTATCATTAAGGTTCCTTTGATCACCAGTTGAAGGTTTTTGCATTACTTTGCTTTATTTCTCAAAACTGTTTTTCAATCAATTTGTTTCAATGGATTCGGGAGGTTCTTCTGATAACAATGGGTCTGGGTTCAACATTCGTGTTCCCATGCTCAAACCATCTGATTTTGAGATGTGGAAACTAAGAATTAAGCAGCATGTCTAACTAATGGACTATGCTGTTTGGCAAATCATTGAAACTGTTCCCACTAATCCCATTGAACTGGATGAGAATGGAAAACCAAAGAAGAAACCACCACCAAAGACAGATGCTGAAAAGAAGGATAGAATGATTGAGATGAAAGCCCTCAGCATCCTCCAGATTGCAATTCCCAATGAGTATCAACATCAATTCAAGAAATTTGATGATGCTCATGAACTTTGGAATGCTCTGGAGAAGAGGTTTGCTGGGAATGCTAGTTCTAAGAGAAACCAAAGAGATCTTCTTAAACAAGCCTATGAGAACTTCACCAGTGGGAAGAATGAGAGTATCACCCAAATCTTTGATAGGTTTTACAAACTGGTGAGCCAACTGGAGAGTGCTAAGGTTAGGCTTGATCAAGATGAGATAAATAGAAAGTTTCTTAGGTCTCTAGGTGATGAATGGACTGTGTTTGCTGCACAATGGAGGACTAAGGATTCTCTTGAAGACATAGAGTTAGATGATCTCTATAATAGTTTGATAGTGTTTGAGGGAAAGATAGAGGGAAAAAGAAAAACTGTTGTTCCTAGCCACAATGCTGCTCTCCTGTCATCCTCAGGTATGGAATCAAACCATTCTTTAACTAACTCTTTTGAAAATTGTGCAGGTACTAGTTCTGCTGTTGGACTAGATGTGAACACTCCAGATGCTGTTCTTGAAGCTTTTCTTGCCAGCCATGCACATTCAACCCTTACCAATGAGGATCTTGAACAAGTGCACCCTGATGATCTTGAGGAGATGGATCTCAAATGGCAGATGGCCATGCTTACTATTCGAGCCAAGAGGTTCATCAAAAGGACTGGAAGGCAAAACATGAATTTCAGAGCTGATAGCAAGGCTGGATTTGACAAGTCAAAGGTGAGATGCTTCAAATGTCAACAGCTTGGCCACTTTGCAAGAGAATGCAGATCTGGTGGACAAGTCCAGAATCAAGGTCAGAGGCCAACTCAGAATCAAACCTCCTCAGCATTGGTCTCACAAGAAGGCCATGGTTTTGATTGGAGTGATCAAGCAGAAGAGGCTACAAACAATAAAGCTTTGATGGCATTGACTGACTCCTCCATCAAGATAGATTCACCAGAATCTGAGGACATACAGGTATCTTCTAAACTATGTCCTGGTGAATGTAGAGCTATTGTTAAGAAGTTTAGAGAGCATAATAAGAAAGTATGTGCTGCTCTAAGTAAAATGGAGGAGAGAAGGTATGAGTATACTGCTGTGATAGAAGATCTTGAAAAGAAAATTAAAGACTATCAGGCTAATGAACTACAAATGGACTATGATAGAAAAAATCATAAGTAGGAGAAAGAGCAGTTTCAAGATGAGATTGATAGTCTGAAAAAGAAATTGGTGGAAAAAGAAAGCAAGGTGGATGAACTCACAAAGAAATTGGAGGGTGTGGACATTGATCTTGGAATGTTCAAGGCCGCAAACCTTAAGCTTGAAACTCTGCTACAATCTCAAGTGAGAGACAAGGTGAAAACTGGACTTGGATATAAGGAAACCCCACCTCCATATAATCACAACTACATAACTCCCATGTCCGATGTAGCTGATAGGTATGTTAATGAATCATTACCAGAGGAACTGAAGTCAGCTAATCCACCATTTGAAAGTGATGAGGAAGGATTTGTGGAGGAAGTAAGTGATGATGAGGGAGTTGTGAAGAAAGATGAGGTGATTCCATATGAAAATCACATCTGTTGTGAACCCATACCCACTAAACCATCTTTCAAGCCTGTGGTGTTTGTAAAAGCATCCACAGAACCCTTCACCACTGAGCCAACACCTTCAAAAGCTATCCAAACCATAAAAAGTTTCACAACTATTGCCAATAATCCCCATCTTTACACTAACAGTTCTAAAAAGAACCCAAACAGTTCTAAGCCAAAAGCCCAACTGTTAGTACAAAAGCCAAAGGAAAGGAGAAAGTTGGTGAGGTTGTGTATGCAAGGAAGAAGATGGAAGCTTCAAAATCTCAGGCTAAACCCAAGTCTAAGAACAGGCATACTGAAATGTCTGCATGCACATGCCAAAAGCATGGTGTCCAAAAGTTTCCTCAATCTGCAGCTGTTAGAGGAAATCAAAGAAATAGGAACCAATTCTGGTCACAAAGAACTGGTTTACCTATTGTGAAAACCAAAAAGTGCTACATCTGTGGGAGATCTAATCATTTAGTTCAAGATTGTTACTATAACCCACAGACCAATGGCACTCAAAACAAAAGTCCCAAAAGATAAAATAACAGTACTAAAACTGTTAAGTCAAAGCAAAATAGCAGTTCTAAAACTGTTAAATCAAAACAGGCAAACAGTTCTACAACTGTTACATCCAAACCAACTAACAGTTCCAAAACTGTTTTAACAAAACCAAAAACTGTTGGTTTGGCTTGAATGAAAATTAAAAAACAAACTGATTCTGGAGAGGGTAAAACTGTTCTTCAAACTGAAAATCAAAAGGAATCACAAGTTGATTCATCTGTTTTACCAACTCCACCAGCTATTTGTTCAAAGGTATCCACTGTTAATCACAACAGTTGGGAACCACATGTTCATACAAAGTATTCCTCACACAAATTAGAGAAATCTAATTTGGATGAAATCAAAAAGAACCAAACTCTGTTTAAGTACTATGACTTAAATGGTGTACCCAAGACCTGCATGGCTTGGGTACTTCCTGCTACTAACTGATTTTATTTGTGCAGAGCATTCATAGGGCCAATCATGGATCTATCTGGCATGTGGATAGTGGATGCTCAAGGCACATGACTGGAAATCCACACTGTTTGATTGAATCTCTTTGTGATCAAAATCTTCTTTAATCAATTAAGTGTGATTCCGCAACTTCTTAGTTGATTGTGATCATAGTTAAAGATTAACTTTTATTCAACTTTGATTGGTTATTCGAAAGTTAGTTCTTGTTATTTGATATAAACTATATCCGATCCTGACAAGTGGTTTGAAAATCAAGGGTGTTTGAAGGATTTCAGAAGCATCAATGGTGGATTTGTAGCATTTGGAGGAAATGCTAAGGGAGGAAAAATCACAGGTAAAGGAGCTGTTGAGACAGGTACACTTACATTTAATGATGTTTTCTTTGTTGAACAGCTTAAGTACAATCTGTTAAGTGTATCTCAAATATGTGACAATGGAAACAAAGTTTTGTTTACAGATTCAGAATGCATTATTCTTTCAAAAGATTTTAAACTAAATGAGAAGGATGTTCTTTTGAGAACACCTAGAAAAGATAATGTATACTGTCTAGATACACAAAAGATTGCTAAACAGAATGTGTTAAGCTGTTTACTCTCAAAGGCATCTCATGATGAGTCTGCCATTTGGCATAGAAGGATGTGTCACATGAATTTTAAAACCATGAACTTGTTAGCTAAAAACAGTTTGGTAAGAGGTTTGCCCCAAAAAGAATTCTCCTGTGATGATCATTGTGTAGCCTGTCTCAAAGGCAAGCAACACAAAACTTCTTATAAGACCAAAGAAGTTTCTTCTATTACTGCACCTTTACAATTGTTACATATGGATCTTTTTGGTCCTACATCTGTGGTAAGTATAGGGAAGAAAGCATATTGTTTAGTCATAGTTGATGATTTCACCAGGTTCACATGGGTTCAATTTCTTAGAACTAAGGATGAAACTGCTGAGTTAGTTAAGTCTCTTATTCTTAAAATTGAAAATCAATCTGATTTGAAGGTGAAAGTCATTAGATCTGACAATGGTTCTGAATTTAAGAACTATGAGCTAAACAGTTTTTGTGAAAGTAAAGGTATTGAAAGACAGTTTAGTGCCCCTAGGACTCCCCAACAGAATGGAGTTGTTGAGAGAAGGAATAGGACTTTGATAGAGGCTGCTAGATCCATGTTAGCTGATTCTAGGCTCCCAAAGACATTATGGGCAGAAGTAGTGAACACTGCCTGCTATGTTCAGAATAGAGTACAAGTAGTCAAGTCCAAAGGGAAAACTCCTTATGAGTTGTTCCTCAAGAGAAAACCTTTAATCAACTTCTTCAAACCATTTGGTTGTCCTTGCACTATTCTTAATACCAAATCACAATTAGGAAAGTTTGAGAGTAAGGCTGAAGAAGGTTTATTTGTAGGATACTCCACTCAAAGTAAAGCTTATAGAGTATTTAACAATGTCACTAGAATCATAGAAGAGAGTATGAATGTCTCTTTCAATGAGAATAGGATCAATATTGCAGGTAATGGACCTGATTGGTTATTTGATATTGATGCATTGTCTAAATCTCTTTCTTTTGAGTATTCTACTGAAACAGCTGCAGGTACCCCAACAACTGTTGGTGAAAATCAACAAACAGTTTCCAACAGCCCAAACAGTTCTGAAACTGTCAGCACAAAACCAACAACTGTTGGTTCAAACAAAGTTACTGAACACTTTGTTGTGATTCCTATGCTTCAACAAGAGTTCTCCAATGCTGTTGATCCATTGATTGATGCTGAATCTTCAAAGGACATGGAATTCCATGTTCCTCAACAACACACTGACTCTGCATCCCAAACAGTTGCTGATCAAGTGTGTGATACTGCTGAAAATTCAAGTGAATGTGAGTTTGATCTGTCTAATCTAGGGAATGAACTGACTGAAGAAAACATTCCTACATCAAGAGTTCACAAGAATCATCCAATGTCACAAATAATTGGTGATCCAACCACTCCTATCAGAACAAGGAATATGCTGCAAAATGAAAATAGTGGTGTGGATCTTGCCCAATTTGATGTGAATGCTTGCTTTCTATCTCAAATAGAACCAAAGAAAGCAATTGAGGCATTGAAAGACCCTTCATGGGTGGAAGCAATGCAAGAGGAACTCTTACAATTTCAAATTCAGCAAGTTTGGAAGTTGGTTGAGCTTCCAAGAGGCAAAAGAGTAATTGGCACCAAGTGGGTGTTCAGAAACAAGAAAGATGAAAGAGGGATTGTAATCAAGAATAAAGCAAGACTGGTTGCACAAGGTTATACACAAGAGGAAGGAATAGACTATGATGATGTCTTTGCACCTGTTGCAAGGATTGAAGCCATTAGACTATTTCTTGCCTTTGCAAGCTTCAAAGGATTTAAGGTGTATCAAATGAATGTCAAGTCTGCTTTTCTCTATGGAACTATTGATGAGGAGGTATATGTGTGTCAACCTCCTGGCTTTGAAGACTCAAAGTACCCTGACAGGGTATATAGGTTGGATAAAGCTCTATATGGACTACATCAGGCTCCTAGAGCTTGGTATGAGACATTATCATCCTACCTTCTTGAGAATGGTTTTAAGAGAGGCACAATTGACAAAACATTGTTTACAAAGATTGTTAAAACAGAGATTTTGCTTGTTCAAATCTATGTTGATGATATAATCTTTGGATCCACTGATGACAGCTTGTGCAAAGAATTCGAAGTCATTATGCACAAAAGGTTTCAGATGAGTTCAATGGGTGAACTCACATTTTTCTTGGGATTACAAGTCAAACAGAAGCCCACTGGTATTTTTATAAGCCAATCTAAGTATGTCAAAGACATATTGGACAAGTTTGGCTATCAAGATGTGAAGCTGGCAAGTACTCCAATGGAGACACACAAACAGTTGGGAGCAGATGTTGAGGGGGAGGATGTAGATATACACCTTCATAGGTCAATGATTGGTTCATTAATGTACTTAACTGCTTCTAGACCTGATATAATGTTTGATGTTTGTGTTTGTTCCAGGTTTCAATGCAGTCCAAAGATGTCACACCTGTTTGCTGTAAAGAGGATCTTTAGATACCTCAAAGGCCAACCAAAATTGGGACTTTGGTATCCTAAAGATTCACCTTTTGATTTGGTGGCATATTCTGATAGTGACTATGGTGGAGCAAATGTGGACAGAAAATCAACCTCTGGAGGATGTCAATTCTTTGGATCAAGGCTGGTTTCATGGCAATGCAAGAAACAAACAACAGTTTCAACCTCAACAGCTGAGGCTGAATATATTGCTGCATCAAGCTGCTGTTCATAGGTTCTATGGATCCAAAATCAGCTTCTGGATTATGGTTTGTCTTTCTTGAATACTCCAATTTATGTTGATAACACCAGTGCTATTAGCATAGTTAATAATCCAGTGAAGCATTCTAAAACCAAGCACATTGAAATCAGATTTCACTTCATAAGAGACTGCAATGAAAAGAAATTAATCCAAGTTATGAAAGTCCATATTGATGATCAATTAGCTGATCTTTTTACTAAAGCATTTGATGTGAGCAGATTCAACTTTTTGATCTCAAACATTGGAATGATTAACTTGGACTAACAGTTGTTCATTACTCCATGTTTTTCACGCTAACAGTTTGAAACTATTAGTATTGTTATCTAACAACTGTTGATTTTAAGTGTTCAGGGAAAAGCAAAAGTGCAAATCCCAACCCAGTTTTGGACATACATGGTTACCTATTCCACAAACAGTTTTTCAAACCCGTGAATGTCCTTGCTCTGTGGTAAAGGTAAATACTTTATTGAGAACAGTTCCAGACTGATAAAGGTGAGTCACTCTATTTTGTAGTGTTGTGAATTTGATATGACAAGTCACTGCATGCCATTAATCGAAATTACTGGACATTAATGGTCATTAATGGTTATTAATGGACATTAATGCTCCCCAGTTTATCTATAAATAGCCTTGCATCCATTCTTCACAAATCACACCTACATTTGCCCAAACTTCTCTCTGCAAATGGCTACTAACTTCTTTCTCATAAACTTCAAAGAAATTAATGTTAGACAAAGTTATGTAACCATTCCTGCCCCATTTGTAAGAATGCATGAGCTTTGGCAATACTCATCATGTGTTCTTGAGATGCATGATGATCGAGATAGGTTCACCTTGACACAGCATCCTGATCCACGTAGGCCAAATAAACAAATTGATCATATTCGTATAAGAGGTGATTTTAAAATTTTCACTCTCTTCCATGAATTGCCTACACCATGTTGTCTAAGATTCATCTTGAACCTGGCAGGCACTACAAACTCCGTAGTGTGGTTCAATGTTCGAAGAAATAATACTCATAACCACCAGAGGGCCTCGGATGATGAGGCAGTGGAAGTCATTGTAATAAATGACTAGTTCCACTGATGTTGAATTGGTATCATTCACCATCTTCCCACGAGGCAAATTATGACAATCGTCTCTGGTGGTGCATATGATGAGAAGGTCTACTGCACACCCATTGGTGGGTTTTATGTTTTGAAAATTGTTTAAGGCATGTCAACTGTTAACGGAGAAAGTTGTCTACACTTACGGTGTTGATCATTGTTCTCCCACACCTACGAGACGGCCTTGCACAATTAGATAAGCAGTACCAACAATGGCTTGTGCATTACATGACCATTCTTTGAAGACAGGCTTCTCAGTAAGGCTATGGCGGCACTGTAGAGGCTATTCTGAACTCGATTCTTAAATAATGAAGACATTCACGAGAAAGAATGTGATGATGATTGTCTTCCCTTAAAGTTCAGATTTGATGATACAAAATGTTAACGATAATTTGTCAAATGTAGATCTCGGAGTTAAGATAGTTAATATAAGCTGTGTTTAGATCTATAGCAAAAGACAGTATTGTTTTATCAAAATTATTGTAGCTCAATTGTGATTATCATGAATAAAATACATCTTATGTTGATGACTGTGTTCACTAATGGTTTGTTATTGTTGCTTCAGCATTTGATATATATGAGCTAAAGTTTGTTTGACAGTTGCACAATTCTGTTTCAATAAATACTAACAGTTTTCAACTGTTAGTATATGGCTTCCACAACTGTTAGGCAAAGTCCATGTGCAACTAAGGGGGAGAAATTCGTCAACTAAGGGGGAGAAATGAGAACAGTTGTAAACACTAAACAACTGTTAATCCAAATAAATGATCAAACAAAAGGGAGTTAACTTTTAAATAACAGTTGTTACATCTTATGAAAACAGTTCTTCAACTGTTAGTTCATTTACATCTTATGAAAACAGTTCCTCAACTGTTAGTTCATTTTGTCCGTCAACTGTTAAGCTATTAAAGGGTGTTTTGGTCTTTGCAGAATTTTGGAAACTTTGCATTGCATTCAACAGTCGAAACATATATAAGGCAATTCCCTCCTTACCAAGCAACTCACACGTCCAAAACGAACTTTGATCAGAAACAAACCCTAATCTCTCAACAACTCTCAGCGATCGAAATCAAAATGTCTCCCCTTCCATTCGTAAAGGAACACAACATGCTCACATATTTGTCCAAACCCGATCATCTCGGTGCTTTCCATGATGTGATTGACTATCTCTCACTCTCCACACTCCACCATGCTCTTACGGTCAACCCCACCATTTATCTCTCTCGTATTGATCAGTTCTGGAAAAATGCCTCACTAAGGGAAGAAAATGGAGTGAAATGGATCGACTCTATGGTGGATGATATCACTGTCTCCATCTTTGAAAGCATAATAAGCCAACAACTACAACTGAATGATCAGGATGGTGAGTATTCTGATTCTGTATCACTTGAGTTTATTTATGCTGAACTCGTAAAGTTAGGATATGAGGGCCCTAGGGGAAAGGGCACCTTCTACAAAGGGCAATTTTGCTCACACTGGAAGTACATTATCCATACTCTCTAGCAGTGCATGAGCCCTAAGAGAACTGGCTGGAATGAATTTGGGAGCAACATTGCTCTCGCACTCATTTGTTTAGCCAACAACAAAGCTTTTAATTTCTCAAAAATGATCTTTAATGGAATGGTAAAGCATCTAGAAACCAAATATGGTCTCTTTTTTATGTACCCGCGATTTGTGCAAGTTTTGCTAAACTCTTTTATGCCAAATCTTAAAGCACACAAGAGGGTCCTAATTCCCTCTGCTCATGTGGCCTCCACATTGAGCAAGTTGATGGTTAATGGGAAGAATTTCTCAGGTGCCATAACTCCACCACTCTCTGCAATGATGGAGTTTCTTTCAAGAAACAGAGCTGCCAGGGGTGAGCATGAAGCCAAACTTATTGCTACACCACCACCTATGGAACCCACAGCTCACGATACTCAAATAATCCCTTCTGCTTCCTTTGAACGAGCTAAAACACAAGCCCCTGCACTAAAAATATTTCAAAAGAAAAGGAAAAGAACTGTTGGTGCTCCTTCCACCAAAGTTCATGAAACTAAAACTGTTAACCCTGCACAGGTGCATTCACCTATGCAGAATATCGAAAGGGAACCCCTTGTGCTGTCTCCCAGGCACAATGAAGAGGTGATCACTCCATTAGAGGGTGATCATGTGGTATGTGAGGCTGATCCTACTGTTTTACCCGGAAGGGGTGAACAGGACAGGGTTAACATAACTAAGACCTCAGCCACGGCAACAGAGGCTGGTCAAACAGTTTCTGGAAATCCCCAGTACCAAGAAAAGAGGGGTACTGGTGTGGAATCTCAATTGAGTGAACCACCAGTTTTATCTGTCAATGATATGTTAACAGTGGCAACACTGGCTGACATTGAGGCTAGAATGCAACACCAAGCAATGACGGATTCCAACATTGCACCCTTCTTTGCTGCATATATACAACTCAAAAAGAAGATTGCCTTACAAAACAAAAGGATTCTTCAACAAGATCAGCAAATTAAGGTTTTGACCAACAGTTTGAAGCATGCTAATGAGGTGCTAAAACTGCATGATCAAGTACTACAACAGTTGACAGCTGTTGCAAGACCTCCTTCAACTGTTCCAATCAAAGAGGGAGAGAGTTCATTACCAACAGTTGCTGAAGTGCCAGAACAAACAGCTGCAGTGGATGAACTAACAGTTGCATCTTGTACACAAACAGTTGCAGCTGAAGGCAAAACAGTTGCACCAAGTGAACAAACAGTTGCAAGTGTCCAAACTGTTAATGAAGAAGAAGAAGAACAACTCTCAAATGCTGATAGGGTACTAATCAATAGGATGGTATCAACTGCAAATGTTTCAAGCACTGAGATTTTCAAATCTTGGTCAAAAGTTAAGCAGAACTACTTGGTTGATATAAGTGCTCAATATCTGGGAATAAGTTCTTCTAGAATGGCACAGAAAATAGATGATGGATGGCTTGATGGAAAGGTTGCTACGTTAGAATCTTTACCACCAAAGAAAGGGTTTAAAGGCATAGTCATCCTGTAAGGAAAGAAAGAATCCAAGTTGCCCCTTGTTCTAGGCAAAGGTAAGGAAGTTGTTGTTGTTTGTCCTAAGCTCAAGCTTTCAAAACAACAACAAGAAGAGCGTGATCATGAATTTGCATTAAGGCTAGCAGCTGAGCAAAGGGAACAAGAATTGAAAGATTTTGAAGTAGCAAAGAAGCTAGCTGATGAGATCACAGCTCAGATTGATGAGGAAGAAAAACAAGAGAAGGCTGCTAAGGGAGTTAAAAGAAAAAGAATTGTGAAAAAGAAACAACCTCAACTTCCTAAGTCAGTAACTGAGAAGAAGTCTCAACCTCTACAATCCAAACCCCAAAAGTCCAAAACTGTCCAACCAACCCAAACAGATCAAACCATCAAAGCTAAAATGGTTAAAACTATCATTCAAGATAGGCTTTTGGTCGATGTTGAAAAAGGTGTTAACAAGTTTGTAAAAGAACATCTTGGCCAGAAGTCTCACATTAAAGAATGGAAGTTTGATGTTGTCAGGTTTGATACTGGAAAGGAAGGTATAATCATTGTAAGGGAGAATGATCAGATTGAACAGTTTACAGGCTACTTACAAATGATGGATAGTATGACTAGGCGAGACATACAAGAATTGTATGAGTATGGAACAAGGCATTATGGAGGATCTGAGCAAACTCTAATTAAGTTATTGATGAGACATTTGACAAGTATTTGCAACCCAAAGAAAATAATGTCAATACTGGTGGCTGATGAAACTTTTCCAATTCAATCTGTTAAAGTGCATGTTAAGCCAAGGGTATACTCCATGGTAATGGAAAATGCAATTACTGAATGGTTTGACATGGATTTCGTCGAACATGGTCAGATTAAGCTTCAATACTTAGTGAAAGCCAAGTTCTATGGTCCAACTAAAGAAAGGAATGAGCTACTTCAGAAATTCAAAGATAGACTTGAATCTCTGAGATCAAAGAAAAAGTAATTTTTCTATCTTTTGAATTTTTGATTATAACAGTTTGATTTTGCATTCAATGATAAATATGTTCATTACTTATGTTAATTTGTCTATGATTGAACCCTTAAAACAAACAACTTAAGTGTATTGTTCAATACTTTAAGTTAGGGGGAGATTGTTGGGAAATTGGCTAAGTCATTGAAACTGTTATATATGCAAATATCAAAAATGATTAAGACTGTTAATAAGTGCTGGGAAAACAGTTCAAAACTGTTAGAAGAAGTGTTGAAGAAACAGTTTAGAACTGTTAGTTGAAATTGTGAAGACAGTTGTAACCAATAGTTGCTGTGAACTTTAAAGCTGTTATATAGAGTTCAGAACTGTTAGTACAAACTACTACAACTGTTTGAAGACCTTGAAGCTGAAGACTGTTAGAAGAACCAAGAACTGTTGTATTCATTAAACAGTTCTGTTGAGCTAAATATGGAAAAACCCTATCTTTGAAGATATCTCGAAATACTTTGAAGATCATCAAGATTATCTCAGAAGATAGAAGATTACCTAACTGTCAGAAAATCAAGGAAGATCAAGGAGTATATATATGCTAGATTAGAATTCATAATTTGTACTTACTCATTGATTATATTTTTGCATTCGTTCTTCAAGTTGTAATTGCTTTCTGAATAGTGCTAATCCTCTAAGTTTCTCGTTGAAACCTAAGAACAATCTGTGTTCTTCGTCTAACATAATAAGTTAGATTGGGGGTGAAGTTTGCTATTGTAATCGTTCTCATTGATTAATAAAATTACTGTTTGATTGAATCTCTTTGTGATCAAAATCTTCTTTAATCAATTAAGTGTGATTCCGCAACTTCTTAGTTGATTGTGATCATAGTTAAAGATTAACTTTTATTCAACTTTGACTGGTTATTCGAAAGTTTGTTCTTGTTATTTGATATAAACTATATCCGATCCTGACAGATTAACTTACCCCAACAGCTAGTAGGTTCACCCTCCCAACAGGGTGTTCTTGTACAAATGTGACTCCTATCATCTAGGTCACCCTCCCAATAGGGTGATACCATTGAAAGACAGACCTTCTCCCGAGGTCACATTGTGTCTTTACCTTTTCTGAGTCAGACCATTCCCTCAACAAGCTCACTACAGTTTGTTGATGTACACAGGGGAACCCAATTGAGTTCAGCCCCAACTCAACCTCACTTATTTGTATTGATTCCATTCTTACACAGTCTGTAGCATTGCATGTCAATGCTGGTGATATAAACCAATCACCAGTACAGGGCACAACATCTGTTCGCAGTGATCTTAGGCTTTTACACCAGAGTCTAAGTGAGGGACCAACAACCATTCCCGATATTGGCATTCCACCTCAATCATTCCCTGTTACTACTACCATTTCCTCTACCACTGAACCAACCCCTTTAATGCTTCAAACCCTTATATCTATCTCTTAACAGATGGATAGTCTTCAAGACTCATTTACCTCTTTCAGAACTAGAATAGAAGCTCAACTTCAAACCTTTCACCAAGAAGTTGAGTCACTTAAAGCTTCTCAACCTCAACCACAACCTATTCCTCCACCTCCTACAGTTGATCTTACCCCTATTCTCACTAAATTAGATCAACTCCTTTCCAAATCTTCTACACCTACCCCTACACCAACTCCCATCCTTCCTACTCAGACCCTTAACACCCTAAACCAAACCATAACTAACATCCTCAACAACATCAGAAACATCAGACCTGAAACCCCTCTAGTCTATGTCAACATCCCTGACCCTATTCTTCAAGTCCCCTTAACCCTCCAACAGCTTGACACCAACCTAACCAACGTTTCCCACCTTACCAGAGAAAAACACAATGATACCCTCAAATAATTCAACCTTCTTCTCTCTGCCATAAACAACCTCAGACCTTCCACTTCCACTTTCCAACAATTCTTCTCACCCATTCCCTCTAATCTCTGACCCATCCCCCACCCTTTACTTAACCTCGTATCCCAATTATGTCTCCTTCTACCTCCACTGTTCCTACCTCCACTCCCACACCTTTCCAACCATCTTCTTCCACTCCTGCTGTCCCTGTCAAAATAGCTGTTCCTTTTCCCTCTCCACCCTCAAGTGGTGATGATGACAAATAGTTAGAGAAGTCAACCTCTTCATCCAGCTCAAAAAGGGAACCTTCCCCAAACACTGTTAGAGCTACTATAGATGCCTATCTAGCTGAGATTGAAGCTGACAAAGAAGCATAAGCCCTTAATGAAGCAGAAAACCAAAGTAAACCATCTGTTGAGGGGAAGCAACCTCCTCAAGAGGAGCAGAAGCCAAAAATAAGATTGAAACAAATGGCCAGAAGGAGAAGTGCTAAAAAGCATAAGAGAGATGATCCCTGTATACTCCATTTGAAAGTCTATCTCCAAAGGACTCAGATGATGATGATGATGATGATGACAACATACCTCTCGCTGCACTACTCAACTTGAAAAGGAAAACTCCTACTCTTCAAGCAACTCCTGCCCAGTCATCTCCTCAAGTCCAAGAGAAGCCTCACTCTCTAAGATCTTCCTCTAAAAGAAAGGGCAAAAAGATTATGTCAGCTGAAGAAATAGAGGAAGAGGACAAAAGAGAGTTAGAGGTTGAAAGAATGGAAAGAGAAGCCAAGTAACAGGAAGAAAGTGAACAGAACCTTGAATACTTTGCTTCACTCTTTGGGAAACCACTGGAACAATTGGCTAAAGCTCAACAAACACAGAATGAGTTCTTAACTACCCAAGGGATAGCAGATATTCTACGGATGACAGAAGAAGAACTTGATCATTTGAAACAACAAGAATAATTGATGCTCTCTAAACAACAACAAGTTCAATCTTCAGCTCCTACTCCTGCTGCTGGCAAGAAAGACAAGAGTGGGTTCTCTCACAGAAAAGCAATTGAAACCCTCTTGAATCTGGATATTTCTTCTATTCCATCCTTATCAAGGGAGAGACAAAGGGAGTTTGATAACAGAAGAGCTGATCTTGTAGACAGAAACTATCCTAAGACTATCACCAATGCCAACTTATACAGAAGTGATGGTGAGAACTACATGAATATATTAAGAAGAGATAAGCCAAACTGGACTGAAGAACTGTTAACTAAAACCATCCCAACTTATGGTTTTACTGAGATCATTGAATTGTTCTATCTGCTGTTGAAGTCAAGGAGTAGGCTAGCTGACAGTTTCAGAGGAGAATGCAGATACTGGATCAGACATTTAGTAGGAAGCAGACTCTTCTCTCATGATCATTTCATTCAACATGTGAATCAACTAGCATAACAATTCAACAGGACTTCCAAGCCCTTTGTCCCCTTTGAACAAAGAGAACAACAACCTGGTCATACCTTCTTTACTGACTTTGCAAACCTTAACACCACTCTGCCACCCAATTCCAATCCTGAAGACCTCAGATACATAGATCATCCAGAAAGAGGAATGTTCTTCAGAGATAGAGCTGGAATTTAGAGATTTTTTAGGTTAGCTCAGTTAGGACTAGCATCTCTCAGCTTCCTTAGACAGATTGGTATGGACATCAAAGGAAAGACTGGAAGTGAATACTTTGAGAAGCTAGTAGACAAAAGGTTCAAGGAACTTGCCTCTCCAGATCTTGTATGGAAAACCTTTCAAGTGAAGCAAGAAGAACCTGACTTGGATGCACCTTCATAATTGTTAACTTAGTTGTAATTTCAATTTCCTAGGTTAATGTAAGTTAGTTGTTCCTGTTTCTTAGTTATTTACTCTGTACAAACTTAGTTGTAATTTCCAATTTCTGTAATCAAGCTTGAAACTTTGATCATGGACTACTTAGCTAACTGCTAGTATAGATGAATCTTAGTAGATAGCTCACCTAGTGTAAATATAGAAAATCAAAAATCCTAAAAACAGAAAAAAGATTGAAAAGATATCACAAAAACAGAACTATGGTACTTCATAACTAAAAGATTCCCAAAAATAGAATGTTAAGGGAACATACTTAAAGAGTTATCAAAAACAGATAGCTAGGTAACCAAGAATGTACTTAAAAGTTATACTTTTGCCTATTCTGAATCAAACAGTTTCTTTTAAATAAGATAAGGTTTTGTCATCATCAAATAGGGGAGATTGTTGGGGAGATAGCAATATTGAACCACAATTAAACCTATCTATTATTTAAAATAGGATTTGATGTTTATAAAACCATATTCTTAGTTTTGAGTTCAGAATATTGAAAAACATGTGTTGTTTTTCAAAACAGACTTAAAGAATTTTCTAAGTATGAAACATCAGCTGATGAGTTAAAACATCAGCTGAACTCTAAGTATCAAAAGATGAATCAGCTTCAAAGGATCAGACGAGAAGAAAAAAGCATCAGCTGAGGATTTACAAAGCATCAGCTGAGGATTTACAAAGCATCAGCTGACACTTCTAAAGCATCAGCTAAAGACTCAAAGCATCAGCTGAAGACTTCCCCCTTTAAGATAAGCAGTTTACTTTCTGTTTAAAGTAACTTTTATAAGTTTATCACTCTACATGATCAGCATAACATGTTTGGTCTACTGATCATACAGGTTGATTAACTTATACACTTTAGTCCTTATTTATTTCATCATCTGAGCAAAAGTATTAATGCAGTTTAGAGTTAGTTTCATCAGCTGAGTCATATTAAATATGTACACTTGGTTGTTTTTATTCTTAAGTCAAGGCAAAACATGTGTTGTTCTATTTTTCCTTTAGGATTTCCTTTGTAAAAGTATTAGCACTTTTTGAATCTGCAAAGAGACAAAAAGGATAGAGTTTGATCCCCTGGAAAAGGTGAAAGCTACTTTACAAATGAAAGATCTCGAAGATTTGTTTCAACAACTAAGTATGACTAACAACTCCATACTTGGTAAAGTCAAAGCTGAAGAAAGCATGTTGTTGTATAAAGTACAAGCATTAAAAGAGAAACTTACACTTCCAAGGCAAAAGGTATGGGTTTAATAATATAATAATAGATAGTGGGATTTACGTTTATAGATAGTACATACACATTATACCTTTAGCGTATAAAGTGAATTTACTTTCCACCCACTAACTTTATCTATTATAATATTATTATCCTTATACTTTATTGTTCCCTTCTCTTACCACCATCCGGACTCCAAGCTTTCTATATATATTCAAGCATTCCCCATGTCTGAATACATCGGTTGAACACTGTAAAATCTCATCAGTTGAGATTTAGAAGAGTTAGCAAATATTTCACAGTGTATACAAACTTATTCATGTGTTGAACATTCTAAGCATTAGTTGGTTAGAATTAGCTCGTCTATGTGTTAGACTAAAATTGTTGCCACCTTTGCTGAACTTAGATTTTCCGCATCGAGTTCATGTAATTTTTTATTAACATCAATAAGAATTATATAAAGTACATCCGTGTGTTTTAATTTTTAATTAGCTAAAATTTGTATTCAACCCCCCCTTCTACAAACATTTGTTGTTCTTAACTATATTTTGAGTAAAGGAACTATTTAAATACAACTTAGTTCATTATAAATCTCATCTACATTTTGATATAAATTTAATCGCAATAAAACAAAATTTTAATATATAGTATGTTTTTTGTTTTTTATCGAAAGACTTAGAAATCAGTGATTATATCGACTTTGATATGAGAGGAACGAAATAAAATCGAATAAATGTCCAAGAATTAGCTACCCACTACTCTTGATGGATAATTTTTCTTTAAAAATATACTAATTTCAAGAAAATACCATATTACGATAAAATTTATATTAAAGCGTAGATAAAAATGAGACGCTCACAAATGTATAATTATTTTTCTCTAAACAAAATATAATATTAAACATAAATTATAAACAACCTATAATTATTTCCGTTAATGTAGAATGTTCATAAACCCGCTCACATATATTTCATACAACCCTTTCACAATTTTTATCAAACCCCCTCTAAATTAAATTGAATTTGCTTTTAATGTTACCATTTCTCATTTAATTTCTACCAATCACAACTTAGGATTTGTCCTTGTCATATTTACATTCATCATGACATCATTATTTCCATGTCACTTCATCACTTTCTCTTGCTCTCCCAACAATATCTTTAATTTTTCATTTTTAATCTTTAATTTAAAATATATATTTAAATAAATGGTGTCTATATCATTTTAATATTTACTCTTTTAAGTGTTTCTAATTGCACACTTCTCTTTCCCATGTGTTAATACTCTTTAACTGGAAACATTTATAATTTACTTTCATATATATATATATATAGGGGAGGGTTCAAACGAGAACTATTTTTCGTACGAGAACCAATCTCAGCCGTTCCTTGGATATGGGAAGTTCATGGATGGAGAGCGTGGAGGGGATCAAGCGTGGCAGGGTGTATGTGAGGAATTCATGGGTGGGCAATGACATTGAAGGAGGGGGAATTGAACGGCTCAGATTGGTTCTCGCAGTTCTCGTACGAAAAACAGTTCTCGTTTGAACTTTTGCCTATATATATATATGGGATGGTTCAAACGAGAACTGTTTTTCGTACGAGAAATACGAGAACCAATCTCAGTCGTTCCTTGGATATGAGAAGTTCATGGATGGAGAGCGTGGAGGGAATCAAGTGTGGCAGGGTGCATGTGGGGAATTCATGGGTGTGCAATGACATTAAAAGAGGGGGAATTGGATGGCTCAGATTGGTTCTCACAGTTCTCATACGAAAAACAGTTCTCGTTATATATATATATATATATATATATATATATATATATATATATATATATATATATATATATATATATATATATATATATATATATATAGAAAATGGATCAACAAAGAACCTCATCTTAAATAAAGAACCTAAAGAACCAATCTGGACCATTAGATCATTAAAATCAATGGATGAGATTGAACGATGGCAAAACTGTAATTATATGTATATATATATATACATATATATATATATATATGTATGTATGTATGTATGTGTGTGTGTATATATATATATATATATATATATATATAGACAAAAGTTCATGCAAGAACCGTTGTTAGCGCGAGAACCGCGAGAACCAATCTAAGCCGTCCAATTCCCCCTCCTTCAATGTCATTGACCATCCATGAATTCCTCACATGCACCCTGCCACACCCTATCCCTCCACGTTCTTCATCCATGATACTTCCCATATCCAAGGAACGGCCGAGATTGGTTATCGCGGTTCTCGCACTAACAACGGTTCTCGCATGAACCCTCCCATATATATATATATATATATATATATATATATATATATAGGGGACACTATATACACAAAGGAAAATTATATGCTTCGTGTTATGGGATGCCACAAAAATTGGACATAAATAATCTTCTAATCTAACGTTTTAATATGAAGAAAATATATTAAATAATACTAGCTATTAGTTAAAAAATAAAAAAAATTAATAATCTAAACAATCTATTTTTAATGAAGTTGAAATTTGACTTTTCTTGTTCAATATTATTAGAGATAGTTTTATATATGCCGTTTGTTAAAACTTAAAATATCGTATTTGCTTCTTTTAATTTAAAATATTATATTTAACTTTTATATAACATTTCAAAGTATCATGTTTAATTAGATTTCTACTTTCTTACGAATGTTATAAATCACTTTTTTATTAATACTTAATATTTATTATTTTTTTAAATGTATATGAAACAAACACAAATTTTATACGGCTATATATAGTAATCAAGGCCGACGAGTCGACAACCATGACATGACCATCATATATGGGGAATGAGGCCCTGGTTTTGTTTCATCTCTTGTGACTCACAGGCCTATCAACATTACATGACCCACTCCCAATCTTTGCATTTACATTTAGGACTCACGACTCACGAGCCTCTTGTGAATTTTAAGTTATCCAAAAGTTTAAAACAATTTTAATTTTATAATTCTTGCTTAATAGCGTTTAGTCATCTCCTCATCACACACTCATCCGCATGTAGTGAATACCACACCTTAATGAAGTGATACCACGCCCATCTCTCAAGTTTTCACCCTACCACACTCTCTACCCACCGTCCACTCCGTATAGTCTGCAGCAAGTTGCTAGAAATATAAATATTGTTATGTCTATTAACTATTAAGAATACTTATTAGTTCATAGATTTATATACTCAACTTGATAACTAGAACTTGAATAGAATTATTACTAGATCTTATCAACGAGAATACTCTTAAAGAACAAGAATAGTCTTTTCTTAATGGGACATAGAAATGATTAGGGATATAAATTAGTAGAGCTGTTAAAGGTTTTTGAAACAAGTTGAGCCATCTTAAACTTGAGCCTAGGCTAAAAGCTCATATAGTAAACGACTCCGAGTTAAAGTCTAAAATAGTGGGATCGATTTCCCTAACCTAAATAAAGCTTAACGGTTCAAGGTGAACTTCATATATCTTGAATGAGTCGAGCATGAGCTTCAACTTCGTATAACAAACAAGCTCGAGCTTAAAAAAATTCTAAATGGACCTAATCTAGTAACTATTATATTAGGCCCTCCGCTTAGCTCGTCTGTGTTGTTAAAAATAATAAATTGTAAGTTCCATCTTGCAACTTTTTTTTAAACGGCAACAAGAAGAGGCTATAGGAAACAAGCTTTGACATTTAGTTCGATCTTACAACTAACGTAAAGTATGAAATAATTATAATAGAGTTACTTGGGATTCTCCAAATGTTAGAAATTGTTATCATCATGTGAAATTTTTTCTCAGTTGGTCTCTGTCCATTCCCAGCCTCCTGGATTGTAGCCAAAACTGCGACGTTCCCACCAGAAACCTCACCTTCTGAGCCGGAGACAGCAATTCCAACACTTGCCCCGCCGTATGTTGCCGGAGATTATCAGCATCTCTCATTACCCCCAACATCGCCATCTTTAATTCCTCCATCGCATTCTCCAGATCAGACACCTCCCCGTCAACCAAACTCCCTCCCGACTTTAATAACCCGTACAACGGCGGTGCCGCCACACCTTCCTGCACATTAGCCATGGCTTGCTCAATCTCCCTCTCCACTCTATGCGTCTCCTTTCTCACCCCCGCAATCCTCTGTTTTTGTTCTTCACTCAGATCCCCACCCAACGTCTCTTTCACTAACTCAAACGTCACCGATGGTTTAAACCCAGTTACCCATAAAAGCGTGCGCTCGAACGAACTGAACCAAGGTGGAGAAAACATGAGGAAAACGTCGAATTCCGCTGCTTTGCTTTTCTCGTCATAGTACTCGTGGTAGTGGCGCAACACCTGTTCGATCAAATGCGTCAATGACTCTTGATCTTGTTCAGCATCACCATTTTGATGGGATAGCAGCTTCTCGTTATAGTTCATGTGTTGGGCCTCCCAGCTCTCGAAAAATTCAGTAAACGATCTCCTCTGGTATTGGTAAGCCATATTTCAGTCCGACGGGCTTAACTCCAAAAGCTATGGAGGCCCTTTTATACAGAAACATCTCCATAGATATTTTTTAATCCTTAGCACCTAAGAAATGGTTTAGTTGAGGTGGCGGTTAAGGGTTTTGGAATTTATTTATATATTAAAATTTTCCTTCCGACTATGAATGATCGAGTATGTGAGGGTGAAGAAAAAACAAGTCTCAAAGCATGGCGGTTTGGTTTGAAGAAGAAGAAGAAGGAGAAGAAGACGGTGACTTAAATAATTAAATTAATTGGAACATTTTGTCGTTTGTGTAAAAGTGCACCGCCTCTATTTATGGGAAGGAACTCTAAAGTCTAAATGACTAAAATAGTTTTTATTTAATACAAATATCTCATAGTGAGTTTCTTTCTCCTGAAGTCAAGTATGAAAATTTCACAGTAAATTATTGATTTGGTCTTAGAAATTAAGTATTTTACTAGAGTAAGTTCCCATGTATAGTGGTATTAAATGTATCACCTAGCTAATTTAGTTGTTGCAAATATGGTTTCTGGCTACGTTAAATATATATATATATACATTTAACGGCAGTCACTTAAAAATTGACTATTTCTTCTATATATATATATATATATATATATATATATATATATATATATATATATATATATATATATATATATGTTGTTTCCGTTTTGGTCATTACCCTTTCTCCATCATTACACTTAATTTAGTCCCTATTTTAATATTTCAAATTAAATTTATCATGTCTAATTATAATTATTATGTAACAGTGTAACACAGATTTATTAAATACCAAATTATAAATAACTTAATCTATAAATGTACGTTAATTAACCACCGTTAAATCTAAGAGATTGAGTCGGTGACTATATATATTTGTAACAAGTTTAAAAAGAGTAGGAACTATATATAAGTGAAATATAAAAAATATAACGAATCAATGAACTTCGTACACGCATGTTACGTAGTAATATTAACAAGATGAAAATTAATTATTGCTAAACTTAACAAGATGAAATACTACTACTAGCTGTACCTAAATAAATGATATCGATTTCAGTAATTATATTTTATTATATATAAATCATGCAGATATGTAAAAAATACAACAAAAAGTGGGGAAAAAATCGATATCGAATCGATAAAAAAAAAAGATAAACGTCGTAAATAATTAAGACGATTAAAAAAATAAAGAAATAAAAACGTTATCATTTTACTCGGTAGATCGAGCATAGATAGAACTGAGGGATTAAAGAATTCAACTAATTTATTCCACATGCATTCTAGTCTTCTAGATGAGATCGATCGATCGATCAGGTATCTACGTGTACACTTGAACCCGATCCATTTGCAACCCGACCCTCCTTACTCGAATTCGATATTCCCCAACTGCAGCAAACAACTTCACCCTCTGCGCCATACCCAAACCCTCCAACACCGCCATCACCGTCCTCCCCCGTAATCTGTCTGCCTCCATCACCACCCTCCGCATCGCCTCCTTCACTTCCTCCATTGCCTCATCCAGCTCCGACACTTCCCCGTCCACCAATCTCTCCGTCCTATTCACCAACCCATACAACGGCGCTGCCGCCACACTCTCCTGTACGATCGCCATCGCCTCCCCTATTTCCCTCTCCTTCCTCGCCGTCTCCGTCCTCACTGCCTCCACCTTCTCCTTCTGCTCCCTCGTCAGATTCAGATCGCTAACGAAACGGAAGACCAACGAAGGTGGGAATTCCGTGACCCAGAATAATGCTTGCTCGAAGGAAGTGAACCATGGCGGAGAAAACACTAAAAAAACGTCTTGTTCGATTGCGAGTAATTTTTGTTGGTAGTTCTGGCGATAGTGGTCGGACGCCTGTTCCGCCAGTTTCATAAGTTGTTGATGATGTAATTTCTCAATTTGTGGGAGGACGTCTGATAATTGTTGCTGGAGAAGGTGGTGCCGGAGAAGCCAACCGTCGTAAAATGCAGTGAAAGTTTGAAGATCAGTAGTGTTACTATTGCTGGCCATTGTCGGTTGTTGATTGCGATGCATGCCTGCTACTAAATATTTATATATAAAATATTTGTATGTATTTATTTGTTGATGATAAAAAAGTTTTTTTTTTATTTGTTAAATAATTAAGAAAGCATGAAGAGAAGATATAAGGCAAAATTAAAAGATGCATGGAAGGAATTGACACAAACCAAACACGTACCCCCGCCCTTATTTTATTTACTCCATCGACCAAAAAACATATATATGAGCTATGATAGCAGTCCACTTTGAAGAAAACTTCTTGCTGAAAAAAGCAATTGGGTGTTTGCTTTGGCTTAAAAATGCTCCAACCGTGACTCCCGACGCATCAGTCTCGATTACAAATGGTTGGGTAAAGTCTGGAATGGCCAAAACTGGAACTGAAGACATGGCTTCCTTCAAGGTTTCGAATGCGTTTTGCTGTAAGTCTCCCCACTGAAAGTTATCTTTCTTTAACAGTTCTGTTAGAGGTGCTGCTAAAGTGGCATAGTGCTTAACAAATTTGCGATAGTATCCTGTCAACCCGAGGAAGCCCCTTAATTGTCGAATTGTAGATGGTATTGGCCAGCTTGAAATAGCTTGAATTTTGTCTGGGTCAGTGGAGACTCCTTCTAAAGAGATGATGTGCCCCAAGAATGCTATTGAAGATAACCCAAAAGAACATTTGGATTCCTACACAAAGAATCTGTTTTTCTGTAATAAGGACAGAACGTGAGACAAATGGGGCAAATGATCAGTAAATGTCTTGCTGTAGATCAGAATATCATCGAAAAAAACCAAAACAAAATTTCGTAATTCATTGCGGAAAAGGTCGTTCATGGTTGCTTGAAAAGTGGATGGAGCATTAGAAAAAGACCGAATGGCATCACTATGAATTCAAAGTGGCCATCCGTTGTGCGAAAAGCGGTTTTGGAAGTATCACCAGGGTGTAATCTGATTTGAAAATACCCCTGGCGTAAGTCCAGTTTTGAAAAAAATTTGGCTCCGTGTAACTCGTCAATAGTAGGAATTGGGAATCTATCTTTTATGATAATGGCATTTAAAGCTCTGTCGTCAACACAGAATCTCCAACTTCCGTCTTTCTTTTTGACAAGGAGTATCGGAGAAGAAAAAGGACTTGTGCTTGGTTTGATGATTCCTTCTTTTAGCATTTCATTGATCAATTTGGTTATCTCAGCTCTCTGAAATTGAGGGTATCTATAAGGTCTGACATTGACAGGATTGGAATTAGGCAGTAAATGAATGTGGTGGTTATGCACTTTGTGTGGTGGCAACTGAGAAGGGGCTTGAAAAAGTGATGGAAATTGTGAAAGAATTTTGGTAATTGCAGGGAATTGAGTAGTTTGTGGTTTATCCTCTATGCTATTATTATCTGCTAGTGAAAGAAAAGTGAAAGCAATGATGGAATCAGTTTCTAAAGCTCTACGAAGTAGGGGTGGAGATATTTGTGTGAGTGATTCTTTGTGGGTTCCTTTGATGGATGTGAGTTTGCCATGATGAACAAATGACATGGTGAAATTAGAGTGGTTAGTGAGTACTGGACCCAATGTTCTTAACCAACAATTGCCCAATACGAGGTCACAACCATGAATGGGTAATATGTGTAAGTCAGAGAAGAATTGATTACCTTGAATGGTAAATGGAATAGAAGTGAATAAGCCTTCGGTTTTGAGTATATTACCGTTTCCAACTTGAACTGAAAAAGAAACAGGAGTAGGGCATGGAAGACACAGTCGTTTTGCACATTGAGGATGGATGAAATTTTGAGTGCTTCCACTATCGATTAGAGTTGATAGAGATGTACCGTTAATTATGGTGGTGCATCTGAAAGTTGATGATTGATTTGCTCCGGTGAACGATAGGAGAGTGATGGAGAACATCGTTGATGAAGGATCTGGTGGTGTAAGCAGATCGATGAAGGGATCTGGTGTTTGGGGTTCAGATGGATCCGGGTCGAATGTTATAAGCGGATCAGTTGTAGTTGGGTCAGGGTAGTGGACTATGGAAAAGAATTGGGCTCTGCATTTGTGACCAGGCCCAAATTTGTCATCACATTTGAAGCATAAACCCTTTTCTCTTCGTTGCTGGACTTCGATAGGGGTTAAACGACGGAAAGGGGTAGACGAAGGGTTAGCTGTTTGTGTAGGGAAATGACTTGTACTTTTGGCTTGAATAGTTGTACTCGATGGTGTATTTGTCAAGAGAGGTTGATGATTAAGGGGAGATGACGGAGAAGAGGAATTGACTGCCGGAAAGTGATTGAAGGGTTTATGAGCTTGGATGTTAGCAGATTGGGATGCGAGCTTATCCTCGATTAATCGAGCGAGGCCCATGGCTTCTGTTGTGGTTGAGGGTTTGAGTATTTGCAGCTCGCGATGAATCTCTGGCTTAAGTCCGGAAAGGTAAATATTAAGAAGTGTGTTTGGGGACAGACCATGGACTTTGTTTGATAGAGTTTCAAATTCGGATTGATGAATAGCTACAGAAGAATGTTGGGTTAGTTTGAATAGAGTCGCTTCATGGTTGATGAAAGACGATGGACCAAATCGGAGTTCCAAAGCTCGTCGGAATTCCGGCCATCCGGTGAGTTGCTGGTTCTGATACATCAAGTTGAACCAACTGAGAGCCTCCCCTCTAAAGAAAAAAGATGCAAGTTGAATACGGTGATTCTCGGGGGTGTTGTGAAGATGAAAATACCGTTCTGTTTGTAGGAGCCAATCTCCTGGATTAGATCCATCGAAAGGGGCAATTTCCAGACGTAAGGGTCTGATTTCGTACGGAAATTGTTCGGGTGGTGTTGGTGGTGGCTGGAATGGTGGAGGTGGGTTGAACGGTGGAGGTGGCTGGAATGGCGGAGGTGGCGGAGGTGGATTTTCTGGTTGTTTTTGAAGTCGAGCCATATGAACAACGAGATCATTGACAGCAGATGTGAGGGATTTAAGTTGGGTATTTGTTGATTGAGATGATTGGAGAAGCTCAGCAATTGAAGCATCATGGCTTGCAATTGAAGTTTGCATTTGGTTGGTGATGGTGTTTAGAGAATTGAGGTTGTCTTCAGTGGTTTGCCAACGAGTAGGCATGGTGATTAAGGTGTGATGGTGAAGCGAAGAAGAAGGAGAAGAAGGATTTCAATGATAGCAGTCCTCTTTCGAGTAGAGGTAAACTCCAAATAAAAACAAAGAGAGAAATGAGATTCAGGGAATACAGAGCTTTTCTACCATGACTATTACTGAAAGTTCATCTCCCTTTTATACAAGACTAAAAGAAAAAGGAAGAAAGGAATAATTAATAATTATGAACCAATTCTGTTAGAGCAGCTCATTCTCCTCTTTGCCACACGCCTCACATGACATAATCAGTTAGATGAGGTGGCAATCTGGTGGTCCTTTTGGTAGACCCTTGTGGTGAGTCACTCGTGGATGTATCAAGCTACGTATTTTTTATTTTTTATTTATTAGAAGAAAAAAATATATTATTCTTTGATAACAAAGATAATGGTTAAAAAGACCAATTAATACCCCTCGTACACAAGAAACTAGTTTTTTTTACGATGACACACTTTGCGACGACTGTTCCAATCAGCGACGATTACTAAAAATCTGTGATGATATGTCGTATGATATGAACTGCGGGAACTTTTTTTGCCAATTTGGGCAGCGCGCGAAAGTAAAAAAACTAAATATATTATCACCTATGTAGCTACGACGTGTGTCCTCGCTAACCTTTTCTCCTAAAATATATTAATTCGATCGTTTGGATCGGAATATTATATATTTTTAATATTACAACATGTCACCGCTTCCATAATAACAGTCGTCGACAAAAGCGGAAGAATATGTCTATCTGCTCCTATTTGCCATCTTCGTCTTCATCCACCTCACTACAAACACTCTCCACAAACAAGCAAGTTATAAATATCATGCATGAAAACAACAACAAAATAAACCACAAATGGAAAAACCGATTTCAAAAGTGGGTCGCTTTGTTGTGTAAGAAAATCCTAACTTTCAAGTCCCTCCATTAGACGGTGATGATGATGATGATGACAAGTAGGTACATTTTTTTTAGTAGTGTTGTGGGATTTGGTTCAACTTATTGAAACATTTTAATGTTGGTACACTAGGTTTAAATTAAACTTGACATGATTTTGATTAGATTATCGTGATTTTGATTAATTATAGCTTATTTTATCGATATGTAATTGTAGTAATATTTGTCGCAATATTCTGGTTATTAAAGTGGGATTTGTAAAACTTTACAATGGGTAAATTTTGAAGAAAATGAAAAAAACAAAACAATTTAAATGAAAACTATTTTTAGCAACGAAGTGTTGTTGCATAGGCTAAAAATGGATAGTAATATGAAGATATTTAGCGACGACAATGTCGTCGCGGTAATTTGTTTTCAATACTTACGTCGCAAAATTAAATTATAGTGTGTTTTGTGTGACTACTTTATTTTATCGTTCTTCTTTGCGACATTAAAATAAAACAAGAATTGTAATACTAGTTATATATTAATAAATAGATAAAACCACATTTTTATTAACTAATGAAGTAAGTACCACGGTAGTCTTTTATAAGATTCTAAATTTTATTTGAATTCTAAAATTTAAAGTTTCTCATCATAAAACTATTAGTTTTACTTATAGATATTTGTGTACCTCGTCTAGATATGTTTTAATACAATTAGTCTTAATAAAATACCTGACATAGAAAACTTAGCTAAAACACAAGTAATCTTTAGATCGATACTGTTACTCGTCTAATGTACACCTAGTCTACTTAAGGTACTTTGGTGCTTTAACGTACCTAAACCGTGAGTTGTCAAACCTTTTGTGGGTAAGAAGAGGCTTTACGACTCCCTGGTAAGATGAGTCAGGGCTCACTGCCTTAGGTGGTTCAATCTATTTGCTGATTCCATGATTAGGCAGACTCAAATGCACGTACCGAAATAGAGTTAAACATGCTTAGATATCTATTATCTAAAACTCTATGATTTAATTTCATAGATGTCTTTCTTAAACCTTAAAATATCATATTTGTCCACTCTAATTTACAATTATCTCTTTAACTTTTATAACATTTCAAAATATCATATTTAACTAAGTTCTAATTATTTTAATTCTAAAATATTTTATAATAATTTTTAATTCTTTTAATTATAATCAATAAACGCTTGACCTATACTCCTAATCATAACAATAATGATAGATGGCTAGTACAAGATATAATCACATCTCTCCGTATCATTATACCATGTTTCTTGTTGTCATGTATGCCTCCCTTCGCATCGAAGCTTTCATCACTAGTCTTGCTGTTGACGCCGTCTATCGTCATTTCTTAAAATCTTATTTATTCGCTATTTATAATTCTTTAATATATTTTTATAAATGTTTCATATATATTATTTTTTTAACCAACCCATGTATCACTGTAACACCACTTTTCTAAAATAGCTTTTAAAATTTAATTACTACTGATTAGCACCCTAAAACATCAGAGCTTTGCGGAAAACAAGTTACTTTACATAAGTGCTAACAGTTTTACAAAAGTAGTGTTAAAAGTACTCTTTTCGAAGGCTTGGAGCTATCCAACTGTGCAGAGCACTGGGGTCTTACCCTTGCTGAAATCTGGTTCACCTGCAAGCAGAACATACTGAAACAGAAGCTTTCGTTTAGTGAGCATACAAACTGAACAGATAAACACATAAAGCATGAGTTACTCTTCTCAGAATGTCTCACATCCCATTCATAGTCTGCAAAACAATCAAACTGTTAACTTGTCCCTGTGTATGATCATACCTCGCGCGTAACCAAACCCCTAACGCTTTACTTGGGTATAAGGATCTCAATATACCCCTTTCACTTTCCTGGATACAAAGTATCCGCTTTTCTTTGTACAAGGCTTCTCTAAGCCATGTACCTGCTATATTTGTGCACAAACATATCACATATCAAAACATAGATATCATACTATTCACTTTGTGGATAAATGCATACTAATCATATCAAATACTATAACATAGTGCTACTGAACCTCCGAACAGCAGTCTTTAACTTCACATATCAAACATACAATTAATATACTGTTCACTTAACGCAAATACATATGCTAATCTGATTAAAGGTAAGTACACTCACCTTAGCAGCAATTGAGAATTACCCTCCTATCACAAAAGTGTCAATCTCTTATTGCCTACAAGCAATAAATGAGTACTGTATTAACTTCTACACTCTACTGTAAAGATTCTGACTGACTAACAAAAGTTCTGCTAAAAACCACCTCCTACGGCCGCAGGGGAAAAACCCTACGCCCGCAGGAGTTTCCCTCACTACGGCCGCATGGATCCATCCCTACGCCCGTAGACTCATTCCTTCGTCCTTAGACGGTAACTCATGAAAATACTATCCTACGCCCGCAAGAACCCTTTCCTACGGCCGCTGGTGACAAAAATACCAAAAACTCTAAAACACCCTCCTACGGCCGCACGGAACCTTTCCTACTGCCGCAGGAACCAAAACAACATGTTATTACGCCCGCAGGGAATAATCCCTACGGCTGCAGGAACAGTCGGTACAGCAGACTTCCTGCTCTGCAGCCGAACATCCCCTTTTTACAGGCAAATCTTGCTTAAACTCAGATGCAACTATACAACCAAGTCTTATAACATCATTACTAACTTTCTAACATGAAACTTGATACAAAATAACACTAAAACACATAAACCAAACCACAAACATGGATTCAACCCATGAACCCACTTCTTGACCTAAAACTCACTTTAAATCATGAAGAACACATACCTCTTGCTTCTGAATCAATAAGGGACTGATTAGAACTATCAACTTCTCTGCCTTTATGAATCAAAATCAGAAAATAAGGAGTGGCTTGAGCTTGTACGTATGATTGTTCACAACTGTGGTTTCATGAAGGTTTGACTACAAGAAGTCAATATGCAGACATCTATATCTTCAAGTTTGGGGTAAATACAAACAACCCCCTGAACTATAAAACTTTCATCATGTGGCAAATTTAACCCCTTTACATTATCACCAAAAAAAAACTCATATCTAGGAACTTAAGAACTTTGGGGCGTTACAACTCTTCCCCACTTTAACTGTTTAATTCGGTACCGCTTTAACCTGATCAACTATCGGAGTGATACTTAAACCTTGGCTCTAATACCAAGTTGTAACACCACTTTTCTAAAATAGCTTTTAAAATTTAATTACTACTGATTAGCACCCTAAAACATCAGAGCTTTGCGGAAAACAAGTTACTTTACATAAGTGCTAACAGTTTCACAAAAGTAGTGTTAAAAGTACTCTTTTCGAAGGCTTGGAGCTATCCAACTGTGCAGAGCACTGGGGCCTTACCCTTGCTGAAATCTGGTTCACCTGCAAGCAGAACATACTGAAACAGAAGCTTTCGTTTAGTGAGCATTCAAACTGAACAGATAAACACATAAAGCATGAGTTACTCTTCTCAGAATGTCTCACATCCCATTCATAGTCTGCAAAATAATCAAACTGTTAACTTGTCCCTGTGTATGATCATACCTCGCGCGTAACCAAACCCCTAACGCTTTACTTGGGTATAAGGATCTCAATATACCCCTTTCACTTTCCTGGATACAAAGTATCCGCTTTTCTTTGTACAAGGCTTCTCTAAGCCATGTACCTGCTATATTTGTGCACAAACATATCACATATCAAAACATAGATATCATACTATTCACTTTGTGGATAAATGCATACTAATCATATCAAATACTATAACATAGTGCTACTGAACCTCCGAACAGCAGCCTTTAACTTCACATATCAAACATACAATTAATATATTGTTCACTTAACGCAAATACATATGCTAATCTGATTAAAGGTAAGTACACTCACCTTAGCAGCAGTTGAGAATTACCCTCCGATCACAAAAGTGTCAATCTCTTATTGCCTACAAGCAATAAATGAGTACTGTATTAACATCTACACGCTGCTATAAAGATTTTGACTGACTAACAAAAATTCTGCTAAAAACCACCTCCTACGGCCGCAGGGGAAAAACCCTACGCTCGCAGGAGTTTCCCTCACTACAGCCGCAGGGATCCATCCCTACGCCCGTAGACTCATTCCTTCGTCCTTAGACGGTAACTCATGAAAATACTGTCCTACGCCTGCACGAACCCTTTCCTACGCCCGCAGGTGACCAAAATACCAAAAACTCTAAAACACCCTCCTACGGCCGCAGGGAACCTTTCCTACGGCCGTAGGAACCAAAACAACATGTTCCTACGCCCGCAGGGAATAATCCCTACGACCGCAGGAACAGTCGGTACAGCAGACTTCCTGCTCTGTTCGAGAACAGCAGCCGAACATCCCTTTTTTACACTCAAATCTTGCTTAAACTCAGATTCAACTATACAACCAAGTCTTATAACATCATTACTAACTATCTAACATGAAACTTGATACAAAATAACACTAAAACACATAAACCAAACCACAAACATGGATTCAACCCATGAACCCACTTCTTGACCTAAAACTCACTTTAAATCATGAAGAACACATACCTCTTGCTTCTGAATCAATAAGGGACTGATTAGAACTATCAACTTTTCTGCCTTTATGAATCAAAATCAGAAAATTAGGAGTGGCTTGAGCTTGTACGTATGATTGTTCACAACTGTGGTTTCATGAAGGTTTTACTACAAGAAGTCAATATGCAGCCATCTATATCTTCAAGTTTGGGTTAAATACAAACAACCCCCTGAACTATAAAACTTTCATCATGTAGCAAATTTAACCCCTTTACTTTATCACCTAATAAAAACTCATATCTAGGAACTTAAGAACTTTGGGGCGTTACAATCACTAGCGCATTTGACCTAGCGGTATCAAGAAGTGACTATATGTACTTTTTTTTAGAGATAAAATATCCAATGTCTGCTTTTGTCTGTATTGCTATCTATGGGAGAAAATGTGGACTCTGCAGTGTGCACAAAAAAGAATGTTTTTTGTACTTAAGATATTATTTTAAAAAAATATCATGTTGCAATGTAATGCCCTAAGAATATGTGAGTATTTAAAATTTAAAAGATGTTATTACTTAATAATCATAGTCTTGCATTAGCTTGTGGAAATTGTTAAAATATAATAATACATGTTATACTTATAAAATAAGGGCAAACTGTACCAAAATACAACGAAGTTTTACTAAGCTACCAATGTATACAACAGACTTCAAAATTAAAAAACGAACCCAATTATTTCTCCCCATTCTATGCAAGTTTACCTTTTGAACCGGTCATCAACAGGTTACCATGAATTTTTTAGGGCAAATTGCTCCAAAATACAACGAACTTTTGCTAAACTACCAATGTATACAATAAACTTTAAATTTAAAAAAAAAAAAAAATACAACCCCAAATTTGAATTATTTTTTCCTGAGTTTGTTTATTCTTCAAAGTATGTATATCTGGGTTTGAAGCTTTGAGTGGAACCATAAAACCCTAGGTCTAACCCCAAAACTACATCTCAGCCACCACCTTCAAATCTCAACCCCAAAAACCCTAATATCAGCCGGCTTCAAACCACCACCGCCGCCGCCGCTTCAAGCCATGACCACCGCCGCTGCTTCAAACCACGAGCATTGTGATATCTTGCACCACCGCCGTCGTTTTCTTATGTCAGGTTCAAACAACCACTGTCGTCCCCATTACTTCAAATACCACCGCCATTGACCTTCAAGACACTGTTGCAGCAGACACCACCACCACCGCCGCCGCTGCTTCAAACCACCATCTGGATGTGTTCGTTTTTTAGATTTCGTTTTTTAAGGTTCGATTTAAGATCTCGTTTATACAGATTAGGGTTTGTTTATACAAATCTGAACATCACGAGGTTTACATATTCAGATTTGGTTTACATATTTATGGTTTTTATTCTTGTTCCATTATGGTTTTGGATTTGATTACAGATTTGGTTGATTCATGAGTTGTGTTCTTGTTCTTGAAGGTGTTATTGAAGGTGTTCGTCATTAACAACAAATAATTATAAAAACTAAAAGAATAATTAGAAAAAATATTTTAAAAAAATCAAAAATGACCTGTTACATGCTTATCAGGTTGCCACTTGCATACAATGAGAGATAAAAGAGAGTTTGTTGTATATTTTTTTTTGAATTTTGAAGTTCGTTGTATATATTGGTAGCTTAGTAAAAGTTCGTTATATTTTGGAACAATTTGCCCATATAATAAAGGTTTTAGGGACTGAATTGCAAATTACTAAATGTTGTATTGTAAATAGAAGATTTTAATTGTGGTAACTGTATGACAAATAGAACTAGTGGGACTAAAATTGTCAAATTACCAAACTTGTTTATATAAAGTAACCGATGTCAAATAAGTCAGAAGTTTAGTAGTGCAAATGTGTTTTGTGTGTGCTGGGAAAAAACGAGAGCAGAGAAAGAGCTAAGGGAGATCATCAAGTTAATAATATTAAAGAAATTGAAGATTAAAATTATAAAATCAAGCTAAAGAGGTATCATATTTTGACCTATTAGAAGTTTTATTGGTGTTAATAGTCAATTCTTGAATAGAAATTTCAATTGATAGGTAAGAATCATGTAGGTGATGATTATAGGCGAATGTTTTTATCTTGAACGGTTTATTATGGAGTACGTCTAGACACTTGTTTTTGTTGTGCGTGTTTCTAATTTGAACATATGGGTCAAAAATTTAGTTAATAAGGTTGTTGTTGATCAATGGGTGATAAAAGTTTTCATTTGTGTTGTTTTCTTTGTGTTAGTAGATGTTCCTAGTTGATCTTCACTATTGGAATTAGTGTTGGCAAAATGGATCCGTTCATACACTTTTGGATCCAATAGGCCAACTATAAAATGTTTAGACGTATTGGGCTGTGTTTTTTCTTACTTGGGTTAAAATAGCCACCAAACAAAATTATGGGTTTAAGTTACGGGTCCATCTGGGCTCAAAGGAAAAAAAGAATGGGTTGAATTGGGCGGATTTTTAAATGTCACCTATGAATTCCTCATATTCACTCTGCCACACTTGATCCCCTCCACGCTCTCCATCCATGAACTTCCCATATTCAAGGAACGGCTGAGATTGGTTCTCGCAGTCCTCGTACGAAAAACGGTTCTCGTTTGAACCCTCCTATATATATATATATATATATATATATATATATATATATATATTAAAAAGTTCATGCGAGAAATCATTCTTAGCGCGAGAACCAAATCTGAGCTGTCCAATTCCCTCTCTTTCAATGTCATTGCTCACCCATGAATTCCTTACATGCACATTGGCACAATCTATCCCTCCACGCTCACCATCCATGAAACTTCTCATATCCAAGTAACGGCCGAGATTGGTTCTCGAATATATATATATATATATATATATATATATAATCAGGATCAAATAAAAAGAGTTTTAAGGTAAAAAGGGTAAGGAGAAACGTGAGCGTGACACGTGGCGTAAATAACAAAAAGTAAAACAAGGGTAAAATAGGAAGTTTAAAATAAAAATTCTCTCACATGCCTGCCAACTAACCCATGTCGCCTGTGTCTTTTACCCTTTACCCAAATCGAAAAGAGCCCTAATCGCAGAGCCCTCGTATCGCCGCCTCTCTTATGGCGATGAACACCCCATGCCATACGCATCGGAGACAACTCTCAGGTTGACAACCTCCTCCACCGCTTCCTTCTTTACCGTCGCCGAACACCAGCGCATAAGCGACGCCGATTTTGTGTAGTCGTTGCCTGCGTAGCCACTACTCGTAACCCTGTAACTGCCGCCGTCGTCGTTTCAAGTCGTCGGCTTCAAGTCTTTCACGGGATAGTCGGCGTCTGTGCATCGCAAAAGGTTGCGGGGGGCAAGCGACGAAGTGCAGATCTTTAAGTCGACGACGGTGCATCGCAAAAGGTTGCGAGTGATGGTGCATCGCACGGGAAGCAGTCGCAGGGAGGAAGACTGAGTCGGACTCGAAGGCTGTTGTGCATTCGGCGACGACGATGGCGGATCTGAAAGCTGACGACCGGGGAACGACGACAATGTATGCAGATCTGCTATCGGCGATTGGAAACCAAGATCGATTCCTTTCGTTGTTTGTTGTGCATCAACAATGAAGTTTGTCGCTGTTCATCTTGGTGATTCAAGTTTTATCCAGATTCGTTTATTTGGAGGTGATTGTACATCATATTTGTATTGTGAATCAACTTTATTTTGTTTATTTTTGTGAATCTGTTAACAAAAGGAATAAATCATTTTTATTGGGTTTGATTGTGTATCAACGATATGAGTTTCGTGCATCTGGGTGTTTTGGTTATACATCAAGATTTTAGGGGTTTTTGTTGGTTTTCTTACGGTGCATCAGGTGTAGATTTAGTTTTTTGGTTTTGATCATAGAAGGAGGTCGGAGGATCTGATCGGAGAAGAAGAAGAGGGGGTGGGGGAGGGTTTAACAAAAGTGGGTCTGTGATGATAGAAAATAACTGCCACGTAGTTGTTGTTAGTTTTACTAATATACCCTTTTTTATTTTTTTTTATTCCGAATGTTTTTATTTCTTTTTTGACTTTTTAATCTTGACTTTTGGTTGATCCAAGGGCTGAGATTTCTCCTTACTTTTTAATCTTGACCTTTTTAATCTTGACTTTTGGTTAATCTTTACTAATATACCCTTTTTTATTCAAATCTAAATGCAAAATGCAAAAAAAACAAAAACGCAAAATATAAACATGCAGGTCATCTAGATGCTTCCAAAATGCAAAAATTATGAAATGCAAAATGCAAATCCAACATGATTCAAATGAAAATGCAGCCCAAAATGCAAAATTACAAATTCAAATCCGAAATGCAAAATCTGTACACAACACTACATGCTGCCCAAAATGCAAACAAAATTTTCATGTTCAAAAAAAATTTAGAAAAATATGGGAAGAGTGGTCTTGTTTGAAAGAGGATTAAAAAACTAAAAGATTAGTATAATTTTTTTGTTCAAATTCACAAAACTTAAAAAATTATGACAATTTAAAGTTTTTGGGGTTTTGGTTTTTTTTTATATCGAGGTTGGTGGGGGGGGGGAATTTTCCATATTTACGCTTTTCTTTCCAAATTAATAAATGATAATTACAGTTTTGCCATCTTTAATCTCATCCATTGATTTTGATGATCCAATAGTCCATATTGGTTTTTTAGGTTCTTTGTTTAAACATAGGTTCTTTATTGATGCAATTACTATATATATATATATATATATATATATATATATATATATATATATATATATATATATATATATATATATATCTTTTAATTAACAAAAGCAAAATTGCTTTTATTCGATTGACTATCAATTATTTTGTGTCTTTAATGGTAATGTTTATATGTCGAGCAACACTCAACATCAAGCTATAGGAGAAGAGAATGAAGATGAAGTTATTTTGTTGGTTTCAGCTAAACAACGTTCTCAAGTGTGGGACTACTTTGTTAAGTTACTAGTTGGACTTGATGGGATTAAAAAAGTAAGTTGTAGTGGTTGTGGGAAGGTGTATAGTGCTAACTTAATGCCGGAACATATAATATGAGGACACATATTACCAAATGTTTTGACCTTAGTGAGTCCGTTCCACCACAAAAACGAGCCCCTTTAGATCAAGAAATGTACAGAGAGAAAATGGCAATTGCCGTCATCAAACATAACTATCCATTTAGTTATGTCGAGCATCAACCAACAAGATAACTACATAAATTTTTACATCAGTTTGCCACTCCTATAACAAGAAACACGACAAAGATAGATGTCCTAAAAATACACGAGAGGGAGAAAATGACATTGAAACAGAACTTGGAAAAAATAACTAGTAGAATTTGTCTCACAGCTGATTTGTGGAGTTCTATGACAACTGATGGATACATGGCATAAACAACTCATTACATTGAAGATGATTGGGTTTTGAGGAAAAAAGTCGTAAACAAGTCATACCGCCTCCTCACAATGGTTCTGTTTTGGCAGAGTATATGATCAAATTATTGACTGATTTGGGCCTCGAGAAAAAGATTTTTACCATCACCCTAGATAACACAAAATATAATGATGGTTTAGTAGATTCCTTAAGAAGTCATTTGCGTTTGGGTGGTGCACTTGTTTGTAATGGAGATTTTATGCATGTGCGTTGTGGAGAACATATATTAAATCTTATTATTCAAGTAGGATTAAAAGTAATTGAGGAAGCTATCTACAAGGTTAGAGAATATGTAAGTATGTTAGAGGTGGTTTGACAAGAAAATATAAGTTTCTCGTATGTATAGCACAACTATCATTACACTGTGGGAAACATGTGTGTCAAGATATCACAACACGCTGGAACTCTACGTATCTCATGCTTGATAGTGCATTGAGTTATCATTGTGCTTATTAAAGTATTAAGACTAATCCATCGGAGCATAAATGGACAAGGATTGAAAACATCACTAGGCTTCTAAAACCTTTTTATGATATCACAACATTGTTTTTGGGAAGTTCTTATCCTACTTCAAACTTGTCTTATAACAAAGTATGAAAAATTCAATTGCTGATCGAACAATAAAATCGCTATCAAGATCCCATTATACGTATTGTGGCAAAAGACATGGAAGTGAAGTTTGATAAATACTAGGAAACTTATAGTATGATTGTGTCTTTTGCCATCATTTTGGATCCACGGTATAAGTTTAAACTTGTTGAGTATTGTTTTTCAAAACTTGCCATGGGGGATATAGTACGTGAAAGGAAATTGGAAGATATTCGTGATAGCTTGAATAAGTTATATAGTGAGTACGAGATTATTTCTAAGATGATGCTGATTCCTTAGGGGAGAGTTCAAATGATGGTGTTGATGATCCATTAGATGATTTTGACGGATTCGAGTCTTTCCAAAGCCAAGTTGGAAGGGTTGAGCCAAATAGGAGCCCGCTACAAATGTATTTAGACGAACCCGAAAAATATGGATATTTTGCAATTTTGGGGAGATAATCAAGGAAGATATCCCCAGTTGGCTCTAATGGCTAATGACATATTAAGCATTCTACTGTTGCTTTTGAATCATCATTTAGTGTCGGAGGTAATAGGCAAATATAGAAGTTCGGTATCATTATCAAGTGCCGAGGCATTGTTATGTACCCGTAATTGGTTGTTTGACCGAGAAGGTATTGTATCTGTTCTTTTTTGTAATACACACACACACATGGTTCTTTAACTCTTTTAATATATTTTAGACGAGGACGAAAATGAGGAAGAAATTGGAGAAGACATTGAAGCGTTGATTCCGACACTAAATAGTGCAATTATTAAGGTTTTTTTGATTACTTTGAAAAATGTTTTTATTCCTTTTGTGTTTATATGTTATTAATCATTGAGTTTTTGTGTTTTTTTTAAACTTTTTTAGGTGAGGATGGAATGGAGGAAGAAGAAAATAACGGGTTTGGATTTGACTATTTGATCTTATTTTGTGGTATTTGAAGTTCCCTTTTTAGGCATCTAGATTATGCATTCCATCGCATAGTGACTAACTTGAAAGATTGTATGAGATTCATGACATTGAGTTAGAAAAATGGAGTTTTTGATATGTTTACTGTAATTTATTGCATTATGTTTGATGATGTGGCTTTGTTCAGAGCTGTATCACTTCAAAAAGTAGATTGTATTACCAACTATTGTATTTGTTATTTCTTATTAGTCTAAGATAAGCAATTAAAAGTGATATCAAAAGAAATATAAATTTTTGCATTTTGGTGAGTTTATGCCACTCTTCCTATGTTAAAGTTTCTCAGCTCTTCCCATTTATCTTGCAGACTTGAGAACTGATAGAAAACGTATCATAGTCCACATTTATGTGTTTATTAGTCTGCAACTAGAGGCCCATTCCAATGGGCCTAAGGCCTGTTAAGGAGGAAATTATATAAATAGTTGATTAGGGGAGAAAAGGGGGCATCGAGAAGTTTATTGTTAGTCGGCTATTGGAGCTTGGGCAGGAAGATACCACTATTGGTTCTTCGCTGATTTAGGCAGGGGAGATTCATCTATTGATCTCCTACTAATTACTTGTTCTTCATCTACTTTGTTCTTCTTTCAATTCAATCAATTTCAGTAACTAATATACATATCAATTTCCTATTTCTGGTTCCCTGTTTGCTGTATTAATTGGTTCCATTGCTGGGAAAACACAAAAACCAATGGAGGAATCAAAATCAAGGATGAGTAACGTTTTGCAGTCTTGGGTAATTACTCGAATCCAGAAAATGAAATCCCTAACTGTTGAAATCATAGAACTCGCTCTCTTTATTGAGTCGCTGAAGCAACGGTTCAAGCAGCTACCTCAGTCATTGGAGAAGACGAAGCCGGACAACCAGAAGCAACATGGAAAACCTATTCGATCAGATTTATGTATCAAGTCTTCATTCATCAAGGAGCCAATAGTAATGGAGCAATACGATTCCGATAAGATATCGTCACATCTGGGTTCGGATTCCTCTATCAGATACAACCACTTTACACACGAACTTGGATCTCCTAATCAAAGTGGAAGTGTCGAAATGTATATCAAAGAATTCGAATCCTATTATGCCAAAATTCGCAATCAATCTGAGGAGCGATTGCTTATCATGTTATTGCGAGGCCTTCAACAGAAGATTTGCATCTGGGTAAAAGCCTTACTTCCACCAACGTAGCACAGGCGAAGGTGTTGGCTCGCAAGGTGGAATTGGTGACATCCTGGAGTGCAGAGCGGTCAATACCCAAGGCGAAGCAGGTCTGCTCTCCTAATTTTGATTCAAGCGAAACAGTCCAAGCCCACATGTGGAAATCCGCTTATCCTAATGACGTTCACAAAACTGACAGGCCCGAGTTCAATTCTCCTATGGCTGCTCAATTCTTTTCATACGTGATTTCTCTACCTTCTACGCAATAGTTTCATTCCATCAACTATTTAAAACCTAATATCTTTGTTAATCACTATATTGGAACTCGACATTGTTCCAAGATTGAATGGGATGAACTTCAACAAAAAGACAAGTTGTTTGATGAAAGTCCAGAACCAAATTCAATTAAGAACCCCCCCCCCCCCCCCCCCCCCCCCCCCCAAAAAAAAAAAAAAAAAAACTATTCGATTCTGCACAATACTAGGTATGCTTTTGATTGTTGTGAATATACAAATAGTGTCAATCCAAGTTCCTAGGTAAATCATAGGAGTAATCAACTCACTTTTACACCTAAATTACTACTAAATTTCCATGTTGGAAATTAATCGAAAAAAATGATACACCATAAGTACGCTAAATTTTTTGGAATTGTGTATGCTGTGTGGGGTAGTAAGCCTTTGAAACCCTGAATTTATCTGTTACTTCATCTGCGTTTCACAACCACGAGCCTCGCGGACCACCTAATCTGCCAAAACAAGATCGAAAATTTTCTCTCGCGAAACTACTTCATCCAGTTGATCACTTTTTCACATTAATCACTGGGATTAAAATTTATTTTGATCAGAAAAAGGAAGTCACAAACACCGGGGTTCATGCTGTTGAGGTCTGGACTGGAAACGAGTATTGTGTGTTCACGATAGGTGGGATTCCTTTATCAGTTGAGCAATATCTTGAAGAAGGCTACAAGAGTTTGGTTTAATCTATGCTACTGTGCATTCATAAGCTCGAGAACAACTTTTTAAGAAAGATTTTGACTGCTGAGATCACGGTAATTGTTCTATTAGTTTCTAAGAATTTTGGTGGTTACGAAGGAATACTAAGGATGCGGGTCAAACTTTTGATTTGGAAGTTCTAGTTTTTGGTGTTGCAAATAGAATCTTTGACACATTTATGGGAGCAAGAGACTTGGTCATGTTCTTTGTTGATTGGCTTGATGCAAGCTTCAACACAAATAAGCGCACCCATCAATTGGGAGACAATTGCATGCAAAGGCGGTTGACTTTGGGTGGCGAAAGGAATTTTACAAAGGTTAAGGGATATGGAGACAGTTACAGTAATTCAGATGCAATTACATCTGTGACTTTAGGTACAAGAACAATGATTGTGGAGCTATGTGAAATCTTCCTAAGGGCTGATTTATTTCATTATTGCAGCTATAGAATTGAATGGGCCGGCTGCATCTACAAACAAGGTCACTTTGGAGGTTGAATTTCAAGTTTGGGTCTTATTAAGAATTCTACACACTTTCTTCTCTCAAGAGAAAATCCACCTACAAATGACATTTCTAAGAATAGAGAAAAAAGGAAGCATTGGATGGTTGCATGGCAGCTGAGAACTAATCAAGATGACGCAAGGGAGGAAATTTATTCTATATCAAGTCAATTGTTAAATTTCAGGCTTGAGGACAAGCCTTTTCTTTAAGGAGGCGGTATTGATAGAGGACGTATCATAGTCCACATTTATGTGTTTATTAGCCTTCAACTAGTGGCCCGGTCCAATGGACCTAAGGCCTGTTAAGGAGAAAATTATATAAATAGCTGATTAGGGGAGAAAAGGGGGCATCGAGAAGTTTATTGTCAGTAGGCTGTTGGAGCTTGGGCAGAAATATACCACTGTTGGTTCTCCGCTGATTTAGGCAGGGGAGATTCATCTATTGATCTCTTACTGATTACTTGTTCTTTATCTACTTTGTTCTTCTTTTAATTCAATCAATTTTGGTAACTAATATACATATCGATTTCCTATTTCTGGTTCCCTATTCTATATCATCTGTTTGCTTAATCAATTCCTATCAAGAACACCTTGAACTATGGACTGGAAAAAGTTTGGTCTGTTGGATAGATGAAAGGTTCACGGCGGTAAGTTTGTTTTGTGACTATATATAGCTCATATCTTAGCACTTCTTTAGATGCATTCTTATACAGTTAGATTTGTCATTATATTTTCTAAGATTCTTCCTGGTTTCTTTATTGTTCATGTGATACCATATAAAATATTCAGAGCAATCCTTTTTTGAGTTATGCTTGTAGAATATTCGGAGCAAGTGGTTTACTTGGATATTCAAAATTATTACAATATTGCTGAATATACTTCATGTTATCCTCATAATAGTCTTGATGTTTGTTCTTTTACACTACAACACAAACAGGCTTTTGCGACGAAAATTTGCGACGGACGAAATCCGTAGCAAAAAATAGCAAAGTTGCGACGGTTTTGCGACGGAATTGCGATGAACTTCAAGCCATGAAACCATAAAAAACATGTGGTCAAAATTAGCGACGGAATAGCGACAAACCAGCGACGGGCGGTTTTGCGACGGAAATTAGCGACGGAATAGCGACGGCATAGCGACGGACATATTTGCGACAGAGAGAAATCGACGCAAATCCGATGCAAAAATATTTAAATTAATAAAAAAATATAAATAAACAAACCGTCGCAAGTCCGTCGCAACTTTTATATATTTGCAACGGATTTACGACGGGCCTTGATTTCGTATTTTTTTTATTTTTAAATAAAAAGTCGTAAAAAAAGCATCAACAAACACGAGTCATATCGTTTATTATACTTTTTGACGGTGTGGTCAAGTAAGAGATTTTATATACTTTTCTATAAATACGCTTGTGCATTTTTCATATATTTATATAAGATTTACTAATGTTAAAATATCGTTTTTCATACAACGATACGTCCGACTTGGGCAAATAATCGTTTTTTGATTTTTTTATATGTTTTGTAAAGTCTACAATAGTGTATTAGAGGATATACGAGTTTTTTATATGAAAAAACAATTTAAAAATAAAAACAAATTTGATGTCCGTCGCAAATCCGTCGCAAATTTCATAATTTTGTGACGGTTTTGCGACGGATTTGTGACGGCCTTGAATTTGTTTTTTTGTATTTTCAAATTAAAAAGTGATAAGAATATATCAACAAACACTAATTATCTTATTTCTTATACGTGTTTATCAATTTGATGAACTAAGAGGTTCTACAGGTGTGTCTATAGACACGCTCGTGTGCGTTTTAATAGCATTACAAACAAGTTTAGTAAACTTGAAATATCGTTTATCATTCCACGACATGTGCGTTATAGACGTATAATTGTTTCTTAATTTTTTTTTGTGTTTGTATTGTCATATAATAGTCTAATAAAAAGTTTATGAGTTTTTTATATGAAAAAACAATTTAAAAATAAAAAACAAGTTAATGTCCGTCGCAAATCCGTCGCAAATTTCATAATTTTGTGACGGATTTGCGACGGATTTGTGACGGCCTTGAATTTGTTTTTTTTATTTTTAAATTAAAAAGTGATAAAAATACATCAACAAACACTAATTATCTTATTTCTTATACGCTTTATCGATTTGGTGACTAAGAGGTTCTAGAGGTGTCTATAGACACGCCCGTGTGCGTTTTAATAGCATTACAAACAAGTTTAGTAAACTTGAAATATCGTTTATCATTCAACGGCATGTGCGTTATAGACGTATAATTGTTTCTTAAATGTTTTTTTGTGTTTGTATTGTCATATAATAGTCTAATAAAGAGTTTATGAGTTTTTTTATATAAAAAAACAATTTAAAAATAAAAAACAAGTTAATGTTCGTCGCAAATCCGTCGCAAATCCGTCGCAAATTTCATAATTTTGTGACGGATTTGCGACGGATTTGTGACGGCCTTGAATTTTTTTTTATTTTTAAATTAAAAAGTGATAAAAATACATCAACAAACACTAATTATCTTATTTCTTATACGCTTTATCGATTTGGTGAACTAAGAGGTTCTATAGGTGTCTATAGACACGCCCGTATGCGTTTTAATAGCATTACAAACAAGTTTAGTAAACTTGAAATATCGTTTATCATTCAACGACATGTGCGTTATAGTCGTATAATTGTTTCTTAAATGTTTTTTTGTGTTTGTATTGTCATATAATAGTCTAATAAAGAGTTTATGAGTTTTTTATATAAAAAAACAATTTAAAAATAAAAAACAAGTTAATGTCCGTCGCAAATCCGTCGCAAATTCCATAATTTTGGGACGGATTTGCGACGGATTTGTGACGGCCTTAAATTTGTTTTTTTATATTTTTAATTAATATTTTTATAAAATTAATTAATAAAGTCAAAAAAAAAAAAATAATAAAAAAATACAAAAGTGTAAATTTGGATTTACCAAAAAGCCCAAATTAGCTTTATACTTAGATAGATCTAGAATTTTGGATTTTAGACTCTCACCCATTGTTTATTACTTTTCAAAATTAGTCAAAAGCCTCTCTCGGTTCTCTCCCTCTCCCTATCGTTACTTTACATTTGAACCCACCGTAAACCCTAGCCACCGCCCTGTCGCCCTCCGTAAACGCACCGTAAACCCTAGCCACCTACGTAGTTCTGCTTGACATCTGCTGCTCGTTGCCTCGCTACAGTCTTGTCTTAGCTCTGTTCGACGTCTGCTTCTGCTCGTTGCCTCGCTAACCCAGTTCGCTGCCTCGCTAACCCAGTTCGCTGCCTCGAGCTCGTTGCCTCGCTACGTTCGACGTTCTTGCCGTTCTTGAGGTGTTCTGTTCGACTTCTGCAGTAAGTAAGTAACACTTCTTCAGTTGCTCCGTTTGACCTTCTTGCTGTGGTTCTGTTGCTGAAAAGTGTTACACACCGAGGACTTAGAGAAATTGCAAAGAAGTATTATTGTAACCATTTGCAAGTTGGAGAAAGTGTTTCCACCGAGCTTCTTCGATTCAATGGAACACCTTGTCATACATTTGACGCACGAGGCTATTCTTGGTGGTCCGGTGCAATATAGATGGATGTATCTCTATGAGAGGTAATTAAACTAATTTAATAAAAAAAATTTACTCAAAAAATCTTATCTAATTATTAACACTTTCTTCTAACATCAACTTTTAGGAAACTTGGATTGTTGAAGAGAATGATTAGAAACAAAGCAAGGGTTGAGGGATCAATTGTTGAATCGTATCTCACTGATGAACTTTCTACGTATTGCAATCTATATTTACCACCAACGGTACAAACTAGACTGAATCGCGAGCCTCGTAATTTTGCCCCGGAAATTCCATGTTCTTCGAGTACCGACTCTCGATTAAGCATATTCAAAGTTCCATCTCGTAGATTATATGATAAGGGTGGAAAACATAGATATTTGACAACTGATGAAATGGACAAGATTCATACTTACATCCTACTTAATTGTTAGGAAGTTCATGATTCAATATGGAAGTTCGACAATTGGATAAGAGAAACAGAACCTTTTATTGAAGATGGACAACTTGACATAAGAAGAGAGGAGTTATTTGCTAATTGGTTGTATGCTGAGGTAATATTTACACTTACATAATTATAATAGTTTAGTGTTGTTGTAAGCATAACACATGTTCTCTTGTACCTACAGGTTATGTATGATTCAAATAATAGCAAAAGCACATTTGAGAGATATAGCACAAAAACCACTAAATAGTGTCGAGTCACACAAGGGATATTTCATCAATGGTTACAAGTTTCACACGCAAACCGCTTATGAGGGGAGGGTCACACAAAACAGTGGTGTATGGGTGAAAGGGGCTTCGTATAACCAACACGAAAGTGACTACTATGGACTCTTAGATGAGATCATAGAGGTCGACTATCATAGCCCTTTAGGACCTTGCATTGTTGTGTTGTTCAAATGTAGCTGGTTTCATCCCATTGAAGGGGTAAGGGTCAACCATAAACATAATTTGGTGGATATCAAACACATGAAAAGGGGATGCTTTGACGACCCATTTATCCTAGCATCGCAAGCACACCAAGTGTATTATGTACCATATCCTTCGACGAAAGAATGGTGGGCTGTTATCAAGACGAAGCCTAGAGGCATTTATGAACTAGATGAAGATATTAGCGAAGCAGATGATGGTGATAATGTCGAGGAGGAACAATTCTTTCAAGAGAATGGAAGGATAATATGCTCCATTGCTACAAACGAACATCTTGAATCTTTTTCGCTTGTACAAGGAGATATAGAAGTAGTTGATAATAATCTTGGCGATGATGAAAATGACGACGAGAGTGAGGAAGTTGAGTTTGAAGACATTGATATAAATACGGACGATGATGATATTGAGGGTACTTATGAGGACGAGGAGTCGCACTAAATAGTATGTAGTTATTAATTTATATTGTCATAATTAATATGTAGTTATTGTTAATATTGCAAGACTTTTTAGTTTATGTGTATTGACTTACAATACCTATTTGACTTGGTGTATGTAATCTCATGTAGGTTTAATTATTACTTGTTTAAAAAATGTTTCTTACAAAGTACTCATTCTTTGTTGTAGATATCATGGCGGGATGAAGTTCAGCTAGTAGGGGCCGAGGTTCAAATAGTGGCGGACGCGGAAGTACAGTGGACGTGGAAGTAGCGGTGGACATGGATGTAATGGTGGACGGGAAAATACTTAGACGGGGAGTGTTCATCCGTCTCAAGAAGTTGAATTAGAAGATATTGCCACTAGTGCCGAGGAGGAAGAAGAAAAGGAGTCACATGTACAACGGGGATCAAGTATACCCATCAGATTACCGGCACGAGCAGACCGCCCTCAAATTTCATTAGTTGGAGATGAGTATGTATATATACATGTGCTTTAATTCTGATTATATTTAAAAAAATCAAAGTAAATATGGTTATTTTGTATTGTCTCAAATTCGTAGATTTACATCACAAATCAAGGTTGGTCGTACCATCACTAGTATTTTTAGGCGCATGTTTTGTGGTCCATGGGAAAGCTGGGCTAGTGTTCCGGAACAAGACCGTGATCGGATGTGGGAACGTTTTAAGGTTTGATCTTATATTTTTATAATTTCATAAATCATTTATATTGTTTATAATATCATAAATCATTAACTTGGTTATAATATGTGATTTTTATGTAGGGACATTATTGTTGGAGTACTGAGCTTGAAGTGAGAATTTGTGATCGTTTTGAGGCACAAATTAGAAAAAGATTCGGTGATACCATGTCTCGAGGTCGGGAAAGAGCGACTAAGCGTGCGTTGAAGGATGGAGTTGAAGTTGGAGATGATATTTCTTATATGGTTCCTTATAACCCAACTTGGATGAAACAAGAATATTGGAAACATCTAATTGAGCAGTGGAATAAAGATGAATGGAAAAAGTTATCAAAGCAAAACAAGATCAACAGGTCAAAATTGGTAGGTGGCCACCATACGTGCGGGTCTGTTAGCTATAACACTACTAGGCTAAACATGGTAAGGTATCTTTGGTTTGTCATAAACTTAGAATATGAATAATTAATGTTTTAGAATTGATTTTTAATGATAAAATTTTTGCAGGAAGCTAGATTGGGACGCCCTGTAACTTCTAGGGAGCTTTTTACAGAGGCACATGTAACAAAAGGGACGGAGGAAGGGCATGGCGCTACAGGTGAGGGAGGGTCGGGGGCTAGTGGGTCGGGTGAGGGTGGATCTCATGCAAACGAGCTGCTTTGGGTCGATGACAGAGCACGTGAACATTTTGTAAGTTTATTGAGTTTGTAGTTATAACATATTGATTACCTCACATTAAATATATAAGATATATGCAATAATTTATATATGGGTTTCTTAGATGTTGATCTTTCAATTTTCATTCATAATTTTTTGTTTAACATTTATGATAAATTTGTTGCTTTACTATGAAGTTTAGCGTCAATCATGTTCCTGGATATTGTAGCTTTATTCATTTATTTATGAGCTTAAGAAGAAAGAAAAAGGACAATGAAAATAAATTGAGGATTAAGGATAAGATCTTGATGTATATTTGTTCTTGTTATTTATTATAAATTATTGCATGTATCATTCTGTTATGTACTTTTCTTAAGTACTTTCGGGATTCTTGATATTAAGGTAATCTAGTGACTTATAGTTTTATTTGATCTTATCTTCTAATTAGGAGTTATTTCCGAGTGCAAGACTAGAGTTCTTATGTCAATTTCGTTGACATTCTTCATAATGTATCAAGTAGTTTTTTTCTCTTTATGACCTTTAGTAATTTGTACTCCATGCCCAAGAACTTGTATTTTCTTCACATTTATCTCAAAAGTTCTAAACTAGTTATTGGGTAAACATGATGTATTTAACTATGATTAAATATATCTTTTGGTAAATATGACAGATTCTTATCGTTTACTATTTATCATAGGAAAAGTATCAAGGATTCATGATTGAGAAGTATGGGGAGAATCTTGACGATCACCCACCTCATGATCAAAACTTGTGGGAGTTGGCTGCGGGAGGGAGAAAGAAGGGGAGATTGTATGGGGCTAATGACGCGTCTGGTCCTGTTTTTGTGCTCACGGGAACGCCTTCAATTAGCACGGATGTATCACGTTGTTCACAACATGCAAGCGATGAGGTTTGATATATTACTCGTATTTGTATATTTTATTTGTTTGGTCTAATAGAGTATTGGAGTATATATTTATATGTTTAATACATGAGTTATGATTTATAGATCGAAAGATTGACAAAGGTGGTCGAAGAGATGGAAAAAGAAAAGGAGATCGAAAGAGCCGCTTTTGAAGAAGAAAGAGAAAGAGAAAGATTAGAAAGATAAAGAGAAAGAGAGAATGAAAGAGAAGAGAGGGAAAAACTAGCCAAACGAGTGGAGGACAACGAAAATGAAACAAATAGAAAGTTGGACGAGTTGTTTGCGCAAATCGTGAAATATCAAGAAAAACGCTAAGAACTACTTTGTTTTATGCATTAAGAGCTACTTTATTTTGGTTAACGTTAAGAGCTACTTTATTTTTGTTAGCATTAAGAGCTACTTTATTTTGAATTAGCGTTAGAGCTACTTTATGTTGGATTATGATGAATTATTATCGGCTAAATCAATTATGTTTGTTAGGATTTGGATGAACTTTAATGTTTATGTTATTTGCGTTTTTGTATTAACAGGAAAAAATGGAAAATCATAAAAGCAAATATTAAAGAAAAATGTTCTGCTATTTTTGCGACGGAATTGCGATGGATTTGCGACGGAACTGATTTTGTCCAAAATGTTAGAACCGACGCAAAACCGTCGCAAATCAGACGCAAAATCTTGCCGTCGCAACACCGTCGCAAATTACATCCGTCACAAATCCGTCGCAAAATCGTATCCGTCACAAAACCGTCGCAAGTACTATCCGTCACAACACCGTCGCAAAATTATTGTCGTCGCAAAAACGTCACCAAAAGTAAGGTCGTTCGCAAATCCGACGCAAAAACGACCGACGCTATTCCGTCGCAAACTTTACCGTCGCAAACCCGTCGCAACGTGATTTTCCGACGAAGCTTTTTGGGACCGGCAAAATCCGTCGCAAACGGTCTTTTGCGACGGATTTGCGACGGATTTTGCCGTCGCAAAAGGGGCAGTCTGTAGTAGTGTTATCAGGGTTAATGCATTAGCAATTCGTTACTCCTCTTTTTAGGATTGTTATTGGTTATGATGAAAGGACGATAATGTTGGGTATGACTTGATTAGCAGTTTGGTATTTGAAACTAGAGTGGTACTCGGCGTACACGACGATAAACGGTTCATGGAATTAAATTATGCATGGGCTTTCGAAATGTGGTGTTGCATGGAAAGTATATTTGCATGATTGGGATTAATTCAAGTTTATGTGCACGTGGAGCAACTGGATTACATATCATGGAGAATAATTTGAAATTCAAATATGCATTAATGTGTTGTTGGCATTATCTTGTATTTTGAATTTCATGTACGGCTAGAAAGTTTTTGTGATTATCTTGTATTTAAGATATGTACGTACGGCCGAATGGTTTTCATGGTTATCGATATGTATTTGAATTAGAAGTTGGATTCTAGTTGTTTGCCTATAAATACCAAGGCTAGGGTTAAGTCATATGTATACCGAAATATCTCTGGAGTCATAATAAAGAAGTCTTTGTTCCTGCCCGTGGATGTAAGTCGTGTTTTGACCGAACCACGTTATATCTCGTGTTCGTTTATTTTCTGTTTTCCGCATTATTCTAACGCTTGTTATAAGTGTCTCGATCCTAACAAGTGGTACAGAGCCACGGTTCTGTTCACCGGGCACGCGTATTTGTTTTTTGTGAAGATGTCATCTTTGAAGTTTGATTTGGAGAAATTCAATGGCTCAAACGATTTCACGCTGTGGAAGATAAAGATGAAGGCTCTTCTGGTTCAGCAGGGTTGAGCGGTGGCGTTAGAAGGAGAAGATAAACTTCCGAAGGAGATGGAGGATGTTAAGAGAGACGTTCTAGCAAAAGCGTATTCGGCGATTTTGCTATGTTTGGCTGATGAGGTATTGAGGGAGGTGGTGGATGAAACAACGGCTGGAGGTCTGTGGGAGAAGCTGTGTGAGAAGTATCAGAAGAATACCCTCACGAATAGGCTTTATCAGAAGCAGAGGTTGTATACCCTAGAAGGTACCCAGGTAAAAGATCATCTTGATAACTTTAACCGTATTACCCTTGATTTGAATGTTATGGGTGTTAAAGTTGATGATGAAGATCTTGCCCTGATTTTGATGTGTTCACTACCGCATTCGTATGAGAATTTTGTTGATACCATGATGTATGGTAGGTCAACAATTTATGTTGCTGAAGTAAAGGATGCCTTGTTGTTGAAGGAACTCAAGCTTAGGGTTTCATGTAATGAGGGGGAGTCCGGTTCAGGTTTATACATGGGTAGGGGAATGACACATGGTGGAATGGGTGGACTGGGGGAGTCGCGTTCGAAAACAAAATCCACAAGAAAAGTAACATGTTATTACTGTAAGGAGATTGGTCACGTCAGGAGAGACTGTCCAAAGAGGAATGGAGACGGTAATGTGGTTAAGGAAGATGAAGACATATCTGATGCTTTGACTGTATGCACCGATAGTCCCGCAGATACCTGGATCTTCGATACGGGTGCATCTCATCACATGGCGTTCTCACGTGATCTGTTTACTTCCTTTAAGAAGTGGAACGATAAGGTGAAGCTGGGGGACGATGGGATTCTGAGTGTCAAAGGTAGTGGTACAGTGCAGATAAAGTTGCATGATGGAGCGGTTAAGCGGTTTAATTGCTTGTTTGTCCCGGATCTTCGAAAGAATCTGATTTCTCTTGGTACTTTGGCGAGGGTAAAGGGGATGGACTGAAGGTTTCTTGGGATGCTCGAGTGATAATGCGGGGCAGGCTGCGACGTGGTATTTACGTTCTAGAGGGCAGTTCTGCGGGTGGAACGACGGCTGTACCGAACTTGGAGCGGAAAATTAACCTGACGAAGTCGAGACGACACGAGTGGAGTTGGTCTCCGGTTAAGTCACGCGACGCGGTGTCGGACTTCGTGGCTTGAACAAGGAGGTAGTCCCTTCGGGGAGGCTGGCAGATGAGAGACGGTTCTTTGGTGATGACGGTTGACGATTGACGGTTAAGGACTCGGGTCATGGGAGATTATCGGATCTCGGTTGACTGGTGGAGGGTACTCAAGTCAAGGGGGAGATTGTTGGGTATGACTTGATTAGCAGTTTGGTATTTGAAACTAGAGTGGTACTCGACGTACACGACGATAAACGGTTCATGGAATTAAATTATGCATTGGCTTTCGAAATGTGGTGTTGCATGGAAAGTATATTTGCATGATTGGGATTAATTCAAGTTTATGTCCACGTGGAGCAACTGGATTACATATCATGGAGAATAAATTGAAATTCAAATATGGATTAATGTGTATGTTGGCATTATCTTGTATTTTGAATTTCATGTACGGCTAGAAAGTTTTTGTGATTATCTTGTATTTAAGATATGTACGTACGGCCGAATGGTTTTCATGGTTATCGATATGTATTTGAATTAGAAGTTGGATTCTAGTTGTTTGCCTATAAATACCAAGGCTGGGGTTAAGTCATATGTACATCGAAATATCTCTGGAGTCATAATAAAGAAGTCTATGTTCCTGCCAGTGGATGTAGGTCGTGTTTTGACCGAACCACGTTATATCTTGTATTCATTTATTTTCTATTTTCCGCATTATTTTAACGCTTGTTATAGGTGTCTTGATCCTAACAAATAATGGTTTAAATTGGACGAGAAGAGACTGTAGCTAGCATGGACAATAGTTGCTAAATTTTTATAATTTTTATTTTTGTTGTTGAATTCTGTCATTTTTTGTGTTGAATTGTGCATTATTGTATATATATATATATATATATATGAGGTAGCAGGGTGAGGGTATACCATCTTGAAGTTTCATCTCAAATTTATAGTATTAGTGAACTTATCATATGGTTCAAAGTGGCATTGGGACCAATAATGTAAAAATAAAAGAATATCATTGACCACTATTTGTCTATGCAGGTTACTAAAACAATTTAAGTTTCAAATTTATAAGACCATGTGCATTCAATTCATACTTACCCTTCCATTTTCACTGCCATATCAGCATCCACATCATTTCCCACCTCTAACGCTTTCTAACCCTCAACCCCCACATCCAACCCTTTTCAACCCACTACATTATTTATTAATAAAATATATATAAATAAGAGAGAGATTGAGAGAGAAAATAAAAAAAAAGAAAAAAAAGAAAAGGGGAAGCAGAGCTGGTCGACGAACCCGTGGACGCCTCCAACCCGCCACCACCCGTCCTTAGGCGATGGTGTGATGGCGCTGGTTTCTCCAACCCGCTGCTACCCTTTATACCGATGCGCATGGTCTAATGTTAGCTAACTGTATTGGGGTTTGTGTCAATTTGTGGCAGGTTTTATTGATTTTTTGGGTGTGTTTTAACCCGATACTGATTGATACATTTTTTTAAAAATTATCCGATATGATCCGAACCCATTTCAACTTGCTACCTGACTTGACACGACAGTTTTTCCACCTCTAGTTGGAATGCATTGAGAAATGTCAAGTTTGAATTAAATGTGATTTTAGGTCGGATATGCAGTTGTAAAAAACTAGTTTTTTGTTTACGGCAGCAGAATTTTTAAAACTGGTTGTAAAAAACTAGTTACAACTTTACAAGGTTGAAGCCCCAATTTAGGCGTAGATTTAGATTCATTAAGCGGTGTCTGTAATTGTTAAAAAAAAGCATAACAACCAATGATACGATACGATTTGATATACTTTTGTTTGAGCAGTTTCTTCGATGACCGTGCGTACGTGGGAGTATTGATTGTTAATTTCAGGTCGGTGTTCACAACTCGTATCATATCGTAATGTCCAAATCATTATTTATTACCATTTCGGAGTTCAAACCTTAATTACTCGATCTCATGTTTTACTTTTTTTCGGCTACTAGCTAAACAACTCATGTATAAACACGAGATTATATAAGTTAATTTTAAATTTATATAGTTTTAAAGAGTCATAACACGTATAGTTAAAATAATTACAAAACATACATAGGAAAATAAAATCTCGTAAGAAAATAAGAAATGAATAACCGTTACAGAATTATGAAATCCATACATAAGATTATCATTAAATTTTTTGTAAAACCTCTTTATAAACAACATTCATAGTTTTATTAGTATGGTTTCCTTAATCATCGCAAATTAAAACTTTTAACCAATCCTTACTCTTCATTCGAGATTCCGTCACATATAACTATCCATGAGTAAAAACGTATATTTTTTATACTTTTTATAAATACTCTTTTTAAGAAATATAAAGTTACATTACACGTCTATAGGTTTTTAGTATAATATTAATGTGTTTCTCGTGATGGAGCTTTATCCCGACATTGTAAAGACATAACTATAATATTATTGTCGATGTTATAATATCAAGTGCTTTAAATACATTTTTACTAGCCAATTATATATTTGAATATTTGAAATTGTAAACTAAATTTATTAAAAGTTAAATAATGATGACATCCATCTAAGTATACGTAAATTAGATCGCATAAAAATAAGATTCTAACATAGAATATATTATGTCTATACATACGTAAATCACTTAAGTGTAATTTATTATTCAATTAAATATAATTGAAAACACGAGATCTCACTGAATTCAAATATCCATGTAATAATAACTTTTATTTTATGTATCAAGTTCTTAGTTCAAAGATAAGAAAACTTAGACAATTAAAATTTTTATATAAAATTTCAAGTTGTATGTGTAGTTACAAAACTCACTATCATGACAGTTATTTCACTACCCAGTAATTATGTAGAGTTCTAGTTTCTGAAGGGTTATTTACTCACAACTAAAAATTAATTTTAAAAATCTCTAACGGTAGTGGTAGTTTTGTAAACAACTTCATGCCATTAACCACTAGTTATAATATACTTTTAATTCTTTTTATCGAAATATGAAGAAATCAGTGATTATATCGACTACATTATGTAAAGAGAATAACTATAAAAAACGAATAAAATGTCCAATAACTACGTAGATGTTGATAAAACAGTTAAATTATACTAGTTTTTTTAAAAAAACTCATATTTCGATAAAATTTATATCAAAACGTAGATAAAATGAGACGATTACAAATATATAATTATTTTTTCTCAAAACCAAATATATTTGAAGTTATTAAACATAATTTTCAAACAACTTATAATTAATTACATTAATATACAATTTTTTTAAAACCCCCTCACATATTTCATACTACCCCTTTAACAATTTACATTCAACCCCTTCCAGTTAATGTAATTATGTAGAAAGAATCGATGAAGACTTAAGCCTTTGAAGCCCCATGTGAGTCATAATGCTTTTATTTTCCATTTTTTTTAATTTTTTTTAAAAATGAAGGGTTGTGATTGGTGGAGATTTTTTAGGAAAGCGGAATTATGAGGTAAGCATCCTTTTCTTTTAATAAGGATATAAGATATTAACTTCGATTATGAATTAGGGTATCCGTTTGATTCAGTGGTGCTATTAATATAGAAATCATCACAGACAGTTGTTAGGGCCTGTGTTAGCTCTTCTATGCAAACTCAGGTTCGTTATATAGAGTTGTGTTCAATACAGTCCATAAAAAAAGATAGTCTTCAAATTTTATATTCAATCACATGTGATTCAATATACAATCACATGTGATTGTAAAATCATCACATATTAATTATGGAAATGCCACTCCGCTCAAAATTTTAAAATTCAATCTGGACTATTGATGGGGCTGATCCAAAGGCTAAGATTAGTCTATCAAGACTATGGATTAAGTATGGACTATATTGAATATTTCTCTCATTATATATATATATATATATATGTGTGTGTGTGTGTGTGTGTGTGTGTGTGTATATATATATATATATATATATATATATATATATATATATATATATATATATATATATATATTCGAGAACCGTTGTTAACGCGAGAACCACTCTTAGCCGTTCCTTAGATATGAGAAGATCATAGATGGAGAGCGTGGTGGGATAGAGTGTGGGATGGTGCATGTGAGGAATTCATGGGTGGACAATTACATTGAAGTAGGGGGAATTGAACGGCTCAGATTGTTTCTCGCAGTTCTCGCGCTAACAATAGTTCTCGAATGAACTTTTCTCTCTCTATATATATATAAATAAATAAATAAATATATATATATATATATATATATATATATATATATATATATATATATATATATATATATATATATATATATATATGAGAGAGAGTTCAAATGAGAATGAGAAATTAATGGATGGAGAGCGTGGAAGAATCAAGTGTGGAAGGGTGTATGTGATGAATTCATGGGTGGGCAATGACATTGAAGGAGGGGAATTGGACTGTTTGGAATGATTCTCCCATTCTCAATTATTTTAAATTTCTCATTTAAACCTCCCAATATATATATATATATATGAAAAAGTTCATGCGAGAACCATTTTTAGTGCGAGAACCGCGAGAACCAATCTGGATTAAGTATGGACTATATTGAATAGTTCTCTCATTATATATATTCGAGAACCGTTGTTAACGCGAGAACCGCGAGAACCACTCTTAGCCGTTCCTTAGATATGGGAAGATCATGGATAGAGAGCGTGGTGGGATAGAGTGTGAGATGCTGCATGTGAGGAATTCATGGGTGGACAATTACATTGAAGTAGGGGGAATTAAACGGCTCAAATTGTTTCTCGCAGTTCTCGCGCTAACAACAGTTCTCGAATGAACTTTTCTCTCTCTCTCTCTCTCTCTCTCTCTATATATATATATATATATATATATATATATATATATATATATGGGAGAGTTCAAATGAGAATGAGAAATTAATTGAGAATGAGAGACTAAATCTTAGCCGTTCATTTTGTAAGTGAAACTCATGGATGGAGAGCGTGGAAGAATCAAGTGTGGCAAGGTGCATGTGAGGAATTCATGGGTGGGCAATGACATTGAAGGAGGGGAATTGGACGGTTGGGATTGATTCTCCCATTCTCAATTATTTTAAATTTCTCATTAAAACCTCCCTATATATATATATAGGAAAAAGTTCATGCGAGAACCATTCTTAGTGCAAGAACCGCGAAAACCAATCTGAGCCGTCCAATTCCCCCTCTTTCAATGTCATTGCCCACTCATGAATTTCTCACATGCACCCTGCCACACTCTATCTCTCCACGCTCACCATCAATGAAACTTCCCATATCCAAGGAACGGCCGAGATTGGTTCTCGCAATTCTTGCACTATCAACGGTTCTCGCATAAACCCTCCCCTATATATATATATATATATATTTTATTTATTTATTTATTTATTTATGAAGTTTTCTATAACAATGCAGTTCAACAAATCAAAACCCTTGTTGCCTAATTATATAAATCAAGTTGTTAATTAAGGGGATGCTTGGGTACTAATTTCTTAATTAAAGAGACATCAAGATGAAAATGCTGATAGATAATATTCGAACTTTTCAATTCTAGGTAGTAGTGTTTATTTCAAGGACAAAATTAGGTTGGTATTGGTGACAATTAATTTGTATCCTCTGACTCTGACTTCGACATTATATATATATATATATATATATATATATATATATATATATATATATATATATATATATATATATATATATATATATATATATATATAATCAGCTTTCAAAGTAATTAAGTTAGTAGGGAATTATTGGAGAAGAGTAAATATTTGTTTTAGTTAAATAATCTTCAAAGAACATTGTACTCAAATCAATTAATTGGTTTCTTTACTTGGAGAGTGTTAGAGGATTCAATGATTTATGATGTGGTATTCACAACCTGCAAAGAGTAATATCACAAATTAATGTAACATACCTTGTCCTCTGCCTTTAGATTTTTAAAAGGAGTACCTCATCTATCTATATATAGTGTCATCATGTTGTTAAGCAACATTGGATTTTCTTCTCATATATATTGTCCCCTAGCTACCTTCAAACCTCAAGTTATTAACTTGGTTTACATGCATATATATCACCTAGCTCTGATATATATCACCTCTGATAAAACAAGGTTAGTTCATGAATATGAGTTACACGTGCTCCATCACCTTCATTCTACGATTTTGGTAAACATATAATCATACATCTAATTATTGTTCAAGTTTATTTGTGAGTGACTGCATTATTTGAATACTATGTAGTACTTGAGCTGTATGTTTCTGCGAAATTGTTGGTATTCGTTATATTGTCTGGAGAGTTGCATTGTCCGTTACTTTGAGAGAAGACATTCCAAATAGGTTTCTGTCAATCGTTCATGCAACCAAAACCATTAACATTTTTCACTTAAATTATCAAACAAAACTTGAGACTAATAATTAAGAAGCAAAAGAACAACATAGCTTGATTTTTTTTCTAAGGTTGTGATTGTTTTTAATGAACTGTAGGCTGGTGATGCCATTTACAAAAAAGATTCAGTGATCATCGTATAAGACAAGACATACTGTTTTTATTTTTTGTCATACGTGTTAATTTAACATATTTCAAAAATTAGAATGAACGACTAAATTTAGCCTTGTATCCAAAACTTATCATCATCATCATCACCACCACCACCTTACTCAACTTCACTCATGGGCTCGTGTTTCGATATGTAGTAAGCCATGTGTTATCAATTTGTCTTGTTTGTGAGTTGATGTTGCAGTTATTTTTTGTCTATATGTATGTAGTGGAGTAAACGTCTGATACAGAAACTGAAGCTTGGTACTTGCAAATTAATGTCAAGTAATAATCAAGGGCTTGAGTTTAACAGATACCTTTGATTAAGAAGCTGTTGGTTTTTGTGTAATAATAATACTAGCTAATGATGATGATGAATTGATGATAATATTAATAATAACAATAATAATAATATTGATAGTATATATAGGTTGGAAGTGGACCATGTTGGACCAGTTGTTTGTCCTCCAGCCTTTGCAGTTGCAGCCTTTGCCAGTGGAGGACTCGTAGCCATCTGAGCCATTCTTCTACACGTACCACCACAAAATTCGACTCTGAGATATTATTGTTGTATTAATATTACCCTTGTGTGTGTTTTTTTTTTAATTTGTGTGTGTGTGTGTGTTGTAATGTGGACAACATGTTGCAATAGATATATAATATCAAACTTTGTATAGAATATGATTTCAACATTATTTGATTCTTCTTCTAATGATAATCACAAATGGTTTTTGTTATCTTCTTTTTTATCAAAATGAGGATCTTGAGGCTCTCTCTTTCTTTTTTAGTATTAATTATCTGCATATATACTTACTTTGGTACATATATATATATATATGTGTGTGATGGAAGAGGCATAAACTTTTGCATTTGTAGCAACATATGTCTTTTGGTTCATTGTTATATATACTATGCACCAAAGTTGTTTACAGTTAAGAAATGAATGGTCCCTCCACCTGTATTAAGGTAGTGAAATTGATTCAAAATTAGTGCGGATTCCTTGTGGTGAAACAACCTCACATGCATGAAGTGGATTAATGCATGGTGGTGATTGGAGATGTGTAATTGTTGCTAAAATCGAAGCTAATGCATTCATCCCTTTATGCTTTACGCTTTTCCTCCTCCTTTGCTTTGGTTTCATCTTTATGATTATTCCAAACTTTGCAACAGAATAAGTTCTTATTGGCTATTGCACCACCCTTTTATCGACATTGATAGATGTTGTTCATCGCACCTTTGTAACGCTTGTTACCGAATGCCTACCCATGAACCATTTTAGGTTTATTCCTTTTGTCAAGAATTAGATTTTCATTATTTTATATTTTGTTTTTGGGTTATATAGCAGGAATATTAGTATTTAGCCACAGTGACAGAGAGAATTGGGTGGGCATTTTTTGTCCTTTAAAGTTACGATTTGAAAGCCACATTAGTTCTATTTTTTGCATCTCAGAATGTTCTCTAAGTGCATATATGTATGTATGTATCTACATCCCATCCGTCTAAATGGATTGTGAATCTGATTCACAATCCAACTAATGTAAACGGATAGAACACCGTCCAACCGAGTAACTTAAACGGATGGATCATGATCCACCATTTCAATTTGGCTTAAGAGTATCCTGGAAAAATGCAATATTATTGGATATATGATAAAGGCTTGGCATTAGTTTGTGAAATATCTAAATTGTCTTTTTCGTATGATTCCACAAGATGTGATATGTCGGAAATGCCCTTGATGTTGAATAATTCCAAGAAACTATCATTGTGGGAGGAAGCCGAAATTGAAACCTGTGTTGGCAGGCAGGGATGAAGATGGGTGAGAGTCGCAGGCAGAGTGTAAATGTTGTGTTGGTGTGCGAGAAAAAGGATACAAGTTGAATGGTGAGCAAAGGGTGCACGTAGTAATCTATCACCCTCCTGTTCCCTTTTCTTACATCCATTTTCATTTATCCAACACATGCATTTCTTAAAATGTTTTCTTACATATTCACACACTTTTATTTTGCATCTATATCCATTTCTTTATATCAAGATTTTGATTAAACTATGTTTGAGTGGTGGTACCGGTGGGGTGGGATTAACTAATTGATAGGAGTGGAAGGGGGATAGGTGTGGTGAATGTGGTGTGATGTGAGAGTTGTGAATACTCTAAGATCACGGGTGATACCACTCCATGTATGAGGGGTGGCTAGCGGAAAGAGGTAATAATTGCATGGGGTTGGGTTTAGGGTAAAAATCGGTGAGTATTAAGCGGGTCCTATGTATATAATGTTGATTTAAACGAGAAATGATTTTAGTGCAAGAACCAATATTGGATTTTGATTAAAATAATCAATTACTAATAATTTTGTAACTCATTGATGAGAGGTATTTTGAAAAAATCAAGTAAAAAGTTATATGAGAAGTGTCTAGATGTAATTTTAACCTTTTATTTGTATTGATCTAATGAACTATCTTAATCTTAATTTTTATTTATTTTTAATTTAAAAGGTTATTGTGGTGAACCAAATTTTTTTCTTTTTCTTTCCTTATTTAAAAAATTAAATTATATATAATTAATATTTTTATCTCTCTCGTCCATTTTGCTCATTAAACCCCTTCACATGTATTTTTGTAATTCGTATTTTCTACAAAGAAATGTACTAGTATATTAGTAAACAAAATGAACTTTTTTTTTTCTAAAAACACGGTTTACAATTATATTTAGTGATGAACATCGCAACATTAATGTTGTTACAAACAATTATTGTAGTTCTCGTTTGAACTCTTCCACACACACACACACACATAGAGGAGTGTTCACTTGAGAACAATCTTTATTACGAGTACGGCAAGAATCAATTTTAACCCCTGATTAAAATAAATCAATAGCTAATTATTTTAGCGCCTCATTGGTGACTAATGATTGGCTTATGATGAGAGGTATTTGTTGGGTGTGACTTGATTAGCCGGAACGGTATTTGAAACTAGACATAATCGGAAGCTCGACATTTACGTAAATTTTCCAGTTTTTCAAATAGTTGCATGAATATGGGTTTAAATTTTGAATTGCGATATCTTAGTTGAAATTCGGCCGTAGATATTGGATTCAAAATTTGATGTTTATCTTGGTTTATATGAATTAATTAGTTAAGGATTAATTTAAATTAGCTTAGGATTCTAGTTTGTTGTCTATAAATACAAAAGATAGGGTAAGTCATATGTACACTTACGAAAAATACTTTGAGTCGTAAAAAAGAAGTCTATGTTTCTGCCCGTGGACGTAGTCGTGTTCTTGATCAAACCACGTTATATCTCGTGTTTGTTTATTTTCTGTTTTCCGCATTATTATAACGTTTGTTTTAAGTGCCCCGATCCTAGCAGTATTTTAGGCAAATTAAGTCGGTTGTTATTATTAGCTTATCAATGAGAGGTATTTTGAAAAAATTAATTTAATCTCATAATAACTTATCCATCCGACGCAATTCACGATTGAATAAATATATAAATGACCAACATACCCTTATTAATTATCATTAATGGTGGTTACAAATTGATTCAGATATAAACTTCGACACACACACACACACACACACATATATATATATATATATATATATATAGAGAGAGAGAGAGAGAGAGAAAAGTTCATGCGAGAACCATTGTTAACGCGAGAACCGCTAGAACCAATCTGTGCCGTCCAATTCTCCCTCTTTTAATGTCATTGCCCACCCATGAATTCCTCACACGCACCCTGACACACTCTATCCCTCCACGCTCTTCATCAGTTCAACTTCCCATATCTAAAGAACGGCTGAGATTGGTTCCCGCGGTTCTCGCACTAACAACGGTTCTCGCATGAACCCTCCCCTATATATATATATATATATATATATATATATATATATAGAAAGAGAGGTGGTTTATCCTCATACTTAATCCTCCTACTCACAAGATCAACACAAGTGTCAAAATCAATAGAGGAGCTAAGGAAAGAAAATTAGTAAGTAGGAAGATGAATTATGAAAAAAAATTAGGAGGATATATCATCCATATATATATATATGGGAGAGTCTATTTGAGAGTAATCCTTATTGCGAGAACCAATTTTCGCCCTTAACTAAAATAAATCAATGGCCAATAAATATGACGATTCATTAATGACGTATTAATGAAGGGTATATTCGGAAAATCAAGTCTCATTCTAAAATTACGATCCACATGGATGCAATTCACGGTTGGAAAAATATATAAAATACCAAACTACCTCTATCAATGAGTATCCATGGTGATTACGAATGATACTCGCAATAAGATGGTTCTTAAATGAACTTCTCCGCATGTGTGTATAAAGGCTTCAATTAGTGTTGTAAAACTCGGCCTAAGCGGCCTGGTAGTAAGCGATACTCGGAAATTGGGCATCTACAGAGTTTAGGGTTTAGGGTTTAAGCGATACTCGGCCTGGTAGTAAGCGATACTTGGTCGTAGACAGTCGAACTCGATCCTACCTAGGTCCTTCTGTTAGATTATGTGCAGAGATAATTAATAGGCATGTTGTATCCAATGTTATAAGAGACTAAAGGGTCACACTGCTACACACCCAATTCAGAACAGTTGGATTTCATCTTTTGTCTGTGTGGAAATAATTAATCAGATAGATTAATTATTAAAGAGAAGAAGGAAATAATTAATCAATTACATTAATTATTAAAGAGAAAGACGAAATAATTAATCAGTAGTATTAATTATTGAAAAGAGATAAATAAATAATTAATCAGTTTGTGTTAATTATTAGAAAGGAAATAAATAATAAATAGTTATTTATTATTTAAGGAGAATTAAATATTAAGTTTTAATATTTAATGGACTAAGTTAATTAATAGTTAATTAATTAACTAGTAAAGTCCAGGGGGTCAAAGTGAAGAGATTGAAAGTTTAATTAAAACCAGTGGGTTTTTAATTAAACGGGCTTAGGTCCAATCTAATCCTTATAAATATATCCTTAAAGGCTTAAGGATTAAGATAAGTGATAAGGGATAAAAAACCCTAGCCACCACACACTTTCTCTCTCTCTCGTCTCTCTCTCCCTCACGGTCGATCTCTCCTTCGACCGTAGCTCTCTCTTTCTCGGCTCCTCTCTCGAAGTCGCAATCGCAAAACACCAAGGGTGTTTGCGATAGGGTGGTCGACGCACACACACACACACACACAAAGCTTTCGGGTTTTGTTGTTTGTTGGTAATCCAGGAGCGGTCTAGCAGCCAGTTCAATCGGAGGTGCAGTAGTGGTGGACTACTTTAGCAATCCCAAGTCTGATCAGGTATATTTCTTGTAACCTTATTTATGGATTGTTTGTTAAGAAACTATGTTGATCATTTAAAGTTTTAAAGATCCTAACCCTTTTGGGGTTTAGAGGGTTGTGTTCAATCCAGTTCCGCTTCTAGGATTGAACCAGTGGTATCAAACCCAAGATTGACCAGTTTGAGTCATATGGTGGTTTGGTCAGGTTCAAAACCCTTCAGTGGTATCAGAGCCACGGCTCTATGATCCATAGTTTCTAGTTTTTATCTGTTTCTAGGATTAAGGTTTGATTCTTGATCACCTATTTGCTCTAGACATTTTTCGAAAATCACCAAGGACAACAAAACACTTTGTTTCTGTTATCCAGTTTGAAGAAATTTAATCCTATTAATCAGAAAGTTTAAACAGTTGGTTTAAACAGTTAAAACGGATTGTGATTTTTGGATAAGAACAAGTTTTGGATTAAGATAAATTAAACAGTTTGTTTTAATTAATTAAACCTGGTTAATCCATTGTTGGTTTGTTTAATAGTTATATGATCTTCTTCATCTTATTCTTCTCTTTTTTAAGTTTTTCGAAAACCATAGGGATAAAAACAAGTTTTTCTGTTTTTATCCAGTTCATAAAAGGTTTGATTTTAAACAGTTAGGTTTAAAACAGGTTTGTGTTTAAACGGTTAAAAAGGATAAACTTTTTATCTAAAATTTTATCTTAACCAGTATTTTTGAACTTTTGTTTAAAAAGGTTGAAATCAAGTTTTAGGATAATTAATTATTAATAAAACAAGTTTTGTTAATATTAATAATTAATAGTTATTAGGTTTTTGAATTAAATCCAGTGTTTAATCAGTATATTAAAACAGTTAGTTTTAATAGATTAAAAAGGATTTAAAATATTACTGTATTAATCGGAAACGGGAACCGAAACCATTACCGTGACCGTTAGCGGCGCTAAAATGGTTTTAGCGGCGCTAACAGGACTTAGCGGTGCTAAGGGTCAGAGTGGGCTTTGGCCCAAGTGACTTCGACCCAGTACGCCACGACCCAAAGGGCTTCGGCCCAAGGTGTTCCTCAGCCCAGGGTGGATCACGATCCAGGTGGGTCTCGGCCCAAGGAGGATCACGGTCCAGCAGGGTTTCGGCCCAAGTAGTTTTTGGTCAAATCGGTTCTCGGCCCAAGAGGGTCTCGGCCTGGTGGGTTGTGCGGCTTAACAAGAGATGTTGGCCCAAGATTGTTTTTCCGGATTGATACAAAAGGATTATTAATTTTAAGTTATAAAATTAATAAGGTATTATATAAACTAGTGTTATATATATTTTAATTAGTTTAGTTAAAATATATATTAGTTTAGATATTTATTTATTATGACTAGTTTAAGTCATTTTTGAATAAAGTCTAAAAGGATAAAGTTTATATAATATTATGGAGAAACAAATAAGATAGTATTTAATTGACCAAGGTTGTCGGTTTTAAGTTTTTGGAAAACTAGTAATAAAACTCGACGTGAGGATTTCATTCAAGTTTTAAATGAGATCAAGTTTTAAGTTTTTGTTGAAAAACTATTTTTTGGTCAAGTTAAAATAGAAGATCATAATTCTCATTTTTTGGTTAATAGGTATTAATCAAAAGGATAAATGAGAAAGTTTAGACAAATCAGGTTGTGTGCTTAACAGCACAGTTTATTGTTTATATTATAACTGCGTGGTTGACTTTTATATATATAGTGCTTATATGTAAATTGCGTGGTTGTGATTCATATAGCTATAGTTTTGCCGACTTAGGACTCGTTTTTTATTTCGTCTTATATTTTGGTTTTGGGAAGGTCTGCGTGCCAATTACAATCCCTTTCTTAATTGTAATATTGTACTGGTTAGGGGAGGCCTGCGTGCCACTTACAACCGAAATGGACTCCAAGAAGGTGATCAAGAAAATGGTGTTCTCACACGAAGCACGTATACTTCGGGGAGGTGTCAAGGCTAGTGAGAGCAACACATCAAGAAGGCGAATCAAAGTCATTTTATCCTTAGGTTTGACCTTAGGATTAGTTGGCAAAACTATAGGGCTTTATTTGCTTACTCTTTTTATCTGCGTGGTTGTGATTTATTTACTGCTTTTCATATATATATATATATATATATATATATATATATATGGTATGTATATACATGTGTGTGATGGTAAATAAAATGGGTTTAATAACAGGTTGTTATTAAACAGTGAAAAACCACGCTTTATGACAAACTAGAATATGACTTCAGTCTGGTAGTCGTATTAATTAAATTTTTTATAAATTTAAAAGTTTTGTCAAGATTATAAGTTTGGAACTTATAAAGGCCGTTTTGTGCACTTAGTCTAGGTACACATATAAATCGTAGTTTTTTTTAAAACAGTTAGTTTTAAAATGGTTTTTCAAAAACTGGAAAATTAAGTTTTAACTTAATTATAAAACCCAAGAAAATCTTAGATCAGTGTACTACCCACCTAATGGTACACCATTGCTGTTAAACGGTACTCGGGTGTCGGAAGTGCCCAAACCTTGGGCATCCGGGTTCAAACCATTGCGGGAAGGGGCATGAAAGATTCTGCGATAATCGGGAGTCCCGGCCAGAATTCATCCTGTCTTAGGTGGTGCGATCTATTTTGGTGATAATCGGGAGTCCCGGCCCAAAAAGCACTAGAGTAGAGTTAAACATACTAGACTGGGTCTAAGTGCTCTACGAGGTTCTAGGAGTCGTATCAGTTAGGTACGATTGGTACAGGGTTTTACCTACCACAAATAGAATGACTTGGCGGGAAGTGCCCAAACCTTGCGTCAAGTATGTGAAATATGGGTCCTAGGTCTAATATATATTGTTTATGGGTTTAATGATATACGTTGGAAAGTTTATTTGCAATTACTAATTAAACCGGGTTTTAATTTGTAGATGGCAACCAACGTTACCAATACTAATAACCTCTCTCTCCGCTCTATCCTTGAGAAGGATAAGCTCACCGGGTCCAACTTTCTCACTTGGGAGAGAAATCTCTGGATCGTGCTGAGGCACGAGAGAAAGTGGTATGTCCTAGAACAACCTCTAGGAAATTCCCCTGCCAGCAATGCCAGGGCAGAGGTTAGGGAGGCTTTTCAGAAGCGCTCCATTGACGCCTTGGATGTTAGATGCCTCATGCTTGCAACTATGAGTCCAGAGTTGCAATCAAGCATGATGGAAACTCCTGCATATGACATGATCCGCCAGCTGAGTGACATGTTCCAGGAGCAAGCCCGCACGGAGCGTTATGATGCCACTAAGGCATTTAACTCGTGCAAGATGGCTAAGGGAACCTCGGTCAGCGACCATGTCATGAAAATGAAAGGTTACATGGACCACCTAGAGAGACTCGGGCACCCAGTACCGTTGCAGCTAGCAATGGATACGATACTCAACTCGTTGTCAGATGACTATAAGCCTTTTATAGTCAACTACAACATGAACAACATGGAGAAATCCGTAGCTGAGTTGCACTCAATGCTCAAGACAGCTGAGCAGAGTATCGGGACCAAGTCTAAGGACATTCTTATGGTGGGACATGGTGGACGTAAGAAGAGGAAGGGACGCAACGGAAAGGGAAAGGGCAAGGCCCAGCCCAGCCAGAATGCACCCAGAGCTAGTAACGACAACAAGGGCAAGAAGCCAAAGCCAAACAAGGCAAGGACCGAGAATCGGTGCTTCAGGTGCGGCGAGGCCGGACATTGGAAACGAGATCGTCCGAAAGGTCACGAGGCAGGAGGCAAGTCTGGCTCCTCAGGTACTGCGTGATTAGCTTCTTTGTCACTTTCCTACTTGTAAAGTTTTACGAGTATTCTAATATCTTGCAATCGTTTATTGCAGGAGGAGATGGAAAGTGATACGGCCCAGCATAAAGAGATCCTACGTGCAGCATGCGGATATTATAAATAATTTTTATTTCCTAGTTTATTAAACTCTTTTAAGTTTGTTTGGATAATTTTTATCTTACATGTTTATGGAAATTTAATTATTTGGTTCATATCCGTGCACGTGTTCTTATTGTATGAATCATGATTAGTCCAGTTGTGACTAAAAGAGTGCCAATAAGTCAAATTCTTGACTTGATTGGTGATTCATAATAATTTTATGTTATGATTTGTTGAAGTTATTTATAAATGCTGGCTCCACTATTCAAATGCCTAAATAAACAAGTTTTGTTTATAAGATTAGATAGTTTTTCTAATTCAACAAGTATTTAAGATTTTATGAAAAGTAAATGTTCAAAGTCTTGAACATATGGAAATAATAGTCATTATTTCTGGGTAAAGTAGTTTTTGATAAAACGTTTAAAAAAGTATAAAAGTGATTATAATAGTTATTATAGTCAAGAAAATTTTATACTAAATGTTTTAAGAAAAGAAATTTAAAATACCATTATGAGTATTTCATACTTGTGATTATGGTAAGTTTAATGAAACCACTTTCCGTAATTGGAAAGATGGATATATGGGAGATCCAAGTTATTGGTTTCATAAAACAAATTTCTTACAAAAAAACTAAGTTCTTTAAAACATGTGTTTGGAACACAAGTTTTAGACATGGTAGTCAAGGATTGACTAAGGCTTAAAAAGATGTTTTTAAAGAATGCACTTTTTCATAAAGGAACAAGTATGTAACACGCGACTTATTCTCAATCTATCAACATCACCAGTTAGTTCACAACATATAACAATCATACAACACTCATTCTCAACCCCAATCATCCCGCAAGGAACACTTAACGATGGTCGGGCCCGAGTTTCAGATCGAATACTTTTACAAGAGCCCGATTCCCTCAAACTTAGGCTCTGATACCTAATTGTAACACCAGGTTTCACGAGCTTAAAATCAGAGATAATTTAAACTTTTAAGTATATCTATCAAAGACGTGCAGCAGAAACAAAACACTGATTAAAATTATTCAAGGGTTTCAATCTGACTTGGCAAACATAATTATTAAAACCAAGTCTCAAAACGAACCGGTATTACCATACTATAGACCGACCATCGGATCACATAATTAAACAATAGCAAAGTGTTCCCAAAAGAGTTAAATACAATTACCCACAAGCACCCATCTCACCAGGCTGCCTAAACATTACCTGTAAAAAGTATAAATCATGAACCGGTTAGCTACACTAGCTAGTGAGTACAGATTACACATAAGTATCAATAAGCATACAGTCGAAAACCAGGAAAGCACACAAGGCTATCCTATCACATTGTGGTGCACCAATCATACCCGTAGGAGTCGCATATTGCGGAGTGTCCGGACAACGTATCAAATACAAATATCTTTCATGCGCGCATATAATCACACCAGTTAACATCTTTCATGTTGATAAACAACATATTAATACAATTCTATCATAGCATACAATTACCACATGGTTTCTATCACAAGTATTCTCTTTCATACATATAGACAACATGCAAGTACGACTCTTTCTTAGCATACTGTATATCTCTATCACGGTCTACATTGTCTTTCATAAACACACTATATGTTTCTATCATAACATTCTTTCATGTATCAAACACCAATTACATGTCAACATGTACAACAGACAGCTTACCTACTGAGACTCATGGGAAACCGGTACTCACCTGGAGTCCGTATTAAGCAGATACACCACCCGCGTCTTCCGACTTCTTAAATACACCTAACAAATTAGGTTCAGGCTTAGATACCAATCAACGACACTTAACGAGGCTTCAAACACAAGACTACAAAGTTGTCAGCTTAAAACCACCCTGCTTGCGATCGCAAGGCATAGCCATGCGGTCGCAAGGTTCACTTCAAACTACCATTTTGCGACCGCAAGGGTTTTCCTTGCGACCGCAAGGGTCCTACCCAAACCACCCCATCTTGCGACCGCAAGAATACAGCCATGCGACCGCAAGGGTGGTATCTTGAAGGCTTACAATCGCATGTTATATACCTACGATCGCAAGTTATATTTCCTTCGTCCTTAGACTGTAAACCAAGACATCGACACCATTACGATCGCAAGACCCATGCATGCGACCGCAAAAGACACTGGGCGCGCCATGCGACCGCAAAGGAATCCCATGCGACCGTAAGAACCCCATGCGACTGCATGGCTTTTCCATGCAACCGCAAGGACCCCCGAAACAGTGAGTTCTTACTCTGTTCGAACACAGCAGCTGTTCTTCGACTTTTAAACACCATTAATCGACAGAAACTCAACTTTAAAGCTTTATACACGTTATTTGACATCACTATAAGCCTCCTACATGCTTCTTAACATACCACAACACATAGAATCCAATTTAAACCCTTAAATTGGATTATCACTTTCAAAATCCAAAAACCAAGTTCTTAAAGAAGAATACTTACAAACTCAGTAAGGTAATCACAAATCAACCAGATAGAAGCTACTGAAATCCTCTTACAACAATCTCTTCTTGACTTCTCTTTCAATTCTCCAAGAGTCCAAGTGTGTGTGTTTTACTTCGCACGTATGTATGTTTGTATGTGTGCTCGTGTGTGTTTCTATTTCCTAGGGGATAAGGAAAGAGCACAGACCGACTCAAATGAGTCTAATACCCAACGCGGGTATTTTGTTCTCCAATTCAACTTATACTCAGCTTAGGTTTATCCGTTGCAACTAACGGAGATATTTTTGGAACCATTATCCAAAACCATTTAATATTCTATCACATTCACTTGTTAATCTTAACTTTCATATGGCACCTCATATATCCACTTTAATTAACTAAGACATAAAACAACCATTAAATATTTATTTAAAGTCAAGATACAACTACTTGAGCATAGGGTACAACTAGGTACTACTTGGCCCATTTTGAGGATGTTACAAATCTATCCTCCTTAAAGAGGATTCCGTCCTCGGAATCCAACCACGGTCACATACATAGTCACAAACTACTTTCATGATGCTGCATTAAGCAACAACCTCATTTAACACGAAAACTAACAACTCAAAACTTCATTTATTTCACTAACCGCAAGGTTACATTGCACAAGACGTACATATTCTACTTGATCCAAAGAAACTACAATACACCTATCACATTTACACAGGTTTCACTTAAGCTAAACAACCCTTTCTACGATTTTCTTCAAAACTTACACAATGTTCTGCCTAGTTAGGGCACTCCGAGGAGTCATGTCCATACTGCCTACACTCATAGCAGTATCTACCTAAACACTCTTTAGCATAATGCCCAGGGAGTCCACAAGAGTAACAAACTTTTTCTTTGTGTCGACGCTCCCCAGTATGACCTTTACCACACGTCTCAGACGCAACTCTACGTCGAGATCCTCCAGTTCCGGTTTGTGTCTTCATCTTCTTATTTCTCTCATTGGGTTCTTCTCCTATCATCTCAAACTCTTCTCGAATAGTGTCTCGTATTTCTTCCTTGATCTCTTCCTTCATTTCATTCTTTACCTCTTCCTTCATTTCATTCTTTACTTCTTTCTTCATTTCATTATTTATCTCTTTCAAAATTGGCGGCATGTTTTTCTTGAAACATTGGTCGAACTGCTCCGACATAACCTCCCGAAGATGACGTGTAGGCACAGCTCCACGTCGATTTCCGTAAACAGAAATATGATCCTGCAATTCCCCGATGGCAGTTAAATCTAAAGTCTCCTCGGGTTTTTCTTCGTTTCCAACTTGTTGATTCAAACTTCTCTCCATACTTCTGTAACAAAAGAACTCTTAATCAATATAAAAAACATCAACACTATACATATATTCTTTCTTAATAAACCGTTCAGGTTTCACTTAATATCATTCCAATTACATTTTTCACAATTCTCTTCTTAATTACTTCTACCTTTACATTAACAAAAACTCATTTGTCTTAAATGTTTACTTTAATCTATCATATTTACACTTACTGCCTTTAATTTCCACAATATGTACCAATTACAAAAAGTAAGGAAACTAATCACATCAACAACAACAACTTAATAGAACACAACTATTAACTGTAATACTTTCACTATTTATTATTTGTCCACTTATTACCAAATTCAATCTTAGTACAATAAACAACTTTAATTAATCGTGGTATTACGTATTCCTTCTTAATTTATCTTTCATATTTAAACAATAAGATAATACGAATACCATTTTCTTATCATCTTCACGAATTTAGGTGGAGGTACAATCTAAACTCGTCAATATCAATTATAACTTCAACAACATATTCAACAACTGATACTACTTAATATTAACAAACCTTACTTTTCACGAGTCAGTATACATAGAACAAACACCTACGATTTCTTACAAACCACCAATTTACAACATTACAAACAAAATTTCTTACTCGCGAACTTACTAACACAGTTACAACAAAACTACTAAAGAAAACACTTATAACTACTCCTCCAACTACCTTCCCTTGTCATTAGAAACACCTATATTTTCAGGCTAGTCGATGATTCTCAAGTTCTTACATTCATACCCATAGTACATTCACTTATTCCATGTCTCGGGTTACGGCACCTGTAACACACTTTTCGTTTAAACTTACACATTCTTACTACGTGCCCTAATTCTCCACACCTATAACATCTAACGGTGGCTTCAGTACAATCACCGACATGATAAGCACGGCAATTTGAACACCAAACACCATCAAACTTTGGCCTTTTAAAGGAACCAGATTTCTCAACCGCAGAGGGCTGTCCTTTTGAAGGACCAGGTTTAGAGGGAGACCGATTCTTCCTTTTCTTACTTTCACTTTCATGAATGCGTTTATAGCGAAGACACTCTTCTTCGATCTGTAGTGCTAGTTGAAAGGCTTGTTCCAGACTAGTAGCGATTCTAACACAAACACATTGCTCGATCGGCAGCATACTTGCGAACTTTTGTATTCTAGCGTGTTCATCTGGAAGCAATCGCGACACAAACTCCATTTTATCTTTAAAATCACGGATCAAGTCTCTCATGGGTTGACTCCCTTTTCGGAGCTTGTTAATTTCCCGCTCCATATATTCTTCAATATATTCAGTGCAATACTTTTTTTGTCAATTCCTCACGAAATTGTTCCCAAGTCAAAGTACTCAACACTTTCTTACTGACAGAGGCTTCCACAGCATTCCACCATGAGGTAGCCTTGTCCTTCAACATGTGTATCGCGTACTCCACGCGATATTTCGGTGCACAGTCGCATAACTCAAAAATCCGCTTCGTCTCTCGAAGCCAGCGAGTAGCAACGGAAGGGTCATCACTACCGTTAAAGCTAGGAGGTTCACAGGAAAGAAAATCCTGGAAAGCATCATACTTAACATCTTCCCTCTCTATCGAATGAAACAACATTTCTTTGGTCACTCGCAGCTCCACTTCCAAACGTCGAACATAAGCCTCTCTCTCTTGATTATACCTCAGTTCTTCAGAATGGAGACTAAAAGCTACATCTTCTACCTCAATACGGAGACGAGCCATCTCATCCCTTACTTGCCCGACATTTTGTTCAACACTAGCTTGCTGACTCGACATATAAATCTATTACTGTTAAAGGAACAAGTATGTAACACACGACTTATTCTCAATCTATCAACATCACCAGTTAGTTCACAACATATAACAATCATACAACACTCATTCTCAACCCAATCATCCCGCAAGGAACACTTAACGATGGTCGGGCCCGAGTTTGAGATCGAATACTTTTACAAGAGCCCGATTCCCTCAAACTTAGGCTCTGATACCTAATTGTAACACCAGGTTTCACGAGCTTAAAATCAGAGATAATTTAAACTTTTAAGTATATCTATCAAAGACGTGCAGCGGAAACTAAACACTGATTAAAATTATTTAAGTGTTTCCATCTGACTTGGCAAACATAATTATTAAAACCAAGTCTCAAAACGAACCGGTATTACCATACTATAGACCGACCATCGGATCACATAATTAAACAATAGCAAAGTGTTCCCAAAAGAGTTAAATACAATTACCCACAAGCACCCGTCTCACCAGACTGCCTAAACATTACCTGTAAAAAGGATAAATCATGAACCGGTTAGCTACACTAGCTAGTGAGTACAGATTACACATAAGTATCAATAAGCATGCAGTCGAAAACCAGGAAAGCACACAAGGCTATCCTATCACATTGTGGTGCACCAATCATACCCGTAGGAGTCGCATATTGCAGGGTAGCGAGCCCCGCTCAACAATCCTAGCCGGGAAATCAGCAGCCACCAATTGCACCAGTGGGAAAGAGAATAGCAGTCCACGTGGTACACTCTGTCTATCATGTTGGATTCCAGTCTATCAAGGAACCCCGTTAAATTAAGGAACGGCGGTCTGCAGAACCTCACCCAGGTGTATACTCCTGAGTACCGTTAGTTCCCAATATAGCCCCAAAGGACCATGGAAACCCAGCCAGATATTAACACCCGTCTACCTGACTGACCTTACTCTAGGTGGTAACTGTTTGCACAGTCCCGAGTGTCCGGACAACGTATCAAATACAAATATCTTTCATGCGCGCATATAATCACACCAGTTAACATCTTTCATGTTGATAAACAACATATTAATACAATTCTATCATAGCATACAATTACCACATGGTTTCTATCACAAGTATTCTCTTTCATACATATAGACAACATGCAAGTACGACTCTTTCTTAGCATACTGTATATCTCTATCACGGTCTACATTGTCTTTCATAAACACACTATATGTTTCTATCATAACATTCTTTCATGTATCAAACACAAATTACATGTCAACATGTACAACAGACAGCTTACCTACTGAGACTCATGGGAAACCGGTATTCACCTGGAGTCCGTATTAAGCAGATACACCACCCGCGTCTTCCGACTTCTTAAATACACCTAACACATTAGGTTCAGGCTTAGATACCAATCAACGACACTTAACGAGGCTTCAAACACAAGACTACAAAGCTGTCAGCTTAAAACCACCCTGCTTGCGATCGCAAGGCATAGCCATGCAGTCGCAAGGTTCACTTCAAACTCCCATTTTGCGACCGCAAGGGTCCTACCCAAACCACCCCATCTTGCGACCGCAAGAATACAACCATGCGACCGCAAGGGTGGTATCTTGAAGGCTTACAATCGCAAGTTATATACCTACGATCACAAGTTATATTTCCTTCGTCCTTAGACGGTAAAGCAAGACAACGACACCATTACGATCGCAAGACCCATGCATGCGACCGCAAAAGACACTGGGTGCGCCATGCGACCGCAAAGGAATCCCATGCGACCGTAAGCACCCCATGCGACTGCATGGCTTTTCCATGCAACCGCAAGGACCCCCGAAACAGTGAGTTCTTACTCTGTTCGAACACAGCAGCTGTTCTTCGACTTTTAAACACCATTAATCGACAGAAACTCAACTTTAAAGCTTTATACACGTTATTTGACATCACTATAAGCCTCATACATGCTTCTTAACATACCACAACACATAGAATCCAATTTAAACCCTTAAATTGGATTATCACTTTCAAAATCCAAAAACCAAGTTCTTAAAGAAGAATACTTACAAACTCAGTAAGGTAATCACAAATCAACCAGATAGAAGCTACTGAAATCCTCTTACAACAATCTCTTCTTGACTTCTCTTTCAATTCTCCAAGAGTCCAAGTGTGTGTGTTTTACTTTGCACGTATGTATGTTTGTATGTGTGCTCGTGTGTGTTTGTATTTCCCAGGGGATAAGGAAAGAGCACAGACCGACTCAAATGAGTCTAATACCCAACGCGGGTATTTTGTTCTCCAATTCAACTTATTACTCAGCTTAGGTTTATCCGTTTCAACTAACGGAGATATTTTTGGAACCATTATCCAAAACCATTTAATATTCTATCACATTCACTTGTTAATCTTAACTTTCATATGGCACCTCATATATCCACTTTAATTAACTAAGACTTAAAACAACCATTAAATATTTATTTAAAGTCAAGGTACAACTACTTGAGCATAGGGTACAACTAGGTACTACTAGGCCCATTTTGAGGATGTTACAGAACTAATCCGGGGAATGCATGATTTATTGAGAGGTACTCAGTAAAGATATAATTGCAAGATTTTTGAGTCAAGTTATGACTTAAATAGAAATTATATACGTTCTAAAATGTTCAGTGAGTCAGCTTAATAATATTGGTTGGTCAACGTTAGAAATGATAAAAATAGGATGTTCTTTAACATTCTTAGTAGTGATATTAGATCAGTGTTGGCATACACAGGGAATCTAATTTCAAGTTTCTTACAAGTAGGTGTAAGAGGATTTATCATTTCAAAAGGACATAAATTCAGTAAGATTTAATACATCTACAAATGTAATTAAAGTTTTAATTACAGAGAGGTTGTTTTATAAATCAGAACAAGGAGTTATTTCCAGTTCTCAAAGTTTAAGGAATTTATAAAATAAGTAAGCCTAAAAGTATTCTTAGGTTGCAAGAAATGATTTCTAGCAAAACCAAGAAGGAGAGTACTCCAAAGTACTAGTCTTGTGTTTTAGGGTTTATAACCATATTTTTTTCCTTGTAATCCGTGATAAGTTACAAATGTAAAATAATGAGTAATTCAGATAGACACCGTGAATCGAGTCAGTGAAATAGTAGAAATTATGCATCTTTATTCCAGGGTGGAATATGGAAGGATGTAGAAATTAGTTTCATTGTTCTTCACAATTTTGTATGTTTTGGTTTATTCAGGAATAAACTAGGTTTATTCGAAACACTATCCGTGACTACTTATCTTGGTGGGAACCTCGATAGGGCTGTAAAGTCATCGTAATTTTGGGGTAGATTCGATAGTTTATCGAATATAGCTACGAAAGTTTTTGCGGACCAAAATTTACGGATATTCGTTAGGGTTACGAATATTGGATTGACCCACCGTGAAAAATACTTCGTGGATTCGTGTCAAAAGTATTTATCACATAAGTTATCCTCAAGCCTGAGGTATTTGGTTTGGGATGCGGTAACTGTTGTCTTCTTAGCGCGTTCTAACGCCACGCCGTAACAGGGTGGTCATAAGGGGCGTGTCTAGATTCAGTGGGAGCCGTGTTGCCAAATGCAAATATGCAAGATGGTAATTGCACCTCTTTTTTAGGAGAGATATTTCCGGGCCCCTTGACTGATTAGAGAAACTGGTAAGTGCACGGCCGTGTCCAAACGAACTGATCTGTTCTTTGTCGTTTATCACACAGTTTTGAAATCAAGTATGTCATGAACAAATTTGTGAGTCTCTGAGTTGACCTTTTTCCATGCTCATGCTCAAAATTGAAATATCGCGCTGCAAGGGACAAACCTATATATATGTAAGTTTGTATATATAAAAACGTACCCATTCATGAACAGGGAGTTTATGATAGTTTAGTTTATAAACAGTTAGTTTATAACAGATCACTTCTAAGCAGGTTGCTTATGAAGTTTTATCACAAGTCGCTTTGGGGTATAAGAGTTCTTATAACCTGGTCATCCTAAGTGTCTGGCTAGGGACCTCCTTAGGCTAACAATGTGCAGTAACTATTACTTATCTTGCACAAGTGGGAGTCTGTTAGATTATGTGCAGAGATAATTAATAGGCATGTTGTATCCAATGTTATAAGAGACTAAAGGGTCACACTGCTACACGCCCAATTCAGAACAGTTGGATTTCACCTTTTGTCTGTGTGGAAATAATTAATCAGATAGATTAATTATTAAAGAGAAGAAGGAAATAGTTAATCAGTTAGATTAATTATTAAAGAGAAAGACGAAATAATTAATCAGTATTATTAATTATTGAAAAAAGATAAATAAATAATTAATCAGTTTGTGTTACTTATTAGAAAGGAAATAAATAATAAATAGTTATTTATTATTTAAGGAGAATTAAATATTAAGTTTTAATATTTAATGGACTAAGTTAATTAATAGTTAATTAATTAACTAGTAAAGTCCACGGGGTCAAAGTGAAGAGATTGAAAGTTTAATTAAAACTAGTGGGTTTTTAATTAAACGGGCTTAGGTCCAATCTAATCCTTATAAATATATCCTTAAAGGCTTAAGGATTAAGATAAGTGATAAGGGATAAAAAACCCTAGCCACCACACTCTCTCTCTCTCTCTCGTCTCTCTCTCCCTCACGGTCGATCTCTCCTTCGACCGTAGCTCTCTCTTTCTCGGCTCCTCTCTCGAAGTCGCAATCGCAAAACACCAAGGGTGTTTGCGATAGGGTGGTCGACGCACACACACACACACAAAGCTTTCGGGTTTTGTTGTTTGTTGGTAATCCAGGAGAGGTCTAGCAGCCAGTTCAATCGGAGGTGCAGTAGTGGTGGACTACTTTAGCAATCCCAAGTCTGATCAGGTATATTTCTTGTAACCTTATCTATGGATTGTTTGTTAAGAAACTATGTTGATCATTTAAAGTTTTAAAGATCCTAACCCTTTTGGGGTTTAGAGGGTTGTGTTCAATCCAGTTCCGCTTCTAGGATTGAACCAGTGGTATCAAACCCAGGATTGACCAGTTTGAGTCATATGGTGGTTTGGTCAGGTTCAAAACCCTTCACTACTTAGGACTGTGCATGGTTCATAAACTAGATCGAACCAAAAACCGAAAAATAGACAAATTGGCAACCGAAGATTGAACCATTGAAGGTAAGTTGGTTTTGGTTTGCACTGGCATATTCCTATCGAATGACTGGTCCGAACCGAAAACAATATTAATAACATTATATATAGTTAAACCTTAACAACATATAATACTAGTATGCAAAAAAACTTAAAAACATGCACCAAATTATAGAATTATATATATACTAGTTATAATTTTAGGCCGTGCTGGTTAAAGTTTGCTTTTATAAATATTATATTTTAAAACTTATAAGTCATTTTGTCAAAATAATTTTTAAACCTCGTGTTTATTCATATATATATATGAGATTAGGATCAAGAGAGATGTAACTTAAGAAAAATTAAAGAGAGTTAATCTCAACCATAGGATTTTATTAGAATTCAACTAAAAGTTAGTTAAAGTGATGCACATTATAGTTAATCAATTGATGTTTAAGGGCGGAATCTAAAAATCTCTATCTCTCCTAAAATCAAGTTTATCTCCTAATATCACGTGTATTACCTCAAATTTGATAGACCTCTATAGGAGATCTAATGCACACTTAGAACTCTATACATAAATACCGAATTGATGCATTCAACTCAACTACCAAAAAAAAGTTGCATACTATTTTCATTAATACACAAGAATTACAAAGAAAAAAAAACTAATGCTGACGAACACAATTTACAAAAATCTCTGCTGAATACGAAGAGAGAAGAGTAAAGAATAAAATCTGATGCACAAAAACAATATTATACAAATCTGATGCAAAAAATCACTAACATAAACCTAAGAGTGAACCAAAATATGTGTTGCAATCGAATTATGAACTTGGTGGTGGCCGGCGGATCTCGGTTCTCCAGTGAAGGCATAAGTAGAAGATTAGAGAGATCATGAGAAACTTAATTCGATGGATATGATGGTTTATAATATGAAATGTGGGGAACGAAGTTCAAAGAGGAGAGACACTCTCATTCTCATTTAATTTAAGGTTCTCATTTGAACCTCCCAATATATATATATATATATATATATATATATATATATATATATATATATATATATATATATATATATATATATATATATATTCCCAAGTTATATATAATGCAACACGCACATATGTATATATATATATATATATATATATATATATATATATATATATATATATATATATATATATATATATATATATATATATATATATACACACATGCATACATGGTTGTCTTAGTATATGCGAACATGCATTTCCATGGCCACCACTTCAACCCTCCATGTCGCCCGTTTTAGTGCCACTTTAGCCCAAGCACATTAATTAATATAATTATAAAATGCTGTTTACATTAAATGGATCTAATCTACACACATAATTCTATTAATGTTAAGCAAACTAAAACATTTGTTATACATGATATATTTATCCACAGCCACCACATGTTGATACCCAAATATTAATATCATCCATCAAGCCGACGTGCGTCATCCAATGCGACTTGTATATACACACATACGGTTTTAAATAAAAAGATAAAGTATATATAAGAAAAAAAGTATGTACTATGGGCAATCATGTCAAAATCTTTGCATCTATATTAAATATCTGTATGTAACACGAGTTGATTTAAGAAATATAAATATTAATAAGAACTATTAAATAAATACAAAAACGAAAAAAATATGAGTTTAGAAAATAGCGAATAACGTCGTCAGTACCCGGATCAGTGATAGAAGTGTTGACGTGAAGCGGAAAACAAACGTGATGGCAGAAACATATTATTATACGTAGAGACATGATTGTATTTTTTGTACAAGTAATCGATCATTATTGTTACAATTAGAAGAAATAAGATAAAATGTTTATTGGTTGTAACTAAAAAGAATTTAACTAGTTATAAAATATTTTAAAATGATAAAACTAATAATTTGGTTAAAAATGGTATTTTGAAATTCTATTAAAGAATAAATATGATATTTATATATTAGAGTTAAAAATACGATATTTTAAGTTTTAAAAATTATATATATATATATATATATAGGGGAGGGTTCATGCGAGAACCGTTGTTAGTGCGAGAACCAATCTCAGTCGTTCCTTGGATATGGGAAGTATCATGGATGGAGAGCGTGGAGGGATAGAGTGTGACAGGGTGCATGTGAGAATTCATGGGTGGGCAATGACATTGAAGGAGGGGAAATTGGACGGCTCAGATTGGTTCTCGCGGTTCTCGCGCTAACAACGGTTCTCGCATGAACTTTTGTCTATATATATATATATATATATATATATATATACAGTGGCGGACCCAGGATTTCTGGGGACCGGTAGCACCATATAATGCGAGAATAAAATTAAATAAGTTTGAGGGTCTGGTTCGGGTTTTTTTCCGGGTTTCCGGTTAATCGGGTCGGATTAACGAGGTTTCGGCTGTTTTTCTGGTATTTTAAGGCCAAAATTTAAAACAAAACACAATTTATATGAAGACATGTTAACTAAAATGTTATTTTAAAGGTAAATTAAAGTATTTTAAAGGTATAAACCGAAAGATTAAACTATTTCTTATTATTTTTTTATAAAAAGTTTCTTTTTTCCTTTGATTTTGGTGGCATCACCGGTGCACCCCGAAAATTTACCGGTAGCATCGTCTCAAAAAGTCGAAAATTAACAATGCGAACCGTCGAAGGACCGGTGGCGCTTGACCCCCCCCCCCCAACAAAGGGCAGGTCCGCCCCTGTATATATATATATATATATATATATATATATATATATATATATATATATATATATATAACCCTTCAACCAAACGTTTTCTAAAAAATAAATGTAATCGGTTTTCAAAATTTTATGATATATATATATATATATATATATATATATATATATATATATATATATATATAATTATCTTTATTTGAAATTAATTAACTTTGACTCTTAAGAGTCAAATGCTAATTGAATTTTCAATTTAAATAGACAATTGAAATTTGATTATATCAAAACAAAAGAATAAAATTATTTAACGAAGATGATGCAAGTTAAACATCTATTTTTATTTAGAATAGATATGATTCCACTTGTCAAATCTGAGTTTAAAGGTTAACTATTATAATTAATATTCCAAAACCATATAATTAAGAGGGTTTTTTTAGGTGAATGATATGAAGACCTAAAAAGGAGTAAATTTTATAAATTATCCTGAGAAAAACCTACCAACGGTATGGTGAATTCATTCATATAATATATAAATATAAAAGTATATAGTTAAAGTTAGAACCTCACAAAGGGGAGAAAGAAACTATATATAAATATTAAAAGACGCACAAAGTGACATTTAACATTATCTCTAAAAATAATAACTCTTGGACTCCACTTTTTTGGCGGTGAAAAGCAAATTTTTTATTCTATCTATTGAATCAGAAAAATTATAACGTACGTTTTCTTAACATAATGTCAATTCGTTATTATCATTAATGTTGATAAGTTTTATATATATATATATATATATATATATATATATATATATATATATATATATATATATATATATATTGATTATTAATTTTGATTTTTAGAACAATCAATAAACTTTAACATTTGTTTTTAATGAACTTGAAATTTTTTTACTCGATCAATCAGTTAAAATTAATCAGCAATTATTTGATGGGACTTGGTTCAGTTCTCCATTTATTTAAATATAAATGTTAGCTAGCAACCACACAAGATAAGATATCAGAAGTTTGTTGGCAATATATAAGCTCCTCAAAGAAACAACCTTGGCTCCCACAAATCAAAAGCTCCCCACATTTCAGTAAGGGTGCTCATAGAATGGGAAGAGACGGGTAGTAGAATTTTTGCAAACCGTCACTGTGGGACGAGTACCTAGTTTAGAAACCAAAACCGATCCACAAACAGCGAATACCCAGTGTGCGGGTACCCAAAGGGAGGCGGATATCCACTGCGCCGCGAAGGATTGCTGCTCGTGCCAGGAGAAAATCACTGGAAAATATCACTTAATTAACGTAACGCGTCGCGTCGCTATCTCGACTGCACATCATACTTTGTTCTTTTGTTCTACTATTTGTTACCACTTCGTATAATATACCTTTGCAGCTTACAAATTACTCACTTATACTTTAAAATAGACCCAAAACTAGCTTCAACTTCAACATAACATGTCTTTGGTTAATTAAACTCCATCTTGAGGATTTGACCCATTCAAACATGTTTCAACTACAATTTCACTACCAATTACATTATACATATCTGAAATCAAACATATTTATGAATTTAAAACTTACTTAAGGTTTTCATATCTGTTCAACTTCAATTGTATAAACCATTTCCTTCAAGAACACAATCAAAACCAAATTGACCCATTTGACTACCAAAGTCAACAAAAATTCAATAATGCTTAATCAAATCATATATACAACTTATAGAGTCTCTTTCATTTACTAAAACAGATCCAAGAAACTTTTGAACAAGAATCTTATATAACTCTTATGAATTAACCCTTAACATTATGGGTTTTGACTCAAACAAGGTATTTCAAACCCGTGTGTTGCTCCGGGTGCTATTCAAATAATCGTATTCTTAGTTATTCAATATACACATAATATTATATATTAGATGGTAGTTGAAAGTAGCATACATAGACAACATTTTAGTTTAACATGAATATAATGCATTTGTCGATTACATTATGTATATAAGGTTACATGACCTGGTAATTCTATAAGATTAAATGTAACTTATATAAACGTATGGGAAAAACTTGAAAATTAATTAAGGGCTAAAATTGGGAAATTAAAATGAATAGTATTTTTAGTTTGGGAGCCAGTGTTCAATAAAGTCCATATAAAAAACTTAGTCCTGAAATTTTAATATTCAATCAAATGTGATACGATATACAATCACATGTGATTTTAAAATCATCACATGTTAATTACGAAATTGTCACTCCGCTCAAATTTTAATAATTCAATCTGGACCATTGATGGCTGATCCAAAGGCTATAATTAGTCATTTAGGACTATGCATTAATTATAGACTATATTGAACATTTCTCTGGGAGCCATATCAATGTTTCTCTGGGAGCCATATCAAATAGTTGTTGTCTTTTTTGGGTTTGGTTTGGTGAATAACGAAAGTTGGTAAGAGTTAAAATAAAACATGAACCCTTAACTTCAAATTAGGAGGGACATTTTAATACACTTTGATACCGTTGTGCAAATACCATTTGATTTGTAAATAATACTAAATAATTATAGGAGATAAAAATGTATCTTGTAGAAAGTAAATGGCAAATAATAAATAATTATTAAAGATAAAAAGTGAAAAATTGTAATGAATAGTGTATTTATTTTAAGAATTGATATATTAACTCAAATGTTAAGAACTTCAACGTGCACCAACAATTTGTTGTTATTTGCATCACATATTATCAAGATCAACACAAATAAGAGTTAGTACTTACTTGATAACATAATTTCGCTTGTATCCAAACTCATAAGTCATCTTCAATCATAGCTTCAATGGTGACTTTTTCAAAGAAACAACTCAAATTTGACTTTAAAAGTCAACAGAACTCCCTCTCCATCTTTGGATTGTTCCAGGTTCTTTTAGACTCAAAATGAGTCTAATGTTCCAAGGATTTAGGGTTTTATAGTTATAATTACATTTCCAGCCCTTTCAGTTTCTAATTTAACATTTTCAGTCGTTGAAGTTTCACCAAATATACTTATTCAATAAATAATTAATAAAATTTACATTACTAACCTTTAAAGCTTTAGTTAATTGTACTTTGAGCATTATAATTTGTATTTCTAAGATTATATAACACCAAAAAAATATAGTTATCATTGTAAGCATTTATTTTTTAATTTATTGAAACATCATCATTTCTTTTATAAGCTTGAAACATAATCTTCTTTGCGTATTATAAACACCTTATAATCCAATTTTAATGACTTTTATAAATTCGGAGTATTGAAATTCCTCCCTTCTTACAAAGATTATGTCCTCGGAATCGAGTCAATTTACAAGCTTATGTATTATGACATATTAAGTGAGATTCTAACTAGGACCAATTAACTTAATTATTCAATAGTATCTACCATGTTCTATTTCATAATCTCTTCTTCATAATAATATTGAAACCTCACAACTAATTTTAAATTTTAGATGTAGTTTGCTACATTCATCTAATATTATGAATCTTTATACACACTCTCTTTATCTAGACAAGATCAATTCCCTCAACTAGACTTTCTTCAAAAAAAACTTAGTGGTTTGTTACTATAAAATCCATGATTAATAAAAAGAAGGGTGACTCGAACTTCTCAGCTAGAGTTGGGGGTGGGAATTGTTGTTCATTTGAACCTTTGATAATTTTATACCATGATTCCAAATTGTGACACTAACTAGCGAACTCAACAATTTTATCCAGTTCTTCAAGTGTTTTAATGACACTATAAGTCAATTTGTATAAGGATAAACAAACCCTTTAACTTTATGGTATTCTTTGTCAAAGAACATAAGCATAATCACCATTATCTCAACTGAAATCACCAAATAAGAACTATAAATATAAACATAAATGCTCATCTTTCTATATGGTTCCTCAAGACAAACTAATTTCAAAATCTCTATCCATAATCATAGTTACGTGGATCTCATGTCTCAATATGACAATAATTTCATCTTAATCTATAAGTCTAAAGAAATCATTTAGCTTACAAGAAACTTCAAATAACGAATCTTAACCGGATAATCATTAATGACATCTTTGCCATACAATTGGATAATCTTAACCGGATAATCATAAACTCATAAAGTCTTTGACATCTTTTCCATATATCACCATAAATAAACTCACTTTTAAACCAATTATATCCAACAATTGGAAAGTTACCATTTTTAAACCATACCTTAATATAATGACTTTAATGTTTTTTTAAAAGTCATACCTTAATATAATGACTTTACTTGTCATCCACATCAATAGCTAATGCACAAATATCTAATTCTTTCTCATAATTTTCCAAAATTCAAGAAAAATTCAAGAGTGGTCTTGATTTAAAGAGAAAAACTAGTAGATTGTTATAACTTTTTTATTTAAATTCTCAAAACTTAATTAGTTATAACAAATTAAAATTTTAAGAGTAATGTTTTGAGAGAGAAAATAAATATTTTTCCATTTTTACCCATCTTTATAGATTATAATTGATAAACATATATAATAATTACACAATTGTCATCAATCAATATTAGCCCTTGGTTAAGTTCATTCAATGGTTAGATTTGATTCTTTAGGTTCTATGAATAAAAGGTGGTTATATATATATATATATATATATATATATATATATATATATATATATATATATATATATATATATATATATATATATATATATATATATATATATATATATATATATATATATATATATATATATAGACAAAAGTTCATGCGAGAACCGTTGTTAGCGCGAGAACCGCGAGAACCAATCTAAGCCGTCCAATTCCCCCTCCTTCAATGTCATTGCCCACACATGAATTCCTCACATGCACCCTGCTACACCCTATCCCTCCACGCTCTCCATCCATGATACTTCCCATATCCAAGGAACGGTTAAGATTGGTTCTCGCGGTTCTCGCACTAACAACGGTTCTCGCATGAACCCTCCCCTATATATATATATATATATATATATATATATATATATATATAGACAAAAGTTCATGCGAGAACCGTTGTTATATATATATATATATATAGACAAAAGTTCATGCGAGAACCGTTGTTAGCGCGAGAACCGCGAGAATCAATCTAAGCCGTCCAATTCCCCCTCCTTCAATGTCATTGCCCATCCATGAATTCCTCACATGCACCCTGCCACACTCTATCCCTCCACGCTCTCCATCCATGATACTTCCCATATCCAAGGAACGGCTGAAATTGGTTCTCGAACTAACAACGGTTCTCGCATTAACCATCCCCTATATATATATATATATATATATATATATATATATATATATATATATATATATATATATATATATATATGGTAGAGACATTGGGAGAAGACTTTTAAAATAATAAGGATATGAAGTAATATGGGCTATTGATAAGATTAGATCTAAGGTTGTTATGGTTGATTACATTTTGGTAACTAAAATGAATATTAAGTGGGAAGGGTATGGAAAAAAGTGACTAGAGGGATAAAAAGGTTAAAATGCGTGGAGAGTGACAGTCACTCTTTTAAAGGAGAGTCTCTTTTGAAAACGCAGCACCTCCTAAATATCTAATCTACATATCCTTTAGATAGTAATCTTTTTTTTAAATAATTACAATGTAGAAAAGAAAAAACTATGCTCTTTCATTTTATAGCAATATTTTATATTTTTAAAAAATTGGAACTATGTTGCACAATATTTACAATGTGTAACACCAATTTCGCACTGTGATACATATATTTTGGTGGACGCATTTGGTGTTGTGTTGCACAACTTTTATAGTATTTACACGACGTTAATTTGTTGCACACCATTGACACTGTTTGTGGAACACCCAGGTTTGATTACCCCTAATTGTGTGTTATTTTATATTAAGCGTTATATGTGTGTATGGGGTAGTCTACATGTGTTTAAATGTGTTGCTAGAAGTGTAAGGGCCAGAAATGTCAAAAACTGAAACTTATTAAGTTGAGGGGTTGTTTTGCTAATTGTGTAAAGATGATGATGTAACTTTGACTCCTAAGGAGTCAAACCACCTACATGAAACTTCTTTGAGAATACACACACATACATAACCTCTGCTCATCTTTGTGCTTTGGAATTTTGGACAAGAAATCAGAAATATTTCCTAATCAGTAGCTGCATATCAGTGTTTGAAGCTTTGAGGTATAATTGGTTTATTTAGAAATCAAGTTTAATGGGTCAAATGGTTCATATGGTTGAATCATGGTGTTTATTATATTAATTGTTGTTATTTTGATGTTATGAACTGTATTGGGTGTAGGAAAACACCCATATATGATTTCTGGTCGTTAAGTTTGAGTTTGGTAGGTGTTTGATTCGGAAAACAGCATATGCAGTCGTGAAACTGCTGATGTATGTGCAGAGGCATGGTCGTGCCTATGGTAGGTACGGGTGTGCCTATTCTTGAGGTCTGAGCGTGGCAAGCCCTAGCTCATGGGGTCCGGTCGTGACCGGTACAGGCGAACCTACATAGGGTACGGGCGTGTCTGGGTACGTCCATGCCTGAAGAACCCTTGGCCGTACCTTTTAGGAAGGCACGGGCGTGCCTTGTGCAGAGCACGGGCGTGCTTCTCCCCTGCTCAGTTTTCATTAAGTGCAATATGAAGGTGTTATTGATATACATGTTATATGACTTGTGTAGGATCGTGAGTAGATTGCTATACAACTCTTGTTCAGTACTATATCGAGTAAATGCTTATAAGGTGAGTCTCCTAGACTATTACTCATATGAGCACTATGTAGTTATTACAGTAGAATACAATCATGTGACTATTATATGTGTTTATAGCATATTGCTTTGTACGGTAGTGGCTCAGATTCAGTATAGTACTGTAGCTCATGTTGCTGCCTTGGGTCTAGAACCAGTTTGACCACAGATATTATGTGTTGTATTTTGCAGGTACCAAAGACAAGGGCAAAGCTCCTGTTTGACCACAGTTTTGAGATAGTCTTTTGTTTTGGTGTAAATATTTTAGCTTTTGATGTCAAATACGAGTGTACATGTGAATACCTTCTTGTTAGAACTCGTTCTAAAACTTGTACGCTTCCGCTCTTATGTAAATTACATGTGATTATCTTCAGTAAGTGTTTTACAAGTGGTTTTAAGTTATTTTATAATTTGGGGCGTTACAGTTTGCACTTCCTTACACTACGTTGCACATTTTTTACATTGTTTTGCATAACTTTACAACATTGTATTGCATAGTTTTACGATATAGCATAGCACAGTTTTTACAACATAATTTTACAAAGTTCTTTGCACTGGTTTGTACATGGCTTTGGTACACAATATTTACATTAGTGTGGGTGTTTTTTACGTGCAAAAAAACCCTAGATTATCCATTTTTTATTTTTATAAAGTTAACTGTTAAAAAAAGATTAATGATTAACGTATTTGTATTACTTACATATATAAAAAGTTGCTTCATGTTTATATGTTGTTAAAATGTAAATGAAAAAAAAAAGACAACAAGTTCTAACGTATAGCTCAGAAATGAGAGAGAAACTTAGTCAAAAATGCCAACTAGTGAAGGAAAAATGAATGAAACCGTATTAAATAATTATCCAAATACACCTTAATAAAGATAAGACAGATGAAAACTTATTGTTACTTTATATATATATATATATATATATATATATATATGGGAGTGTTCATTCGAGAACCGTTGTTAACGCGAGAACCAATATCAGTCGTTTCTTGGATATGGAAAGATCATGGATGGAGAGCGTGGTGGGATAGAGTGTGGCAGGGTGCATGTGAGGAATTCATAGATGGGCATTGACATTGAAGTTTAGGGAATTGAACGGCTCATGAGATTGGTTTTCGCGGTTCTCACGCTAACAGCGTTTCTCAAATGAACTTTTCTCTCTATATATATATATGCAAAAGTTCAAACGAGAACTATTTTTATACGAGAACTGCGAGAACTGTTTTTAACGTCATTAATGACTCATTGATAAGGGTATTTTGGTAATTTTCATATTACCCAACCTTAAATTGCGTCCGGATGAGCCGCCGTTAATTTGTAAGGCTTGATTTTTCTGAAATAACTCTCATTAATATCAAACATTAAATTGATATAATAAAAAATTATTAATGCATTACACATGTCAAACATTAAATTGATACAAGAATCTTCTACTATAAATAAAAGACTAATTTGATAAATTTTATTAGACAATCAAAAATATTTATTTAAAAAAATATTTAATCTTGACCATTCATTCACCTTATAATCAAAAAATCAATTTTGAGTTTTTTCAGTCAAAATTATTAGAGATAATTTCATATATGCCCTTATTAAATCATATAAAATCATATTTGCTCATCTTAATTTATATATATCATATTTACCCTTTATAATATTTCAAAATATTATATTAATCAAATTCTTAGGGGGCGTTTGATTCAAGTATTGATTTTGGGAGGAATGAGATTTATAGTAGGATTGGGATTTGGTGGGATTTAAAATCCCAATCCTTTGTTTGGTTCACCTCATCATCCATCCAAGACACCAACACAACCCCACCACCAAACCGCTGCCTTCACTGCAAACGCCGGCCACCACCTCACCGCCTCCCTTCTCTGTGAACGCCGGTCACCACCTCACCCTAGCTCACTGCTCCCAGATCTGCGAACGACGGGGATGATAGAGGGTTGCAGCGGCGAACGTGGCGACGGCTAGGGTTTTCTTCGTGGGTTTCTTCGTGGCTAGGGTTTTCGACGGTTTTCGAACGGCGAACGTCTAGGGTTACAGAGAACGGTGAATGGTTTCTGTTGATTAGGGTTGCAGCGAACGATGAAGGCGAACGGCGACGGGTTTTCTTCGTGGGTTCAAATCTCATTTTCATGAAATCCTACGAAATACCACGAACCAAACTCACCCTGAGTTTTATCATTCTAATATATTTTTATAATCATTTTAAATTCATTTTTAACTATAACTAATAACGCTTAATTTTATTACCCTTAATTGTAACAATAATGATTGATGACTTATATAAGAAGTACAATCACGTCTCTTTGTATCATGATATTACGTTTCTGCCGTCAAGTCTGTCATCCCATTCATGTCGTTGTTTTACCGCTGGTTAAAGTGTTGATGTTGTATGTCGTCATTTAATCTAGTAATAAGTAGAATAAAATAGTAAGAGAATATGATATTGTGATAGTAATTAGAGGTGGCGCTGATAAAGAAAGCATAGAGAGGGAGTAAAATAGGTTTCACACGGGTGGGTGTGTTTTGCATATAAAAGTAAGGATCGACGTGTCTATAAAGCAGCAGTAAGATGGAGGATATGAGTCGGCCCCCACCTCCACCTCCATTCCATCTTCATCACATCGATCCATCTCTATTTTTGTTGAAGCAACCAATTTCACAATAATATATCCTAATTGCAGCCGCTTTTTCATTCCATTTCCATTTCCATGCCATCTCTCTCTCTCTCAGTGACAAGTTTTTGGGAAACAAATAAAATTGGTAGGGCCCGACCCACCCGTTTATGTATATATACCCAACACCCATCCCCTCAACATGCACTCCATCCATTTCACATCTTCTATTCCCTTGCTATAGCTAATTTAGAAAGAAAACATAACACAACTTAACTATTGCCTTTCCCTTTGCTTTGCTACCAACTAAGCCACAACACCCCCTCCCTCCCTCTCTCTCTCTCTATCTCTTTTTGTTTGTTTTCTTGTTTTCATTTGTATTGTTATACTTATTTTATTTTAACTTCATTGCTTGCTAGTTCCCTCTTTCACAAACACCCAGACTTTTTTAAGACATGTGTAACCCAACACCATCTTCCCCATCCAATTTTGTCATCACCCCCAACATCATTAATACCCATAACAATCATCATCATATTAATGAATCAAAATCTACCCATCATGACATTGATCACCTTCATTCATGGCCAACCCCTTCTGAGGTAATATTTCATTAATCAACCTTTCCCATATATATACACTTCCTTTTTTTAATGAAAGAAACTAGCTTAAAGTTTCTTCAAGTAATATTAAAAGTTTTTATTTTTTAGAAAAAATATATATAGTTAAAGATTGATTGATTGCTTTCCTTAATTTTGGGCTTATATATTTAATTTTGTGTATATATCCTTGCAGGCATTGGAGGAAATGAAAGCCATTGGAAAGATTTCTGGACCAACAGCCATGACCGGTTTGCTATTATACTCGAGAGCTATGATCTCCATGTTGTTTCTTGGCTATCTCGGAGAGCTCGAGCTCGCGGGTGGTTCTCTCTCCATCGGTTTCGCAAACATCACTGGCTATTCCATCATCTCCGGCTTAGCCATGGGTATGGAACCCATTTGTGGCCAGGCATACGGAGCCAAACAAATGAAACTACTTGGAATAACCCTACAAAGAACAGTTCTTTTACTCCTCTCAACCTCTCTTCCAATCTCTTTCATGTGGTTTAACATGAAAACCATTCTGCTATGGTGTGGACAAGATGAAGACATCTCATCTGCAGCTCACACTTTCATTGTTTATGCCATTCCAGACCTCTTCTTGCTCTCTCTTCTTCACCCTCTTCGTGTTTATCTCCGTGCTCAAAACATTATCCTCCCTTTAACTTACTGTTCAGCACTTTCGGTTGTCCTGCATGTACCTCTTAACTTTCTGCTTGTTGGGTATTTCAAGATGGGGATTTCAGGGGTGGCGATAGCAATGGTTCTCACAAATCTTAACTTGCTTTTCCTTCTCTTCACCTTTGTTTACTTCTCTGGGGTTTACAGGGACTCATGGGTGACACCAAGTGCTGACTGCCTCCGTGGATGGTCTTCTTTGTTAGGGTTAGCAATTCCCACGTGTGTGTCCGTGTGTCTCGAGTGGTGGTGGTACGAGCTAATGATAATGCTGTGCGGATTGCTCATAAACCCAAAAGCAACAGTCGCTTCAATGGGGATACTAATTCAAACTACGTCTTTGGTTTATGTTTTCCCCTCTGCATTGAGTCTTGGAGTGTCAACCAGGGTTGGGAACGAGCTAGGGGCAAACCGACCTGCTAATGCTCGGATTTCGATGATTGTTTCCATGTTGTGTGCTGTGGTGTTGGGGCTAACGGCAATGCTGTTTACGACGCTGATGAGACACCAGTGGGGTAGATTTTTCAGCAACGACCCGGAGATTCTTGAGCTCACGTCGATAGCATTACCGATAGCAGGGTTGTGTGAGCTTGGAAACTGCCCGCAGACGACGGGTTGTGGGGTGTTGAGAGGCAGTGCAAGGCCAACCATTGGAGCCAATATAAACTTGGGATCGTTTTATTTGGTTGGAATGCCGGTGGCTATCCTCATGGGGTTTGTTTTCAAGATGGGGTTTGCAGGACTTTGGTTAGGATTGGTTGCAGCTCAGGGATCATGTGCATTCCTAATGGTTTATGTTCTTTGTAAAACAGATTGGAGCCTTCAAGTAGAAAGAGCTAAAGAGTTAACAAAATCTTCACCATCGAGGAGGACCGATGATGATGATGTTAATACACCGGTACTCATGATGTTACCGGTGTCGAACAAAAACGCCATGGATGAAGCTAACTATAATCTTGAAGATATCAGGGTATGTGATATGAAGAAATTACCAGCTGAGACAGAATGTTGTTCTCTTGAAACAGATCCTCTGATCATTAATATTCGTTAATTATAATCATAACGACGACACTGGATCATCATATATTTACATTTTTTTTTCTTTGATCAATTCCTTGTTTTTATTTATATTTAACCCCCCGGCTGGCCTGATGGATCCATCATCATGTGATCGATATATGATGATATTGAAGATTGTAGTATTTGACACTGATTCTAATATATTAAATTATTTAGCAAGTAGTTTAATTTTAATTGTTCTTAACTAATTTATCTATATATAGTTCGTTAAATTAATCTGTTTAGCTTTTTCTAGCTTTCTGCTAGTATTGGCTGTATATTTTTCTTGATTCTGATGCTTTTCTTTTACCCAAAAAAGGTCATATATGCAGTTGTAATTGCTGACCTATATATGCATAACAAAAGAATAAATTTAAAAAAAAAATTAATTTTACCGACAGATCAAGTATGTATATATAGTGTTTTTTGTACAAGAACTGCGAGAACCATTTCTGGCCAATCATTTAGTGTCTTGTCTTTTTTATTTAATATAAATAGGAAAGGTAGTATGGACATTTGTACATTTCCCCCACTTTTTTAAAACTAATATATCCATCAAACGAAAATGTATTAAGTTGTGAAAATTATACTAAATTAACGAGAAAATTATGCTCTTTAATTTAAGACCGGTCTTAATATATTTTTTTGAAAAAAAAATTACACTTGTTGGGTTTTTTTTTTCTGCTACAGCACGACATGTGCACTTGGGCAACTTTTGCACAAGTGCAAAATTTGCAGTAGTGCAAAATTTGCACTAGTGCATATCTACATTTGTGCTGAAAAACTAGGTGAATATGTGCATATGCACTAGTGCAAGTTTTGCACTTGTGCAAAAGTTGAGCTGTAGCAGGAAAAAAAAACCCAACAAGTGCAAAAAAAAATTCTTGAAAAAATATATCAAGACCGGTCTTAAATTAAAGAGCATAATTTTCTCGTTAATTTGGTATAATTTTCGTAATTTAACACATCTCCGTTTAATGTATATATTAGTTTAAAAATGTGGGGGTATTGTGAAAATGTCCAAACTACCCTTAACTAATTAAGGATAAGTTTGATTAGTTTAAGGTTGTTTATTAACAACTCTTTAATCTCAACCCTCCATCTCTTTGATCAATAGCTATCATTGGTTCTCGCAGTTCTCGTACGAAAAACGGTTCTCGTTTGAACCGTCCTCTATATATATATATATATATATATATATTCATTTCTTTCAGGATCGTTAAATAAAAACTTGAGGCAAGCAATAATGTATTTATAAAATGTAATTATGATAAAGTACCTTCTTTGATTAAACAATCTTGATTACACTTGTCTTTGCGACAATCTTGACATACATCTGGAGATATGAATATTTGAAAATATAAAGACTTTGAACATTGAGAGGTTGAGAATCGAAGAGAGAGTTTTTTAGGGGATTGCATAACATTTTTGAAAAAACTAAGAGATGATTAATACTAAGTCTTGAGTCTTCTTTTATAGGCATCTTTGATGACTTAGTAACTAAGGATAACCGGTTATGGACTTCAAAGCTTTCTTAAATTTGATGCATTTGATAAAGTTATTTGTCTTGTTTTGATAATTTTCCACATAGCATCTTTTGCTTTTGCTTTTGAAAAGTTTCTTGTCTTCTATTGATAATTGAAGATGCTTTTAAAAAGTCTCTTGTCTTCTCTTGATAATTGAAGATGATTTTTGAAAAATTTCTTGTCTTGACATCTTTTGATCCTTCTTAATTTACCTGTATTTTTTATAATCTTTTGTTTTGAATAATTCGTTCTTCTGAAATACCAAGAAATGTATTTCATATGTATGAATAATATAGTTTGAATAAAACAAGCAAATTTTTCTGCAAAGACAAATCACCAAACTCACACAACATTTTACATTGTGTCGTTCAATTATTTATTACACCATTCATATAATTTTAATTAAAAGGACTAAATTCTGCATAAGGGTCTTGAGCATCTTGAAGTAAAGACTCATGAGCCATATCTTGAGTAGAACTTGTAGGAGAACCTTGTTTGATTTCTTGAATTAGTCTTCTGATTTCATCTTTTGAGTTTGCAGCCATGAACTGTTTTATTTAATCTTCTTCATTTTCTTCTAACGGACTTGGAGGTGGTGCTATAGAAGCAGCTGCAACTCCAAAATTGATTTGATAATATTTTGACACACCTTGAACAGTCATTTGTTCTATCTGTTTTACTGGAAGTTTGTCTCACCATTTAACTCAAACAATTCTCTGAAGTAATGGAGGGGAAGATCCAGTGCTAGGAACAATCGTGAATGTCCATGACATAATCCATGGGATTTTTAATAGAATAGAGTATTGAATCAAATATTCAAAATCAGGAATATCTTGAATAAAGATATCTTTGAATTTAAGAAAACCTTCTTTAACACATGCTGGAAAAGTGTCAAGAATGTTTCCCGAATATTTGAACCATCGAACAAACCATCTTGGATAGGAACCATTAAAATTCTTATCAAAGAAGATGAACCATGAATGAGTAAAACTTCTTAGATATAGAAAGTTGAACCAAGCATCTTAATAATCATAATAATTATATGAAGGATATTGGGAAAAATTTAATAAGGTTTTGTTAGTGTATGGTCGAGCTCTCCATTCTTGAATAGTCATAATATGGAATATCTGGGCTTTGCTGTACTCTATCAGATCAGATTTAGGTTTGTAGGTATGAATGACTTTAATAGATCCAGTATCTATTAATATGGCTTGATAGTATTCTCTTGTTTTATAAATATCTCCAATAAAAAATGAATCTTTTGGGAAGAGAAAATATGTTAAAGTAAGAAAACTTTTTGCATGTAATTGCAACTCATAGTCTTCTAGTATTTTAATAATTTGAGAATTTGAATTGTTTATATATGAGCTGGGTATGTGTTTTGAAGGAGAAGGATTTATTTTTTGTTGAAATGGAGAAATAGTAGTTGCAGATTTGATAATTGAAGAACTTGATGATCCTGGGATTGTGATAGGTGTTTTAACTAATGATGAGTAGGATGATTTCTTTGAAGGGGGAGTGATTGGAGAAAATCTGTTTTGAATAGGAACAGGAGGAGGTGTTTGGCTTTTGAATGGGGAAAGAATCATTTTTTTCTTTTGATCATTTGTATGAGTAAAATTTTGAGACGTCATTTGCCCTGTAGGAATTCTCTTGATAAGAAATCTGGTAAAGAGTTGTTTTTTCCTTTGATAAATTCAATTTGAAAATCAAAGTTACTAAGCAAGGCTTGCCATCTTGCAAAAATTTGTTTAGAAATAATATTTTTAATATCATTTTCTAAAATTGGTTTTGCAGATTGACAATCGACTCTTAATAAAAATGGTTTCATGTAAAAATCGTCTTCAAATTTATTAATACATAAAACAATACTTAAAACTTCTTTTTTAACAGTTGAATAATTTTTTTGGGTATCATTCCAAGTATCTGAAAAATATCTTACTAATTCTTCTTTTGCTTGATCATTAATTTTTTGTTTAAGTATTCCACCAAATCCTAGATCACTAGCATCTGTTTCAACTATAATTTTAGCATTAGGCTGAGGAATATTTAAACATGGTAAATATTTAATTTTTTGTTTAATTTGTTTGACAATATTTGTGTGTTCTTGAGTCCAAGGCTCAGGGTTCTTTTTGAGTCTTTTATATAGGGGTTTACATATCGTTCCTAAATTTTGGAAGAAATCATGAACATAATTGAAACATCCTAAAAATCTTTGAAGTTGTGTTTTATCTTTGATTTCGTCAGGGAATTTATTAGCAAATTCTAGGCTTCTTTGGATTGGTCTAATAGTTCCATTAATAATTTCATGTCCTAAAAATCTTATTTGTGTTTGAAACAGACTCATTTTTGAGGCAGATACAACTAATCCATTTTTATGAATTAAGTCATAAAATATATTTAAATATTTAAAATGTTGATCAATAGATTTTGAAAAGATTAAAACATCATTTATGTACACAATAGCAAAGCTACTTATAGGAATAATGATGTCATTCATAATATTTTGAAATTCTGAAGGAGTGTTTTTAAGCCCAAAAGGCATAACATTCCATTCATAATGTCCAAAGGGAACATTAAAACTAGTTTTGTATTTATCTTGTTCATGAATTTGTATTTGCCAAAATCCAGATTTCATGTCGAACTTTGAAAAGATGTTTGAATCGTGTAATCTTTTTAATAAATCTCTTTTATTTGGTATTGGGTATCTTATCCATTCTAAAACTTTGTTTAAAGGTTTGTAATTAATTACTAGTCTGGGAGATCATCTCTCAAGCTCAGCGGAATTCATAACATAAAAAGCTGAACAAGACTAAGGGGATTTAGATGTTCTTATAAGTTTTTTATTTAATAATTCTTGAATTTCTTTTTTACAATATTCTTGTAATTCAGAAGATATATGAATAGCTCTTGATTTTGAAGGTATATTTTTTTCGTTAAAATTTTTTATATAAGGTAGTCTAACAATATGTTGCTTTCTATCCCAGAAAGCATTTGGAATATTATAACAAACATTTTTTTCAAAATTTTCTTTTAATTGTATAATTTTGTTTTGAGTAATTTTTTCTTGTATCTGATTAGAAATCTTTAATATACCGATTTCATTTATTAAATTTTTTTCTTGATTTATTTTATTATTCAAGTTATTTAATTCTGTAAAAACAATTGGCTTAGTAAATTTGAAAACTATTTCTTTGTCTAAAACTTTAGTACTAATTTCATTTTCGTCGATTGTAATAGGATAAAGTTGATTAATAAATGGTGTTTCTAATATTAGAGTAGAAGTTAAATTTTTTGAAAGAACAAGAGAAGTTTTATAACAATAATCATTGTTACATATATGAACATCTGTAACTTTGTATTTGATGTTTTAAGAAGATCCATCAGCAGTAGCAGCTCGAGTAGTGGTTTTTTCATAATACTTGGTTGGAATAATTCCTTCTTGAATGCAATTTATATCTGCACCACTATCCATTAATGCTAAAACTGTTATTCTGAATTCATTTGCTATACAAAGATTTATATAAGTATTCCATCTTTGGTATGATATAATTTTTGGAATTTTATTTTGATCTATTTTGTTATTGATTTTATTAATATTATGCGTATTATTTTCTTCATTAATTTCTTTTCCTTTTTCTATTTTTGTTCATCTTTCTTTTATTAATCTTGTTAGAATCTAGAGGGGGGGGGTGAATAGGTTCTTTAACTTAGTTTACCAATTTTTACACTTATAAAATTTGTAAGTTGTGTTACAAATATTTTTCTTGAAGTTTATAACACAACAAATATATATACTTGAAATAAAGAGAGTAAGGGTAGAGAGATATCACCAATTAGTAGACAAGAGATTTATAGTGGTTCATGCAAGTGTTAACAAACTTGCACTACATCCACTCCTTGGCCTCACCCACCAAGAGTTTGCTCCACTAGCTTCTCTCTTTGAAGGTAGAGATAAACCTTTTACACTTCTCTTTTTCACTTGCAAGATTTAACACTTCAAACTTGCAAGTAAGGTAAAGATAACCTTGCTTCACTCTAATTCTATAGGCTATAGTTGATCCTTACTTCTCTCTAATTCTAAAGGCTAGAGATGATCCTTACTTCACTCTAATTTGAAAGGCTAGAGTTGATCCTTACACTATTACAAAATATATAGAAAGATGATGTAGTGTTTAAGTTTTGAAAGCTTTGCTCTTGGTTGATTCTTGATCTTGAATGATAGATGAATTATCAAAGAATATGAGCTCACAAGATAAGAATATATGTTCTATGTTTTAGCTGTACAAGAGTTGAGTAATGAATGAGGTTTGAGTAGGTTTAAATAAGGAAAATGAAGCAAGCTCAAAAAGTGTCCAGACATCTCACGGTCGATATACGGTCGACCGTAAAACCGTCAGCGTACTGGAGCATTTTTTAGCCTTTCAAATATAGACGTTGGGCTTTTACCAAAACCACACATAACTCAATTTTACTATAAAAATTCACTGAAAAAGAGCTTGGCAAAAGTTAGGTTGATTCCATACTTCTTAAGTTTGAATTTTAACACAAAAATGGAACTTTGAAAACCAATACAAAAAGCATGTTGGAATTTTTCTTCTTTGAGAGATTCCTTTGCTAAATATGTTGTTGTATTGTTTCAAAGATGTATTATATTTTGGGATTTGCCAAAATAAGAAGTCTTGTATTAATTCAACTAAGCTTGTGAATTTTATAAAAAGTTTGTTAATTTTTATAGAAGTTTTTATAAAAATAATTTTATAAAAGACTTAAACTTGTTTAATTTATTATTCTTGTAAGCTCATATTTTCCGAACTCTTGTTTGTAGATTTCTTCGTTATCGGCTTTGAAGAATTCATCTTCACTTGTTGAGTACGAGTTCGGCTGACTTCAAGAAGGACAATGTTTAAGAATTTTGAGTTGTGCAGCGACGGTTGATTCACGGTCGACCGTGGGATCGACCGTGAAGGCTGAATGTTTACTTTTATCTTGTTATCTTCTTTTCTTGTTGAAACAAAGTCTTTACTTGTTTATTCTTCACTTAATCATCAATTTGAGGTTTGCTAACATTGAAGAATATAGATATGAACATATGAATATTTTTGATAAGCAATAGTATCACATGTTAATATTTTTATCATCATCAAAACAAGGAGTGCACTTTTAAATGTATGACCATGTATGCACCAACAATCTCCCCCTTTTTGATGATGACAAAATATGCAACATTTAATTAATATTGCTACACAAAAATATTCATGTTAACAATGTTGCATAACTATATTCTTCTCCCCCTTTTGTTAAATCAAAAAGGAACATTCTTCTTCCCCTATTGATCTAGCACAAAATATGTGATGAAGCTCCCCTTTGATCTAAGCTCCCCCTTGATTTATGATCCCTTTAAGCTAGCACTTGACACAAGATAGACAAAACAAAACACAAGTGCAAGATATACATAAGTATATGCATAAACTTAATTTAGGAAAAATCAAATATACTCAAGTAGGAATCATGAGAGAATTATGCATCATTATCTTGTTTTTATGCTAATGATAGGAAGTGAGGTTGTGAACAAATATATACGAAAATTTTCTTTTTGTTGGTAACTCCCCCTTAAAATGTGCAAATTATGTTAAGGACAACCAAAATCCACAATCCTAATCTTAACTTAAGTATCAAAAATTTCTTCGCTCTAGATTGTGGAGATTATCTCAATATTAGTTTATGTTGGAGTCTGCCCACTGACACACGTGCGCCAATTGATCACTACCGATGATGTATGGGCCTATCGGGTCATACACCGGGGGTTGATCTTGACAACAACCTAAAAGGGAGGGTTGGAAATGAATAACTAAAGATGGTTGGTAATCTGGAAGGGTTAGCGACGCTAAACCCTGCTGTCGCTAACTTAGCCGCGTTAGCGGCGCTAACCTTAACTGGTTAGCGGCGCTAAGTCTGGGCGGCTAGCGCTCTAACCCATCTGACAGATTACAACTTTATTCCCTCCACCTCCATGCTCCACCAATGCATGTTAAAAAGTGGGGTATCTTCTCAGGCCGGTCCTTGGGGATATCAGAGGCAAGAGAAGACCATTTTATGCATGCATTCTCTTTTGAATTCTCTCTAATGTTCGTTTATGTTCATGGTGAAAATACACACACATAAGGAAACATTTTGGGGTTGTTCTTGTGGGTGTGAGAGAGAGCCGAGAAAAGAGAGGTTCCTGGAGTTCTTGAGGTTGTTGTTCCAGAGATGGTGTCTCCATATGGTGTAGGACACTTAATGGCTTGCTAGTACCAGTAGATCACGGTTTTTCCCGGGGTGGACTTCGATAGAGAAGAAGGTGCTATAGCTCGGGTTCATGATCTACATCTACTCCAGGGGATTCTTCAAGGGTATTTTTCTCCTCTCTTTCTGTTTTAAGTTGCATTTCTTGTTGTAGAGATTGGTACACAACTTGGGGTTCCTTTTGTGGTTTGTTTTTTTTTCTTTGTAAAATTTCGATTTTGGACTTGCATGCTTCCGCTGTGATGAACCATGAACCCCAACAGTGGTATCAGAGCCACCTCTACACTAGATTTGCACTTTGTGGCTTTGAAAATCCGAAAAATGTGATTTTTGGTTCTGTCCAGGGTTTAGCGGCGCTAGCCCGTAGTTAGCGGTCGCTATCTCGTCTTGCGATAGCGCCGCTAAACTGGTGTTAACGGCGCTAACTTTTATAGTTAGCGCCGCTAACCCGTCTGGCAGAATGCTTTTTTTGCCTAAAATCAATTTTGTTGGATCGATTGAGCTACTTGTTCTTTCTGGAATTTTGTTCCAGAATTGTTGTGTGTTTTTTATTAAGTTGCCTTATGTCTTGGTTGGTGTATTTATATGTGGATTAACATTTTGGCATGAAAATGGTTAATTGCATATACTTACATTGTGTATATATGACTATGGAATTTTGACTTGTTTAAGATTCCTAGTGCATATGTACATAGGATTATTAGTGCCTTGAGTGATTAGATAATCTTAACCAAGACATGTAAGATTTACATGGTTTTGTGTGGCACACCATGTGTAGTTTGTGATTTCTTGTATGTGGTTGTAGTATGTGCATCCGGTAACATTTATGAGCCATAAGACCTATGTGATGTGTTTGGTTGTTTAAATTAATTTATTCATTCATTTGGTGGTTTGTACCACAATGGTTTGTAATAATTTAATTTTATTCGGTTTGTAAATTTAACGGCTTGCATGCTGATTTCTATTCTTTGTAACTTGTGATATTAGCTTAGAATAGAGAATTGTGGCTTGCATGCCATTTCCTTTTAAATTTGTAAATTGTAAAAGGAGGACCGAAGCAACCAACAAGGACCTTGGAGGGTGTCTTGGCGTACTTGGATCCGAAGGTCGGTAGGAGACGCGATGGATCAAGTGGGAGAAGCACACATCGAGTCATTCGGTCTAGTCCTTAGATGACTTAGTCTTGCCCGTTGGCTCACGGGCAAGGCGCATAGGATGGGCTCGTTACCGGATTATATTACATGCGTGGTTGATTTTATTTTGTATATTTTCTTGCATGGATGTTTAGGTTCTTCGCATGCTAGAAAATTTTTCAAAATAATAAAATCAAAGAGTTTTTAAATTAGTTTACAAACTCCGCGCGCCACATAGACAAGAATTGGTTAAAAGTGTTTTAACCGGAGAAACAAAAACCCGTTTTTCAAAAGTAAATCTCACACCACCCGTAAGATGACACCGCCCAAATCTAGTGAAACAAGAGTGGTCGTCGAGTTCTAGCCGAGATCGATTTTGCGTAACTGTGTTGAAGGCGCGTGTGGCAACTCGCAAGGTCGGTTGTCGAGCTCTAGCCGAGCCGGCCATTGGGCTAGAGTACCACCGTGTATCTTGACGGACGATTTACAAATTCCAATACTTAAACGCAATGGTAGTTGTCGAGCTTTAGCCGAGCTATCAAAGTGTATTAATGAGGAATTGGTGTGGAGGGATCAAACATGCCAAATGGGTGCTATGAGTACCTAGGATCCCGCAAGTGCCTAAGAGTTGCGATCACGGATTGCAATTGGTAAATAGTTTACCTGCCTAAAATAGCTTCATGAAGTGATCCGCGGTAAACCCGTCATGGATTGGGGTATTTTGAGGTTCTTAGCCCTTGTTAAGATAATTTGGTTTTCTTAAATCAAGTGGGTAATTATTTTAACGAGGATTATATCGATTCTTACTAAAACTCGTACTCTTATTTTAGATGGCAAATCTTAACGAAACTACATCAAAACTATCATTTCGTTTGTTCCTGGAAAAGGAGAGACTCATAGGAGTGAACTTCGTTGACTGGTATCGTGTATTAAGGATTGTCCTTTAACACGAGTCAAAGTTGCACGTCCTTGAGGAGCCTCTTCCAGAGCCACCTGCTACCAATACGAACTGGGCCACAAGATACGCATGGGAAAAGCGTGTCAGAGATATACAAGATGTTTCTTGTCTCATGTTGTCGACTATGAGCTGTGAGCTGCGAAAGCAACTCAAGCATATGAGTGCGTACGACATAATTAACCAGCTAAAGGACATGTTCCCGCAGCAAGTTAGACAAGAACTTTTTGAGTATGTCAAGGCTTTGGTCGGTTATAGGATGCAGGAAGGCGGTGACGTAAGTGTTCATGTCCTTATGATGAAGACGTACATGGACCAAATGGAGAGACTTGGATTTCCCATAGGGAAGGAACTGATGGTGAATTTAATTCTCCAATCCTTGCCCACGTCTTATGAGAAGTTTGTCATTGAATATCTCAAAGACAATATGGAATGGTCCTTAAGTGAGCTACATGGCATGTTAAAGGCTGCTGAGTTGAACATGGTCAAAGGTAAGCAAATCTCGTCCATACCCGCTAAGGCTACTGGGAAACAAAAACATAAGAAGAAGAAATTGACCTCAAATGGAAAGCCTGGTTTGACTAAGCCTACCATAAACATGGAAGTTGAGGCAAATGAGATTGTGCCTCAAGATAACGTTCCACTTGGGGTAGTTTGCTACTTTTGTGGGGAAATTGGAAATTGGCGCCGTCACGCCTGCCCTAAGTGCCTGAATGAGCTAAGTATCCTAAAGTGGAAGAACGTTAGCTCCTCGACTTCAGGTACATTCATGATTATACTCTATTGATCTTCTGCTTCAATGGACTAGGTTTTTTGAACGCTAGTCAAAGCACTCACGTTTGTTACAAATTTGTTTGTTGCAAAGTGTAGGTGTTTATCCGAAGTAGGCCGATGATGCATGGAGAGCTGGAAGAAGTGAAGAGAAGCATAAGTGCTTGTCTCTTGCTAAAAGGATTGAAAGAGTTGATCTTGTCATTCCTACCAGCTAAATTATTACTTCATTAGATAGATGTTTTACACCCTCCGTGGCAAGAAGCATTGTAACTTTTATGCTATTGATGACGATGAATATTACTTTGAATTATGTTATTGTGGGTTTTAGAAATTTATTTCAAAGTTTATTCATGTCGTGGCATATGTAATAAGCTTTTTCTTAAGAAGTAATAATATGATCACGAGTGTTTATTGATTAGTTATCCTTATAACATTGGTGATTTGACCATATAAACAAGATTAACATCACCAAGGTCCATGTGGAATGGAACTTGGAATCTTTTGACTTCGAGTCATTAGTTGATGTTGATTTTTGCTTATAAAGTTAAATAACTAAGACGTCCTTCACTAGTTGATGTGGGAGGAATAAAAGTTTGTTGGGCTACACTTACACTTTTGTATAAGGGCCAATCAAACAAAGTCATAAGGATTAACTAAGCATAATTTGTTACCTTTACCAATGATGGTAGAAGAAAAGGGTATTAGAAAAGTGTTTGAAACCTGAGAGGTATTCAAAGCTCACCCGTAACAAATTCATAACAAAAGAGGGCAAAAGGGAACTAAAATACTCAAGTCTTAAAAGATGTTGAGATATAATAGATTTCTTGTTCATCATAAGAATTATGGGAATGTCTCATGATTCAACTATCCTAGGATACATGCTTTACATGGATCGCAAAGTGGAGAGACGGAACATACTAGTTATGATTCCATTTGATGGCTTAGACTTAAGTAACATGATAGATGGGTGTACTTGAGTTGTGGCGGGCAATGTTCTTGTTTAATAACAACAAAGATGGTCAAATTAGCAACCATGGAGGTTAGACTAGAAAGAAAGCTTTGCTTGTCTACCTCATGGATTAAAGTCATCTAGTCTACATTTAGTGGGAGATTGATGAACTTTAAAAGATGCTAATACATTTAATATGTTCTTCTTGGTTTTGGATGTTCTTTTCATAACCTTTTGAGAACTAAGGTGAATTGCTCGAAAAGGGAAATGAACAACTGAAGCATTCCAGTGGAAGAACGTGTGACTTAAATAATGACCTGATGTTGACACTAGCATTCAATCAGTAATGATTGGAACTTAACATGGCAATGTTGAAGTACTTGACATTATGATATTACCTCTTCACAAGTCTGGCAATAGTCATCATAAGACCGGAAATGTATTACATACATGAGGACGATGACTTGTTGATAATACATTGCATATGTATCAATTACCGGAATCTGTAGTGGACCTTGGGTCTACTAAGATAAGGAAAAGGTAATGAGATAAGCTATAATCTATGCTGGATTTCAAGGATTAGCTTGGATAATCCAACACCTAGATGAGATCAGTAAGGTGTATATAGATCTTTTGGATATAAGATCTGCATGGATTAGTTTGTAGATAACTTCAAATGCTGACTGGTCGGAATTGGTTTCATGATGATTGACCATGTGGAAGGTATCATATGAAGACATTCTTCCAGTAGATATGTTGAAGTTTACACGGACACTTACGCCGTTTCATGGCTGTATGATGCAAAGACCGTATTCCGTCATAGGAATTCAATGAGGAAGTGCTAGTAACACTGTCCGAAGGTGCTTTACATCTAAAAGTATCCATATAAAATCTACAAAACAAGGAAAAGGGTTGCCTTGGACTTCAACAAATATCTAAGTTTCGTGTTGTGAAAATCAAGCGGTTGAGTTTTCAATGAGCAATGATGAAACTTGGATATATGCCAGAGCTAGTGGGAGGGCTGTTGTTATCCTATGTAATATGTCATAATGGAGATAATGTCTTGATCATGTTTGTATGTAAGTTTGAATCAAGAATTATACGTCCATTAAGGATTAACAAAGCAATTTGAAAAGTATAAGAAATATCAAGATATGTTCATGTTGATCATATGATATGAGAGTAAATAATTACTCTGAGTGATAGTTTATGTTTTAAGGATAATCGCCAATTCGATTTGGGTTCGTGATCCTACAAATATTGTGTCGTTATTAAATGTGATTCTTAAAGCATTGGTGACTCTATAGAGATCTTCATGAAAACTATGAGAGTACGATAGCGTGATCACATAAGATTTTATTCTTAGAGCATCAATAACTCTATAGAGATCATTATGAAAACTATGAGAGTATGATGGCTCATGCAATTTTAGATCCAAGTGCTGTTTGTCTTATTGGATTCCTTAAGACAATGAAGGTATAACGGCTTGGACAAATTATCATAATTCCATCAACGCACACTTTGGAAGTGGTTGGTTGGAGTGGGGATACGATTATTATCAGAGTACACACGGAGAGCAATGGTGGCGGATCCGTTAACTAAGCTATAGTAACGGGTTAGTGATTTTATCAGACTAGGGCCTGCATATACTTGGCTTAAGTTTGTTTTAGTAATATTTTGATATGCTTTTCTTTTGGGAACGTTAAGCAATATTGTGCTTCTGCTTGTATCGATTATCAAATGAGGATTTGGTAATGCGCGTGTAGTGGGTACTCTCAGTAAGCCTTATTGTGTTCCAACTTAGCATGTTTTACCTCTTCCCTGAATGTTTTAACATTCTAAATGTTCACAGTCGGTCATTCTTCATGGGAAGGAAGTCTGAACTAAGACTGAGGGAAGTGATTGGTCAAGTGTCCAATGATTTATGATCGATTGGGACACAGGATGCAATACTTCACCTGTACTTGAAGTGTTCAAGTGACTGGACGACCCACACCTGATTTTACTTTGTGGTACATGTCATGAGTAAATCAGGATGATAACATCAGTTCATCCTCATACTGGAGATACATGTGTCTGCATCACTTTGGTTTACTTTGCTCTAGTTGTTTTCAAACGCAGTCCGTAACTGGTTGTTATAAAGGGAGCAGCTGGGCAAAGTATGATCACTGTAGTGAGAAATGTAGTCAAAGGAATTTGTTCCTCTGTTTAGAGAGATATCCCTGGGCCCCTCAATGAATGGTCGCTGACACCAAAATCCACGGCTGTGCTCAAGTGAATGATTAAAGAATCTGATTGCAACTTGTATGTTTTGGTCACCACTAATCTCAATCGGGAAACATAATCGTGAACGAACGGAGAATGACTAAGTACCATGTCTCGTGTTTACATGGATATCGCGAACAAAAGGATGTTTGATCCCTCATCAATAGGACCATTTCACTCTGGCTGCAGTTTGGTTTTTGTGAAGACAAAACCCATACTGACTTGGGGGCAGGATGTCTTACTAGAGGTCGCTCCTTGTCTGTGATGCTTTGGGTACGGTGTGTCATGTGCAAGTGGGAGTTTGTTGGAGTCTGTCCACTGACACACGTGCGCCAATTGATCACTACCGATGATGTATGGGCCTATCGGGTCACACACCGGGGGTTGATCTTGACAACAACCTAAAAAGGAGGGTTGGAAATGAATAATTAAAGATGGTTGGTAATCTGGAAGGGTTAGCGACGCTAAACCCTGCTGTCGCTAACTTAGCCGCGTTAGCGGCGCTAACCTTAACTGGTTAGTGGCGCTAAGTCTGGGCGGCTAGCACTCTAACCCATCTGACAGATTACAACTTTATTCCCTCCACCTCCATGCTCCACCAATGCATGTTAAAAAGTGGGGTATCTTCTCAGGCCGGTCCTTGGGGATATCAGAGGCAAGAGAAGACCATTTTATGCATGCATTCTCTTTTGAATTCTCTCTAATGTTCTTTTATGTTAATGGTGAAAATACACACACATAAGGAAACATTTTGGGGTTGTTCTTGTGGGTGTGAGAGAGAGCCGAGAAAAGAGAGGTTCCTGGAGTTCTTGATGTTGTTGTTCCAGAGATGGTGTCTCCATATGGTGTAGGACACTTAATGGCTTGCTAGTACCAGTAGATCACGGTTTTTCCCGGGGTGGACTTCGATAGAGAAGAAGGTGCTATAGCTCGGGTTCATGATCTACATCTACTCCAGGGGATTCTTCAAGGGTATTTTTCTCCTCTCTTTCTGTTTTAAGTTGCATTTCTTGTTGTAGAGATTGGTACACAACTTGGGGTTCCTTTTGTGGTTTGTTTTTTTTTTGTTTGTAAAATTACGATTTTGGACTTGCATGCTTCCGCTGTGATGAACCATGAACCCCAACAGTTTATTCATTTCTAATTGATATTTATTCATATACATTATGTAGCAAATGAAGATTTAATCATTGTTTGGACTATAATCTTATAGATCAACCTTTGTTTATACTTTCTTGAGTATTTTAGTACATGTAGGCCAACTTATGATTTTCATCTTTTCATGATGAGATAATGAATGTAGCATGTATAGTTTAATCAAGTAAGTGACCAATGTGTGCACTAAATTGATAATTATTTTGATTTTATGTATGAAGCACAAGATGTCATTTATGTATATTATCTTGATCTTCAAAGAATAATTCATGGTGTATGTAGATCAACATAGCATGAGAAATTAGGTATAGAACATAGGTATTTTTCTCAAGCATTACACATTTTGAATTAATTTAATATCTACGTATACTATACTCCCATCATTACTAGTATACAAAACTTTTCTAATTTCATGCAAGTTAAACAAAGATTTTGTAGTTACATGTTTGATTCATGATTACTTGTTATTTAATCTTATATTCTAATTTTCTTTTCCATTTATGTGTATTCAATATTCAACAAGATTAAGATGAAAAGTGTTCTCATGAATACACAAGTGTGCAATACATATACTATAATAATTATTTATGCACGTATGCCACATAGTTTCATGTGTCAAGTGATAATCAAATTAAGTATGTGACACATGAGATTAGTCATTTAAGTATATAGGCATACTCAAGCATATATCAAGATGACAAATAACATGATTTCTTATATGAGGCATAACTCATTATCTATTTTAACTATCTTGATTACAAAGAGTAATTCATTAAGTACCATGAAAAGATAGTAAGAGAGAACCACTTGCAACAATTTATATGTTAATTTATATTTCTTCACCATGTAATCATCTTCTAAACTTATTTCAAAGACTCTTTTGATAATGATCTTATATGAAAAGTACATCCATAAGATATCTTGACCATAATTCATTACATGATAATTATTCAACACTTGATGAGCATGAATGACATATCATAATGTTACATATGTTTAGTGATATTTCATGTAAGAATCACATATGTAATTTGATAACATTAAGAACAAGGATATGTCAAACATGAACCAAAGTATTATTATTTAGCATATCTTGTTGATGTAAATAGGATATCATGAGCATCACATATAAGTTGTATACAAGCATTTTACTTTTTCAAACCATATAAGATATAGAATTTAGGCATAAGGTTTGTGTAAATTATTTTTATTTCTCCGTGTATGCAATTACTTAATGAGCTCTTATAAAAGTAACACATGAAATGTTTGACTAAAATGGTTTTTCAAACTCTTATGTCATAACTCAACTTTTAGTTTGTGATTACTTTGAATTGTGAAGTGTATAAGATATAAGCAAGTTCTTATTTATTTAATGTAATCCTATCTTAACTTCATAATAATCATTTTATGACTTTGCAAGTTTAATTAGTTTATCACTTTTACTAATAGTCTTGACTTTTTTAACTAAGTTCTTAGAATTTGAGCCCAAGACAAGATATTCAAACTTTAACATCATAGGGAGTTGCATGTTAGCATATTGTTGCACTAAACCAAGGTAATATAATTTATTTAATGCACAAAGGTTTAGGCATAACATTTTAGTACCATAAACATGCTTTTATTCGTTTGTTTACAATGATGTCCACAAAATTTGTATGAGTTTTCAAACTAATAGGTGAAGAAGTGATTTAGTGATGAATGACAAGTATTAAGCAAGAGTAAATCTATGTATGAGCCTTAAATATAAAATTATTAAAAGTAACATCAAGCTCAAGGTCGAAGTCACGGTCGACCGTGGTTCGACCGTGGAGCACGTGATAGATTTAGAATTTTGAAAACCTCCAGAGGGTCGACGGTCGATGCACGGTATCGACCGTGTATCGACCGTGAAGCATCTGTTCACTTTTTCTTTATTTGTTAGACTTTTCAACAAATAAATAAATATATATATGTATATCTCAGTTATGTTTTGTCACAAACCCATTTTTCATCATATTAGTTTTCCTTCATTCTTTACCCCTAAACCCAAGGCTTAAACATTACACAAAATTGTTCATACATGATTCATGTTAGATTTATGTGTAGAGTGGAACCCTAAGAAGATAAAGAAGAAACAATGGTGAGGAATTTTACCTTTAGTGAAGAGGATTCATGAATCAAGTGAGAGATCTAGAATGAAGAAGCTTTCACTTGTAGATGGACTATGAATCCAACCCGGGTTTTAACCATAGTTTCAATCATAAGGTAAATTCTTGTTTCTTGCAATAAATTTTAAGCTTTTTGAGTGTCTAAGCAAAAATGGAGGCTAGGGTTTTTGTGGGGATGATGGGTAAAGTGATTAAAGTGGTAAGATGAGAGAGAAATAGGGCAAAATAGATTTAAAATCCGTCAGACATCCGACGGACGATCCACGGTCGACCGTGGCATCGACTGCGAGATTTCTTTCAATTTGATAATTTGGACAGTGGATCCACGGTCGATACACGGCTTCGACCGTGGTTCGACCGTGAACCTTCTGGAAGCACAATTTTGAAAGTTTTCACATAATCAACCTTTATTTCCTAGGGAACATGTTCAATCATTTCTAAACCAAATCTTATTGTATTAACTACTTCTTTCTTAAGTGGTTTAGTATTTATGTCCGCAACTATGATTTATCAAAGTAAGTTGTCTTAATTTGTGATATGATATCTTTTCAATTCTAAGACAATATTAGTTATGATAAAATCTAATTTGGTTCTTTAATCACTTAAACCCAATCAAAGTATATGACAATGAAATTCATGGGTTTGAAGCAAGCCATCAATTTTTGACAAATAATTTATTATTTAATTATACATTTCAATATATATAGAAATATATACCACATATTTCCATATCATTTAGATACTCTTAGCCAAAACATGATTTGTGAGAAATTTAAGCATTTGCATATGATTACTTAGGTAATATGATGAACATGTACATGGTACATCAAATTTTAAAGTATTGTTCATCAATATGCAATTTTTAACTTTAAGCACAATTTTTCTCACATTCAAAAGCAACTACTCTTGTTTAGATGTAGTTTAATTATTCTAACTTTATGAAATCATACATCTAGAATTATTTTCACAATTAATCAACTATCAATTTTCACAAATTTGATATATAATGATCTTCAAGATAGTTTAATGTTTGTCTAGCATATATCAAGACGGACTTCAAGTTATGATTTAGAGCACAAGTCCAAATGATATGAGTATAATTAATATGTCATTATAGCACCGCATATTTCAACTTTGTAACTCAATCAAAAAGCATTTCACATGAGTGTGGATTGAGCTTTGCAAGACATTCAAGAATATGATAAGTATTTTTAAGTCTTCTATATTACTAATAAAATACTAGTCATTTAAGATTAAGTTTTTATATCAATACTTTTTGATTTTCATGACACATTTAAATGATTAATTTCACACACATTTTTATTAGAATATCTTAGGAAAATTTTCAATTGTTACACATATAAATGAAGTTTTGGTAATATGTATCTACTTGAATGATCATCAAAACTTCAAATTAAAATGATGTGTTTTATAAATTTTCCAAGTCCAAGTAGTTTCTAAGATATCATCATACTATTCTTAGTACAAAGTGTGATTTTAAACCATTTTAATAGTTCATGAAAATGTTTGATAAAACATATTGTCTCATGTCTTTTATTAATATTTTTGCTACCCTTTATTTATTTTTATATCATACCAAGTTTTAATAAAATTCTAGATATAATAATAAACACAATTAAATATATCAAGTAACTACACATATGTTCTCATGGCACTTTCAACACATAGATGTTAACATATAAAGCTTTGATAAGTGAATGAGAAACTTATCTTGATTGTGTTTCATAAATGTAGTTCAAGAACGTTATTCTTGATGATTTGTTATCCAAGTCTTTCATCCACACAAAACTTCAAGTTGCATCAAGAATGATATTCAACCTCAATTGCAACCTACAACTCAAACATATTTCATATGTGTGGTACCCATCTTTTCATGGGTCTGGGATTGTTAGTATCAAAAACACCTACTTTGATCCACCTTGGTGTTATCTTGAAACCTTGTTCATTCCTTGAAGTTGGAGTATAAGATTTTATCAGATAACTCATGATCTCCTTCATCACTTGATAACTTTTGAATTCTAACATTCTTTTCTTTGAAGTTTACACAAGTAGAGCAACCTTGTGACATAATGTTAGATTTTCTTAACTCATTTATTTTCTTGACCAAGATTTCATTAAGATCTTTGAGTTTAAAATTATCATTCTCAACATTTTTCAAATCATTGATCTTGGTAATGAGTTTTGAATTAATATCAAGTAACATATCATATTTATCTTTTAGCTCATCATAAAGATTATGTAAGTAATCTTTACTACTAGAATCATTTATGAAAGATACCTTATTTTCTTTAAAAGCCATGAAGCAAGCAAGTTCTCTTGATCTCTCTTTTTCTTCATTTCTTCTTGCCTCAAGCTCTTCAAATTTACCTATATCTTTCCATAATCTCTTGGCACAAGTGTAAGACACACATATATTCATATTTACTTCCCTTAAGAGATTTTGGAATAAATATCAATGCTTGTTCATTTTGTGACATATCTTCATCAAGATCATTTTCAATAAAGTCACCCATGTCATACTCTATTGATCTTAAGAATGTCAACATGTAGGCTTTCCAACCCAAAAATGTATAATCAATAAACATAGGTAAAGTAGCCATATAAACCCCAAAACTTAGGTTATCATTTAAGTCCATGGATCTAACTCAAGATTTTTGTATAAATTTTTTTTCTCAAAACATTTATAAAGCAAGTTCTATCTCAAAAAGAATTTTAACAAAAAATTTTAGAGCAACTTACTCTGATACCAATTGTTAGAACCTAGAGGAGGGTGAATAGGTTATTTAACTTAGTTTACCAATTTTTACACTTATAAAATTTCTAAGTTGTGTTAAAAATATTTTTCTTGAAGTTTATAACACAACAAATATATATACTTGAAATAAAGAGAGTAAGGGTAGAGAGATATCACCAATTAGTAGACAAGAGATTTATAGTGGTTCATGCAAGTGTTAACAAACTTGCACTACATCTACTCCTTGGCCTCACCCACCAAGAGTTTGCTCCACTAGCTTCTCTCTTTGAAGGTAGAGATAAATCTTTTATACTTCTCTTTTTCACTTGCAAGATTTAACACTTCAAACTTGCAAGTAAGGTAAAGATAACCTTGCTTCACTCTAATTCTATAGGCTAGAGTTGATCCTTACTTCTCTCTAATTCTAAAGGCTAGAGATGATCCTTACTTCACTCTAATTTGAAAGGCTAGAGTTGATCCTTACACTATTACAAAATATATAGAAAGATGATGTAATGTTTAAGCTTTGAAAGCTTTGCTCTTGGTTGATTCTTGATCTTGAATGATAGATGAATTATCAAAGAATATGAGCTCACAAGATAAGAATATATGTTCTATGTTTTAGCTGTACAAGAGTTGAGTAATGAATGAGGTTTGAGTTGGTTTAAATAAGGAAAAAGAAGCAACCTCAAAAAGTGTCCAGGCATCTCACGGTCGATCCACGGTCGACCGTAAAACCGTCAGCGTACTGGAGCATTTTTTAGCCTTTCAAATATAGACGTTGGGCTTTTACCAAAACCACACACAACTCAATTTTACCATAAAAATTCACTGAAAAAGAGCTTGGCAAAAGTTAGGTTGATTACATACTTCTTAAGTTTGAATTTTAACACAAAAATGGAACTTTGAAAACCAATACAAAAAGCATGTTGGAATTTTTCTTCTTTGAGAGATTCCTTTGCTAAATATGTTGTTGTATTGTTTCAAAGATGTATTATATTATGGGATTTGCCAAAATAAGAAGTCTTGTATTAATTCAACCAAGCTTGTGAATTTTATAAAAAGTTTGTTAATTTTTATAGAAGTTTTTATAAAAATGATTTTATAAAAGACTTAAACTTGTTTAATTTATTATTCTTGTAAGCTCATATTTTCCGAACTCTTGTTTGTAGATTTCTTCGTCATCGGCTTTGAAGAATTCATCTTCACTTGTTGAGTACGAGTTCGGCTGACTTCAAGAAGGACAATGTTTAAGAATTTTGAGCTGTGCAGCGACGGTTGATTCACGGTCGACCGTGGGATCGACCGTGAAGGCTGAATGTTTACTTTTATCTTGTTATCTTCTTTTCTTGTTGAAACAAAGTCTTTACTAGTTTATTCTTCACTTAATCATCAATTTGAGGTTTGTTAACATTGAAGAATATAGATATGAACATATGAATATTTTTGATAAGCAATAGTATTACATGTTAATATTTTTATCATCATCAAAACAAGGAGTGCACTTTTAAATGTATGACCATGTATGCACCAACAAATCTTATATCTGTTTTTACAGTTTTTAATTCTTCTTGTAGGTCTTGAATTTTAACTGTGGTTTTGGTTTTGAAAATCTTTCGTAAATTTCTTGAAGATTAAAAGAGTTGTTGTTATAATTTTTTGTTGTTGTTGTTGTTGGTTCTTCATCTTTATGATAATTAATGAGTTTATCTAGTAATTGAGTTTTTATAGTTTTATCTTGAGTTTTATCTATTAGTTCTAAAAAATCTCTATCTTTGTCTATAATAACATTTATAATATTGCAAGTGCAATTTCCTATACATTCACATTCTGATTCATAATCTGTTTCATCTGTCGAATAATTTTGTAAAACTTTTAAATCGTTATCATTATAATCAGATATACTTGATTCTGAATTTTCATAATCATTTAAAAATAATTTACTTATATGGATTTTTAACTGATCTGAGACGTCTAATTCATTTATAGTTTTTTTAACATAGCAGTTTTTTTGCCATATGTCCCGTTTTTTCACATTTATAACAAATAATAATATCTTTTTGATTTCCTTTATAATCTTTCCTTTTATTATTATATTTTTTATAATTTTTTTCTTATTATACCCTTCTGTTTTATTTGGTTTTGAAACATATTTTTTATTAGAAAAACGTCTTTTATAAAATTGTTTCTTAGGTTTAGAAGAAGAGGGTTTAGTAATTGATTGATAACCATATTGTTGACAAAAGTCTCCTAATTCATTTTTGCTAGTAATTCTTTCCTTTTTAAGTTTAGCTTTTAATCTTAAATCTAAATATATGGATAATTCTTCTTTATTAACATGACTAATAATTTCTCCATAGGTAATATCTTTATAAGGAATTTGATTATTATATTTTTCTCTTAAGTTATTTCTAATTTTTTCTGCAAACAGATTAGGTAATCCTGCAATAAATCTTTCTTTCCAGTATGCTTCTTTACAATCTGTTTTTAACATAACCTTTGTTAAAAACATATATTTATACCATCTAAAGTCTTGAAGTTTTCTACAAGTTAAGTTGAGTAATATTTCTACACTTTTTTCTTGAAGTAATGTTGGGTCTCCTATGTAATTTTTTATTATTGCATAAATAAGAGTTGGAATAATGTCATCTTCTTGAGTAGTAATAGCTTCGTTATTTTCTTGCTTTATGACTATCTTTTTGGCATTAAGTATATGATTTCTTTCTTCACTAGTAACATATGAATCCCACCAGCATTTTAGGTTTCCAGTAAAGCCAGAGGTTAATAACTCGGCTATTTTTCGTTGATTATTTCCTTTTATTGAATAGGCATTAGCAGCCATATTCATTTCTTGAACCGTATTTAAAATTTGATGTTCAGATAATCCGTCTATATTCGATTCATAAACGGATGTACCATCATATGCACTTCTTTGTAAAGCATATTCTCTTTCTTCATATTGTATATCTATAAAGCTTGGTTTTTGATAATAATTTAAAGTAGTTGGTCTATTATATGTTTTTGTGGTTGTATTTCTATGTTTATTGACATTATTTAAAAATTGATCTTGAAGTTGAGATATTTTGATATCATTGTCTGTAGATACTTCTTCAGAATCTGTGACCTGATTAATAACATTAATTTTTATCTCACTTAATTTCTTCTCTAATTTTTTATTATATCCTAAATTTATTGTTGGATCTATTTGTTGAGGTGTGAAGATGGGTTTTTCTTCGTAATATTTTATCGTATTATCATCTTTAGTAAGAGTATTGTTATTGTCAGATTTAGTATTTTTATTACTTTCAATTCTATTAAGTTGCTGACTCATAGTATTAAGAATCTCATTAGTATAATTATTTTGATATACAATTTGTTTGGTTAGTTCATCTTTAGTTATTTTTTCATTAGTTATGATATACGGAGTGGCTAGAAATTTGTTTTGTATTAATAAGCGGGCTTTTGGAGGATGAATACCTGTTATTTTTCATCTGTGTTTAAGTCTGTATATTCTTGGGTAATTTTTGGAGATTCATAGACATTTAAAAAAGGGTTTGGAATATTATTTTGTTTGCAATACATTTCACATCATTCAAAAAATGTTAAATGAACATTATTTTGGTTTATATAATTTCTCCAAGCTAGTTGATGTATAAGTTCCTTTTTACTATCATTAATAGTATTATAGTAATGTTCTCTTTTTTCCCTATTATGGTTTGCATAAAATTTATTTTTAAGATAATCCATGTTTATGTATGATTCAGTCATTTTTAACTAATGGATTTGTCTTTTTAAGTATTCAATTGTTTTAATTAAATACTTACGAAGATCATGATTTATAATAAGAATTTCAAAAAGTGGTGAGTTATCAAAGTAAAGTGATGAGTTATCAAAGTTTATTTGGTTAGTTCTTATTTCTTTTATGATTTCAAGTTCGAGCCATTCTATTTCACCATTAAGTTGTTTTAGTCTATATAAATTTTCTTTTATTTGTCTTTTAAGATTTTTTGAATACAAACTCATTTTAGTGAACTTGGTTTTTTAAGTACTCGAGTCTTTTAATTAATGATGTATGAGCATTATTTTGTATGTTTAGAACCCAAATATGGGTTAATCTACTAAATACATTTTCTCTAGTCCTAATTTCATGATTTAATATCTTTATATTTTGATTAACTTGCTTGATCCTAGAAATTGTATCATTTATTTCTATTTTAAGTTTTTCTGAATATAAGCTCATATTTGATTTTTGAAGTTATTAATTTCTGTTACAAAATCTGACCGAGTTGGACTATATCCTTCAAATTCACTTTGTTTATCTTCATTATAAATAGGTTGTGGAATATTTTTATTAAAATCTACATATCTTAAGGATTTTGATTTTTTAATAGAAGGATTTTTTAAATTAATAGTACTACTAATTGAACCTATAGATAATCTTGAAGGAATAGTTTGTGTATTTTCAAAGCTTACTTCTACAGAACTATCTTCTGTTCTATAACACTAAATATTCTACTAGATTCTCCTATGGGTTTAGGTATATTAATATCTTGTAGATTCCAATTACAAGATTGAGTTAATTCATTCCATTTGAGGCGTTTTGGTATTTGAACTTTAGTATGTTGTGGGTTAGATTCGAAAATTATAGTTTCATTTTTTGGACTTGCTATTCTAGTTCTTGGTTCTATTGTTGAAGTCATAGTCTATAACAAATTCTATATATAATAGCATTAGCCTTTGTTTCTTCTTTAAACTCTAAGTTTTTTGTTTTGATTGTTAAAACTAAAGTATCAAGAATATTTGGGTCAAATAATCCTACTGAAAAGTTTGGGTAACAATTGAAATATATAAGACCATTTGAAATATTAGTTTCTGTCATAGCTAATATTGAATTTTGAAAATTAGTATGTCTAACATCCCTTAATATTAATAGAACTGGAGCATCTATTCCTAATCTAAATAATGGTTTAACTGCTACTTGTACTAAGCCAACATGAAGATACTTATATTTAGTTCTATGTTGAATTATAGCAGTTTTGGATAATAGATGTATATTATCATATTCTTTATTAATAGATACAGTTTGTTCAGATGCTTTAATTGAATACCCATGTAAAAAGTCAAAAGTTCCAATTTTGTATATAGTATTAAAATTTTGTTTTGGAATAGTCCAATTTGATAAATTTTGTTCAATATCAGAAATATGAATTTCCATAGAATTCATATGTAAATCAGTTTCTTCATTATTCTCTTTATCCAGATTATGTTTCTTAGAAAATAAATTCATCATTTTATCTGTAATTGTAAATTATAATTTTAGAAATAGTATGATTCGAAAGAAATTAAATTCTTCTAATGATTTTTAAACGGATAACGAAGAATACCTACAGTGTTTTATTGTTGTGGTCCGGCTGGGCGTCTTACAGACCTTGTTGCGCCTCTTAAGCTAATCCAACCAACAATAATGACTAACACTGACAATAATAAATCTTCTAACGTTATTATTTTGAAATCATTAAGAGATTTAATATTCTTTAAAATCATATCTATTAATAAAATTATTTGTTTACTAAGACATATATTAGACTTCATAAATCTTCTAAAAATATAATAAGGATAAGTTAATTGATGAAGAACAACTAAGAGCACATGGCTCTCATACCATTTCTTTCAGGACCGTTAAATAAAAACTTGAGGCAAGCAATAATGTATTTATAAAATGTAATTATGATAAAGTACCTTCTTTGATTAAACAATCTTGATTATATATATATATATATATATATATATATATATATATATATATATATATATATATATATATATATATATATATATATATATATATATATGATCATTATATCATTAATTACTAGACTGATCGATCACACAAAATTAATGTACATATATTTATCTTTATTACATATTATTATATATGTTCGTTAGTGTGTGTATATATATATATATATATATATATATATATATATATATATATACATAATTAAGAAGCTTAATTCTCTAAAAGAAGCCATTAAGGATCGTATATATAGTACCCACCAAATTAAGTAGGTAGGATAATGAGGTGTTGACTTGTGACGAGCTCTTCAAGTAACTGAACCCACCGAGCTCTTTAATTGGTAAACTTTATATATACATATGTATATGTATGTGTGAGAGAGAGAAACAATGAATTAGAATAAATTAAGACAGCGTTTGTTATGAAGGAATGAGAGAAGGAATGTAATAAGTTATTTCTGCATAATGAAAAAAACATGTTTGTTTGTCACATACGAATTAAATGACTCATTACACAAGTAATAAGATTCCTTCCATTTCATTTCATAGGGGATATGTGTTTTTTCATCATTCCATCATGGAATGGAATGAACTTTTACTAATTAATTTATTTTTTTAAAGTTTCTTTTACTAACATTAATAAATACTTTCTAGATATTTATAAAATTTATTAAATAAGACATTTTCTATAATGTTCTTAACTATGTTTTTTTTAATTTTATGAATGCTTAATCTTTCTATATAATAAGTTATTAATTTACATATTTTTATTAAATTGTTAACTAATTAAAAGTAAAATACATTTAGAAATGTGTATATAAAATAAGAAAATTTGATAAAGAAAGTATTGTTTTCAATAAAAATATATAAATAACAAATATTTTCTCTTTTTTTAAATGTCGTATGTAAAGATCATTTTAATAATAAAAAGTTTGTCATTTTTTTAATGTTGTATTAATAATAATCTCGTTGTTTTGATATTTATCAATATTTTAAAGACGTGTAAAGTGTATTTAAAATAAATTTTATATACTAAATTACTTAAATTTAAGTTATATCTATTTTTTAATACATGAGCATTTTGGTTATTGTTTATTTATTTTATTTCATTCCAATGTTTATTTCTCTCCACCAAACATACTTCATTAATGACTCATTCCATTCCGAGAAAGCAACCAAACATGCGGATGGAATGGTAATGAACTATTTCATTCCTTTGACCATTACATTCCTTTATCTATCTAATTCTTTTGTCATTTCTTTCCATTCAAACAAACATACCCTAAGTTTGATTTAGATGCATGTATTCATAATGATTATATAAATGTTTAAGTAAATATTATTGTTGAAGGTAGAGTTAGTAGGTGTGGAGGGATTAGTGAGAGATGGATGGAGTTTCTTAATTTGGATATATGAATTGAGAGGAAATTAATGAAAGGATGAAATATGTATAAATAAATAAATATTCGATCCCACGTACGTCAATGTGACGCTACGTACTGACAGATTCTAATTCATTCGTGGGCATTAATTCTTTACATACTTTTTTACGACTCTTTCTTAATTTCCCACATTTCCTCTCCACTACCTACTCTAGGGCTGGCAAATCCTGACAAGACCCAAAACCCGACCTGAACCGAACCCGATTTTTGTCGACACGAACACGACACGAACACGACACCGGGTCAGAAATGGGTCGATCCGAAAATGACACGAAACTTTTTGACACGAACACGATTACCTGAAAATAACCTATTTAACACGATCTTTTTATAATAATAGAAAAATTAAAAAAATTTACTTTAAAATATTTAGAGATTGATAATTATTAATAATATTAGGAAATAGAAATAGGCGGTAAAAACTTTTGGTGTTTTTCATTTTACCTCCATATTATTTTGAAATTTTCATTTTCATCTAAAAGAAACAACTAAAAGAAAGAAACAAAGAATTTGGCATTTGGGTAAAAAAAAAGAAACGTGAAAAGGGAAATTAGAAAACCCTAGCCTCCACTCCAGGCAACCAAGCTGTCGAGATCCATTCCTTCCTCCGGCTTGCTATAGTCGACAGTCAACACTCGACACCCACCGCCGCCGGCCACCTCCACGTCCACGTCCACACTCGACAGTCGACTCTTTGCTCTCACGAACTCACGGTCTCTAATCCCTCTCTCAAAGTCTCGTATGCGTCTTCCCCTCCACGGCTCCAAGGTATTCGACTATTCTCGATCAACATTTTCTCCAATCCCTCGACAGTTGGTTCTCGATTAGGCTAGCACATCTCTATCTCGATTAGGCTATCATCTTCCTTCTACAATCTGTTTTATGAGTTATATTTTTGTTGCTAATCTGTTAATCTCTTGTTAATTTCATGTCTGTTCATGCAACTAAAAATCGATGGACTTTGTTTGTGGGTTGTGGCCATTTTGAACTAAAAATTGAAGAACAATAGCTTATTTGTTGTTTAAATTAAAAATCGTGATGTATATTCACCATGTTATACAATCTGTTTTTGTGGATTCTACACTTTTACAATCTGTTTTTGATTGTACATGGATGTATGCATCTTAGAGACTAGTGGAAGTGGCAAGGTGTTTCAGTGTTTGGACTTTGAAGTCGTATTTGTGTTTTGAAATTCCCAAACTTATGTTGTGAATTTTATTTGTATTTGTATTTTGAATTCCCAAACTTATGTTGTGAACATTATTTGTATTTCTTTATTAGAAGTTATAACGGTTATATATGCTTTATAATTTTGAATTTGATGCTTGCGAAGTTGAACAATTAAAGAATTAAAATGCGTAATAAAAGCGTAGTAAAGTTTATATAAAAGAAGTTATACATGCAACATTTTCTAAAAATAATTCGATATGAAAATCCGACATAAAAGTCAAGTTATTTGACCGAAAACATAACTTGATTTTTTTTTCAAAAAATGGGTCGACACGAAGACACGACACGAACCGAACACGAATTAGGTGACACGAACCGAACACGACACGAAACTAAACCGGGTCAAAAATGGGTCGACACGAAAATGGTTGACACGAACACGACCCGAGCCATTTAACTCGAACACGACCCGAATTGCCAGGCCTAACCTACTCCATGCATCTCTATACTTCCATTTTAGTCTCTGCTTTATCAGCACATGTAACAGCAAGCTAATCAAAAGTTAGTCTCTGCTTTATCAAAATTCATATTTACAAAACATAAGTTGTGCTTAACTTGTGAATAATGGAAACAACAGGTCATTTAAATCTAGCAAAGTTTTTCTATAACGTAAGATCACTGCATATGTTACATATGGACTTGTTTGGACCCATAAACACTCATAACCTAGGTGACAAAAAGAATACTCTAGTAATAGTTAATGTGTTCACTAAATTCACATGGGTAATATTCTTAAAAACTAAAAGAAAAGTTGTCTTTGATATAATAAGTTCTATAAATAAAGGTAGAGTAGCGAAATGTATGTCTATAAAACAACTTAGAAGTGATCTATGACTGGAGTTTAATAACTTAACCCTGGAAGGATTTTGTGAAGAAAGGGAAATTGTACAAAACTTCTCATCGGTTAGGACTTCTTAAAAAAATGGAGTTGCTAAAAGAAAAAACAGAACCTTAATAGAGGCTGTTAGCACGATGTTGTGTGAGGCAACATTAAAACTCTATTTCTGTGTTGAAGTAGTAAGTACAACCTGTCGCACTCAGAACAGATCAATCATAGTTAAAACTTAAAAGCCATGACAAAACATCTTTTGAGATGTATAATTTTATAAAGTCCAATATAGGTTACTTCCACATCTTTGATTCAAAATATTATATGTGGTGAATTAAAGAGATCAACTTCTTAAGTTGGAACCTAAAGTTGACCTAAGTATTCTAGTTGGGTATTCCTCAATCGCCAAGGCTTATAGAGTCTATAAAGGAGAAGTTTTTTTTTTTTAAGAATCAATACATGTCTCATTCGATGAGAGCAATGTTGATGAAGCTGAGAAATCTCAAGTTGGTCTGGTTTGCCTAAGTGAGTTTGAGAAAAATGAAGGTAAGTTATCCAACTCTATGTATGTCGTAGTTGAAGACGATAAAGCTGACATCACTATAGAACATAAAACATCATTAGATGATTAACCATCCAATACATAATATGCTCAAGTAAGTGGAGCTGCAACCCATTTGGAGTTAATAATCATCAGAGTAAGGACCTAAGAGATCACTTTATGTAACAATGAAGCTGCTAATTAAACTGAGCTGCTAAGTTCTTCTCAGACTCCCATAAATCACTCATTCCGAATCATAGTTAATTTGGTCATTAATAAAAATTTATAATTTTTTTTTCAAATCTTCTCGTTATTTTTACTTTCCTCTTAGTTCTTTAAAAAATAAAAACTTGAGAAAACAATTTTGTTATTGCTTGTTACTTTACCTTCTTTTCTCTTTGATATTATAAGTGATGAACAGAGTAAAGAATCTGAACCGCTATCGAAAGTGGGTTACTTAACTTAGGAGATTACTTAAGGTCTCCACCAAAAGTAATAAGAAATTATGTTATTAATTATTATAATGGAAAAGAAAATATTAAAAAAAAAATTAAAGGAAGATATGGAAAAGCTCTCATGTACTATTTATAGTAAAAATGGTGTTGCTGGTCTTGTGTTGGGTGGTGTGATTCTATTCATAGAATCTCCACTCTAGAAGGAATTATATTATCTTTAATATTATAGCATTTCTTTTGCATAGTTATGATATTGTATTTTATTAAAGGAAGACAATGATAAAAGTATTTTTAGACAAGCAATAAAACCCAAAATTTGCAAATTTAAACAAGTTATCTTTTGTGTATATCCCCTCAGCCCTCCTTTGTCGTCAGGGCTCTCATTTTTGGTTCCTTCTTCGAAAGCCTCACGTCAAACATATTATGTCTAAAATTTTTTTTTAGAAAAGCAAACATTATTATTAAAAAAAAGGAAACATCTCTATGAGTCATAGAGATGAACCACAGTACAATGCACAAATTGGAATTCTATGCTATACAACAGTGACTCATCAAACCATTGTTACAGCCATGTCTCTAAAGTAGGTTAACAGTTGACAATGGATTCATCAACCAGCTTGACCATAGCAGCTCTTTTTTTTTCTCACTTTGGATTTGAGCCACCTAAACATAAACAATTGAGATTCAAAAAATATAACATCGTGTTTCCTGTTTTTATTTCTAAAAAGACCTTCATTACGCCACTTCCACAGCCCGTAAGCGACAGCTTTTATCGAACCTTCCCAAAGCAGATTTTGATCCATCGACCACGACGATTTACCCAATTTGCAAATATCCTCCGGTCTTTCTGACTCTACGAAATCCATGCCCCACCATTTGAAGAATTTACGCCACATAGCAACAACCTCTTTACACTTGACCAGCGCATGATCTATGTCTTCTTGCTCTAACGAACATCTCGGACATAGAACTGAAGAAATATCCAGCCCTCTATCGTTGAGTTTTACAAGTACCGGTAACCTGCCTTTGTTTTCTCTCCAGCTGAAGATATTAACTCTTTTCGGCAGCCACTTGATCCATCTTGTTGCTTTGAAGTTTTGTTGTTCCCATCTTCTTTTTTCTAGGACTTCTCGCAGCTCCTTAACCGAGTAGAATGTTTTATTATTAATTTTCCACAGCCATTGATCTTCTGTGAATTGAGACAATTGAAACTTGTCGACTAAATTTTTAACTTCTTGACTCTCCTTTCCCACCCGACCATGACTCAACCCCAACATTTCATTATCCCAAACCCATTTAGACTCAACCCAACTACCCAACTCCCCTACTTTAATATTTTTTACTCTAGCCCTTTTAAACAACCTTGGGAAAGATTCCGACAATTTACCCAAACCCGACCAATCATCCAACCAAAAACTAGTACTCAACCCATTACCCAACTTGACACTCAAAAAAGGCCATAAAGGAAGACCCAAAGACTCTAATTCTTTAACCGACTTAACAATACCACCCCAAACCGACGACTCTTTGACAACCTCATTTGACTCAAACCCACCCGACTCACCATAGATACTTTTGACGACTCTAACCCAAAGATCCCTTCCTTTAGATTTAAATTTCCAAAACCATTTCCCCAGTAAACACAAGTTGAAATATTTTAAGTCCCCTATATTGAGACCCCCCCCCCCCCCCCCCCCTCTCGTATGAACGAATAGTATCCACCCATTTAACCCAAACCAATTTTTTGTTTGTTGTCACACCCTGCTAAAGCGAAAACATGAGGCGTTACAGCAAAAGGTCTCATATAACGAGGTAATAGACAATTTCCAACCATAACAGATAATTTAACTTCAGATAAGGTTACAATCATCCGAATACAACACAGAAATTAAATTTGTCTTTGACATGAAATAAAAACAGATGATCGGAAATTCGTTTTAAGATGTCCACACGCGACATGCTTCTTACGTGCTCTTAAGACCTATCAATGATTACCTGAGAGGCATGAATAAAGAAGGGTCAACTACGAGAGTTGGTGAGGACACATATTTTATATAAAATAAAACTTTATTGTCATAGAAATAGTGTTGGAAACTTTTAAGTCCAACCGAAAATTTTAGTATGACTACAGTTTATCGCCCAAATTTGATACGCATGGTTTTTGAGTATACAATGATGTTCTACTAAGCTTGAGCCATTTCCAATCCTATCGACATACTGTGCCCAAATATAACCTAACGCCTATATTAAATGACGTTAGTAAATGGTAAATTACACCTAGGTTCGTCAACCATAAGTGGGGGATGTCGACCCCAAATAGCGATACCTACAAGTACCATAGGCCCCTTTAGTTAGGTTAATGGATAATGTCTAGTTAAGGGAATTTTATTAATAAGAACTCAAGTACATCAAGTATAATATACCATAAGTGCGTAATTTAAATATTTACGATATTTGTCATGGCAATAAAATAATAAAACATTTATATTCATGTTTTCACCCCAATATTTGATAAATGCATTTAAAAAAGGGGTTGTGAACACTCACTTTGATTTGTAGCTCGAAAGAGTGTGAAAGTCCTAGTTGTCCTTTAGTCCCTTGACGCACACTTATCCTATTACGTTCATGTCCACCGTAAGGTTATTTTATTGTGTTTCTTTTGAAGATTTCTTGATGGTGTTTATTTTATACATAGTTTTCTATTTTTATAGAATTACTATTTTTGTGTTTAACTAACTTATTTTATAATATGCCATACTATAATTATGGACATGCACCTATGTATTACATTCATGTAATGATTTGAAATAAATAAGTAGACACACTTTTATGTATATATGTAACTTATTCATCAAAAGATATACATACATATATATATATATATATATATATATATATATATTGTCATTTTTAAATAAATAAGTAAGTAAACACATGTATATAATTGTTCAAAAGTAAGTGAGCATGCATGCAATATATTATACTTATATATTTGTTTTTAAGAAAAATCATACAGACACTCAACATATAATATATATATATATAAATAAATAAATATATATATATATATATATATATATATATATATATATATATATATATATATATATATATATATATTATGTGATAAAATAAGTATTGCATGCATATATAATTTTTAAATAGATATGCACGCTCATATGTAATATATAGTTTTTAAATAATTCTTGCACACATATAATATGAAATTTTTAAATAGAGTTTTTCAAGTAAGCATGTAGACACATGCCTATATATATATATATATATATATATATATATATATATATATATATATATATATATATATATATATATATATATATATATATATATATATATATTATATATATATATATATATTATGTGAGAAAATAAGTATTGTATGCATATATAATTTTTAAGTAGATATGCACACTCATATGTAATATATAGTTTTTAAATAATTCTTGCACACATATAATATGAAATTTTTAAATAGAGTTTTTTCAAGTAAGCATGTAGACACATGCCTATATATATATATATATATATATATATATATATATATATATATATATATGTCTGATTAAAGTATACATGCATGTAGTATATCTATGTATAATGATGTTTTTTTGCATTCCCTCATAAGTATATAATTACTTTAGAAAAATAACGAAAAATAGAAAATTATTTTGTTTCACCATCATGCGCTTGTAAACATATATATATATATATATATATATATATATATAATATATTATGTATTTTTAGTTTTTGATGTTCTTGGGGTTCTTGTTCATCACATACCACTTTCATCACTTTTTTTCATAAAAAAAAATAAACTAAATTTAGAGATAAGTACATGCATGTTTTTATTTTGGCATACAACATTTGGTAGGATAAGTCCATACATCAAATGGTAGGATAAATTCCATACTTCAAAATGGTAGGATCATAGCATGCATGTGTTCATCTACTTATTTTCTTGAATTTTTGATATATTCAAGATGATAAGGAAAGAAAAAGGGTGATGAAGATGGTGGGTTTTGTTAAGAACAACAAGATTCAAAAACTAGTGTTAGGGATTTATGATTATACCTTCAAAAGATACCAATAAGTATGAAAAGGGTAATTCCTCCTTGGACTTCTTGAGTTGTTTTGAAGATGAATTTAGAGAAAAAGAGTGAGGTAGCAAGTAAGAGTGAAGACAAAAATGAAGAGGGGATAGTGTTGTATTTATAGGCAAAGAAGGAGAGGAGGGGGGGGGGGGGGGGGGGGGGTTATGGGGTGAGGTGGTGATGATTAAAAGGTTGTGTATAAGGTTGGTAAAAATGATGGCATTTGACTTTCTTATTTTTATTATTATATTTATTATCATTATAATTAATATCAAGTAGGATGAACAAATCTTATATATATTGCATCTTACTATTATTATACATACACATATAAATGTATATTGTAACTTATTTGGATTTTGCGTATTTAAAATATATTGGACATTATTATGCGTAATAGAATTTTTAGGTGAAACGTCGGGATTTTTTTTTTTTTTGCAAGGACTAGGACTTTTATTTATTTAATTGAGCTACGAAAAATATTTCTAAATTATCGAAATTTTATCGAATTCTAATCTAGAGTTTTTAAGACAAACTTTTTATGATTTTTAGTGACAGTTGTCACAGTCTTCCCTAGTTAGAGAAATTTCGTCCCAAAATTTACTTTGCACCACTGTCGTTAAAGAGGTGTGGATACTTATGCGTCATGTAATCATCGCGTTCCCAAGTATATTCGGGTCCGTGTCTCGAATTCCACCGGACCTTTAGAATGGGAATCTTGCGTCGTCTGAGCTGTTTGACTTTTCGGTCTAAAATCTCTATAGCTTCCTCGGTAATGCGCAATTGCTCAGTTATTTTGTACTTCTTCTAATGGTACAACTGATGAGTTGTCGGACAGGCATTTCTTGAGGTTTGATACATGGAAGGTATTATGAATAGCGCTCAACTCCGATGGTAGATTGAGTTTATATGCAACAGGACCAACCTTCTCAATAATTTCAAAGGGTTCAATATATCGAGGACTCAATTTTCCTTTCTTCCCAAAGAGAATAATGTCTTTCCATGGGATACTTTCAAAAGCACTTTATCCCCAACTTGAAACTCTAAGGGCTTTCTTCTATTATCCGCATAACTCTTCTGGCGATCTCTTGCCGTTTTGAGTTTTTCTTTGATGATAGAGATCTTATCGGTGGTTTCCTGAATAATATCGGGTTTGATTAATTGTCGATCACCAACTTCCACCCAGCTCAAAGGAGATCGGCATTTACGCCCATACAGAGATTCATACGGAGCGCACTGTATGCTAGTTTGATAACTGTTATTGTACAAAAACTCGACCAATAGTAGGTGAGTATCCCAACTTCCTCCGAAGTCTATCACACAAGCACGTAGCATGTCCTCTAAAGTTTGTATGGTTCTTTCTGTTTGCCCGTCGGTTTGTGGGTGGTAAGCTGTACTTAAATCGATTCGAGTACCTAATGCTTTTTGCAATGATTGCCAGAACCGTGATGTAAACTGACTGTCCCTATCTGAAATTATTGAAATGGGCACACCATGTCGTGCCACAACCTCATTGATATATATCTGGGCAAGTTTTTACATTTTGTTATCTTCCCGGATGGGGAGAAAATGTGCAGACTTAGTAAGTCTATCTACTATGACCCATATGGCATCGTGAGCTCTTGTCGTTCTTGGCAGCTTGGTGATAAAATCCATTGTGATTTGTTCCCATTTCCATTGAGGGATTTCGGGTTGTTGCAGTAACCCTGATGGTTTCTGGTGTTTTTCCTTTACCCTTGCACATGTTAAACACTTTCCTACGTACAAGGTGATGTCCCTTTTCATACCCGGCCACCAATAGTACTCCTTAAGATCCTTGTACATCTTGTCAGCTCCAGGGTGTATAGAGTATTTTGACTGATGTGCTTCATCCAGAATAGTCAACCTTGTGTTGTTGTATTTCGGGACCCACACTCTGTTCTCGAAATTGCGCACTCCATCAGTCTTAGTTACAAATCTGGACTCCAAGTGGTATAAAGCTTCGTCCTTTAGATTCTCCTCTTGTAACGCCTTTTCCTGGCTTTCCATAATCCGACTCTTCAAACTGGTTTGAACCAATGCTCCCAGAGCTCTAGCCCTAGAAGGCTTCACTCTTTCCTTCCTACTTAACGCATCTGCTACCACATTGGCTTTACCAGGGTGGTATTTGATTTCGCAGTCATAATCATTAAGTAGCTCAACACATCTCATTTTGCCTCATATTGAGCATTTTCTGATCTAGAATGTGTTGAAGACTTATGTGGTCAGTATAGATGGTACACTTAGTACCATACAAGTAATGCCTTCAGATCTTAAGAGCAAACACCACTGCTCCAAGTTCCAAGTCATGGGTAGTATAGTTTTTCTCGTGAACTTTTAGTTGTCTTGATGCATAAGCGATGACCTTATCTTTCTGCATCAATACACACCCCAGTCCTTGATGTGAAGCATCGCAGTAAACCACGAAGTTATCTGTTCCTTCAGGTAGAGTTAAGACAGGTGCATTACACAATTTGTGTTTGAGAGTTTGAAATGCTTCTTCCTGTTTCTCTCCCCAGATAAATTTCTTATCTTTCTGGGCTAGTGCGGTTAGTGGTTGTACAATCCTTGAAAAGTTTACTATGAATCGCCTGTAGTAACCTGTCAACCCAAGAAATTGGCGAACTTCGGTTGGTGTTTTTGGTGCTTCCCACTGCTTGATTACCTCGATCTTTGCCGGATCTACATGAATCCCATTCTTGTTAACCACATGACCGAGAAAGTGTACTTCGCGAATCCAGAATTCGTACTTAGAGAATTTTGCGTACAACTCTTGGTCCTTAAGTAGTGTTAACACCATCTTCAGGTGTTGTTCATGATCTTCCTTGGTTTGTGAATAAATAAGTATGTCTTCGATAAATACGATAACAAATTTATCCAAATATGGTCTACAGACCCTATTCATCAGAGCCATGAAGATAGCTGGAGCATTTGTCAGCCCAAAAGGCATAACTAAGAACTCGTAGTATCCGTAACGAGTCCTAAATGTTGTTTTAGGAATATCCTCCTCACATACTCGTAACTGGTGATATCCCGACCGAAGATCGATCTTTGAAAAATATGTGGCTCCTTGAAGTTGATCAAACAAATCATCAATCCTGGGAAGTGGATATCGATTTTTGATTGTCAACTTATTAAGTTCTCTATAATCTATGCACATCCGTAATGATCCATCCTTCTTTTTAACGAAAAGGACCGGAGCTCCCCAAGGGGATGAGCTTGGTCGGATGAGCCCTTTGTCAAGCAATTCTTGGAGTTGCACTGACAATTCTTGCATTTCTGCCGGCACTAATCGATATAGCGCCTTAGGTACAGGCGCTGCTCCAGGAACTAAGTCGATATGAAACTCGACTTGACGATTCGGAGGTAACCCTGGTAATTCCTCGGGGAAAACCTCAGGGTAATTTCGAACTACGGGGATATCCTGGATATGCTTATCTTCTGTATTCTTATTAGTGACGTGAGCTAAGAACGCCTCATTTCCCTTTTTCAAGTATTTTTGCATCTTCATGCTGGATACTATTCTCAAATTCTTTCCCGACTTCTCTCCGTATATGACGAGCTTTTCGCCTCTAGGCATAGGGATACGTATGTACTTCTCGAAACAACATATTTCCGCTCTATATTTAGTAAGCCAATTCATGCCAATAATTACGTCGAAGCTTCCTAACTTAATTGGGATTAAGTCTATACTAAATATCTTACCAGCTAAGTTCAATGTACAACCAATAATTATATCCTTAACCTTAGCTTCCTGGCCATTAGCAAACTCTATGGTATATGCTTCTTTAATCTTTTCTGTTTTTAAGTTAAGTGTTGTCCTAAACCCCAATGACACAAAACTCCTATCTGCTCATGAATCAAATAACACTGATGCATAGTTACCATTTAGAAGGAAAGTACCTGCGACAACATCCTCATTCTGTCTTGCTTCATTCATTCCGATCTCGAACGCTCGTCCTCGAGCTTGGCCTCCTTGACCCTGCTGGTTTACCTGGCGATTCTGATTAGCATCCTGTCCCTGGTTGGGACGTGGGCATATACGTGGATGATGTTCCAAACTTCCACATTTGTTGCATGGTCATGCCTTACAATCCTTGGCATAATGGCCTCCTCTTTTACACCTAAGACAGATGATGCACTTGCCCTCATGAAGCTTACCGCACTTGTCACACCTAGGATAGGTCCTTCTTCCTCCTGTCGTATGTGCCTGAACTCCATAGTTCCTACTAACCTTCTGGTTTTTCCCAAACCTCTCATTCGATTGCTTCTTTGAAGGTTCCTCCATCTTCCTCATTCCTTTACTCTTATCATTGGCAAACATTCCAAATCGTATGGCATTGTTGGTGAGACTGGTGGCCAAATTCACTGCGTTCTGGAGTGTGGTGGGGTTTGCTGAGGTGACATTCGCCCGTATCTCAGGAGCTAGACCCCAGATATACCTATCTATACAGTTTTCCTCAGGGGTTACCAAGTGTGGGACCAGTTTGGATAGCTCATGGAAGCGGGTAGTGTAAGTGCTGATGTCACTTCCCACCATTTCGTGGTTCCACAGCTCGGCTTCTAGTTTCTGTGTTTCACTCTTGGAGCAGAACTCTTCTCTCAGTGATTTTACGAATTCTGCCCAGGTGAGTGGATGAGCGGCTTCCCTTCCTCGGGTCTGCACTTGGATGTTCCACCATGACAAGGCTCGACCTTGTAGCAGGCAAGCAGCGAATTCCACCTTGTTGGCTTCCGTGCACTTGCTGATACTAAAAACCGATTCTACACTCTCAATCCAATTTAGCAATCCTACAGCTCCCTCAGTGCCATAAAACTCCTTAGGGTTGCAGGCCCTAAAGGTTTTGTAGTTGCAGTCTCTGTTTGCTATAGTCGCATTTTGTCCCGCTTGTAAGCCTGCTGCCACTTGGCTAACGATGTTAGGCAGTGTAGCTATCACTCGTTCTATCACCAGTTGGTTTATGTCGTTTTCTCTTCTTGGAGGCATGGTTCTAAAATGTGAAGATAAGACGATCCTTGTCAAATTTAATTCTTAATGAGGCTAAGTATGATCATGCAACATTTTTCAGGCTCTAAATAACATTATAAGGATAGGAAATTTCTTAAAATATTATAAATACCATTGATAAAATTGGGTACATATGTTAAAGACAAAATTCCCAATACATGGCAATACATAAGTAATTTGACTGGGTATACATACCATTATCAAAATTTCCCAATTGTACTATTTTCTTTTATATCCTAATTAGTAGTTCGTAGGTTAATAGTAGCATATTTAGAATTCAGGAAATGGTCGTCTCAGAGGTTCCTTCCTAACATTACTCCCATCATGACTCCGACCATCAATGTCAGCACAGCTATGGCCTTCACTTGTTCATAGATCCTCCGCATGCCCTCCTGTGCCTTAGCCTCCACCCTTGATGTGTGTTGGTACTGAGCCTCTGCCATCTCGGCGAGAGCATCAATTGAGTGGCGCTGGCAATCTAACCGTCCATCAAGAAAATCGATTTGAGAGGTAAGCCGCCTCAGGTGTCGGGTTTGTGCTTCCATCATTCCGGGCGTTATGGCAGGTATACCCGGTAACACCGGGCGCCCTCTGCTACTCTTCTGATGGTAGATGAGTCACCAGTAGCTGATACTGTCTGTGGAGGTGCAATGCGCGGGGGTAACCCAGTTGTCTTCCGAGCAGTAAGTCTGATGCGTGGGCCTTGTGGCTTATTCCGGGGTTCTAAAAAGCCAGGTGGTAGTGCACAGGTATTTGGTAAACTTCGTCCACTAGACATCTCTGGTTCCTCAGCAGATGATGATTGCTTCTTACCATCCCGTGATGCACTCTGGGCGTACTCAGTTGAATCAGACTCGGTCGACATTCTTATCTGCGACGACAACCTACTTAGTTACTAGTGTACCATTGTGAGTGTCTAATGAAGGTTATGCATAGTACACACACAATCATGCTTACTTTAAAATGAAAGAAAATTTTATTCAAGCATAGTCCTATTACAACTAACATGAGTATTCCATCGCACTTACTTGAATTAAACATAGGTGATCAAGCTTTGTTTAATTAAAGTAGGATAATGGAAAACTCAACTTAGTCACGTTAGTTAAATGCTTCAAATTTAAAATTTATTTTAGGAAAATTTTATCTTTTGAAAACCTTTGGTTATAGTTTGAGTTTTCCCCTCATAAGGAAAACTACATTCTCCATAACCTTCGACTCTGATACCAATTCTGTCACACCCCGCTAAAGCGGAAACACGAGGCTTTACAGCAAAAGGTCTCATAGCACGAGGTAATAGACAATTTCCAACCATAACAGATAATAACTTCAGATAAGGTTACAATCATCCGAATACAACACAGAAATTAAATTTGTCTTTGTCATGAAATAAAAACAAATGATCGGAAATTCGTTTTAAGATGTCCACACGCGACATGCTTCTTACGTGCTCTTAAGACCTATCAATGATTACCTGAGAGGCATGAATAAAGAAGGGTCAACTACGAGAGTTGGTGAGGACACATATTTTATATAAAATAAAACTCTATTGTCATAGAAATAGTGTTGGAAACTTTGGGTCCAACAAATTTTGTAGGATGGAAACTTTAAGTCCAACCGAAAATTTTAGTATGACTACAGTTTATCGCCCAAATTTGATACGCATGGTTTTTAAGTATACAATGATGTTCTATTAAGCTTGAGCCATTTCCAATCCTATCGACATACTATGCCCGAATATAGTCTAACGCCAATACTAAATGACGTTAGTAAATGGTAAATTACACCTAGGTTCGTCAACCATAAGTGGGGGATGTCGACCCAAATAGCGCTACTTACAATCACCATACGCCCCTTTAGTAAGGTTAATGGATAATGTCTAGTTAAGGGACTTTTATTAATAAGAACTCAAGTACATCAAGTATAATATACCATAAGTGCGTAATTTAAATATTTAAGATATTTGTCATGACAATAAAACAATAAAACATTTATATTCATGCTTTCACCCCAATATTTGATAAATGTATTTAAAAAGGGGGTTGTGAACACTTACTTTGATTTGTAGCTCGAAAGAGTGTGAAAGTCCTAGTTGTCCTTTAGTCCCTTGACGCACCCTTATCCTATTACGTTCATGTTCACCGTAAGGTTATTTTATTGTGTTTCTTTTGAAGATGTCATGATAGTGTTTATTTTATACATAGTTTTCTATTTTTATAGAAATAGTATTTTTGTGTTTAACTAACTTATTTTATACTATGCCTTACTATAATTATGGACATGTACCTATGTATTACATTCATGTAATGATTTGAAATAAATAAGTAGACACACTTTTATGTTTATAAGTAACTTATTCATCAAAATAAATAAGTAAACCCATGTATATAATTGTTCAAAAGTAAGTGAGCATGCATGCAATATATTATACTTATATATATTTTTTTAAGAAAAACCATACACACAATCAACATATAATATATATTATGTGAGAAAATAAGTATTGCATGCATATATAATTTTTAAGTAGATATGCACGCTCATATGTAATATATAGTTTCTAAATAATTTTTGCACACATATAATATGAAATTTTTAAATAGAGTTTTTCAAGTAACCATGTAGACACATGCCTATATATATACTAGCAGTGTACCCGCGCAATGCTGCGGCGGTAAATAGTTTTTGATTTGTAATATGTCCTTTTCAAGGATGTAACGCGTAATTCAATGTCACGAAAAAAAATTCAATAACATGTCCGATTTTTTGTTCAATTTATCTTATATTTGTATCAACTATGTTATTAAATTCTAAAAAATTAAAAATTAAAAAAGATTTATATTTATGAAATAAGGATAGAGAAGTTAATAAGATTTTGAAAATTATATTGATGTGGATGTATGTGTTAGTGAGAGTTTAAATAAATAAAAAGTTAAAGTTTATTAGGAGAGAGAAATGGTTAAAAATTGAGTGGATGAGATTAATTTAGATAGAAAGAAGGGTGGAGATTATATATTGACATAATTTTAAGAAGTTCTTAAAAGTTAAGAGGAGAAAGAATGTTAAATGATTTATATATATATATAGATATATAGATATAGATATGCATGAATAAAGTATACATGCATGTAGTATATCTATGTATAATGATGCATTTTTGCATGCCCTCATAAGTATATAATTACTTTAGAAAAATAACGAAAAATAGAAAATTATCTTGTTTCACCATCATGCTCTTGTAAACATATATATATATATATAATATTATGTATTTTTAGTTTTTGATGTTCTTGGGGTTCTTGTTCATCACATACCACTTTCATCACTCTTTTTTATAAAAAAAATAAACTAAATTTAGAGTTAAGCACATGCATGTTTTATTTTGCCATACAACATTTGGTAGGATAAGTCCATACATCAAATGGTAGGATAAAGTCCATACTTCAAAATGCTAGGATCATAACATGCATGTGTTCATCTACTTATTTTCTTGAATTTTTGATATATTCAAGATGATAAGGAAAGAAAAAGGGTGATGAAGATGGTGGGTTTTTGTTAAGCACAACAAGATTCAAAAACTAGTGTTAGGGATTTATGATTATACCTTCAAAAGATACCAACAAGTATGAAAAGGGTAATTCCTCCTTGGACTTCTTGGGTTGTTTTGAAGATGAATTTAGAGAAAGAGAGTGAGGTAGCAAGTGAGAGTGAACGCAAAAATGAAGAGGGGATGGTGTTGTATTTATAGCCAAAGAAGGGGAGAAGGGGGGGGGGTATGGGGTGAGGTGGTGATGATTAGAAGGTTGTGTATAAGGTTGGTAAAAATGATGAAATTTGACTTTGTTATTTTTATTATTATATTTATTATTATTATTATTATTAATATCAAGTAGGATGAAGATATCTTATATATATTGCATCTTACTATTATTATACATACACATATAAATGTATATTGTAACTTATTTGGATTTTGCGTATTTAAAATATATTGGACATTTTTACGTGTAATAGAATTTTTAGGTGAAACGTCGGGATTTTTTTTTTTTTGCAAGGACTAGAACTTTTATTTATTTAATTGAGCTACGAAAAATATTTCTAAATTATCAAAATTTTATCGAATTCTAATCTAGAGTTTTTAAGGTAAACTTTTTATGATTTTTAGTGACAGTTGTCACATTTGTCCCATCCCCTCCCCAAAAGAATGAACATCTCAAACTCACAAGAGCACAAATCACACACATCGGAGCACGAAACAGTGAGAAGAAATATAATGGTATACCTGAGAGTACAGATTTGATCAAAGTTAACCTAACCCCGAACGACAACACATTCCTCTTTCAAGAGGCCATTCTTGATTCAAACTTCTTCGTCACATTATTCCAATATACTTTCTTGTTCATGTTCACATTGATCGGGACCCCAAATAATTTAGAACTCTTTCCCCAACTTTACACCCTAATTTGCTAGCCAAAGCTTGCACCGTATCATTCTCTACCCCTATACCCGCCAAGTTACTTTTCTTCCAGTTTATTTTTAGGCCCGAGGCCTCTTGCCAAATTTTCAGAATTTCCATCATATGCTTCAAATTTCTTCCGCACCATTTCCCAAACAGCATTGTATCGTCCGCATATTGCAGATGTGACACCAAGGTATCCTCCTTTCCTATCTTTACTCCCTTGAAGATCTTCTGATCGCATGCTTCCTGCAATATTACATTAAGGCCCTCAACTGCGATTTGAAAGATATAAAGCGATAATGGATCTCCCTGTCTCACTCCCCTTTCTACTTTGAATTCATTAGAAAGGGAACCATTAATTAAGACCGACATGTACATTGAAGAGTAACATGCTCTCATCCACATCAACCATCTCGCTCCAAACCCCATTTGACTCATTATATCAAACACGAATTCACATTCCAAGCTATCATAAGCCTTCTCGAAATCTATTTTGAAACAGAAGCTTTTCTTCTTTTTCCTAGATAACTCTCCTATAACTTCACTAGCCGTTAGAATACTATCCAGGATTGACCTTCCATGGATAAAGGCCGTTTGGGATTCACTAATGATTCCATCAATAAAAAAAGTATTTTACTTTTTTATATGTGTAAAGTATTTTATTTATATGTGTAAAGTATTTTATTTATTTCTTAATCTTTTTATCTTTAAAAAAATTTAAAATTACTATTTTACTTTTTTATATTAACTAAGCAAAAATCATTGACCAAATTAATCAAAGTTTAATTAGAACTTTTATAGGACTAATTATATTAGATATAACTTTCTTTTGTTACCATTGTTAATAAACAACTGTTTAGGAAAAAAATACAAAATTTCTTTTCATTAACTCAACATTATATACAAAAAAACTTTTTGTATCTCGTTCATTTATCATTATACAATAAACTTTGTTATAATTTTTATTATATACAACCACTTGCCGTAATTGGATGATTATGAAAACTATTTATAATTGTTTTAAAGTTTATAGTATACAATATTAACTAAATCAAAGTTTATTGCATTTTCGTATAATCCACTCATTCTTATATACTAGCTTAATAACAAAATCTTTAATAATAAAGGAATAATTAAAGAAAAATTGGTCAATTTAAATTAAATTTTGACTTAAATGATATTATTAAAGATTTATAAATAAAAATAGTTTATATATCAACTTAATAATAAATAATGTTACACAGTAACATTTCAAACATATATATATATATATATATATATATATATATATATATATATATATATATATATATATATATATATCAACTGCCTTTCAAAAAAAACATCTAAATGGTGCATATAATTAAAATAAAATATATAATTTGAGTAATAGTTGCAAAAATTGAAGCATAATGATGTGATAATGAAGAGAAAGCAATAAAGTACTAATTAGTACCGAAGAGATGGAAACTTGACATTGGCATCGCAAGGGATAAACTGACATCTTGTACAACATACAACATCATCGGGTACCACTACTTCTCTCTCTCCCTCTCTTTAATGGACACACAATGTATCTATCTATATACACGCACTTTAATAAATAAACTACTGGTTAATTGTTAGGGAGATACATCCATTTAAAAGATTAGGAAGTTAGAATTATATACGAGACAAATTGTTATATCTTACTTCTTTATAAATTATTTATAATTTTAAAATTCATAATTTTTAATTAAGTAAATTAAAAGTACTAAACTATATTTAGATTAAAGTAAATGAAAATTGTTAAAGGAAGTAACTATTAGATGATTTAATGAAATTCACGTACCGAACAAACCTTCCATAATCAGAAAATATTTAAAACATCAAATTAATGTCAATTAACTTAACTGTTACAACATATTTTAATAACTAAACATTTCATTATAAAAATTTTATCACATAATAAATAGTTGAACTTAATTATTAGAAAATGTGTATAAACAGACTCATAAAATTTTAGTAACATATATCCTAAATTCATATACATTTATGAAATTTAAATGACTCAATAATTAAAAAGGACAATTTGCTGAGCAAAATTATTCGCCACTGTCGCATTGCCACGGGTACCATGCTAGTATATGATAATTAGGAAAAGGGTGTGGGTTGTATATCACTTAATATAAGTGTTATTACGTTTATAGCACTTCTAAATTAAGGATAATTTTGACATTTCAGTATTTGCTTATTAAGGAGATACATGAGTGTGATAACATTTAATTTATGAGATACTAGCACTATATATATCTTTTGTCCATAATAATTATTTCGTAAAATAGTAACTAAGTTTGAAAAGTGTTCTACTATAGTCACTCATTGAAAATTTCATAATGTGAAATATAGTGAATGGTGAACTTGGTGAAACAGTTTTTAAAGTTTGTTACTTTTCTGTAAATGTTTCCTATTTATAAAACCACTATCAAATTATCTCATCCACATGTTTAAGGACTATGTGGTCCAATCTAAGTGTGGCTATTCGCCTATTCGTGTCAGTTTCAAGTTACCGTGTTTCTGTTATTCGTGTTTCGTGTCTACTTTATGTCTACCCATTTTAACTTATATCATTTTTGTGTCGGGTTCTAGCCGTGTAATTTTTTTAATCATGACAAAGTAAGTTTGTTAGCTTAGGTATTAAGCACAAGTTTTTTTAAATTATAGATAATTAACAAAAAAAAATTATACAATAATTCTATATATATAATTATAAAATTAGATCGAAGGAAATACATGATAAAATAGCCTATTACTATTCAGTGTAGAAAGACTATATATATATAACTCATTGAACCAATATTAACCAAACATTAAAAATAAAAAATATGAAATTCTACCATTATTAAAACCCAATTCGTCGCAACAACTTTCCTCAAGTCACACAGGTTATTCATATTTTATAAATATTTACGAATAAATTTTTTACTTGTCATAACTTCTTATTCTAAAGAATATTAACACAAAAGTTAAGCAACTCATTTTTTATCCCCTTTAATTAGCATTCATGTATTATTGGTCAAGAAATTTCGAAAATGCAACTCTAAATATGCATATATTGTAACTAGTGATGATGTCTAACCTGCAAAATTTTGGAATAACAAAAAGTTGTTTGCTTTAGAATCTTCTTAAGAAACCAAAAACAAACCTCGAAATATATATTATAACCGGTGCTGATATTTTACCCTCACAAACCAATAATCATACGAGATTAGGGGTGTGAATGGAACAATAACGGGGTGTTGCTTTGGGATGATCGAGAAACAAAGAACAACTCGGCAAACTACCTAATGTGGAGGCGGCGATTGAACAATACCAATGCTAATGGGGGTAACTGACCAGAAAAAATGGAGAGAGTACACATGTGCGGCTAGTACGCAGGCCCAGGGCAGCAGTGGGCTTAGGGGGCATCATATGTCAAGTCCATTATATGTATACCTAGCCTCATTCATAAAAATAAAAAAATTAGTCGTAAGTTAGAGAAACAAAGTGGCGTCTCCAGCGATCCAACGAATGGACGGCGGAAACCGAAGGAATGGCCGATTCAAGAAGATATTCGCAATTAAAAAAGTTTGTAAATTTATAAAAGAAATTCTCTGAAAAAATAAACAACTACTATAACCCTCTTAAACTATCAATATTAGTCGTACTTTCATTTCACTTAGGTAAGTCAACCACCAATGCATTGCCATTTTCCTTTTCAAAGACAACGTAACGAATGATAATATTTTTATTAAATTTTAATATAATATTAAATCCGAATTCAATTTTTAGTGAAATATGGATATCACGAAAGCCAATAAAACATTGGTTTTCACTTTTTAAAAACCATTAATTCTGGAGGATTCAACCAATTTTAAATTGTATGTATGAATAACACTTTTCTTTTATTTTAATTATTATAAAAAATATATATAAAAGTTGATAAAATTTATTAAACGGTTTGAATCATTCATTTAAAAGAATATTTAATCTTGACTATTCATTTATTTAAAATCAAAAAATCAATTTTATTTTTTTAGAGTCAATATTAATTTTCATATATGCCCTTATTAAATCATATAAAACCATATTTACCCACCTTAATTTACAAATATCATATTTACCCTTTATAATATTTCAAAATATCATATTTAACCAAATTCTTAGTTTTATCATTCTTAAATAGTTTATAATCATTTTAAATTTCTTTAGTTATAACTTATAACCACAATAAAATTTTGGATCAATAATGATTTAAGCATCAAAGTTTAGTTATAACCAATAAAAAAAATTTATAATCATTTTAAATTTCTTTAAGTGATTGTTGTTTACAATTATTGATGACTTATATAAGAAATAAAATTAGTTCTCTTCGTATCATACTACAACGTATGTTTTTGCCGTCACTTTTTAAAAAATCTCATTTAGGGCACGTTTTATTATTATTTGATATGTTTTTATTAATGTTTAATATCCATTATCTTTTAAACTAACATGTGTATCACACGGACATTTAGTCTAGTTTTTATTATAAAATAACAATAAAATTGAAAATATATTTATAAAACAAACAACTTTTTAAGAGACCATATATTTCTGTATCCATCTTTTCCTATCAATATTCATTTTTTAATCTTTTCACAAACAAAACACCGAAATGAGTTCATATAAATCGGCCGCCCCATTTGGAGATGGATGGAAGTGCTTCACCCACCATTTGTTCCTCTAATAAAGCAACACTTTTTAAGTATTAATTTAATTAATCAATAATAATAATAATAACATAAGATAAAGTCCTACTCCTACATGAGAATATATATACCTAAAATATATATCACCTAATAAACATGAAAATAAAATGATTTTTGCATGTCAATTTCAAATATCGTATACGATATATTTTGTATGAACTTTATAAACTAGCTAAAATATATATATGTCCACCAAATAAAATATCACTATTGATTCTTTTGGTACCCCACAACCTAAAATGAGAGATTGTTCCTTCTTTATTCTTTCTTTAAGGAATTAATTTTTTTTACTTTTGTCATTAAAGGCATGAAATTCGTGTTAAATAAGTTGTAAAGTATTATTTGTTTATTATAACGATATATCGGTGGACCCGTGAGTATCAAAATATATATATATATATATATATATATATATATATATATATATATATATATATATATATATATATATAAATAGAAATAGAAATAGGATCAATATAGTACCACCCTTAACCATAGTTCTTAAAGTCTAATTATGGGCCTTTGGATTGTTGTGATGGAGGGCTGAGATTAAAAAAAAAACTACTCATATATATGGTAATTAACGTGCTTAAACATATAACCAAGGGTAGATTGGTAAAAATGTCATCTAACCTCTCTATCTCTCTCTCTCTCCACCATTTCATACAGATCCAGTGTTACAAAATCCCAAAAGCAGATTGTTTATCTTAAAGCAAACGGAAAAAAAGCCCTCGGTTCTGCAGGTTTTCACTTTTAAAGCGAGAGAATGACGATGGATGGGAGCAGCGATGGAGATGAGTTTGCAGTTGGCTGCAATTATCGATTAAAACTACTTTCGGGGACGAATTTGAAGGCCAGATAATAACCTACGATCGCCCTTGAAACATCCTTGTTTTAAAGGTCTGAAATCAAACCCACAACAACATTAGGTTGCTCAAAGTTAACTACATCAAAGAGTTTTCCTTTTTGTGTCAATCTGATGACCCTCTTGATCTTAAGAAATGTTATGTCAATCTCAATTCACTCCAATTTAAAGAAGATGCTACTATTAGGTAAGTAAATCAGTAAATCTACTTGTTTCTCGAATGAATGCCAGGTGTTTCTAAAAATTTCTCATGAAAATTCAAAACCTTATTATGCATCTGACGTTCTAAAGCATTGTTGTTTTCTATGATGGAGTTTTTGTAAATCTCTCTTTTATTTGAAGTGTTTTTGCAACTTCTTTTTGGATAATTAAGATGAGTGTTTTGTACTTCTGTTACAAGTATTAGTGTGATGTGTATTGAGAAGGAGATCACTTTTTAAGTGCCCTCCAAGTGTTTGTGATAATGCTTGAGAAGGGATTTTATGTTTAGTCATCAAATTTTTGTATTTCATAAGTACATGTAGATGAAAATGATTTTTCATAACCATCTGTAGATTAAAATGATAATTTTGCAAATAAAAACTTTAAGGATAATTCATGAGCACCTGCAGATGAAAATGACAATTTTTACAGATGAAAATGATATTTCATAAGCACCGAGAAAGTGGTTTGTTGTCTTGCTATTAAGGTTTCCTCTCCGACCGAAAATGCTTGAAAATTCACAATTTTGCATTCAAGCACCTGTTTCTAACTGTTTTTTTATCATTTTCGTCAATTTTGCCTTGTGGTTTGGGGTCTTGTTGTTAAGGTTTCCTCTCTGTACCTATAAAAACAGATGTAGCATTTTCAAGCACCTGTTTCTAACTGTTTTTTATCATTTCTGTAATTTTTCATTTCGTAAGACCTTGCTTCAGTCTATGCATTTATTATGAAACTGGATATTTATGCAAAAATTACTAATTTTGTTGTGATTTTTTAGTATTGAACTGTTTTTGAGCATCTGTTTCTAAATGTTTTTATCATTTTCGTCAATTTTGTATTGTGGTTTGTGGTCTTGCTATTAAGGTTTCCTCTCTGTACCATTAAAAAACAGATGTACCATTTTCAAGCACCTGTTTTAACTGTTTTATCATTTCTATAATTTTGCATTTCGTAAGACCTTGCTTAGTCTATGCATTGGTTATGAATCTGGATATTAATGCAAAAAATACTAATTTTGTTGCGATTTTTTAGTATTGAACTGTTTTTTAACACAAGTTTCTAACTGTTTTTATCATTTTCGTCAATTTTGCATTTTGGTTACCAATAAAAACAGATGTACCATTTTCAAACACCTGTTTCTAACTGTTTTTATCAATTATGCAATTTTGCATTTCGTAAGACCTTGTTTCTGAATCTAGATATATATGCGAAAATTACTAATTTTGTTATGATTTTTGAGTATTGAACTGTTTTTGAGCATTTGTTTCTAATTGTTTATATCATTTTCGTCAATTTTGCATAGTGGTTTGTGGTCTTGCTGTTAAGGTCCTCTTTGTACCAATAAGAACAAATGTACCATTTTCAAGCACCTGTTTCTACTGTTTTTATCATTTCTGCAATTTTGCATTTCGTAACACCTTGCTTCAGTCTATGCATTTGTTATGAATCTGGATATTTATGCAAAAAATACTAATTTCGTAAGACCTGCATTTTGGTTATCATCTTCTGTATTTCTACTTCTGTTACATCTGCTTTTATCATTTTCAAGCACATGTAATTGTTTGCATTTCGGTATCATCTTCTTTGTAAATCTGAAGTTTCCGCATTTTTGCAATTTTCATAAGACCTGCATTGTTGTTATCATCCTCTCTGTTTCTCTTTCTATTACATATTTTTTTTGTTAATTTTGAATGGAAGCATGGTGTTTGTAAATGTATTTTTTTGATTTGTGAAAAATGGAAAAACAGAGGCTGATCAAAATGCTTGTACGTAAATGCTTACGGTTATATATAAAGATTCAGATGTCATTTTGCATTTTGGTTTACCCATCTGTTGAAAATGATACTGAATTATTTATTGTGTGAAGTTAGTTTGATGGGTAATTTTTTTTTGGTTATCATATTCATTTTGGATTGCATTTTGGTTATCATCTTTAAATTGGGTGGGTTGCATTCTGCTCATCATTATCATCTTCATCTGGATTCTTTTCAAAATGCTTATGTTGTTGAAATTGAATTTTCATATGCAATTTTCTTCACTTGCTGTTACATGATATATAAGGGGCACGAAAATGATGAAAATGGTGAATTTTTATCATTTTCGTCACATGTTATTACGTGACATACAGGGGGCACGAAAATAATGAAAATGACGAAATTTATCATTTTCGTCACCTGCTGTTACATGATATATAAGGGGGCAGCCGAAAATGATAAAAATTCGTCATTTTCATCATTTTCGTGCCCCCTGTATGTCACGTAAAAGCAGATGACGAAAATGATAAAAATTCATTATTTTCGTGCCCCCCCATGTATATCACGTAAAATCAGGTGACGAAAATGATAATTTTTTTTATTTTCATCATTTTCGTGCCCCCCATGTATATCACGTAACAGCAGGTGACGAAAATGATAAATTTTGTCATTTTCATCATTTTCGTGCCCCCCCTGTATATCACGTAATAGCAGGTGACGAAAATGATAATTTTAGTCATTTTCGTCAAAAAAAAAATAGTGAACAGGGGTCCGAAAATGATGAAAACTGTTAGTTGTTATGGATATGAATGTGATGGACGAAAATGATTAAACTGGTAGGTGTTACTCTCTTCCAACAGCCGAAAATGATAATTTTGTCATTTTCGTCAAAAATTTTTTTTCCATAAATATAGGAAGAGTAGTCTCATTTGAAAGAAGATTAAAAAATGAGAAGATTGGTATAATTTTTTTGCTCAAACTCAAAAAATTGAAATAATTATGGTCATTTAAAGATTTAAGGGATAAAAAAAACTGAATTTGGGAATTGCTGTAGGCAGCGCGTGAGTTTTAATAAAATTGGTTCAATTCCAATTTTACCCTTTTAAACTGTTGTTAGTGCGAGTGAAAAAGATTATATGCTTCAAACAAGCAATGTTTGAATGATTGTTATTTGCAGAAATGATGAGACTTTTCCTTGATAGACAAAACAACCACCGAAACACAATAAAAGCATATATTAATACTGTTAGGTTATATTAAAAGTTGAGTTAGGATTTCCTCATATTTGTGTCAAACATGAGTGATGCATGTTTTTTCATAAGTATGAGAGTGGACCCTATTCATGTGACTTATTTTTGATTAAAATAAGTGACACACTTTAATGTTTATAAAAAAACATTATCAATTATGTTTAACTCAAACATAAAATGATGTAAACCCTTAAAAGTTAGTCATCAATAGATCAATTGTTGCTTTTTTCATTGGAAAACTCAACCCTCCCCTGTATTCACTCTATATGTGTCAATATCACCTTGCGGGACGTCAAAAAAGAACAAACAAACAAACAAACCTAATGCTCTGCAAGTCGGCAACTTCGAAAAGAAAACAAACAAAGAAATTAACAAGAATGCAAATACTTTTCTTTCTAGCTCTCATTATTGGCTTCAACAAACCCTGCCTGCCTGCAAATAATTGGAAAAGATGTGGTCGGTTTAAGCCACAACGCCTCATATATATGCCACGATTTCCCGTTTTAAAAGCTGCCCATTTGTACCTAGGAAAATGTTATTAGTTGTTGCTATATACTTTAGCTTCATTCTGCTACCTATAAAATGATAACATATGTAATTTATTAATTTTTTTTTTGTTTTTTCTTTATTGATTCTGACACTTGTATTGATCAAGTAGTAGAATGAGTATGAAGATATAGTAGAAAGATAAACAATCGAAATTGTACCAAACAATTATAATTGAACAGTCCAATACTCCAATCTATTAATAAATGAAACAATGTCATATATCTTTGGAGAAGGAAATGTTTGAAATGTGATTTAGTGTGTAAATTTGACAAACTTAGCTAAGAGGGATAACGCACCAATTGACTTTGTCTATATACTTGTCAATTTCACAAATTAAGACTTCATATATATTTTTAGAATCACAACTCCACTCCCCTTCCTTTTGGAATGCAAATTTAAAAAGAAGGAACCAAAAAGTTTTTAGCCCAGTTGTCTCAATCACATAAATTTTGTATCAACAAAATTTAACCGAATTTTATTTCATTTTTGTGATTGTCTAAATAGATATTCTCACTATTAACACTTTTTAATTAATAACTATATTTATAGATAGAATTATTAATAGATGAAATTCTAATTCTGTATATCTCCAAAATAAAAATTATAATTATAGATGGTATTATTAATACAACTACTTTCTAGATTTATTTTCTGTATTTTCTCTTAAACCTTAGTTATGATGTAACAAACACTTTTATTATAATTAAAATAACTATATATACATGATTAACATAAATACTAAAAATTATGTCAGGCGGTGTAACATTCATACTCATCAAGTCAACTAACAATTCTTTTTCGTTTTCTTGCAACGGCTTTGCATAAATATGTTCTTCCATATGTCGTGCACGGAAACAATTATTTTGAATGATGTGATGAGTGTTTGGACATAGGAGTTATTTTAAATACTTATTTCATTTGTGGTATTCAAGTAACAATAAAGCCATTGTCTGTTCTGACAACCCAAACACAGTCTATTTGTTGTAAGAATAGCATCATACGAGTGGTCGTATTTTGCATGTATACCTTATTAACATATAACATTAGTATTTTATTTTGCAAGAACTAAATCATAGATCATATTAACAGGTACAAATGGAGTTTCTTTCTCAACCTACTACCGAGATATCTAGCAAATGGGTAATAACACTGACGTTGAGCAAAACCTTCTCGATTAAACTCATTAATTTGACATCTAATGATACCATTTCTGCAGGATCTACCTAATGAACAAGCGTACGTGCTAGGTAAGAATAGACCAGCAAGGATGATTTTATCTTTAGACAAAGATTAGTATTAAGTTGAGGTAAACCACATACCCAACTGCCAAAACATATGGGTGTTATCTGGACCTGAATGGCAACGGTTAGCTCAACATAAATCCCTAGCAAGTTGTGACGTGCTACATTTCCAGATAGTAATTGATGGGCTCATTCGCATCGTATGTAACAACGCATTCAACATGAATGATCACCCGATATACAATGCTATTTCGGGCCGCAAAATTGTATATTCATATGCCCTCACAGATGACATAATGTTTTCCCTTAACACTTTAAATATATTACTAGCTGATTACCATAATATCACTTAACAAGTAACTATCATAATATATTTACAGCCCGTTCACAAACAATGGTTTGAAGAAGCAAATTGTGAGCTCTTGAATACCCATAATGTCATAGTAAATGAGCAGATTTACAACATACAAATCAAGAGAAAGAATGGTGACCCCATCGGATTTCATGGAACTGAGTGGGAGCGGCTGTATGACGAGCTTAATATCTATTTTGCAGATGTTGTGGTATTTACACATGAAAGCAATCACGTGTTCAAAGCCTCCGTCTTTAACATGCATCAACTCTACATGAGTGAATCACTGATTGATGCTAGGAAATTATACACGCACACCAAGATTGTGTATCCTGAAAGTGAAGGTAATTAATATTTGTCTTTCTGTTTTGACACTCTAAACCCTCAACCAAATCTAATACTACCGCATATTCCTCTACGTAACTTCTGCTAATCTACCTTTGCTCCCAATATTTGCAGATCTTATCATATTCCCAGATATACTTGTCAGGCCAAGAGGGCGAATACCAAATGTGGGCACTGATATGAATGTGTTTGAAAAGGTTATTGATGTGAGCGCTCTTAAGCATAAACGAGTGGTATGACCAAACAACCAATACTCCAATGATAAGAATATTACATACTTCTTCTTTAAAAGTTCACAAATGCAGATTAACATATTATTTAAATTAACTGCAGACTATTCCATCTCCGTACGCAAAGCATTATGATCTAATGCGTTTTGACAAGGCCAAAATCATATATAATGACAAGGATTTGTGGATGAGGATGTCTAAGTTTAAGAGGAACCGGCCAGGCAAGATTGATGATCATGTGATTCTTGATGGACCAGGCTGGATGCACTTCAAAGAAATAGTACAGTTCAGGGAAAACACTACACTTTTCTTCACGCTCAACACCGACGCGCTTCAACAACAACAAGTAATATTCAGAGTCGCATCGATCTAAACATAACTTATTCACGACTTTTGGGATTTTGGACACTTTTTGGCCCTTCATACTTACATCTCTCAACAGATAATTGATGGATTAATAAGTATGTACATACTGAAACTCTGGAATGATCTTTTGTCTAATCTAAGTAACTATTATCGAAATTAGCGAAACTAAGTACTAAGGTATTCTACATCCAACAGGAAATACAATTTACGAGTTTTGTGACGGCCTGGGAATACATTATAAACAGTGTTTTTTAGGTTAATAAACATTATGATTATGCCAAGACTTTTCCATTCTCATTGCTATGCAACTGAATTCTACCCAGCCTGATTTGATATCCATTATACAGAGTGTTTAAATGTGTATACACATTTTATATACCTACTTTCTCTATAAACTATTAAACACATCAATCACATTTTATTAATGTTATACATAGCTATAAAGTATAACTGGTATAGGCGTATTACAAAAATTGACATCGCACTTTGGAAACCAATTTGTAGAATATTGATCTTACAAGTATGCAACAAAGACTCAATGCAGCCATGATTACTGTTATCTTAACAGTAAACAACGAATCCACAAATATACAAACACAATATCATGATTATTAACCGAAATAATGGTAATGGAAAATACGAATACTCACAAACATACTCATACACACACACACACTTATATATATATATATATATATATATATATATATATATATATATATATATATATATATATATATATATATATATATATATGTATGTATGTATACATATATACATGTATACAGACAAACAAAGAGAGACACACACAAATGCATTGACAAGTATAATTTGTCATTCCTAATGCACAAGGATCTATATCAATAAACATGGAGTATCTTTTGTTTTCATATATGACGGCTTAGCTTTATATGAAACATATCAACAGCTAAATGACTCAAGAGTTGGAACACAGGCCGAAATAGATGAACGAGCCATTCTACCAACACAAATATATGTAATCCAACAATCTTGAATAAGAAAATATGTGTTCTAATGATACTACAAATATCTAACAACCTCTATCCTTTTCAGAGTTGCACCACCGGCCTATAATTATCCCGAAATAGCAGATGACTACTATACAAACACGCTTCAAAGTTCGAATACAACTGAATAATGCAGCTACATTCTTAAACTGCATATGCACATCGATCTCTATATTACTTCTTAAACAAGATCTACAAACCAAACTGCTGACGGGTTTTGCTCTGGTTGAACATATAGTATAGACAATCTTTTTGGCGTTAGCAAACATAATTAACATGTCGAAATTATATGCTCAACTACAGCTTCCTTTTAGTAATGGCATGAATATCTATGAAATATACTTTGTTTTGGTAACCACCCTATATTTGACTTTCATGTGTTATTGGACAGGACTGTTATGCACTACTTAAATAATTATAATACTATACATTAATTGAATTAATGTATATGGAACAAACATTTTCACACGATAATACTTACAAGATATACCTACTTTCATTTCTGCCATGCTACCTAACACCCCTCATAAGAGCACTTCTTAAGCAACAACAAACCATGTTAACAAAATTCCAAATTAACAAGTAACAACTACAAGTCTTGAAAACTAAATATCTTGATCGTAAATAGCTGCTCTAGCACGTTTATAATACATTGAGATATCTGCTTAGAATAACCTCCATTTATATGTCTGTCAAGATTCATCCATAAATTTTACCCTTCTTCTTTTGGGGCAAAGATGGATAAACAAGCCCGTGTTCACACGGGCATGACACCTAGTATAATCTAAATTATGAAAAAAACTAAAACATCATAAAATAATTTTAATACTTACATATTATGTTTCTAAAATTATTACAAAAGGGTATTCTATTAAATTAAAAAACAGGTAATTAATAAAAATATTTAAAAACATACATCTTTCAATATATATATATATATATATATATATATATATATAATGGATCAATAAAGAACCATGTGTTAAATAAAGAACCTAAGGAACCAATCTGGACCATTGGATAATCAAAATCAATGGATGAGATTGACCGATGGCAAAACTGTAATTATCATGTATTAGCTTAGGAAGAAAAGGGTAAACATGGAAAATCCCCTTCCCCCAACAACCTCGATTTAAAAAAAAAAACCCTCAAAAACTTTAAATTGTCATAACTTTTTAAGTTTTGTGAATTTGAACAAAAAAATTATACTAATCTTTTAGTTTTTTAATCCTCTTTCAAACAAGATCCCTCTTCCCATATTTTTCTAAATTTTTTTTAACATGAAAATTTTGTTTGCATTTGGACAGCATGTACGTTTTCATTTTTTGCATTTTGCATTTACGTTTGATTGAACACAACTCAAAATGCAAACTACGGATTTTGCATTTACGTTTGAATGAACCAAGCATCTAGGAATTTTGCATTTTGGGCTTGAATGAACTCAGCTCAAAATGCAAAATACAGATTTTGCATTTTGGGTTTGAATGAACCCAGCTCAAAATGCAAAATTTGCATTTCAAAAAAAAAAAAAGTTTCTGAAATATATCAAGCACGGTCTTGTTTGAAAGAGGACGAAAAACTGAATCTAACGGTATAATTTTTTTGTTAAAATTCTTAAAAACGAACGAGTTATGATCATTTAAAGTAATTGGGTTTTTTTTTTTAATTTGGGGGTGGGGACGCTGGAAGGCAACGAGATTTTTTTTTCCTTTTTTACCCCTAAACAATGTGCCACGTGTCATCACTAGGGAGGTTTTTTAGGTTCTATGTTTAAAGAAGGTTCTTTGTTTAACCCCTATATATATATATATATATATATATATATATATATATATATATATATATATATATATATATATATATATATATATTTATATATATAGGGGAGGGTTCATGCGAGAACCGTTGTTAGTGCGAGAACCGCGAGAACCAATCTTAGCCGTTCCATGGATATGGGAAGTTTCATGGATGGTGAGCGTAGAGGGATAGAGTGTGGCAGGGTACATGTGAGGAATTCATGGGTGGACAATGACATTGAAGGAGGGGCAATTGGACGACTCAGATTGGTTCTCGCGGTTCTCGCACTAAGAGTGGTTCTCGCATGAACTTTTTCCTATATATATATATAAAGTATATTTAATAGAAATAACAAAAAGAAATTGTGGACTTATATTAGTGATTTGACTAAGATTTAGGAGAAATTATGAAAACGTTATCTTTGATTTTAATGCTTAATTTAGGATGTATTTAGTGATTTTAGTTTAACAAATGGTGTATTAATTGAGTTAAAAAGGTGGGCATAGAGAAGCAGCAGATAGATAGTATAAGTATTAATTAAGTAACGAGTAATGATTTGTACATAATCTTTTATTATGCGTAATAAAAGGTTGTTATTTAAACTTATTATGTTTATGAATTTGTGAATTGGATGAGATTAATATTTAATGGGTTTGTAAAAATAAATAAAAAATCCTAATTATCCTATATGATAAAAAGTTATTGCACATAATCGATGGGTAGAGTAAGTAATGAAATAATGATGGAAAACACGTGTAGGATTATCCTAAAAAGGGTAATAACTTTGCTAAACTTGGAGAAAGAAAAATGGCATGTGTGCTTACTTCAATTCGCTCCAAGTTTAAAGAAAAGAAAGCTTAATTCATTGAGTTTGATTAGTGGGTGGTTATCAAGTGGTTTGACTTTCTACTGAATTAATGTGGTTTCACTATGTGGTCGGTTTTGAATGAAAGCAAATTCAGTATGAACGAAAGGAGTCCAACAAGCCATGAACACCAATCAATTTATCAGATAACACTTTTTAATCTTTAAATCTTTAGTGGGTGGGGTATATATATATATATATATATATATATATATATATACTAGTTTATTGACCCGTGCACGTACGGGTATTTCGAAGTATATTTGAGATATTAACATTTTCGAATAAAAAATAATGCAACAAATGAAATATCACCTTTGTGATGAGAATATACTAATTTCAAAAAAGTGTCATATTACATTACAATAAAATTTATACCAAAACGTAGATAAAAATGAGACGGTCGTAAATATATAATTATTTTTTCTCTAAACAAAATATATCACAAGTTACTAAACATAATTTATAAACAACTTATAATTAATTACATTAGTACACAATTTTAATAAAACCCCTCACATTTTCTTAAAACCCATCATATGTTTTATAAAACTCCGTCACAATTTTAATCCAACCCCTCCCAATAGATTTTTAGTTGAATTCAAATTACTCATATCCACGATTTTTAATATTTCCCAAATTGTTTTGAGAATGAAATAATTTTGAAATTAAAGGTTGTGATTTGTTAATTAAGACTCAATTTAAGGTTATTTTTGGACAATTTGCATGACTTATATATATATATATATATATATATATATATATATATATATATATATATATATATATATATATATATATATATATGACTTATTTGAGAATAAATTTGTTACGATTTTTTAAATTTGATTAAAACAAGCATATAATAGTCCTCGTGAAAGAAATAAAAACTAAAAAAAATTAATTAACATAAGTAAAATATTATTAATAATTATTAGTCACTAAACATATCTTTTAATATTTATATACAAAAATCAATATTGCATTATACATGACACCTCGTTACTTTATATATAAAAGAGAGAATCACAAAAGTGTCACATGCATCTTACACTTGACAAAATATTATGAGATAATGAAAATCTCATTATATTACATATAATTACCAAAATGACCTCCAAATTATCATGATAAATTGACATTTTACTTCCCCAATTGATATATATAATAACTTAATGGGATAATTTCTTATATACCCTTATTTAACACTTAAATATCTTATTTGCCCTCCCTAAATTTAAAATATCTTACATATCCTTCTTAAACACTTAAATATCTTATTTACCCAAATCACCATTTTTATTAATTTTTAATCACTTTAAATTATTTATATTTTTTAAATATGATTAAAAAGACAATATTGTCCCTACTACTCCCAACAGCCGGTGTCGCCACCACACATCAATAACTAGTCTTCCTCTCAACTTGCTTCCACACTACCTCCGTCGCCAGTTTTCCGATGACGTCACCCTCTGCCCTCTGCTTCTAACTTCCTCCACCCTCTGCTTCTATCATCGACGGGAGATTATGTAATAGAGGAAAAAATATAACTTCACCTATCAATTGACTTTCCAACCACATATATGTTTCCGACGATGGCAGTAAATTAATGTTGGTGACTTCATTACTACTTTGAATACAGCTTCCTTCTTTGAGAACTTGTGCATAAGATCTCCCCCCCCCCCCCCCCCCCCCCCGTAAACTGCCTGTTGATGTTCAAATTAACAGGAACTTTCTTTCCTTGAAAGCTTGTTAGAACTTAAAGTTGTGTCCATTTATATTTTAGTGAAGTTTAGTTTAAATATGACATTAATAATAGTTTAGGGTACATTATGTAAATACCCAAGGGGTATAAGTACAACTTTGCAAACCCTATTCTAATGAAGCAATTCATATTACGTTTCACAGACCAAGTTCTTGGCTCTCTCTATCGATTGATTCTAAAACCGAGTTCTTCATTCGTGATTGCTTCAATATTATAATTGATACTTGATACAATTGGGTCATACAATTGGTATCAGAGCCTAAGAGTGATTAAAAGGTAAGTTTTCGATTGTTATTAGCATTGGCTTGATCGACTTATACGTTTCTGCCGTAGGCTTAGTTTCCTCATGATTATTGGTGTTTGATTTGAATTGTTTGTTGGGGTTATTAAGTTTGGTGTTTATTTCAAGTTTGGGATTGAAATAGCTTGTTTTGGTTGTGTTGTTTGGAGAATAAGATCGATTTACATGTTGAAATTGTCGATACTGATCTAGGGTTCGTAATTTCTTCAAGCCATTTGCATTTCAAGCCATTTGCATTTCAAGCCATTTGGTACTTCAAGCCATTTCCATTTCAAGCCATTTGATACTTCAAGCCATTTGGGGTTTCAAGCCATTTGATGTTTCAAGCTATTTGGTATCTCAAACCGTTATCACTTCAAGCCATTTGGGGTCAAGCCATTTGCTTTGCCCTTCAAGCCATTCATCAAGCCATTTACCAAGCCATTTAATCAAGCCATTCAACATTCCCCTTTAATCTCTACTCAACGATCCGAGTTTCAAGTATCAAGATTCTTTTAAATAATGGCGGATTTGAGTTTTATTAAAGACACAAAGGTTACTGATTCTTGTTTTCATTTTTGGGAGCGTTGGTATATTTCTATTGAGAATATAAACTGTAAACGTGGTGCTGTTGACTTATACAATCTTATAGTTGATAAGAAGATCACTGCGAAAAAACGTGTGTCTCGAGATGGTGATGAGTACTCTTATATAGATTGTGATACCACTTTGGTTGAACAATTTCATACCATTAAACATCATTTAGATCGGAAAAAGGAAGAAGAAATAAGAAAAGAAACTTGTGTTCCTAAAGATTCAAGTGTTCTTCATGATACTCCAAAAGTGGAAAGTGAAAGAGTTAAAGTGGTGGAACTTGAAAAGGAAAAACTCGGTTGGGAAAAGGTTGAAACTGAGAAAAAGATATCAGATAATTTTGAAGAAGAAAATGCCAAGTTGATTCTTCAAATCTCCGAATTGACTGAAAAACTCATTATATCTGAAAACAAATATCATGATCTTGAGATTGAAAAGAGTGCTAAGATAAAAAACCTTGAGCAACAATTGTTGGATATTCAAAGTAAGTCTGCTTTAGAGAGAATGAATTTCGAGACCGAGAGAAATCAATTTGTGCTTAAAATTCATAAATTGGAACAAGACTTACAACATTGTGTAGAAGAAAAGGTCGAACATCTTCTGATTCTGAAAAAGTTCAAAAATGTAAGCCTCCTAAAGGGGAAGAAGTCAAGGTAGTTCATATAACAGTCCATGCAGGTGAATCATCAAAAAGTGTTACGCATCCGAAAAGCACTCATTCTAAGGATGATCATACTGCACTCATGTCTTACGCGGAGAAATTTATAAACAAAGTCAAACTTCGGAGAAAGCTTTGGAACGAAAGTAAAGATAATTCTAAAGATATGAAAGAACGTCGTCTTCCGCAAAACAATAATGCTTATGTTTCTCGTGCTACTCCTCACCGTGTTACTCGTCCATTTGTCTGTGTTAGTCAAACAAGATCCTTCTCGAATGCTAACATGAATGCACGTCTTCCCACTTTGCCTGAGCTTAAATATCTATTTGTGGTTCGCTCCGTCAAACATCTCTTAAGACTTTCTAAGGAGAAAAATTGTATCAATCCACATCACTTTTCCCCGGTTCTCTACCATAAGAAGATATATGTTCGAAAAATCAAGGGGGAGCAAGGTAATGAAAATGTTTCAAGTCATTGTTGAAGATCAAGAGCTACATTCGAGGGGGAGCATATTTTCGTTTGAGGAATAGTTACAAAGATGATGAAATTCTGAAATTGAAGATTCCCTCAACAGTCATTCTCTGTTTATGTTCAAGATCAAATGCTCCAGGCTCCGGCGAAGATAATAATCTTCGTTTATTATGCTTAATTGTAAAATGGACACAAAGGGGGAGAATGTTAGAACTTAAAGTTGTGTCCATTTATATTTTAGTGAAGTTTAGTTTATATATGACATTAATAATAGTTTAGGGTACATTATGTAAATACCCAAGGGGTATAAGTACAACTTTGCAAACCCTATTCTAATGAAGCAATTCATATTACGTTTCACAGACCAAGTTCTCGGCTCTCTCTATCGATTGATTCTAAAACCGAGTTCTTCATTCTTGATTGCTTCAATATTATAATTGATACTTGATAAAATTGGGTCATACAAAGCTCATATTTATTTGCAAGCTCTTCTTTCCTTGAAAGCTCTTATGAAATGGACCTAGTAGCTTCCTTTCATATTTTGCAATGTTCACCCTCAGTAAGAAACCACCCACGTTCATTCCATTTAGTTTCCTCTCCATGCCTTTAGCATCTTCCACTTTCAAAAACCTCACAAAACCAAAACTCCTTGATCTCTTTCTTGCAACATAAACATCCACCAATTTACCACATCCTTCAAAGCTTTTCCATAGCATTGATTCGGACCATGTTTTTGGATAAATTGTGAAGAAGAAAGATGTAGCCAAACCCAGACTGACCAAGTCTTCGTTGACTTTCTCCATTATCGAGCATCTGTAAGCTAATTAATTAGCTCTAATTAATCTCCATGTATAAAGCTGCATAAACAACCTTTTCTTTTCCTTTTTTAAAATTGAAAGAAGGTAGTTTTAAGTTTGTTAATTATGCACTCTGCTTATTTTATTGATACATTGTAGAAACAGTCATAGTCAAAGTGAAAGCCTGCAAGTTTATGCTAGTTCTAGTGACAGTGAAGGATTGACGCTTCCAAACAGGGAGGTGTACTTAGGATCAAGCAGAATTAGGGGCAATATTGTCTTTTGAATCATATTTAAAAAATATAAATTATTTAAATGATTCAAAATTAATAAAAATAGTAATTTGGGTAAATAAGATATTTAAGTATTTAAGAAGGATATATAAGATATTTTAAATTTAAGGTGGGCAAATAAGATATTTAAGTGTTTAATAAGGGTATATAAGAAATTATCCCAAAATTAATAGACAATAAAAATATTGATTATTAATAATTAATGATTGGATCATTAATGACACATTAATGGGGGGTATTATAGGAGAAAAGCATTGTTCTTTAATGACGGTTCTCCTAAACCTTATTTACGGATGAAAAAAATATATAAATGACCAAATACCCTTATTAACGAGTCATTAAGAAGTACTAATGGTGATTAAAAATGACACTTGTAGTACTCGCAATATAAGACTATATGTGTGTGTAGTGTGTGTGTGTGTGTGTGTGGGTTAAGGTATGTGTAAATATCATATGGTTTGTGTTGAATTACATAACTTTTCAACTAATTACATCACGAAAGAACATATAAATTGTAACACCGTAAAAACGCAAGCCATTTTTTTAAAACACGGAGGAAGCATTGCAATAGAAAGTAGTAAAGAAATAGCAACACCCACAAACTAAAAACCCATAATATCGTTTCGTGTTACAAAAGAGTTATAAAACATGACTCATCATTTCAAAAACATAATATCAGAGTGACTGTCAAACTTCCCTTGTACAACAAAAACAGCAACCTACCGTGCCCTTAAAACCTGGAACAGAGAGTTAGGGTGGGGAATTAGCACAAAGCTAAGTGAATGGAAATTAAGCCACAAACAACAATAGCATAATCACAACGATCTCACAGAAACAGAAACCACAAGGACTACTCAAGAGCGGGGAACCACATAAATCAGAGGACCGGCGGCTCTGCAGAACCTGCAACCAAATGCCGGCCAAAGCATAGGTCTACTGATAGCCATCTACTAACTGGTACAGTTAAATCCCCTCCGTTACAATGAATGCAACAAAGGGTCTACAACTGCACAACCAGAAGCAAACCAGCCCAGCCCAAAACCACGATAGTTGACCTATATCTTCGACAACATGCACACAATAAGATTCACTGCGCACATATCTTGGACTCTATTGCAATCAACATAGTACCAATCACCGTACAATATCAGACTAAAAGTCTATCACAGGCTCAATTATACGAATCTAGATAGTCATCATAATCATAACTAATACCACCAGTGAGTTAAAGTCCACTCACCTCGTTTCCAAACCACAGTCCACTCAGTTAACTAATTTACTAAGCCTTTGAAACCCCTGAGAACACAAAATCATACGACTCAGTTCTCGGTTCATAAATATATTCTTAAATATATTTATATTAGTATTTATTATTAATATCATGATATAAACACATACATACTCACATAACCGATTACATGCGTATACACATATAAACTCTCATAATCGATTGGAGCCTCACACATATACTAAGTCAAAATCGATTCCATGTATACATACAATGTCACACAAAATCGATCCATATATATATATATATATATATATATATATATATATATATATATATATATATATATATATATATATATATATATATATATATATATATACTAACACACAAACTCAATCAATCCACACAACACACTCACACACACACACACACCCACACACACGGTCGATCTACCCACACACACAACTCATAATCTATCCATTATCCATGCACACACACACACAAACGATTATCCATGCACACACACACACAAAATTATATAATCGATCCATACACTCACCACCATACAAAATCGATCCACATGCATACTACTTCATTCAATCTTCCTTTTTCCTTCTATCCTTCCTATCGACCGTAAATATATATATATATAGGGTAGAGATCTGCTAAAACAATTAAGGTACTAAATGTAAGGTGAAATCTGGACCACAATATCAAGTCAAAAGTCAAACAAAAAAACCACCATTTTAACCAAAATCTCGGAATTAAAAAAATTAAAAAGGTTAATATGGTAATTTCATAAATCAGAAATAAAAAGGTGAGTAAATATGAGTCTGAGATTGTTCCCGTCGGCCAAATTTTCAAGCCACTTTGATTCATAGATTTACAAACCATCGGCCAAATTTTAAGGCCACTTTGATTCATAGATTTACAAACCATGATGCACACAATACAAATCTTGATTCACACAATACATTTGATGCATAAAGGGTATAATCATTTTGATGTACAAATAAACTAACATTTGATGCAAGCTTCGTTCTTCAAAAGTTGATTTACAGAAAAACCCAAAATGATGATGAACAAAAACATTTTAAAGAATGATACATACAAAAATTGATAAATATAGTACATGATGCACGACCCTAAAATCTAAGTGTTCACAACAGATGAAGGGCCGGTAGTGGTGGCTTGAATCCATGGATGATGCACAACAAAAATCAAAGATCCAGAGGAGGCGACCTCAACGCAAAAGCCATAGCGGACGGCAACGCAAAAAGCTACCATCGCCCGCGTGTATCCAGCGTACGGATCATCAACAAATCTTCAGATCTGGGACGAAACCCTAATCTGTCGTGGTGGCGGCGAACATCGATGATAGCGATCTTCAGATCTGGGACGAAGCCTTAATCTGTCGTGGCGGCGGCAAACATGGACGATAGTGGCGGAACCTTAATCGAGAACAGCGGCGAAACCCCTAATCTGTGGCGGCGAAGGGTGACGGTGGTGCTTCGGCTGGTGGAGACGGTCGTGCTCCGAAGGGCGATGGTGGTGCTTCGGCTGGGCGACGGCAGTAGGTTTGAATCTAGGGCTCTATAGAACAATGGAGGTTTATCACAGAACTCTTGAATGTACGTATGAGAAATCGTGGGAGAGAGAACGTGGAAAGAGAATATAACCTATTCCTATTTTACCCTTTTGATATATTTGCCACGTGTCACGTTCTAGTTTCTCCTTACATTAAGTATCTTAATATTTTTTTACTTGAACCCAATTCTATATATATATAGGGGAGGGTTCAAACGAGAACTGTTTTTCGTATGAGAACTGCGAGAACCAATCTCAGCCGTTCTTTGGATATGGGAAGTTCATAGATGGAGAGCGTGGAGGGGATCAAGTGTGACAGGGTGCATGTGAGGAATTCATAGGTGGGCAATGACATTAAAGGAGGGGGAATTGGACGGCTTAGATTGGTTCTCGCAGTTCTCGTACGAAAAACAGTTCTCGTTTGAACTTTTGCATATATATATCAATTTTTGTTTATTTTTCTCATTTCAAAGATGATGCTACTCTACATGTGTTTCTTTCAAACCCTAATTAGTGCTATATCCATGCGATGCTCGGCAGGTCGGCCCAAGCCACGTGCAGTTCGTACGCAGGCCCAGGGCATCATTTGGGCTAGGGACATAAAAAATATAGTCATATATATATACCTGGTCCAATTTAAAGAAGAAAAAAAAAGATTTACAGATGACATTTATTTGGGCCTTGGGAGTTGGAGAAAGAAGGGAAGAAACGAGACGGTGACGCTTGCGATAGGGTTTAGGCAGAGCGTTCGGCGACGAGAAGGAATCGAGGAAGCGGAAGTCAAATGGCCGACTTCGAGATATCCAATGGCTACCCGATTTCGTCAGTCTCTCCTACGCCACTATCTTGCCCCAATCTCGAGTTTTCGACCATCGCACGTACTACTCTCCGTCGGCCACTCGCATAGGCCGTCGTCCACTTGCCGACGGCCACTTTGCCACTTGCAATCACCGACTCTCCATCGGCCGTCGTCTACTTGCCGTCGCCACCGCCCATGATCCACTGTCGTTGCCGACGGCCACTTTGCCACTTGCAATCACCGACTCGCCATCGGCCGTCGTCTACTTGCCGTTGCCACCGCCCATGATCCACTGTCGCAGTCGGCCTGTCGCCCTAAAGGTTTGTTTCTTATTTTTGTATATCACCATAATTTTTGCTATTTTAGTTTCTTTAATATGTTGTTTTTGTATATCATCATCAGTATATGCTAATTTGTGCAATTTTTGTTTTTCTAATCTATTATTTTCGTTGATTAATCTCATAATCTATTATTTCTAATCTGTTTTTTATCTGATATTCTTGTATATTGGTATAACTTTATCATTCAACTTGAAGAATGAGTAGAGCTGTAGGCAGAAATATGAATGATTGTTTGTGAATGCGTATAACTTTATCTGTCACTTGTTTGAGTTTTTTTATGAATAATTTTATCACTGTTATCTCTTTTCGACTTTGGGACTTAGGGACATGAATGCATGATTCACGATTCATGATTACAATTCACAAGAACATAAGAGTCAAGAAATCAGTTTGAATCTTGTGATTGTCGCAGTTAACTCATCAATCTCTGTAGCAATTAATGAAGCGTTCTTTAAAATTATAATTTAAAGACTTATAAAACATAGAGTAATTACATTTCATTGTTAGAGTTCATACACTTCCTTTTGTTGTACATATGCATATAAAAAGCGTAGAAGAGTTTAAGCTCTATATATGAGGTTTGGTAAGAGTAAGACTTACAAGTTATAAAAGGCATGCAGGTAACTTAGAAACTTAGGAAGTTGTATGATGAACTTGAAAGCATATGAAAACTTAGTTTGAAAAAACTAACAAACAATTTAGCTAACTTTAGTTATTATCTATGAAAATGTTGTATCAAGATCAATCCTACTTCACAAGAACTAAGAAGGCAACCTGCAAGAACAAGCAGTCTACTAGAAGAGCAACCGATCGAGAACTAAGAAGACAACCAAAAAGATTACAAGAACAATATTTCAATCATAAAGTCACTTTGAATTTTTGGTTTTCTTTACTAAAGTCAATTGAATCTTACACTAAATGTTTTGTTTCATCAATCAGTTATCTTTTGTTGGTGTTTTGCAAATCTGTTCGCATATTATAATATAGAAGTTTTGAAGTTACTACATGCAAATCTGTTTCATCATTCAGTTATCTTTAAATAGAAGTATGATGAACCTCTTTTTAATGGAATATGATAAAAAAAATTGTTTTATACATTATGTTACATATTACTTTTCTTAGTCGTAAAGCTCACCGTGGGGAGTAGGGAAAGTGGGGGCATTTTTAGACCACTTCGTCCAGGGCATGCAAAATCAATGGACCGACCATGATGCTCGGGAATTTAAATAAAATTTTTATATTTGATATAGTTATATATACTCTTGACCATTATAAGATTATTCACGTCTAAACGTTTTTAACATAATATTAATGAGTTTCTCATATCCACTATTCTTAATAGAAATAATATTAATGTAATACATAAATGTAAAACCACTATTATCGCGTTAGAACATGTGAATGAGAAAGATCAAGGTGGTCATTTTTTGTTATATTATAATTGTCCTTTTATGAATACGGATGCACGTCAATTATCAATTACATATATATATATATAATCAATAAAGCCTCTATGCTTAAACAAAACCCCTAAAGTTCAAATCTAGACCATTAGATTTATCAAATCAACAGCTGATATCTAATAATGGCATTATTGTAATTAAGTAAACAATTATAAAATTTAATTATAGAAAGAAGTGTATTATAGGAATAATTATGAATTGCAAAATTGATTATAACCTACAACTTCTTCTAGCCATCTTAAAGCCCCCTTTTTTTTACCCCTTAGATCTTTAAATGACCATATCTATTTCAGTTTTTAGAATTTCAGCAAAAAGATTATACCAATCTACTTATTTTTTAAACCTTTTTCAAACGAGACCACTCTTTCTATATTTCTAAAAATTTTATTTTTAACGAAATGATGAAAACTGGCTTACTGTTATAGATATGAAAGTGATGATAAAAATTATGAAAACTGGTAGTTGTTATAAATATGAAAGTGATGACGAAAATGATGAAAACTGACTGGCTGTTTATAGATACGAAAGTGATGACGAAAATGATGAAAAAAGTAGCTGTTATAGACAAAAATGATGAAAACTGACTGGCTGTTATAGATATGAAAGTGATGACGAAAATGTTGAAAACTGGTAGCTGTTATAGATATGAAAGTGATGACTAAAATGATGAAACCAACTAACTGTTATAGATATGAAAGTGATGAAATTGGTAGCTATTATAGATATGAAAATGATGATTAAAATGATGAAACTGGTAGCTGTTATAGATATGAGTGTGATGACGAAATGATGAAACTGGTAACTATTATTTTCTTCCACCAGCTGAAAATGATAATTTTCAAAACAACTACCAGTTTTCATCATTTTCGTCATCACTTACATATATATTACAGTTAGTCGGTTTCATCATTTACGTCGTCACTTTCATATCTATAACAACTACCAGTTTTCATAATTTTCGTCATCATTTTCATATCTAGTACAGTCAGTCAGTTTTCATCGTGTTCGTCAAAAATAAATTTTTCATAAATATAGAAAGAGTAGTCTCATTTGAAAGAGGATTAAAAAATGAGTATATTGGTATAATAGATTTGCTCAAATTCTTAAAAATGAAATAGTTATGATCATTTAAACATTTAAGGGGTAAAAAAAAATAAAAAAAAGGTATTTTGAGAATGGTTGAAGAAAGACGTGTGAGTTCTTATAAAAATTGCAATTCCTATTTTGCCCTTTTAAATGAGTGGCTGAGATTTGACCTTTGAGGGCTTTGTTTATAAAGAGGGATTTGTGGATCCTAACCCTATATATATATATATATATATATATATATATATATATATATATATGATTCTTTAATTCGTATATTGATTGGTGTTCATTATTTGGATTGAGTTGTATTAGAAAAGAACTTTTTATTATAAGTTGGTACATGTACATAAGTTTATCCATTACATTTAAATATTAGAATTTAAACAATTTACAACATCAGGTTAATAAACCATGACAGATCAATATAATATATTCTTAATAATATATTAAGTGCATCAATTATTAAACATACACCTTAGTTCATTATAATCTCATCAATTTTTATATAAATTTTATCTTAATAAACAAATATTAATAAATAATATTTTTTTTAATTCTTTTATCGAAAGACCAAGACATCGGTTAATCGGTTATTATATCATTTATGATACGTAGAGGAAATAAATATAAAAAACAAGACCTGCCCACTGCTGTTAATGGAAAACAAAAAACTAAGATCGAATATACTAATTTTTTAAAAATAACATGTTACAATAACTTTTTACCAAAATCAAGTAAAAATGATACGGTCACAAATATAATTATTTTTTCTTTAATCAAAATATATCACAAATTATTAAAGATGATTTATAAACAACTTATAATTAATTACATTAATATATAATTTTTATAAAACCCCTCACAATTTCATAAAACTCCCTCATCTGTTTCATAAAACACCCTCACAATTTTCATCCAGCCATGATTTAAACATGAATTTAGATTTACGGTTCTCCACTTTTCACCACTTTCTACCAATCATAACGCTTCTTTTATACATATCATATTTTTTAGCCAGCATTTCGTGATATTTATTACTCACGAAGGATATTTTCTCTCTGCTCTATCAATCTTCTAATATATATAAAAGATTAATTAGAAAAAAATTATTACATGATCTGGACTTTTCATTTAATAAAAGATTTAATCGTTGTTACAGCCCCTCTCTAATCTCTTTAACAAAGCTCGTTACTAAATAAATAAAGCCCATAGATCAAAACTTCTAACAAGCCGTTCATCCCTTTAATTTTAAAATTTTGAGTTTGACTTTTAAAAGTCAAACTAATATGACTAATCAATGTGAATTAAGATAAGAGTTATTTGTTCAAATGGTCATTTAACTTACGGGTTTCTAACATTTTGGCCCTTTAACTTTAAAAGTGGTACAAAGCGTCCTTAAACTGCCATTTTCATGCCGTTTTGGTCCTTATTAACGTTAGCCGTTAATTTAGTCTGTTAAGTCACGGGCATTTTAGTCATTTTACCATTTTTTCTTTTTCTAATAATAAAAAACCATCAGATTCTTTTTTCTTTTCCTTTTTACACTCTCTCTACACTACCCACTCTCTCTCTCTCTCTCTCTATAACAGAGTCTGCAAGTTCTTGAACTCCTCTAAAAGTATCAAAGCCATGGCATCAACTCACTCTCTGCCTCTTTCACTCTCAACTTACCCAGCACCACCGCCACCACCACTGTTGGACACCGCCACCACCACCGTTTGACGCCGCCTCCGCCGCCACCGCAATTGGTTTTCTCACACTACCACTGTGAAGAAAACCCTAATATGAGCACCACCATATCTCTCTCTCTCCACTACCGCCGTATTCCTCCACTACCACCGTGAAGAAAACCCATGTGAAACCTCCACTGCCACCACCGATTTCCTCCTCCTCCACCACTACCAACAACATCACCGTACTCCACCAAACCCATGAAACCCAGATCTAACAAAGTATCCATGAAATCCATGAAACCTTCGAATTTGGGGGTTTCACGGTACTCACGCTACATCACCGTACTCCACCTTCTTCATCATCGATTTGAGGTTTTTTTTCAGATCCGATTTGTTGATTCTAAGGTTTTCTTTTTTCTGATCTGAGTTTGTATGTGGTGTTGGTGATGTGCGGTGGTGGTGGGTATGTGTGTGTATGGATGGATCCGAAACAACCCTCATGATTCTTCTTCTTGGTGTGCGGTGGTGGCTGTGGCCGGAAAATGTGTGTGGTGACCGGAAACATAGGAGAGAGAGTGAGAAAAAAGTGGTGGTGGTGGCTGTCTTAAAGTGTAGAGAGAAAGAGACATGAAATAAACCTGTTCGGAGAGACTAAAAGAGGAAGAGAGAGATTTGAGGATGAGACAGAGATGGTGGCAGTGGTGGAAGAAGGTGGTGGTGGTGGTGGTGGTGGAGTCTGTAGAGAGAGAGTGTGAGAGAGACTGTGTGAGAGAGAAGTAGAAGAGAGAGAGGACAGATGTGGAGAGAGAGAGGGGACACGTGGAGAGAGACAGAGGAGACACATGGACAGATGAGAGAGAGAGAGAGGGGACACATGGACTTTAAACTTTGACAGCCTTGGAATTTGAAGTTGACTTTGACTCTCAATTAGTAACTAATTTATAAAATGAATCAAAACAAAAAGTAAAAATATAAATACAAGGGTAAAATGAATAAAAAGTTAACGGAATATGTTAGAAAGGACCAAAACGGCATGAAAATGGCATTTCAAGGACGCTTTGTACCGCTTTTAAAGTTAAAGTACCAAAATGGCAGAAATCTCTAAGTTAAAGGACCATTTGGACAATTAACTATTAAGATAAAGATAACCCTTAATTAAATCAATGATAAATATCATCAGGATAAAAACAACTTAGTAAAATAATTTAAATTATTTTGAAAGTTTACAACAAATTGTAGTACACGGGTTTATCTATTGTAAACATATATATATTTTTTTTAGAAAGGCAAAACTTTATTAAAGAAAGGAAGTTCTCTACAAGTAATAGAGAACCTTCACATTACAGTACAGTGCATTTAAAGATAAACAAACCAACTACACCGCTACCAAAAAAACCATTTGAAGAAGACAAATAACCACTAATTACGAAACTGCCATTTCCAGGTTTGTTGGGTCAAAAATCCAATTACTCCAATGAATTGAGCTTTTCTTCCTGCACAGTTTTTTAACCCATTGGAATAACAGAATCTGTACCTCTAATATTACTCCAGAAACAGCTTTGGACTTGCCACGAAACACAGTATTATTCCTATCTTTCCAAATGTTGTATGCGACTACCTTTGCTGCTACTTTCCATAACTCATGTTGTGCTGATGACCACGACTGTAACTTTTTGTTACAAATTCCTCGAAGATCATGATCCTGCTGGTACTCCAAGCCCCACCATCTGTAGAGATCCCACCATATAGGAACTATTCTCGAACATTTAACCAAGGCATGGTTAATGCATTCCACCTCCTCATGACATCTTGGACATAAAATTGACGGAACATCTATCTCTTTGTCTCTGATTTTGACAAGAACCGGTAATCTATCGCGTAAAGCCCTCCATATGAAAACATTTATCTTCTTTGCAACCAACTTGGACCACTCGGTAGGAAATAGCACCTGTTGAGGATGAAATCTTCTTTCTTCCACTTTCTGTCTGATAATGTTAACGGAGTAAACGTTGATGTTATTCATTGTCCACTCCCATTGATCTTCTACCTGTTTACTCAACGACACACGACTCAACAACTCTTTGAGACTTTCAAACTCCAACCCGACTCTACCAATACTAGACTCAAAAGAACTAAAATCTCATACCCAGCTGGACGATAACCACGACCCGACTTCATTAACTTTACAATTTTTATTACTACACCTATTAAAAAGTCTAGGGAATGACTCTGACAGTTTACTCTCCCCGACCCATTTATCGTACCAAAAACTAGACTTATTACCGTTCCCCACTTTGACTTTTAAACAAGGCTCTAATGACAGCCCCATAGCCTCCAAGTCTTTGACAGCCGACACTATTCCCCCCCCCCCCAAATAGACCCCTTGACCACATTACCCGTATCAAAACAACCCGACTCACCATAAATACTTTTGATGACCTTGACCCAACTTGACTCGCTACAAACTTTAAATTTCCAGAACCACTTGCCCAACAAACCTAAATTAAAAGATTTCAAGTCCCCCAAATTTAGACCCCCCCCCCCCTTCAAAAATTCTCACCGTGTCTTCCCATTTAACCCAAACCAATTTATTATTAATCCCGTCCCCTCCCCAGAAAAATTTCCTTCTCAAGCTCTCAAGTAAGCGAATGATACATACCGGTGCACGAAACAACGAGAAGAAGTACAACGGAATACCATTAAGAACCGATCTGATAAGTGTTACCCGACCTCCGAACGACAACATATTCTTTTTCCAAGAAGACAACCGATGTTCAAATTTCTCCGTCACCTTCTTCCAATACTCCTTTTTCCCATATTCACATTAATAGGGACCCCCAAATAATTTATAACCCCTTCTCCCATTTTGCAACCAAATTTTCCAGCAAACCTCTCCACTTCCTCTTTACTAACCCCGAAACCCGAGATACTACTTTTTTTCCAATTTATTTTAAGACCTGAAGCCACTTGCCAATTTTTCAAAATACTCATCATAGCTCTAAAATTACTCAAACTCCATTTACCAAAAATCGCTGTATCATCTGCATATTGTAGATGAGACACCTCCAACTTGTCTCTACCTACAACCACCCCTTTGAAAATATGTTTTGAGCATGCCTCCCTGAATAAGACATTAAGACCTTCCGCTGCAATTAAGAACAAGTAAGGAGAAATAGGATCTCCTTGCCGAACCCCCCTTTCCACCTCAAATTCCTCCGAGGCCAACCCGTTGATTAGCACGGACATAGATGTGGATAACAAGCACGCTTTTATCCACATTACCCATCTAGCCCCAAAACCCATCTGGCCCATAATGTCAAATAATAAATCCCATTCTAAGCTATCGTATGCCTTCTCGAAGTCAATTTTAAACAAAAAACTTTTTTCTTTTTTCTTTTTTAGCTCATGAATGATTTCACCCGCACACAAAATACCATCTAAAATCGATCTGCCTTTAATGAAAGCTGATTGAGTATCCCCAATTAGAAACTCAATTACTTTCTTTATTCTGTTTGTTAGCACCTTAGAAACAATCTTATAATAGCAACCTACCAAGTTTATCGGTCTAAAGTCATTGAAATTCATTGGGTCGGTACACTTAGGAATTAGAGTTATGAAGGAGGAGTTACTACCTTTTGAAAAACGACCCAATAACCAAAATTCATGCAAAGCCGCCATGAGATCATCCTTTAGTATGCCCCAAAAATGTTTTATGAACCCAAAAGTGAAACCATCCGGGCCCGGAGCCTTATTACTACCACAATCCCACACCGTACTTTTTAACTCACTCATCGAGAACTTCTCTTCTAATGTTTTTACTTGAAACCCCGACAGTTTTCTAAACCTACTTGACTGGAACATTACCTTCCTACCACCTTTACTTTTAAAAAAGTCCCCAAAGTGTCTAGCCGCCTCTTTTTTCAACGACAACGGATCACTAATCCACAACCCCCCGAAGTTAATACCCACTAAATTGCTTTTCCTAGTTCTTTTCTTAACAACCGTGTGAAAAAATTTAGAATTAGCATCCCCTTCATTAAGCCACTTAATTTTTGCCTTCTGTTTTAATATTTCACTGTTTGTCTTTTCTGCTTCTAACCAACTCTTTCTTAAATCTAGCCAGGTTGATTTTTCAGCATCAGACAAGATTCCCTCTTCTGCTTTAACCTCTAAGTCTCCCAAAGCTTTCTTTAAATCCTCCAATTTTTTCTCTTTATTAATCGTCAAGTCTTTATACCATTTTTTTAATTCTTTTTTTACCAACCTCAGTTTTTCCATGAAAATACTATCCTTATTTCTTGATTTCGTACCCAACTCCCAAGCCCGTTTAACAACCTCTTCACACCCCTCAATTTCAATCCAAGAATTAAAAAACTTAAATGGTTTAGGGCCTGAATCGACATGATCCTCATGTAAAAAAATCGGGTGGTGGTCAGAACACTTCCTATCCAAAACCGAACACTTGATGGTACCCCAACAGTTTAGCAAATTCCTGACACCAAAAATCTGTCTAATTTGCTGAATTTCAGATTTTTCTCACAAACTCTTGTAAACTTTTTATTACTCAATTGAATATAAAAAAGATTGTTGTTTCTAATGAAGTTATTGAAAAGAGTCGCATTGTTTTGACTGAAGACCGTATTTAACCTTTCCTCTTTGCATCTAACCTCATTAAAATCTCCAAACACAACATGATCCATTTTATTAAATTGAATCAAATATTCCAAATCCGAACATAACTCCACTTTTTTTTCTTTCACGTGAGGACCGTAAACGTTGATAAAAAGTTGATAATAAATTTAAAATTTGTTATATATTTATTATGTTATACTAATCTTTTAATATAAATATGAACTAGTATTATTTATTATCTTTTTAATATTTTTTCGTGTCTTATAATTATTTGATATTTTTAAATAATTTTAATATTTATATTTTTTAAATAACCCATGTATCATACTGGAATTTATTGTAGTAATATATATTAAATTACTTCGTTCGATTAATTGGTCATAAAAAAAATCTTGATACTTGCTTGCGCAAAGTCAAAGATTCAAAGGTCAAAATCCAACAACAACAATATGATGAGAATTGGTCAACTAAATCCCAATCAAGCAAATCTGACTTCAATTTGGTCCAAAAGCATTTATAAACGTTGCAACACGTACGTATGCTTTTATTATGCTTACAAGTTAAAAACATTATCCATCGCTTAATTAGTTAACGTGAAGTGTATGCAACCACATAATCGATACACACCAATTCTACCACTTACTTTATCATATATAAACCAATATCACAATTAATTCTTCTAACACAAATAATACCATGTGTTTTAGAATGATAATATAACGCCTAGCTCCTTTTTCATAAATCCAAATAACATTATCTTCTACTCATATTATGTATTATTAGCAACCTATTCATAAAAATATAGGGTTTTTTTCAAGCTGGAAAGTCATGAGTTCACATAACTGAAGCTCCAATTAAGAATTGGTTAAGGGGTTGTGTTTTGAAATGGGCACAAGTAACACTGGTTAGACCACACGTATACATTAGACCCAAAAACTCATACCCCTAAGAAAACTTGAATGGAAAACTCTCTTGTAAAATATAGATGGAGAAGATGAAAATTTCGTAGAGTTTGGCACACTATCATGATGGAGAAGATGAAAAGGTACATAATTGGAATGAATCGAAAGAAAAAATGTGACCTAACAATTCTTCTTTATCAAGTGATTAGGCTTTGATATTTCGGTCCAATTCGACGTAAAAAACCAAACCCGTTGGAACCGGAACCGAAAAAACCTAACCCGAAAAAGGGAAAACTAACCGAGAACCACCCTGCTTATGTGTATTTCAGTTTGGTCCGGTACTGGTGCCGGTTCCGGTTAGGTTCGTCCCTACGGTTTTTTTTGCCATTCCTACTCATTGGATATGATTCTTGGTATAACATGGCTAAGCAAACCGGGAGATGGAGGGTTCAGATTAAAAAGTCGTTAATGGATAACCTTAAACTAATCAAATTAATCCTTAACTAATTAAAAGGCAATTTGAACATTTTTAAATTACCTCAATATTTTTTAAACTAATATATACATCAAACTGAAAGATGTTAAATTACGAAAATTATACCAAATCAATGAGAAAATTATGCTCTTTAATTTGAGGCCAATCTTGATATATTTTTTCAAACTTTTTATGTTTGCTATAGTACATCTCGACATCTCCCCATTTTCGTTTGATGGATATATTAGGTTTAAAAAGGTGACGGTAATGTAAAAATGTCCATATTACCCTTTTCTAATTAATATAAATAAAAAAGACATGAAATTAAATGATTAGCCAGAAATTGTTCTCGCAGTTTTCGTACGAAAAACAGTTCTTGTTTGAACCGCTCTGTATATATATTATTTATACCTGATATTTCTATCTTTGATTGCATTATATTGATCAAATAGGTTGATTATTTGCTTAATTTATTGTAATTTGTGTTTTAGGGCTATTGGGAGAAGTAATAGATATTGTGATGAAAAATGATGAAGAAAAGAGAAAGAGAAAAAAACTATATCTATAATGTTTTGGTCGTATCTCATTTATACGAACTTAAAACGAGGTGATCCAAAAACTACGAAAACAAGATTAAAATAACTACAATTCTATTGGGCTATACTATTCAAAATGAACTATAACCATGGAGAACGGCCGAAGAAGGACAGTAGCAATTTACTTGGCTTTTTCTTGAAAAGCTACCAATTTACTTAGGTAAAAGAAGAGCATAAAGCACATAAAAAAAGCGATCCTATATCTTTGTGGGTGGCTACGTGGGCTTTGCAGATAAGAAAACAAACTAAAGAATAAAGAGGAGGTGAGTCAATTAATAAGCTACACAAGATTAATTTTGGGGTAGGTCATGGTAGAGATGGGCAAAATCGGTCCTGGACCACAGCCGGTCCGGTCCGGTCCAGATCTAGTCGGTCTCGGGCCGGTCCGGTCCTCGGCGGACCGGTCTTCGCGTAAGACCATTTCGATAAATTCGGTCTTCGGGCGGTCCTAGACCACTTCCGGACCGGTCCGTTTTTCGTTCGGGTATTTTCCGGTTCGGTTTAGACATTTCCGGGTTTTTTTTAGTTTCGTTTTAAAATTTTCCAGTTTTCAATTCGTTTTTTTATTTGAAAAAAAAGTGACTTGTTAATTTAAAAAAAAATTGCAAGTTATAAACTAGGTGGTATCGTGGCCCAACTAGGTGATCATCGTGATTTTGGGCCAATACCATTCCAATTTTGTTAACTCATGGATCTCACATGGAGGTGGTATACGAACAGTGGTTGAAAACAACTCTTTTGCATTCAAGAACCTCTCCTATTGCAAAACTTGTGATTAAATTGAAGCATCTGAAATTTTGCATAAAAGAGTGGAGAGCAAAAGTTGGATAACAACTACATTGGAGAATTGAAGAAGAAGCTGGAGTCTTTGGAATGTAAGGCTGAGAGGCAGATGTTATCTGATGTAGACAGAAGACAAAGAGTGGAATTGCAGCAGAAAATTTTCGAGTTGGATAGGCAGAATCTGCTTGACATCAAACAAAAAGCCAGGATCAAATGGGTTATGGAAGGTGATGAAAATTCTAACTTTTTTCATAACACCTTAAAGGTTAACTATCGTAGAAATTCTATAAATGGGCTTTCAATTAATGGGGAATGGGTTACAGAACCATCAAAAATTCAAGATGAAGTTTTCAATTACTTCTCTTTTAAATTCAAAGAACCCATTGCTTCAAGGCCTCTTTTTGTCAGTAATAATTTTAAAAAACTATCAGATGCTCAAAAGCAAGCATTGGAAGTTAATTTTACTGAAATTGAAATAAATGAATGTGATGGTGAGAAAAGTCCAGGACCAGATGGTTTTACCTTTGGTTTTATAAAAGAATTCTGGGGTCTAATTGGGAAATACATTATTAAAGCAGTTCAGTACTTGGGTTCTACCTGCTCAATGGAAGAATGTGCAAATGCATCTTTCATCTCCCTAATTCCTAAAATTAGGGACCCAATTTATATATCAGACTTTAGGCCCATCAGTCTGATCGGATGTTTCTATAAAATAGTGGCAAAGGTTCTTGCAAATCGGTTGAAAATGGTGATTGATCATGTGATTGGGACTGAACAGTCCGCATTTTTTAAAAACCGGAGTATTCTAGATGGCCCATTAATTATAAATGAGCTGATTTCTTGGATCAAAAAGAAAAGCTTTCATCTTAAAAGACGATTTTGAGAAAGCTTTTGATACAATAAACTGGAACTATCTTGACTCGATTTAAATCAAATGAATTTTGGGGGAAAATGGAGGTCTTGGATTTCTTCTTGCTTAAAATCATCCATGGTTTCAATCCTTATAAATGGTTCTCCTACAAAACAATTTAAATTGTTTAGCCTTTTTTGTTTATAATTGCAGTGGAAGGTTTAAATGAAAGAGTCGTCCATTTCCCAAAAACTTATTGAAGGATTGTCTCTACCAAATAATTGACCTATGGTATCGCATCTGTTTTATGCAGATGATGCCATCTTCATGGGGAAATGGGAGCTTAATAATATACGAAACCTGATGAGATTACTAAGGTGATTTCATTTAGCTTCAGGCCTAAAAGTTAATCTTCATAAAACCATGTTAATTGGCGGTGTTGGTGTCTCATCAGAAGAGGTGTCATGTATGGCTGATAATATTAAATGTTCACATGGTTCTTTGCCTTTCAAGTACCTGGGTTTGCCAGTTGTCGCGAATCTGTCACTGGCATCCGATTATAGATAAATTTAAAGCTAAACTTTCATGCTGGAAGGTACCTTTACTTTCCATTAAAGCTAAACTTTCTTATTATGCAAATCAGTTTTGGGGGCTGTTGGGGTATATTTTTTCTCATTGTATAAAGCTCCGGTGAAGGAAAATGGAGGATTGGGATTAATCAGTCTCAAATCTCTTGATCTTGCCTTATTGGCCAAATGGCGGTGGCGTCTTAAGGTGGAAACAAATGCATTATGGAAACAGGTTGTGGTGGCCATTCATGGGTTTAACAGAACTCAACAGGTGGATCCATTGACATCGAAAAAAAGAGGGGTGTGGTCGATCATTGCTTCTATCGGCAATGACACTTTGGATTATAATTAATATTGATCTGAATGCTTTAATGCAATTTTCTTCCCAAGGTATCACAGCTAGTAACAATGGTTGGTCGTGGGCATTATCCAAAGAGGGAGAATATTCAGTGTCGTCACTGCGATATGCTTTGGATGACATGGCCACTTACAAAGTTGGATGTTTAAAAACAAGTTGGTTTAAGGAACTGCCAAGTAAAACACACATCTGTATCTGGCGATTACAAAACACAAGGCTGCCTACAAAAGTTAATTTATTGAGACGTAGGATTTCTATAATAGATGATTTGTGTTGCTTTTGTAGATCGATGGCTGAAACAGAAGACCATGTGTTCTGTTCTTGTTCAATTATTTCAAAGGTGTTAGAAGAATTCTGCAGCTGGTGGAGAGTATCAAGGCCTAAATTCAATAAGGTTGAGGAGCTGCCTAAAAGGCACGCAGTTGCATGTTTTTTCGATTGGCCTTTTTACACTTTGCTGGGCGATATGGAGGTTAAGAAATGATATTATATTCTCCTCAAAAAAATTAGGAGACACATGCATCATGGGTTTTATTCAAAGCACGTCCCTGTTTTGGATAAATACAAGGAGCAAGAGTAAAGGCAAGATAAATCCTACAGAAATTTTTCTTCGGAGGCGTTTTGCTGTAATTGTTTTTCAAACTCTGTAATGTGTCAAAGAATGAAATTGGAAAGGATTGAGGGATCAGTGATTTCATCATTTCCTGTAATTAAGGGGAGCAAAATATTGAGTTTCCAAACTCATTTAGTGACAGTCTGCAAATTAGTTTTCTTTCCTTTTTTCAGTGTTCCTGCAATCTTGTATAAATAGTTTGTTCATTGTCTTTGTAAATTATCAATTTAGAATATAATACAACTACAAATTCCCTATACGAAACATGGTATCAGAGCAGGAATGGTGGGAAAATTGATATATCTCTCACAAACCAGACCTGATATAGCATATGCGGTGGGAGTGGTGAGTCAGTATATGCATCAACCTCAAAAGACTCATATGGAAGCAGTATTACGGATCATAAGGTACCTCAAGGGCACGTCAGGGCATGGAATCCTGTTTAAACCAAATGGTCATCTAGAGACCCAGCTATACACGGATGCAGACTGGGCAGGGGATAAAAGTAATCGGAGATCGACCTTAGGGTACTTCACCTTGGTCGGTGGAAACCTCGTTTCATGGAGGAGCAAGAAACAAAAGGTAGCAGCTCTTTCAAGTACAGAAGCTGAATTCCGAGGTATCGCACGAGGTATAACTGAAGTTCTTTGGGTACGAAAGCTTCTAACAGAAATAGGATATTTTCCACAAGAACCTAGGAGGGTCATGAGCGATAATAAAGCAGCCATTCAAATCTCAGAAAATCCAGTTCAACACTATCGAACTAAGCATATAGAGGTTGATCGTCACTTAATCAAAGAAAAGTTGGAAGCTAAGATAGTTACACTCCCATTTGTTCGCTTGGAAGACCAACTTGCTGACATTTTAACAAAAGCAGTAAGTGAGAAATCCTTATACGAATGCTTAAACAAGTTGAATTTTGGGAATCCCACCATTCAACTTGAGGGGGAGTGTTAAAGAATGAAATTGGAAAGGATTGAGGGATCAATGATTTCATCATTTCCCGTAATTAAGGGGAGCAAAATATTGAGTTTCCAAACTCATTTAGTGACAGCCTGCAAATTAGTTTTCTTTCCTTTTTTCTGTGTTCCTGCAATCTTGTATAAATAGCTTGTTCATTGTCTTTGTAAATTATCAATTTAGAATATAATACAACTACAAATTCCCTCTGCGAAACATAATGTTCTAGCATCTTGCTAGCTTTAGTTATATATAATTTTGTCCCCGTAAGAGAGGGTGATGGCGGAGCCGAAGCTCTCTCCCATTGGGACTTTTGTTGCTGGTAAAAAAAAAAAGTGGGTCTTGGTAATTTTAATTCGGTGAATAAAAAAAAGAGTTGTTGAGATTGATATATATTTTGATATGGCGGCGGCAGAAGGAGACTAAAAAGCATCAGTATAAATTGTTGAAATTGATATATATTTTCTGATGAGCGAGATGTTATAATATTTGCTGATATCATCCGTCTATAATAGTGTTGGTCCCGAACGGATACTACAACAACAAATGTTTGTAGAAGGGGGGTTGAATACAAACTTTAGCAAATAAAAATTTTAAGAGACACACGGTTTACTTTTATATAATTCTTATTGATGTTAATCAAGAATTACATGAACTAGATGCGGAAAATCTAAGTTCAATAAAAGGTGCAACTAGATTTATCTAACACATAGACAATGCTAATCTTAAACAACTAATGTCTAAGATGTTCAACACATGAACAAGTTTGTTACACTGAAAGTAAAATGCTAACTCTTCTAATTCTCAACTTATGAGATTTCAGTGCTTTTCAACGCATACTTAGCATGTTTTCATGCATGAGTATATATAAGCAAAGTGTGTCCGGGTTAATGAAGAGAGAAGGAGACAAAGGTACTTGGTTTAATAGTATTATAAGAGATAAAGTTAGTGGGTGAAAAGTAAGTTAACTTTATACACAAAGTGTGTAAAGTGAACATACTTTTCAGTAATGAGTGTACCCACTATCTATTATTATATTTTTAAAGTACTACCTTTATATCTTGGAAAAGTAAACTTCTCCTTTCATGCTTGTGCTTTAATCAACACCATGCTTTCTGAAGATTTGACTTTACCAAGTATGGAGTTGCCAGACATACTTAACATCATATCTTCGAGATCTTCTCTTCAAGAGTATCTTTCTCCTTTTCCAGGGGATAAAGATCTATCCTTTTTGTTTATTTGCAGATACAAAAAGTGCTAAGTACTTTTACAAAGAAAGATCTAAGGCATAATAAAAACAACACATGTTCTACCTTTGACTAAAGAAAATATTACATAGAAGAGCTATTAACTGAGATATAGAATAAAGACTCAGCTAACAGACACTGAACTGCAAATGTAAATTTGCTCAGCTAAGGATAAATGTGAAAGACTCAGCTGACTAGATTTGCTCAGCTGATCGAAATGCTCAGCTAATAATACAAATCAGGGTATAGCTGACCAGCTGATCAAACTAAACTGTCAGCTGATCCCAAGGGCTCAGCTAATCGTTTGAGTATGATCAGCTTATGAAAAAAAGATTGGATAAGTAGTAAATACCTTATCTGACAGATGGGAGGCATCAGCTGATCAATGTGATTGTGTCAGCTGATCCTTGATAGTTCAGCTGATCTTGAAATTTTCCTCAGCTGATGATTTTGGACCATCAGCTGATCCTTTGTAGATCCTCAGCTGATGCTTCTTGACTTGTCTTTTCTTCTCAGCTGATCTTTCTAAAGCTGGTCCTTTGGCTGATACTCAGTGTTCAGCTGACACTATGATTCGTCAGCTGACATTTCTTACTTAGAAATTCTTTAAGCCTAAGATGAAAAACAACACATGTTTTTTTTCATAAATCTAAGTCCAAAACTGAATATATGGTTTTGTTAACATCAAATCCTATTTTACTTAATAGACAGGTTTGATTTAGGTTTGATATTGCTATCTCTCCAACAATCTCCCCCTATTTGATGATGACAAAACCTTATCTATTTAAGAAGAATCAGTTTGACTCGGATTTGTAAATATAAAACTTTTAAGTGCAATTTGGTTACCTAGCTATCTGTTTTTGGTAACTCTTTAAAGTATGTTCCCTGATATTCTGTTTTTGGGAATCTTTTCATTTATGAAGTACCATTGTTCTGTTTTTGTGGTATTTTTTTTCTATCCTTTTTCTGTTTTTAGGATTTTTGATGTTTTCTATATTTACACTATGCGAGCTATCTACTAAGAGTCATCTATACTAGCATTTTAGCTAAGTAGTCAATGATCAAAGTTTCAAGCTTGATTACAAGACAAATATTACAGAGAGTTTGTACAGAGCAATCTAACTATGAGCTAAACTAAGTACAGAAGTTGAACTATTCTAGGAATTTGAAATTACATCTAATCTAGTTATGAAGTTTCAGTTTTCTTCCCACCAAGGTTCTTCTTTTACATCCAAAAATCTATCCAGTAGATTTGCAGCCAACAACTCTTCAGCTCTTGCTTGAATCAGATTTTCAAAATGTTCACTTCCTGTCTGTCCCCTTGTTGAAATTGCAGCTTGAAAGATTAATTTTCCAGGGGCTCTTCCTAAGTCAATTTCTCTTAGGAATCTCCAAACACCAGCTCTGTTCTTGAAGAACATCCCTCTTTGAGGTTCAGTTATGTACTTAACCATTTCTGGCTCAATATTGGAAGGCAGAGCAGTGTTGAGATTTTCATATGCAGACAGGTAAGGATGATCAGGATTAAGTATAATTTGTTCAACAGGTACAAAAGCTTTGGAGGATTTCTTGAAGGCATCCTCAATCACATCAATGTGTTCCACAAATTGATCATGAGTGCATATCCTGTGGTAGACAACCATTCTGATCCAGTATTCGAATTTGTTTATGAACCTTGTGGCAATTTCACTTTTGGATTTAAGGAGGTGGTACAGAGTCTTAATCATCTCAGTGATGGAGAACAGTTTGCAGTGATAAATATAGGCATTCTCATGTGTTTGTCTTTCATCTCTTCTTACTAATCTGAGATATGGCCCTTCATCTGTTCCCTTATATGGAGTGACTCTGGAAATGAGATCTGGATCATTTCTTTCTATCAAGTTCTTCTTGTTTTCCAAAACCTCTTTGATCTCCCTTTCAGATTGCTGAGTTGTAACTCCAAAGTTGAACTCATGCAATGCTTGAATGGATTCTCTGTGAGTTCTTCCTCTTTTAGGAACTTTCTTGACAGTAGGATCATCTTGCTGTGGTGCAACTTGTGTTGGATGTGATTGAGAAGATAGCATGATGATTTCTTCTTCTTGTAATTCTCTCAATTCATCATTAGTGACACCAATGATTGCAGCAAGATCTTCAGGAGTAGTGAAATCCTGGTGTCTCTCCTTGGTTTTCAGAACATCTTCAATGGTTGTACCAAGAGCAGTAGCCAGTTCACTTAGCTCTCTGAGATTCTCATCCTCTTGATTTAACTCTTCCTCTCTTCTTTCTTCTTCTTCTTCAATCTCCTCAGCAGCCATTATTTTCTTTCCTTTTCTCCTTGATGTGCTGCTGGGAGTTGGTTGACTTGATTGTACTAGAGAGGAAGTCTGGACTGGTGGAGCTTGAGTTGAGAGACCCTACTTTTTCAAGTTGAGCAGAGAGGACAGAGGCATATCCTATCTTCATCATCATCATTATCAGAATCTTCTGATGACACATTGATTGGTGCACAAGATTCATCTTGTCTTGGCTTTTTAGCACTCTTCCTTCTAGTCATTTGTTTGAATCTTCTTTTTGGCCTCTGCTCATCTTGAGCAGGTTGCTCCCCCTCAGATTGATTTTCCCCCTCAACATCTGATTTTCTTTGAGTTTTTGTTTCATTGGGGGCAGATGCATCCTCTGCTTGCATAGCCTGAACCTCAGCTGTATATGCATCAACAGCTGCTCTGATTGTATCTGGTGAAGGTTCTCTTCTAACTGACTTCTCCCCCTTTTTGTCATCAGCAAATGTAAAAGGAAAGTTGTCATAGGGCTTGGCAACAGAAGGAGGGATAAAAGAATAAGAAGATGGAGAAGGAGTGGAGGTAGAGGGAGGGATAGGTGAAGTTGAAGGAGAGGTAGTAGGGATAGGAGGTTGGGTGAAGAATGAAGGTCTCCTCAGGCTTAGGATAGCATCAGTGATATTGGTGAATTCCTTGAGGGTTTCACTGTGCTTTTGGATGGAGTAGTTGTTTAGGTGTTTGAGGTCAGTAGTTATGGTTTGGAGAAGAGAAGGGACTCTAAGAAGAGAGTTAGGTATGGTTACTGAAATGTTAGGAGGGGAAGGTCTTAAGGTATGGAGTTGGGCTAGAAGGTTAGAAATGGTTTGGTTGAGGTTGGTAATGGTTTGGTTTGAGATGGTAGGTGAAGGAATAGGAGTAGGATTAGAAGTTTGGGTAAGAAGTTGATCTAATTTGGTGAGAATTGGTGAAAGATCAACAGGGGCAGGGGTGGGTTGGGGTTAGGAGTGTGTAGCCTTTACTGACTCAACCTCTTGGGTTAAATGAGAGAGTTGAGTTTCTGTTTTAGTTTGGAAGGAGGTGAAGGAGGCTTGAAGACTATCCATCTTTTGAGAGATGGACAGTAGGCTTTGAATTATTTGGGGTGAGGGTTCAGAGAAGGTAGAGGGAAGGGGTTTGGTAGGAATTGATTGAGTTGAGGTGCCAAGAACAGGAATAGATTGAGGTCCCTCACTTAGACCTTGGTTTATAGGCCGAAGATCACTGGGAACAGAGAGTGTGCCCTGTACCAATGGCTGGTTTATGCCACTAGGATTGACAGGCAGTGCACTAGTATGTGTAAGTATTGAATCAAAAGTAGGTGCAAGTATGTGAGTGTGAGTGAGGGTTGCACTCAATGGGGTATCCCTTATTTCAGTAGGAAGTTGTTGTGAACTTACTAAGGGAAATGCTTGACTCACAGGGGCTATAGACACAGTGTGACCTTGGGAGGAGGTCTGTCTTTCAATGGTATCACCCTGTTGGGAGGGTGACCCAGATTGCATCAATCCCATATTTACGAATGTGACCTTTTGTGAGGGCACATCCACTGGCAGTTGGGTTAAAGCAACATCCATAAGCTCCCCCTTAACATAAGAGGTAGCTATAGGAGTTGAGGTCAGAGGTGTGGATAACACTACCTCAGAGACTTGTGGAAAGTGCACAAGCTCTTGTGAGCTTAATTCAGTATGGGTGTAAGAGGGAGTAGAACTAGCAACTGTTGGGAGTTGACTAGAGCTTGGCAGTTGTGGGGGTGTTACAACTGGAGGAGAGGATGGGTTCTCATTGGTGGGGTCAACCAAATGAGTGTCCTCGGGGAGTGATAAAGGTATACCTGAGATTTGTTTTGCTTTGCTGATCTCTATGAGCTCCACCAGCTTATCAGAGATCTTTTCAGCATCAGGAACCTCTTCATCTTCACCACTTGATGCTCTATGAACAGAGTCACTCGATCCTTGTTGTTGATCAGGGTTGGATTATGCAATTGTGCCTCCAAGAGTCCTACTAGGAGAATCATCATCAGGTTCTTCTTCACTTTGTTGATTTTGTGGTGTGGTAGAACTGGAACTGACAGGGAATTCAGTGATTGGCATCCCTTTAGGAAAAGATGAGCTGGTTGTAGCTTGAATATTTTCAGTGTGACCATAGCCAGCATCACCTCTTTTATCACCACTATCTGCTGCTTGTACATCCTCAGCATCAGGATTAATAGGCTCATCCTGTGCTGGTTCATCAAACACATCTGCTATACACATCATTTCATGATCAGTAGTGTCAATTAACTCTTCATCCAACCTTTCTTCTTCAATCATGGCTTCATCTTGAGCAGGAGTCACTGACTCTTCAGAATGCTCAGTGATTATATCAGGAGACTCAGAATCATTAGCCATTTGTTCCTCAATGTGTTCAGCAATAACCTCTTCTTCAACCTCAGCTTCATCACCAGCAATATCAATTATTTCTTGCATCTGGGCAGTAATAGCTGGACCTTGCTCTTCCCTTATTAAATTAAAAATCTTTTGACCCATTTGAGACATGGTCATTGCATCAAGCACAACAGCTATCCCAGTATACTGTTCCCATTGCATCTGATGAAGGACAAGTAAGCTCAAGTACCTTATGTAGGGAACAATAGTCCTTGTGGACTTCTTTGAAGTAGCAAGAGTATTTTTGTCCACCATATCCGAGAATATGACTTGGGCAAAGTCAATATTCCTCCCTGTGACTAAGGCATGAAGTACCATCAGCTCTGTCTGGTTCATTTGTTCGAAGCTTCCAGTTTTGGGACCAAAACAGCGAGTGATGACACTTGCCAGATACTTCGACGGGTGTCCCAGCACAGACAACTTGTACTGACCATGGGCAATAGGAGCATTGTAGCCAATTAGGGGTAGTACCTCCAAAATTTGATCCATTTGAGCAAATGGTTGATTAGGAGCCAAGTTTGGCAGAGATATGGCCTGTCGCAGAGTGTCGACAGTGAAATTTATGTTGATGTGGCCATTCAGACAGGTGCAGGTGATGAGGTTTTGATTGGGTTGGTACCCACATTTCACCAACAATGTGAGGGAAAATGAAGTAAGGATGAGCAGAGAGACAAGGGAATAGGGGATGGGCAGTAATAAACGTAACCATGGGTTCGTATCCCTGGTTTGCCTTGTTTGAGGGAATTTCAGTGGTTATCCGAAAGTTATTGGGACGAATGGTGAGTTCAGAGTTGGGTGCAACATTCTCACCAGCAATGGCAAGAGGAGTGGAAGCAGAGTTGAAAGTTACCATGATTACAGAGTGAAACAGTGTTTGGGAATTTTGAAAGCGTAAAAAATGAAGAACCGCCCGAAAACATCTTTATATCTTCCTTGGAAACCTAAACTGTCACCAAAATATATTTCAAAAAGTAACTGTCACTTCTGCAAAAAGGTGATAAACGGAATAGTTAGTAAATACACAGACAACTAACGAACAATTTAAAATAAATTAAATACCTAGTTAACATATTAAATACAAATGAGAAAATAATAAAATAAGAGTGGGGACACATAATTTTTGACTTTTGAAAATCATCAGCTGACAAAAGAGAGTGTCAGCTAATCCATGTTGAGATAAAATAAGTGTCAGCTAATGAGTGCACTTAGCTGAGCTTATAAGTCTTAGCTGATGGTTTATCAGCTGAGGTATAGTGTCAGCTGATGGTCGTCAGCTGACATAATTCTATTAGCTGATCTACCATAAGTAAAACATGTAGAAGCTTAGATAAGTACTTCATTTCACACACAAATAAAATTATTTTCTCACACAAAACTAACTATCTAAGAACAAAATATATTACAAGTTTAACATGCCAAGTTTGGATATTAGGAAGTTGAACCGAGACTCATCCAAAGGTTTTGTAAAAATGTCAGCTAATTGAACATCTGTGTTTATATAGTGCATTGAAACTTTCTTTTTCTGCACATTATCTCTAAGAAAATTATGTCTGATTTCAATATGCTTAGTTTTTTAATGCAAAACAGGATTGTTAGAGATAGATATGGCACTTGTGTTGTCACACAGAATTGGGGAGTTTTCAAACTGTATGTCATAATCCAGTAGTTGATTTTGCAGCCATAGCAATTGAGCACAGCAGCTTCCAGTAGCAATGTATTCTGCCTCAGCTGTAGAAGTTGAAACAGAGTTCTGTTTCTTGCTTGACTAGCTGACTAATCTTCCACCTTATAATTGACAACCCCTAGATGTACTCTTTCTGTCTAGTGTGCAACCTGCAAAGTCAGAATCAGTGTATCCAACTAACTCAAAATCAGAGTCTTTGGGGTACCAGAGACCTAGGTTAGGAGTTCCTTTGAGATACCTGAAAGTCCTTTTAACTGCAGCTAAGTGAGATTCTTTGGGATCTGCTTGATATCTAGCACAAAGACATGTTGAAAACATAATATCTGGTCTACTTGCAGTGAGGTATAAAAGAGATCCAATCATACCTCTATAAGCTGTAATGTTCACTGATTTACCATTAGTGTCCTTTCCAAGCTTTAAGGCAGTGTACAAGGGTGTTTTCATTGAAGAACAATTTTCAAACTCAAATTTCTTAAGTAAGTCATTTACATACTTTGTTTGATGAATGAAAATTCCATCAACCTCTTGTCTTATTTGAAGTCCAAGAAAATAGTTTAGTTCACCCATCATGCTCATCTGATAGTTATCAGACATGAGTTTTGAAAACTTTTTACAAAGATCCAAATTTGTAGACCCAAATATTATATCATCTACATATATTTGTACAAGAATCACATCACCCTTGAATTTCCTTATAAACAAAGTGCTATCTATGCTTCCTCTTATAAAACCTTTGTTAATTAGAAAAGAAGAGAGGGTGTCATACCAGGCTCTTGGTGCTTGCTTTAGACCATACAAAGCTTTGTTCAAGAAGTATACATGATCTGGTTTGCTTGCATCCTCAAAACCTGGAGGTTGTTTGACATACACTTCTTCCTTCAATTCTCCATTGAGGAAAGCACTCTTAACATCCATTTGGAAAACTTTGAAGTCTTTGAAGGCAACATAGGCTAGAAACAGTCTTATTGCTTCAAGTTTTGCAACAGGGGCAAAGGTTTCATCATAATCAATATCTTCTTCTTGACAATACCCCTGTGCAACTAACCTTGCTTTGTTTCTAATGATCAGCTCTTGGTTATCCATTTTGTTTCTAAACACCCACTTAGTACCAATGATGGATTTATCCTTTGGTCTTGGCACTAAAGTCCATACATTGTTTCTTGTGAATTCTGCCAATTCGTCTTGCATGGCATTAATCCAGTGAGGATCATTTAGAGCATCTTCCACCTTCTTTGGTTCAATCATAGAAACAAAACCTGTATATAAACAGAAATTACAAGCTTTAGATCTTGTTAGTACAGGTGCTTCTATGTTACCTATGACCTGATCTTTAGGATGATCCTTGTGGTCCTTATAGGCATTTTGGATTCTGGGAGAGTTTGAAACAGTTTGGATTAAAGGAGTTGAAATTCTTTGGTTTGGGTCAGCTGATGAGACTTCTGGTTGGTCAGCTGACAGAATTTCAGGAATGTCAGCTGATGAAACTTCTACTGATGAAGGAATGTTTGATATGGAACTAGAGTCCATTGATGTTGAAACATGATTCCAATCATTCAGTAAAAGTGTGGGTTGATTTAGGATAGGTTGTGTAGAGATGTTTTGTAAGTTTGGAACAGGTCCATCTAAGTCATCTATGTCAGCTGACGGGAGTGAATCAGCTGATGGGAGTGGATAAGCTGATACTGGAATGTTATCTTCAGTATGCAGCAAATCATTAAATTCCTCACCTGTAGATGGATTAGTAGAACAGGAAGCAACAAAGTCATTTTCATTAAAACTTACATTGATTGATTCTTCTATGACCTTTGTTCTGATGTTGTAAATTCTGTAAGCTTTGGAGATCACAGAATATCCAACAAAAACACCTTCATCTGCCTTGGGTGCAAACTTTTGCAGTTGATCTCTCTGGTTCAGTATGAAGCACTGACACCCAAAGATGTGAAAGAAACCGATGTTTGGCTTCCTTCCCTTAAGCACTTCATAGGGGGTTTTGTTGTGCCTCTGGATCACAAGAGATCTGTTATGTGTAAAACATGCACAGCTGACAGCTTCAGCCTAGAAGTTAAATCCTAACCCACTCTCACACAGCATGGTTCTTGCAGCTTCAATTAATGTTCTGTTTCTTCTTTCAGCTACACCATTCTGTTGTGGAGTCCTTGGAGCAGAGAAGTTTTGAGATATGCCTTTTTCATCACAGAAACCTTCTAGAGTTTGATTTTTAAACTCAGTTCCATGATCACTTCTAAGCATCCTTACCAGATATCCATTTAGCACTTCCATCTTCTTTATGAAGCTTATTATTTCTTCAGCAGCCTCACTCTTTGCTTTTAGGAAGATGACCCAAGTATATCTTGAGAATTCATCAACCATTACCAATGCATACTTACTTACACCAATGCTAGCAGTAGCAACAGAACCAAATAGATCCATGTGCAACATGTAGAAAGGTTCAGTAATGGAGAAGGCTTGCTTAGATGAAAAAGATGTCTTGTGCTGCTTTCCCTTCTCACAGGCAGAGCAAGGTTTAGGCTTAACATATGTCAGTGAAGGTAATCCTGACACTAGATCCCCCTTGCTCAGCTTGTTAATATTTTTGAAGTTTAAATGGGAAAGCCTTTTGTGCCATAACCAGTTTGTGTCAGTTACAAATTTTGTATACAAACAGGTTAACTTTGATGGATCACCAGAGGACATATCAAGAGTATATACATCCTTGGTTCTTTTTGCACAAATTATTGTTTTACCTTCTTGATCTAAAATGGAACCACCTGTCTTTGTAAAGAGGACTTTATGATCACCATCACATAGCTGACTTATGCTGATGAGATTGTACTTAAGTCCTTTAACATATGATACCTTGGACAAGGTTAGGTTCCCATTATGAAGTTCTCCGTAGCCTTTTTTTTGCCCACAATTGTTATCACCAAAGGTTACTCTTGGACCTTTTTCCTTCTTGTAGTTACTAAGGAAAGCTTTACAACCTGTCATGGTCCTTGAGCATCCACTGTCAAGATACCATGTGTTCATCCCCTGCATAGTTGTGATTGAAAGAAGGTTAGTGACACTTGGGCATCTACATTTAAGTGGACCCCTATGGATTGCACCTAGCCATCCACTTTATATTAGGTTGTTTATGAATGAGAGAAAGAACTGTGTTATCATTATCAGTCCGCTGTCTTGAGTTACCTTCAAGAGAACAATTACTTGCCTTATGTTCTTTGCTCCCACATTTATAACATTTTTTTATTTTTGGAGCCTTTAACATATTTTGGTAATTGCCTAAGAGATGTCTTAACCATTTTCTGATGACTATGGGTCATCAGCTGACAGATTTCACCATTCAGTTGTTGCAACTGATTCTGTAAACTGATAAGGTCTTTGTTTACAGTTACCTTAGGTTGACCCTTAGTTAAAATGAGTTTATGATCAACTTTAGGTATGGCAGACTGAGACTTTTTGTAAACAAAAGGTCTTTTACCCTTAGTTTCTCCTATTAAAAGAGTTTGAAGTGATGTTTGATCAGCTAAACAAACAGAAGAGGATCCATGATCAGCTGACAGGATATCAGCTGAGCAGTTATCATCTACTTTTTGTTCAGCTGATGTAATATCATTAGCTAAAGAATTTTCAGTCAGCTGAGTTCCTAAATTTATTGTATCAGCTTTCAAGGTTTGACAACAGAATGTCTCTTTGGTCTCAACAAATGATTCCATTCCTTTACTTACTTCCTTTACAATTAAATTTTCAGTACTTTTGCTATCTGTCAAAATAGTAGAACTTGAATCAACTTTTAAAGTGGTTGAGTCTTTCAGCTGAGTACTTGTACTTTTAACGAATCTGTTAGTGATAATACTTTTTCCTTTTACAATCTTTTGAAAAGTAAGAGGTAAAATATCAGCTTTTTCTAAGATATTTATGTTTTTGCTAAAATCAAAACAGTTAGCAGCTTGGGAATAATTTCCACCAATAATAGCTTGAACTTATTTTGGAATCTGCTCATTGACACACTGAGTGGTCTTCTCAGCAGATACACACCAAGATCTAACTACTTTTTGAAAGTCATTAAACTTTATTTTTGCTTCATTTGTTTCTTTTACCAATATCTGATTAAGTATCTTTTGATTAGCTAAATCATCTTCCAGTTTTGTCATTTGTTTCAGTTTCTCATCTTTAAGACTTAATCTCTCTTTTAGTGATTCTATTTCTAATTTTAGCTTCTTTTCTCTTTGAATATTTGACTGAAACTCAACACATAGATAATCAAACATAGTGTTCTTTTTATTATCTTCATAGTTAATAAATTTTCCAACCTGATACATAGAAGAGGGATCCCAGTCAGGAGAAGTACAAGCTTTAGCAGCTTTCTTCATGTCCTCATCCTAGGAACTTGTACTTGCTGTGTTAGCCATCAAACTGAACTGAGCTGTGAGGACCTCATCTTCATCACTTGAGAGATCTTCCTCAGCCCAATCTTCTTCTTCAGCTACCAGCACCCTGTTCTGAGCTTTCTTCTTCTTCTTGTCAAGGACAGCAGCAAGAAGCTTCTTATATTTAGCTTCATAATCAATCTTGTTTTCTGAGCTTGAGGAACCCTTGAAGCTTGTGCTTCCTCTGGACTTACATTCATTGGCATAGTGACCAGTCTTGCCACAGGAAAAGCAACCTTCAGAAGCCTTTGTTTTAAACTTGGCTTTTTCTCCCTTGAAAGGTTTCTTCTAAAACCTCTTGACACCCTTTCTTTTCAAGAAAGGTTTGAACCTTTTAACTAACATGGCAGCCTGCTCAACAGCAGCTTCAATGATGTCCATGTTCTCCAGATCTTCATCCCCATCAGCCACCTGCTCTTCATCAGAAGTTTCCTCTTCTTCTTCCTCATCACTTGATTCATCCACCACTGCTGCAAAACTCCTAGATCTTGTATCCTTAGATACAAGGGCAGTAGTTTGAGCTTTTGCAGCCTCCTTCATATCCTTGGTAGAGAGTTTCCTTTGTTTCACTGATTGTTCATGATTCATAAGGTTTCCATATAAACCAACCAGTGTAAGACCCTTGATTTTCTCACCATGTTTAAGCACAGTGATGAAATGATCCCAAGATTCTGGGAGAGAGTCTAGAAACTTGTTTACAAGCTCTTTATTGCTCTTGGGAACATCTGCCCTTCTTAAGTCATTAATAAGGCAGTTGAATCTGGTGTAGGTCTGAGTTAGACTTTCACCTTTATGAGCAAAGAAGAACTCATATTCTCTTACCAGAAGGAGTTTCTTATTTTCCTGCACTTCTTCAGTGCCTTCATAAGCAACAGTCAAAGTGTCTATCATCTCCTTTGCAGATTTGCAGTTAAGAACTTGATGATAGACATCATTTGGTAGTGCAGAGACTAAGGCTGTTCTTGCTTTAACATCAAGATTAACAAGCCTTTTGTCTTCATCGGACCATTGATTTATAGGCTTTATAATTAGTCTTTCAACAGCAGGAACTTCATCAGTGGCTTCAGTTACTTGGAAAGTTGAGGAAGGAACATAAGGACCTTCAGTTACAGTTTTGAGCATCACATCATCTAGGCTTGACATATAGAGAAGAACTCTACTCTTCCAGAGAGAAAAGTTTTCTCCATCAAAAGTTGGACACCTAGTGAGTGAGCCATTATTTGAAGGACCATTTGAAGCAGCAACCTGAGTAGCCATTTAGTAGTGTGGGGTAGAAACAGTTGAAGAGTAAGCAAAACAGATCTTAGATATGAGTTATCTAGCCTGCTCTGATACCAGTTGTTGGTCCCGAATGCATACTACAACAACAAATGTTTGTAGAAGGGGGGTTGAATACAAACTTTAGCAAATAAAAATTTAAGAGACACACGGTTTACTTTTATATATTTCTTATTGATGTTAATCAAGAATTACATGAACTAGATGCGGAAAATCTAAGTTCAATAAAAGGTGGCAACTAGATTTATCTAACACATAGACAATGCTAATCTTAAACAACTAATGTCTAAGATGTTCAACACATGGACAAGTTTGTGACACTGAAAGTAAAATGCTAACTCTTCTAATTCTTAACTTATGAGATTTCACTGTTTTTCAACGCATACTTAGCATGTTTCCATGCATGAGTATATATAAGCAAATTGTGTCCGGGTTGATGAAGAGAGAAGGAGACAAAGGTACTTGGTTTAATAGTATTATAATAGATAAAGTTAGTGGGTGAAAAGTAAGTTAACTTTATGCACAAAGTGTGTAAAGTGAACATACTTTTCAATAATGAGTGTACCCACTATCTATTATTATATTATTAAAGTACTACCTTTATATCTTGGAAAAGTAAACTTCTCCTTTCATGCTTGTGCTTTAATCAACACCATGCTTTCTGAAGATTTGACTTTACCAAGTATGGAGTTGCCAGCCATGCTTAACATCATATCTTTGAGATCTTCTCTTTAAGAGTATCTTTCATCTTTTCCAGGGGATAAAGATCTATCCTTTTTGTTTCTTTGCAGATACAAAAAGTGCTAAGTACTTTTACAAAGAAAGATCTAAGGCATAATAAAAACAACACATGTTCTACCTTTGACTAAAGAAAATATTACATAGAAGAGCTATTAACTGAGATGTAGAATAAAGACTCAGCTAACAGACACTGAACTGCAAATGTAAATTTGCTCAGCTAAGGATAAATGTGAAAGACTCAGCTGACTAGATTTGCTTAGCTGATCGAAATGCTCACCTAATAATACAAATCAGGGTATAGCTAACCAACTGATCAAACTAAACTGTCAGCTGATCCCAAGGGCTCAGCTAATCGTTTGAGTATGATCAGCTTATGAAGAAAAGATTGGATAAGTAGTAAATACCTTATCTGACAGATGGGAGGCATCAGCTGATCAATGTGATTGTGTCAGCTGATCCTTGATAGCTCAGCTGATCTTGAAATTTTCCTCAGCTGATGATTTTGGACCATCAGCTGATCCATTGTAGATCCTCAGCTGATGCTTCTTGACTTGTCTTTTCTTCTCAGCTGATCTTTCTGAAGCTGGTCCTTTGGCTGATACTCAATGTTCAACTGACACTATGATTCGTCAGCTGACATTTCTTACTTGGAAATTCTTTAAGTCTAAGATGAAAAACAACACATGTTTTTTTTCATCAATCTAAGTCCAAAACTGAATATATGGTTTTGTTAACATCAAATCCTATTTTACTTAATAGACAGGTTTGATTTAGGTTTGATATTGCTATCTCCCCAACAAATAGTTTGTAATTTATGTTCTATTTGTATTTGTTTTCAAATAAATCATCAGTCTATTATAACTTGTGATGGAGAGAGAGGTTATCGTGAATACTAAAAATTGGTCTATTGTTGTTGTCTTATTGTCTTTGCTTTATTAATTGTATTCTGGATATGCAAGCCATTATGATTTTAACCACCTATGGAGTACCTGTATAGGCCCGTCATTGTGGCACTGGTGGTATGACAATTATGTGGTAGTGTGATCAGTTCACGGTGTCTTCTTAGGAACATCTTTTCAACAATGGGGAAGAAGAGCCAAATGAAAGAGAAGTGTTTAGCATAGTGTTGGATCAACATTCCGAATGATGAAAAAGTCGGTAACTCTTAAAACGCCTACTCATTTTAGGTACGAGTTCAATAGCAATTCAAAGGTTTTGTGTCACGGCAATAGACCTGTGATCATCTTTCTTCCAAGTAGAGGGTGTGCAACAACATGTGGCCAAGTTCAACAATTACCATACAAGATTGCTCCAGAAGTCGTCATATTCATCTCATTGTCGGTTATAAAAATAAATTATTTGGTGAGGATTATATTACTCGCCCACTTGAAAAAAGTAATAAAGGATAAAATCCAATAAAGGTAATAAAATTTGGACACCTCTAGACATTCTTCTTCATTTCTAGTCAACCTTGTTGATTAGCTTGATAATTTAGCTCATTACAACTCCGATTTAACAAAGGAGAAGAAGAAGACTTTTAGCAGGATACAAGAGACCAAACGAACTAAAATGATGCTAGAGGAAACCTCACTAGAAGGGGTAAGTGGTGTGGAGGATGCATAATCGTTGAATTAGCAAACACAAAATTCGTGAAAATATAATTTTTTAAAATAGGCTTTTTTTATTCTAGTAATTTTAGGTTTTTTAACATCCCAAATTTATCATGATATTGAAAATAAGTTGTGAAATAAAAATTTGAGAAAAGTGGATAAAAGATAAATATTAAATGGTGTTAAGTGATTGTTCCAAATATATCCTCTTTGGGGTTTACAACAATCGTATGGATGAGTTGTAGATAGAAAAGAGGAGCGGGATACCCACTAGTTAGGGGACCACCACTTTAGAGGCGGCAGCCCCGTTTCTTTACCTCCTTATCTTCTTTTCTTCTATTCCTTCTTCTTCCTTGTTTCTTCATTCTAAATACACAAACATACATATATCTTTAACTCTGAAATTGAGAGCTTTGATTGCTGATTGATGAGAGGAGATTAACATGTATTCATTGAAGAACTAGGATCAAAGATTTGTAAGTATTAGGTATAATTCTTGTTTTGAAAGTTTAAGCATTTTGGGTTATAAATCAAATTAATTGATGAATTATGATCAAAAGAATTTCATTATGATGTTTTAAATGGTTAGTAGTAGCTTGAGAATGATTAAAAAGTGTAAGAAATAGTGTATTTAACAAATAAAGGTGATATGACCGAAAAACGGTAAGTTTCTGTTGAAGCTGAGCTGCAATTTGCAAACCACGGGCCGTGTAGTATTAGGGTGGCCGTGTAGTTGGCCGTGTAGAGTATACACAGGCCGTGTACGATTTAATACGGGCCGTGTAACGCCCTAAGTGGCACAGGCCATGTAGAGGTATATATAGATGTGTAGTTGTGGACTATGCGGGCCGTGTAGGGTTGCAGTCGAACATTATAGAGTACACGCCTCGTGTGATATAGAGGATTTAGATGAAACTGTTCCAAATGCACAACCACCCAATGCTCAACCTACCTCAAACCAACCCACACTTTTACTGGATGATGGGAATCATGTTTTAACATCAATGGACTCTAATTCCATATCAAGCATTTCTTCATCAGTAGAAGTTTCATCAGATAACATTCTTGAAATTCTGTCAGCTGACCAACCAGAAGTCTCATCAGCTGACCCAAACCAAAGAATTTTAACTCCCTTAATCCAAACTGTTTCAAACTCTCCCAGAATCCAAAATGCCTATAAGGACCACAGGGAACATCCTAAAGATCAGGTCATAGGTAACATAGAAGCACCTGTACTAACAAGATCAAAAGCTTATATATTATGTTTATACACAGGTTTTGTTTCTATGATTGAACCAAAGAAGGTGGATGAAGCTCTAAATGATCCTCACTGGATTAATTTCATGCATGAAGAATTGGCAGAATTCTCAAGAAACAATGTATGGACTTTGGTGCCAAGACCAAAGGATAAATCCATCATTGGTACTAAGTAGGTATTCAGAAACAAAATGGATGAACAAGGGCTGATCATCAGAAACAAAGCTAGGCTAGTTGCACAGGGGTATTGTCAAGAAGAAGGTATTGATTATGATGAAACCTTTGCCCCTGTTGCAAGACTGGAAGTCATAAGACTGTTTTTAGCTTATGCTGCCTTCAAAGACTTTAAAGTTTTCCAAATGGATGTTAAGAGTGCTTTCCTCAATGGTGAACTGAAGGAAGAGGTGTATGTCAAACAACCTCCAGGTTTTGAGGATGCCAACAAACCTGACCATGTATACTTCTTAAACAAAGCTTTGTATGGTCTAAAGCAAGCACCAAGAGCCTGGTATGATACCCTCTCTTCTTTTCTAATTAACAAAGGATTTATAAGAGGAAGCATAGATAGCACTTTGTTTATAAGGTAATTCAAAGGTGATGTGATACTTGTACAGATATATGTAGATGATATAATATTTGGGTCTACAAATTTGGATCTTTGCAAAACGTTTTCAAAGGTGATGTGATACTAGTGCCATTTCTATCTCTAACGATCCTGTTCTGCATTCTAAGACCAAGCATATTGAAATCAGACATCATTTTCTTAGAGATAATGTGCAGAAAAAGAAAGTTTCAATGCATTATACAAGTACTGATTTTCAATTAGCTGATCTTTTTACAAAACCTTTGGATGAGTCTCGGTTCAACTTCCTAATATCCAAACTTGGCATGTTAAATTTGTAACATTTCCCTTTCTTAGGTAGTTAATTTTGTGTGAGAAAATAATTCAATTCGTGTGTAAAATGAAGTACTTATCTAAGCTTCTTCATATCTTATTAATGGAGAATCAGCTAATGATATTTTGTCAGCTGACAATCATCAGCTGATACTATACCTCAGCTGATCAACCATCAGCTAAGACTTAGACGCTCAGCTAATTGCATTCATTAGCTGACACTTATTTTTTCTCAACAAAGATCAGCTGACACCTTATTCAATCAGCTGATGATTCTCAGAGTTAAAATTCTTGTGTCCCCACACTTATTTTATTAATTTATCATTTGTAGTTAATATGTTAACTAGGTAATTAATTCCTTTTACATGTCCGTTAGTTGTCCGTGTATTTAATATTATCTGTTTATTAACCTTTTTGCAGATGTGACAATTACTTTTTCGAAAAGATATTTCGACAACAATTTAAGGTTTCAAAGAAGATTTAAAGGTGTTTTTAAGCGGTTCCTCATTTCTTATGCTTTCATATTTCCCAAACACACTTCTTCTCTTCAAGCCGAAACCCTAAGCTCTTGCTACTCAAAATCTCGTCACTCTGTAATCATGGTGACCTTCAATCCTACTTCTACTCCTAACGCTGTTGCTGGTGAAAACATTACTGTTAACTCCGAAATCACCATTCACCCAAACAACTTTCTGATCAACACTGAAATTCCCGCGAATAAAGCAAACCAGGGATACGAACCAATGGTACACTACTACAAAAAAATCCTAAAGCAACACTAATAAAGTGTTACATTAGGCATAAAAAATGTTGCGTTATGGCTAATGCGACACTTTATCAAGTGCTGCCTTAGGTCGCGTTGCCTTAGATCTAATGCAACACTTTTATTGGAATATGTAACACTTTTTAAAAGTGTTGCATGTCATTAAGATATGTGACACCTTTACAATGCAACACTTTTTAAAGGCAATTGCAACGCTTTTTTAATTTGCTTTAAGTTATAAAACAACACTTTTAACTACCAAAAGCAACACTTTTCGATATTTTTACAATACAAGTGCAACACTTTCTATCATTTAATACAACACTTTATGTAAGTTTAACTACATAAATGCAACATTTTATTTTACTTAAAGCAACACTTATTAGAAAAAAGAATTGAGTGCAAATGCAATGCTTTAGCTTTATTTGTAGGACTTGTGTTTTAAAAAATAAAATTGCAATATATATTAAATTTGTATAATACAAGACCATCATATTGTATTCAAAAACTACAAATGATTTACTATTTTCTTAACCATAACAATAAACTTGTCATAAACAAAATCGTATTGTACTATAACAATTCATAAAATATTAAGAGAAGTACTATAAAGGACACCCAACACTATAATTGTCAGTCCATCAAAATCATCTTCATATCTATTTCCCTTTTATAAAAAGTGTAAGTATTCACTCCCCTCTTTACAAACTCTAGAAGAACATCCTTCTGCAATTCTGCATAAAAAAAACAAAGCATATTGTTAGCAAATACATTTTTCATCCATTGATATTAACTGTTTCAAAACACTAAAAGTGTTGCCATAGTGTGAAATAAATATATATATATATATATGAAAGCAAAAACACTAAACAGATAAAATTGGGTTCTAATTTTCGTTAAAAATCGGTTTAGGTCTATTCCGTTTTGAAAACTACTAGAATCGAATAAGATGGATGACCGATTAGAATCATTTTTTAACATCCCTCAATATACATTGTATTCCATTCATACAAAATTGGATAATATAGTCCTTTGTGATCCAAATGGAAGTTATAATAAAGAAATTTAGTCGATTAATATATGTGGATCAAAATGGCTTTCGCAAGCGAAAACAAGTTGACAGCACATCAATTACTAGTAAAAGACTAAAATTGCCCATCACATAGATTTCCAAATAAGTTGCAGTACCATATTTCAAGTGCTAAAATTACATTTATACTTGAATTTTATCCTATAATATTCAAATTTGATCATATAATTACATTTATAAATCATTTCAGCTTAGTTTTATTTCAGTGCTAAATATTTCCAACCCAATTTTAGTACCATCCCAATGAATTTTTTCCATAAAATTGCCTAATGTTTTAGCACATAAATTGCTTACTTTTATTTTATGCACAATGTTACCCAAATTAATTGAGTTAGCGGGTCAAAACAAACCCATATTGTATTATGGTTTTACTTATTCTTTTATAGTGAGTTTGTTATTTAATTAAGCTAAAGTAATCCAAGGAAATAAACAAGTTATTAGAGATTAAGACATACCTTGTATCCCATATGGCCATATAGACAATGATGTTAACAACTTCCAAGCATCTTTATAAAGGTAGTTTTTTATACGCTTCCAAACCACATCTCAACCATTTCGCTTCAATTCATCATATTGGTTGTCATATCTCTAATCGTTTGTCAATGGTTTTTGTATATGACGAACTAATCTTTGTTTAGCTTTTGTGCAAGTACACCACGAGAGAATTATTGATGGCCCTCCTTTTTTGTAATAGAAAGAGCTAAAATTCAAATTAACCATATAATGAGAATACATACATTCAAACAACAAAGATATAGAAACATATTGGTAGTTCAAATAAATGTGTTTCTTTTTTTCAAATCAGGACCTTTAACTTATTCTTGCATAGGTGAAGGGACAAAAGGATAGATTCTAAGATGCTTATAGGAAGAAAAATTCTGTTTTGTATTTTTATATCCTTTAGCGTGGTCGCCTTCAAGGTATAACATGTTATGATACGCTTTAAAGATATTTCCCCCTACTAAGTTATTTATAAGCAAGGTTAGTTATTATGTTTAGCAGCTTTTGGATATTAAGTAAGTTCATATCTAGTATCATTTGAAGCATCAAAACAGACTACAACATTTGAAATAATAAAATAAACCAATTAGTAGCCTCAAACCACCATACAAAATCCTAAGAAGCTGATGTGAAAGCTTAATTAAAATTAAACACTTTTAGATAGAGATTTATGATTCATGGTCAACTAAATGCATGAATGTGAAATTACTAACAATTATTGTGTTTTTTGTTTTCAAAATTAAAATACACACTCTGTACATATATTGCACCTACCTTAGACACGAAAAAAGCTTTGTTCTATGACATTGTCTCTTTGATAGCCCATTTAACAAAGCTTACTTGAAGGGGTCCATTTGAAAATATGAACACAATAGTGCAAGGTTAAATGATAGTGTGTACCCTAAACAGGTTTTTTTAAAACATCTTACTGTTCAACAATGGTAATTAAAACCATTAAGCGTTGGTGCCAGTGTTTGAATCTATGAATTTTTCAAGTGAGCCTGGCTTGGACATAATAAAACTTCCTAGGCAGTATATGGCCAGAAATATGTAATAAAGAAAAAAAAAGAAAACATTTAACATATACAAAGATATAACAGGATTTGGGCAAGGTACATATAGGTTCGTGAAACTGTAACATTTCCACCAAAAAAAATACTACTAAATCTGAATCGAAAAACAAAACTAAATATAGGTATACTGATCAATTTAATTCAAATATCAATCAAAGGTTTATATTTCCTTTTGCCATAATCAAAGGGACTTAACAACATACCTCGCAAAGCAAAGTATTTACCTTTAATTCGATGAAGATAAGGTTGTAAGAATAGAGAATCAATCTTGCCATTAAAACGGACTGGATGGCTTTTTAGCCACTAGCATCATGTCTAAATGGTAAATTCTTTCCATTATAATCCACCTTCACGCCCTAAAGATGGAGAACGAAATTAAAAGTATTCAGCATCAAAATCTCTTTAGAATCAAAACATATTAGGCAGAATTATCCTTTATGTCAAGGGTACAGGTGACGAAGCTATATGTCCAAGTTAGATCAAGCCCTAAATCACAAGTACGACTCAAAACCTGAAAGAGAGATAAAACGAAACCAGATACGATTCTAGTAACTATTAAAATCGAGACCTAAGTAATGTTAATATCTCTGATTCACACTTCAAAAAGAGGGCGATGATACCAGCTTGAGATGAGACCAAAGAGAAACGAGAGTGAGAATGAGACGAGATTCCTATTCGAGGCTGAACAGTAATTTTTGGCAAGATTTCTGTTTTTTTTTCCTTTCTGAAATGTATAGCGACTAACAGAAGGTGCCATTAAATATTTTTCAAACACATATATGCCATTTACATGTTTATGTGCACCTGAACCATGATTTAAACTTGTAGGTATTGTAGGACCGCTGGGGGACGGGGTTCTAAACTAAACTAAAACACCCTTACGCTAGGACTGATCTAGGATGAGAAATAGTGCGGAATTTCTATTTCCCAAACCTCCTAAGGATTCTAAGATCTGCTTAGGTGTCCGGCACACAGTAACACTAAGAAACACACAAAGTAGAAACAAGAACAAACTCTAAGAACTCACACAGAGATGCTTAAGGCTGCCCTTGGTTTTTGTATTTATCACTAAGATTCGCGATTTAGTAAGCTTAAGGTCAGATAAGGTCGATTACGAAGGCTCCCGGTTGATTACCTGTCAATTAGTCGATTACCCGCGAACTCTCTCGCTAAAATGAAGTTAAGAGGTATTTATAGTGTACTTAAATTCACTACGCACGTAATGTATCACACTTCGTACGAAGTGAGTCCAGTACGCACGTACCAGTTGTTTTAATAATAATTAATTTAATTTTAACCGACCTAATCACTACGCGCGTAGTGAGCTCCACTACGCACGTAGTGAGACTGACTTCGCACGTGGTGATCTGTCACCTAAACTTAAACTTCCAAACACACATCAACACATGATTAAGTACTTGTAAGCTTAAGATCATCACAAAGAATCACTAAGAATATATAAACATGCAAACCATTAATCAAAACACATTTGAATTAACATTTCAAGTAAGCATGTATATATTTTATTGATAAGAACTAGGGATTTACAAATATGCACCAACAAACTCCCCCTAAGACCTAGTTCTATCAATAACCATTGCACTAAGCAAAAATTCCACAAAGTAAAATGCACAAAGCAAAATGCACACAGCAAAATGCATGAAGCAGAAATTTGCATAAAGCAAAATGTACAAAGCAAAATGCTAAACGAATACCTTTCGTCATGCCCTTACCTGCACTACGCACGATGTGAGCTGTAACTCGTGCTTAGTGGGGTTCCATCTCGCATGTAATGAGTTTCTCATCTGTGAACCTTAATTACTGTTAGTACTGCACTCAGTAATAAACTGTCAGTAACTTCAAGATCACATATAAACATTTAAGCAAAACACATCAAAGTGAGATGAAGAAAATGTAAACAGAACAGATCACACTCAGATAAAATAGAACATACTAGAACTCTTTTTGTATTTTTTCTAAACAGAAACGAGAAAAAAAAAGCAAACTATTAACAACTTATTTTTGGGAATCTAAATTCAACTATTTAAAGACTTAAAAATAAAAGACAGAAATGAAAATAACTGAAATGAAATTAACTCAGAATAAATTTGCAAAAGAAGTAAATTCCTGAAAATTAAATCTTTTTGTGAGAAGGTTTCAGTATGGAGTCAGTACTAGCTCGTCTATACTCAGTAATCATTCATTTCAGAACCTTGGACATAAACATATTCTCTTAGACTCTGTCTGTCAACCTATCTTTCTTCAGATAATAACAGATTTTGTTTCAACATTTTCAGATTGTCTAGACTGGATACATGATTAAGACTATCTCTTTTAAAATCTCACAGTGTTTTGACTTACTCAGTAGGATGCACAACTTGAGTACCCAACCACCATGCTTATGTGATATGTTAATTTGTCAACGCATTTTATGCTCTTTGACATAGAGGTCGATTTTTCACCTCTCTAGACATTTTTCTTGTTGAGCTTTTGTCAATGCATTTTATGCTCTTTGACAGTTTATCATGATAGATCAATGTAGCTTTTGTCACTGCATTTTATGCTCTTTGACAATTCAACATTGATAGATCAATGTATCTATTTCTTTTGACATCTCAGATGGGGTCAATTTTTCACCCTCTTTTTACATTTTGCTCAATGTCATTTAACACATTACGCATGGTAACAGGTGTGTGCACCAGACTAAATTAGTCTCAACTGTTATTGACTTGTAGACTTGGAATGTCTCGATAGCTTAAATCTATGATTGATTTTCACATGCATAACCATTTATCAGTCTAGACTTTCCTTATATGTCTTACACACTATCTGTTTCTTATCTAAGTCAACTAGATTTTCAGACAGTTTTCTCAAAAATATGTATGTGCCTTCAGTTCTAATTTTACTAGATGACTTTGTATTGAGAACCAGTGTGCCATCACTCTCCATCTAGGTTGGATCAACTTCTCATTTTTTTTTTTTTGTATTTTCTATGTTTTCTGATTTTTTTTTGTATTTTCTATGTTTTCTGAACTATTAACTATCTCCCCCTAAAATACTAAACAAACTAAAAACTAAGAAAATAGAAACACAGAAGCACACAGAAAATAAACACAAAGACAAAAGAAACAATTTAGTCACACAGAAAATAGACACACAGTCACAAATACCTCACACTTGATTATAGCGGTGGACTCCCTTCACATAGAAGAAAGAATTAGAAAACATTAGGAACCCAAGCCCGAATAGTCATGGGTTTCCCGTCTTCTCCAATCACTGAAAGTTTCATCCAAGTTCCAGTCTTCTCAGCAGCATTGCTGAACCTGTCACTCGAATCCTTAGGCATTTGAACACACAGTTTGTTAGTCCACTTAGAAGTCTGATTGAGCGAAGATTTTCTTTTGCTAACAACTTCGGGATTTTTAGATTTTCTTATGGTATCCCCGTTTGTCCTTTGATGCTGAACTGGAAGAGTTGAGTTTTGATTGTTTTTAGTAAACGTTTTATTCTTTTGAAAAGTCTCAACTTTCCTGTTACAGCACTGATGTGGCTGCTGATCACACTCGGAACTGAGGTGACCAGGTCTCCTGCACACATAGCAAATCCTGTCTGGATATTGCTTTACAAAACCTTTCGACATCCTTTGAGATCGATACCCTAACCCTTGATGTTTGGGTAATAGTTTGACCTCTTGGTATGGACGGGTATCAGGAGACTTGACACCCTCCTTTTCAAATTTCCGAAGGGCATCGCGGATACGATGCATCAACGGATCTTTCACATTAGAACTTGCCAATAGTTCTCTTATGCCTGGTTCAGCCTTTTTGATTTCTTCTTGCTGAACCTCATTCTTCTGAGGCTCACCCACATTCTCGTGTAACTTTAAATCCTCGTTTGGGGTTGATACAGAAGATTCATCAACCTTTGTGAGTAGTGGGTCAGATTCAGAGTGAACATCATCATTCACCAGTTGATTTAACACTGGTGGTGGACATTTAGAATATAACTTTTTGTTCTTTTCTGAATCGGTACCTTGACCTCTCTGATCGATTATGTACTCAAATAAGTAAGAAGACGTGGAATAACTTTTGAGTTTTTGACTCAGAGTCTCATAATCGACCTTTGAAGTAGCAAGGTCTCGTTTCAGCCTATCAATCTCATTTATGTAAAACACTATAGCATCATGTTTATTTAACAGAGCCACACCTAGTTCTTGCACCTGTTTGCCTAGACTTTCATTCTTTTCTTTTAATTGTTTTTCTCTTTCTTTGATTAACAGGTTTTTATCTAACTTAGATGTGAGCTCTGAAATTGTAGACTTTAAGAACACTATCTGTTTTACATAATCATTACAAGAACCACAAGGTAAGCCAAAAGTACATACCTTTTCCTCGGATGATTGACCACAACTGCACACCTTTTGGTTTGACTCATTGGCACGAACTTTCACTGGTGTCTCTCCTGCAGCTGGAATCGAGGCTGGTTCATCATCAACGTTGGCAATTGATTCTTCTTCACTTGAGTAACTTTCTGTCTCGGATTGAGAATCTTCATTCAACACATGAACATTTGCCACATTAATATCAGCATCAGCGTTCCCAAATTGTACTGACCAGTCAATTCCCTCGTCCCTTTGAACAACTGCCATTGCCTTAGCCGGTGTTGGAGTTGATTCAGACTTTATGGTTGTAGAGGAAGATGATCTGCTGCCAGGACTGGTTTTGAAAGGATACTTCGGTCCCATACTCTTCGGCTTATCACATTCTCGCGCGAAATGACCTTTTTCACCGCAATTATAGCATGTTACCGCAGACTTGTCAAATCCAAGGTTGGTATCCTTTGTAGCTGATATTTGCTTTCCTGTTCTTTTCTCATATGCCCTCGCCCTCCTGACTAAGTTAGCATATGACCAGAGGATATCTTGTCTCTCCATCTCATCGTCATCAATCTGGTCATAATCCTCTTGAGTCAGATGAGCATTACCAATCTTCCCCTTCAGTAGATCATCATAAGAGGAGACTAGTGCACTTAGCATGCTCATATGTGTTTTAACTTCATCTGCACTCCCATACTTGAAATGCTCGACATTGAATCCAGAAGTAGACACAGTATAGGATGGCCCAGAAGATGAAGCTTCAGATGTAGATCTGCCAGATTCATTTACATTACTCACATAGGCAGATTGTAAGGGGGCATTTGAAGAAGTGGATGACGATACAGGTGTCCCAGAGTAGTAGAGAGAAGGATTTTGTTGATAACTGGACATGGAATCCAAATTTTGTTCCTCCTGCTCTTGCTCTTTCAACTTGGTGATGAAATCATTTAGATCCATCCCGTCAAAACCACCACTGTTCTTCAATATAATAAATGGCCGCCAGCTCTTGGGCAAGGCTTTTGCCAAAATTTCCACCTGCTGCTTCTCTGGAACAGTAACACCCAGACTGTCCAGTTCACTAAGAAGATGATTATATCTTGTAATGAGAGAAGGAATTTTCTCATCTCTCGTCGCCATGAAATGATCTAATTCCTTTCTCAATTGACTTGCTTTCAATTCCTTGAGGGCGGCATTTCCCTCATTTCTCTTCTCTAGTGCTCTCCACAGGCTATGGGAAGTTTTATATCTTCTGAATTGATGGAAGATCTCATTTGGAATGGCCTGGATTAGTTGAGCATAAGCCTTCTTCTCTGCATCATGACTGCTCTTCTGTTCAACAGTCATTCCATCATAGGGGGTTTCAATATTTCCCTCCCCCTTGGGAACCATATAATCGGTGCTTATTGCTCTCCGAAGTCTACAGTCAAGGCCATCGAGGAATATTTCGAACCTGGGCTTCCACATAGGATAGTCTTCCATGGTTAACAGTTTAGGTACTTTATTGGCACTCCCCATTTCACTGTCTAATAATAAGTTGTTTAAAGCTGTTGTCTGTTTTGATGCCATTTCAGTAATCAGGAGCTGAGAACACACAGACTGAAATTAGGATTTGATAGATCACACAGATTCAATACGCACGGAGTGGGAAGGAACTTCGCACGAACACACAGCACAACGCACGAAGCACACAGTACTACGCACGGACAGTACACAATACGCACGTAGTGGGTAATACACAATGCGAACTGACACGAAGACACACAGACGTTACTACGCACGAACTGAGACAGTGGTACGCACGGACTGAGTTGACTACGCACGGAGTAGTTAAGATATTTTTAATGGAAAAATTTATCACACAGACTCAACACGCACGTAATGGATTTACCACGCACGAGTTGAGGAGTCACTACGTACGAACTAGCACACAGCCTATCGAAGATTCTAGAGGATTAACGACACACTTCGCACGCACAAAGCTTACCACGCACGCACTAAGGACTCACTTCGCACGAGTAAAATGCAAACAGATTAACATAAAAACACACCTTTTTAAACGCAAAACGACCTATTTTTGACCTACTGACCGGTTAAAAACGACGAAAAGGACAAACACACAGGCCTAATCGACACCTAGATCACGAAATCCTAAAGGAAAAGTGATCAATCAAAGCACAAGGCTCTGATACCACTTTGTAGGACCGCTGGGGGACGGGGTTCTAAACTAAACTAAAACACCCTTACGCTAGGACTGATCTAGGATGAGAAATAGTGCGGAATTTCTATTTCCCAAACCTCCTAAGGATTCTAAGATCTGCTTAGGTGTCCGGCACACAGTAACACTAAGAAACACACAAAGTAGAAACAAGAACAAACTCTAAGAACTCACACAGAGATGCTTAAGGCTGCCCTTGGTTTTTGTATTTATCACTAAGATTCGCGATTTAGTAAGCTTAAGGTCAGATAAGGTCGATTACGAAGGCTCCCGGTTGATTACCTGTCAATTAGTCGATTACCCGCGAACTCTCTCGCTAAAATGAAGTTAAGAGGTATTTATAGTGTACTTAAATTCACTACGCACGTAATGTATCACACTTCGTACGAAGTGAGTCCAGTACGCACGTACCAGTTGTTTTAATAATAATTAATTTAATTTTAACCGACCTAATCACTACGCGCGTAGTGAGCTCCACTACGCACGTAGTGAGACTGACTTCGCACGTGGTGATCTGTCACCTAAACTTAAACTTCCAAACACACATCAACACATGATTAAGTACTTGTAAGCTTAAGATCATCACAAAGAATCACTAAGAATATATAAACATGCAAACCATTAATCAAAACACATTTGAATTAACATTTCAAGTAAGCATGTATATATTTTATTGATAAGAACTAGGGATTTACAAATATGCACCAACAGGTATGTATATTACTCAAGTTTTTTATGCTATATTTCGAGACCCCTAATATTTAATTGTTACAGGACTTGGACCACATTGAACATATAACAAGTATATTATTTCATCATAATATAGAGCAAGTAAAAACACCTTTTTCATCAAAAAAGATTCTCAATAGTGGTTATCTCCTTTCAAAAAATGTAATAAGCACATAATTTCTGTATGAGTTAGTACTAAAAGATACTAAAATCCTAATCGGCCAAAAAAAACACAAAGTTGCATCCTAATTAGCATACATAGTTCAGAATCGGAAAGATGAGAGAAGTAGAGAGAGTTACGTACTTACACAGAGCTTACGGGAATGAGGAAAAACGGGAATCAGAGTTGTGGTGTTCGGTGGTCGCCGGTCGGCGCTCGCTGTGGTGTTCGGCGGTCGGCGTCGCAACGGTGGTCAGTGGTCGGCGGGAAAGGGGAAATTAGGGGAACAAGAGAGAAAAATTAGGTTACGGGAATGAGGAAAATGAGGGCTAGACTTGGTTGTAAAATTAGGGGAAAATAAGAGGGAAAACGAGGCGGGAATGGGAAGGTTTTTTCAATTTTTAGATTATGATTTTCATTTTTTTAATCTTATGTAAACTAATAGTTAACTACTATTATTTAACAAAAAACCAATTTTTTAAAACTACTTACGCAAGATATTTAAAAGTATGTAAAATATTTTGAAACTATATAAAATATTTAAACAATAAGAGCATATTTCACTACTAACAAATGTGATTTATTTTCTATAGAATGACAAATACTCGTATAGCAAAAGAGCTACATAAACATAATATAAAAAATAAAATGGTAATCCATGAATAAAGGAAAGAACGTGTCTTACACTTGACGGGTTTGTGTTAGTGATGCTTATATGATACCTAAGTAACTAGAACAAAATTTTGATAGACATGATGTATAAAATATATATGTTTTTTGAATGAGCTAAAAATAGTTTTGTAACAGTGATGTAATGATGTTAACAAATATGTATTACACTTTGGTTTTGTAAATCTAGTTTTGCATTAAGATGTTAAACAAGAGGTCATTTTGTGATTATTTTTGAAGGTTTGTTGTGTTTGAGCTTCATTTTGCTGGTGCAAGAGGTAACTTTGGGATTGTAATGGGGTTTCATTATGCGTTCAATGGTTTAACAACTTGTTCATAACTACTACTGTTTAGATTTATTGTTTTTCTTGGCTATATCAGGTGTTAATGTATTTTTTTCTTAGTATAGAGTTTTGACATGTTTTTGTGGCTATATTAGGCTTTATAGTGACACTTGTTTTGATTTTTTAATTTCTATTTTTGCTTCACATGTAGCATTCATCACTGCTCATCCCCTGTTTCCCTGTCTCTCTGCTCATCCTTTCTTCATCTTTCCAAACATAGTTGGTGAGATGCGGTACACTGCAAGGTACCATACAGATCAATAACTCATAACTTGCACCTGTCTAAATGGCACAATCAACATCAACATCCTGTCAATACTCTTCGTCAAGCCATCTCTCTGCCCAACATGGCTCCATATCAACCATTTGCTCAAATGGATCAAGTCTTAGAGGTCTTACCCCTGATTGGCTACAATGAAGCTGTTACCCATGTCCAGTATAAGTTGTCTGTGTTGGGACACCCATGGAAGTACTTGGCAAGTGTAATCACATGGTGCTTTGGTTATAAGTCTGGAAGTTTTGACCAAATGAATCAAACAGAACTGATGATTCTGCACGCCTTGGTCACAGGGAGGAATATTGACTTTGCTCAAGTCATATTCTCGGAGATGGTGGATAAGATCACTCTTGGCACTGCAAAGAAATCCACAAGAACTATTGTTCCCTATATCAGGTACCTAAGCTTACTTGTACTTCATCATCTTCAATGGGAACAATATACTGGGATTGTTGCTGTTTTGGACACAATGACCATACCTCAATGGGTCAAAAGATCTTTCATCTAATAAGGGAAGATCAGGGTCCTGCAATCACTGCACAGATGCAAGAGTTAATTGATATTGCTAATGATGATGATGATGAGGAGGAGGTGCATGATGAAGAAGTGGCACATGATTCTGAGTCCCCTAATGTTATAACTGAGGAAGTGGCTCAATCTGTTACTCATGATGAAGCCATGTTTGAAGGAGGAAATTTTGATGAGGAGAATGTTGATGAACCTGTAAGAGGTAATGATTCAAGTGATGGTACTAATGCTGGTGATGGTGATGGTGATGATGATAGTGATGGTGGAAATGGTCATGATGGTGATACTGGTGGATTTTACATGGAAGATGAGCCTTACCATTCTGGTTCTACTTCATCCAGCCAACATGGAATACCATTACAAGTGTTTCCCTCTAGTTCAACTACTTCAAGGAGATCCGGGCATCTAAGCACTTATGAAAGTGAAGAAGAATCTGATGATGATTCTCCCAGTAGGACTCTTAGAGGCATAGTTGCATATCCCAACCCTGATCAACAACAAGGATCAAGTGACTCTATTCATACAGCACCAAGTGGTGAAGATGAAGAAGTCCCTGATGGTGAAGAGGTCTCTGATAAGCTGGAGGAGCTCAAAGCGATCAGCAAAGCAAAACGCATCTCAGGTATACCTTTATCACTCCCTGAGGACACTCATTTGGTAATCCCAACCTGTGAGAACCCATCCTCAACTCCTGTTGAAACACTTCCACAAATGCTAAGCTCTAGTGCACTCTCAACAGTCACTAGTTCTACTCCATTTGTAAACCAAACAGAAACAAGGTCATTAGAGATTGTGCACACTGTACTTATCTCAGAGGGATTGCACAATGCACCCTTGACCTCAACTCCTATAGTTTCCTTTTATGTTGAGGGGGAGCTTATGGAAGTTGATATAACCCTACAACCAGTGGGTGCATCTTCCCAACAAGGTGCACCTGTAACAATGGGAACCCTGCAATCTGGGTCACTCTCCCAACAGAGTGATACCATTGAAAGACAGACCTCAGCCAGGGTCACACTGTGTCACTACCCATAGTGAGTCTGCCTATACCCTCAACAAGCTCACAACAGCCTGTTGATGTAACAAGGGGAACCCAAGTGAGTTCAACCCCACCTCACACTCACATTGTTGTACCACCTATTTTTTCTATTCTTACACAAACCACCACACTGCCTGTCAATGTCAGTGGTATAAACCAACCATTGATACATGGTACAATTTCTGCTCCTAGTGATCTTAGGCCTATATACCAAGGTTTAACTGAGGGACCTCAATCAATACCTATTCCATCTACTTCCTCTGAACCTTCCCCTCAAATACTTCAAAGCCTCCTGTCCATCTCTCAAAAGATGGATAATCTTCAAACCTCCTTTACCAATTTCCAATCCAAAACAGAAACTCAACTTTTCCTTCTTACCCAAGAAGTTGAGTCACTTAAAGCCAATCAATCCCAACCCCAACCCACCCTTGCCCCTGTTGATCTATCCCCAATTCTTCATAAATTGGATCAACTCTTATCCAAATCTCCTCACCCTGCACAACCCACTTCCCCTGCCATCTCAAACCAAACCATCACTTCCTTAAACCAAACCATTTCTAATCTTCTTTTCCAACTCCAAACCTTAAGACCTTCCCCTCCTAACATTTCAGTAACCATCCCTGACTCTCTTCTCAGAGTCCCTTCTCTTCTACAAACCATCAACACTGAAGTCACAAGCTTAACCCACTCAACTATACAAAGGCACAGTGCAACACGTCGAGAATTTACCAAAATCATTGATGCTATCTTAAGCCTAAGACAACCTCCTATTTCTACTACCTCTCCTTCACCTTCAACTTTCCCTCCCTCTACCTCAACCCATTCTCCATCTCCTTTTTCCTTTGTTCCACCCTCTGTTGTCAGGCCTTCTGACAACTTTCCTTTTTCATTTGCTGATGACAAAAAGGGGGAGAAGTCAGTCTCAACTTCTACTAAGTTAAGCTCTTCAACAGATACTATTCAAGAAGTAGAAGGTGATAAGGCAGCAGCAGACCTCAATGAAGCAGAAACTCTAAACCAATCAACTGCTGAGAGGGTAACTCCATCTGAGGGGGAGCAACCTGCTCAAGATGAGCAGAGGTCAAAAAGAAGATTTAAACAAATGGCTAGAAGGAAGAGTGCTAAAAAGCCCAGACAAGATGAATCTTGTGCTCCAATCAATATGCCATCAGAAGATTCTGATAATGATGATGATGAAGATAGGGTACCTCTGTCCTCTCTGCTCAACTTGAAAAAGCAGAGCCTCTCCACCCAAACTCCACCAGTCCAAACTTCCTCTCTAGCTAAACCAAGTCCTTCAACTCCTAGCAGCTCAAGAAGAAAAGGAAAGAAAATAATATCAGCTGAGGAGATTGAAGAGGAAGAAAAGAGACAGGAAGAGTTACAGAAAAATGAGGAAAACCTCAAAGAGTTCAGTGATCTGGCTGCTGCCCTGGGCACAACAATTGAAGAAGTTATAGAAGCCAGGAAAAGGCACCAGGAGGACTTCACTGCTCCTGAGGATCTTGCTGCTACAGTTGGTGTTACAGATGATGAGATAAGGGAAATACAAGAAGAAGAAATGATCTTCCTGTCATCTCAAGCTCCCAAGAACAACAAGCATCACTGCAGAGTGATCCCTCTACCAAGAAAGTTCCCAAAAGAGGAAGGACTCATAAAGAAGCCATTCAAGCACTGCAAAGTCTTGATTTTAGTATGGATAGGCCTACTGAAAGGCAGTTCAAGGAGTTCACGAGCTTCAAAGACAACTTGGTAGGAAGAAAGATTGAACACATCATTTCAAGGGTCACTCCCTACAAGGGCACAGATGAAGGTCCCTATCTGAGAGTAGTAAGGAGAGATGAAAGAAAAACTTTTGAAGATGCTCATCTTCACCACTATAAGCTCTTCTCCTTCTACGAAATGATAGAAATCTTGTACCACCTCTTCAAGTCCAAGAGTGAGATAGTCCATAAATTCATTGCCAAATTCGAATACTTGATCAAAATGTCAGTTTACACAAGACTATTCACTCATGATCAATTAATGGAACACATTGATGTGATTGAGGATGCCTTCAAGAAATCCTCCAAAACTTTTGTACCTGCTGAACAGATCATACTCAATCCTGATCATCCTTACCTGGCTGCATATGAAAGTCTAAACACTGCTCTACCCACCAACATTGAACCAGAAATCTTTAAGTACATAACTGAACCTGAAAGAGGGATGTTCTTCAAGAATAGAGCTGGTGTTTGGAGATTCCTAAGAGAATCTAACTTAGGAAGAGCCCCTAGAGAGCTGATATTTCTAGCTGCAACTTCAACAAGGGGACAGACAGGAAGTGATCATTTTGAAAGTCTAATTCAAGCAAGAGCTGAAGAGCTTTTGGCTAAAAATCCTCTGGACAAACTTCTTGATGTGAAAGAAGAACCTTGGTGGGAAGAAACTTGAAAACTTCATAACTAGATTAGTTGTACTTTCTATTTCTTAGAATAGTTCTTCTTCTGTAACTTAGTTTAAATTTCAGTACTTACAATTGTACAAACTCTGATGTAAATACTTTGTTTTGTAATCAAGTTTGAAACTTTGATCATGGACTACTTAGCTAAAATGCTAGTATAGATGACTCTTAGTAAATAGCTCACATAGTGTAAATAAAGAAAATATAAAAATCCTAAAAACAGAAAAAGGATGAAAGATACCACAAACACAGAACATGGTACTTCATAAATGAAAAGATTCCCAAAAATAGAATATCAGGGAACATACTTCAAAAGAGTTACCAAAAACAGATAGCTAGGTAACCAAAATGCACTTAAAAGTTTTATCTTTACAAATCCGAGTCAAACTGATTCTTCTTAAACAAATAAAGTTTTGTCATCATCAAATAGGGGGAGATTGTTGGGGAGATAGCAATATTAAACCTAAATCAAACCTGTCTATGAAGTAAAATAGGATTTGATGTTAACAAAACCATATATTCAGTTTTGGATTTAGATTGATGAAAAACATGTGTTGTTTTTCATATTAGACTTAAAGAATTTCTAAGTAAGAAATGTCAGCTGACGAATCAAAGTGTCAGCTGAACACTGAGTATCAGCCAAAGGACCAGCTTCAGGAAGATCAGCTAAGAAGGAAAGACAAGTCAAGAAGCATCAGCTATGCATCTACAAAATATCAGCTGATAGTACAAACCATCAGCTGAGGGTTCCTCAAGGATCAGCTGAGCAGTCAAGGATCAGCTGAGCAGTCAAGGATCAGCTGACAGTATTTCTTTGGTCAGCTGATGCCTCCCACATGTCAGATAAGGTATTCTACACTTATTCATTCTTGTCTTAGTAAGTTGATCATACTCAAATGATTAGCTGAGACCTTGGGATCAGCCGAGAGTTTGTTCTGATTAGTTTATTAGCTGTAACCTAATTATATTGATTAGCTGATTAGTCTAATCAGCTGAGCATATCTAATTAGCAGAGTCTTTTACAATTGTCCTTAGCTGAGCAAAATTATGTTAGTTGTTCAGTGTCTGTTAGCTGAGTCTTTAATCAGCTAATAGTTTTTCAGTGTAATATTTTCTTTAGTCAAAGGCAGAACATGTGTTGTTCTATTATGCCTTAGATCTATCGTTTTAAAAGTACATAGCACCTTTTGGATCTGCAAAGAAACAAAAAGGATAGATCTTTATCCTCTGGAAAAGGAGAAAGATACTTTAGAAGAGAAGATCTCAAAGATGTGCTTTGACAACTAAGTATGGCTGGCAACTCTATACTTGGTTAAGTCAAATCTTCAGAAAGCATGGTGTTGTTTAAAGCACAAGCGTGAAAGGAGAAGTTTACTTTTCCAAGATATAAAGGTAGTACTTTAATAATATAATAATAGATAGTGGGTACACTCATTACTGAAAAGTATGTTCACTTTATACACTTTGTGTATAAAGTTAACTTATTTTTCACCCACTAACTTTATCTATTATAATATTATTAAACCAAGTACATTTGTCTCTTTCTCCTCTTCATCAACCCGGACATCTTTGCGTATATATACTCATGCATGGAAACATGCTAAAGTAACGAATAGATAGTTGAATACTGAAATCTCATTTGTTGAGAATTAGAAGAGTTAGCATTTTACTTTCAGTATTACAAACTTGTTCATGTGTTGAACATCTTAAACATAAGTTGTTTAAGATTAGCTTAGTCTATGTGTTAGACAAATTTAGTTGCCACCTTTTATTGAACTTAGATTTTCCGCATCTAGTTCATGTAATTCTTGATTCACATAAATAAGAATTATATAAAAGTAAACCGTGCGTCTCTTAAATTTTAAATTGCTAAAGTTTGTATTCAACCCCCCCTTCTACAAACATTTGTTGTTGTAGTATCCATTCGGGACCAACAGTTTAGCTGATGCTTCTTGACTTGTCTTTTCTTCTTAGCTGATCTTCTGAAGCTGGTCCTTTGGCTGATAATCAGTGTTTAGCTGGCACTTTTGTTATTCAGCTGACATTTCTTACTTAAAATTTCTTTAAGTCTACCATGAAAAACAACACATGTTTTTTCATTTATCTAAGTACAAAACTGAATATGTGGTTTTGTTAGCATCAAATCCTATTTTAAACAATAGACAGGTTTGATTATGGTTTGATATCTCTATCTCCCCAACAATCTCCCCCTATTTGATGATGGCAAAACCTTATCTTGTTTAAGAAGAATCAGTTTGACTCGAATTTGTAAAGATAAACTTTTAAGTGCATTTTGGTTACCTAGCTATCTGTTTTTGATAACTCTTTAAAATATGTTCCCTTGATATTCTATTTTTGGGAATCTTTTCATTTATGAAGTACCAGTGTTCTGTTTTTGTGGTATCTTTTCTATCATTTTTCTGTTTTTAGGATTTTTGATTTTCTATATTTACACTAGGTGAGCTATCTACTAAGAATCATCTATACTAGCAGTTTTAGCTAAGCAGTCCATGATTAAAGTTTCAAGCTTGATTACAAAACAGGTAACTATAGCAAAGTTTGTACAGAGCAACTAAACAGAAAGTTAAGCTAAGTAACAGAAATTGAACTATTCTAGGAATGTTTGAAAGTACAACTAATCTAATTATGAAGTATCAGTTGCCTTCCCACCAAGGTTCTTCCTTGACATCCAGTAGTTTTCCTAAGGGATGAGTAGCCACAAGTTGATCAGATTTAGCTTCCATCAATTTTTCAAAGTGCTCACTTCCTGTCTGTCCTCTTGCTAGTCTCACAGCTTGAAAGATTAAGACTCTTGGAGCTCTTCGTATGTCAGATTCTCTTAGGAATCTCCAATCACCAGCTCTGTTCTTGAAGAACATCCCTCTTTCTGATCTTGTTATATACTTGAACATTTCTGGGTTGGTGTTGGGAGGAATGGCTGTGTTCAGACTTTCATAGGCAGTAAGATAAGGGTAGTTAGGGTTGAGTATGATATTTTCAATGGAAATGAAGGCCTTAGATGTTTTCTTGAAGGCATCATCAATCACTTGGATGTGTTCTAGAAACTGATCATTGTTGGTCCCTTGGTGAGAGTATCAAAAAGCAAGTAATGTTTAGAAGGGGGGTTGAATACACTTTCTGCTGAAAATTAAACAAATCAATAAAAAGTGTTAACACACATCAAACCACAAACAATAGAATGCTTTGCTTTTTCATTAATAAGAAGATGATTACAGAAACAATCAAGTAAGCAACACTTGATATGTAAACACCTAATGTAAATCAAATATCTCAATCTCTCAAACTTTGCTATCTATAATCAACTTATGATTATAGATACAGGACGACTCTTTAAATAGGATTTAATCACAGATTGAATACTTACCAACTTCACAACAGATGTGAAGATTCGAACACACGAATAAATTGGCAATCTGTGAGTTTCTTGATCACGTTGAACTGACAAACAGTGAATCAAGACTCGTAACACATACGATCAATATTGAGGTGAGACTTGAGTTTGGCTCTGTAATTCGTTGAATGTAGTCGTTGTCGTACCTCTAAACTTATCAGGAGATAAGTATTTATAATGATGTTCCTACGGATCCTAACAAACTAGAACTAATCCTAATCTGCTAACAAACTAACGGATAACCCGGAATCTTGAATCTTGAATCTTCTTATCTTGAGTCTTCAATCTTCAATCTTGATTCTAGAATCTTCTTATCCTTTCCGTAGATATAGAGAGATAAAATGAATTTAAAACATATTTAAATTCTCTTAAACTAACTTCTTTAGTCGGACTGAGTTACTCAGCTTAAAACTCATCAAGCTGAGTTCTTCGAGAACAAACCCGAAATCAAACATGTACTAACACGTATAATGACTAACTCATCCTTAGAAGTCATAAGAGTTAGCTAGAACTTACTTAGCTGTTGAGCTGACTCAGTCTATACGCTGAGTCACTCAGCTCGAAACACATCAAGCTGAATACTCAACCTATATCTTAGGTGACATACACAGCTTATCAAACACATTGATAGTCTTACTAAGATATAGTCTAAGCTGATTGAATATATGCTCAGCTTATATTCAACTTGTGCTCAGTCTGAAACACTATAAGTGCTCAGTCTGATCAAGCCTCATAATTCTGTTTATGTTACATTTCGAACACATCTTACAAACTTAACTTTGTCTCAACAAATTTCAACTGATGAGATCATTTGACCAACAAACTCTTCATGATGACAAAACTATCAAACAATTCTTAAGTTTGTTTAACAGAATTATGTTTTAAATCTTAAACTTATTAAGATTTTATGTTTGAACTAATCAAATATTAATTGAACTTATCATTCATCAATTGAACTTATCAATTTTAAGTTGAACAAACCAACCAAACATTTAAATGAACACGAACTTATCATTTTGTTCATTCAAGCTGAACTAATCAGACTAATAATTATGAACATATCATAGCACAGTTTAATATATCAAACTAATACTTGTATTTATTGAACATATCAAAATACAAAAGTTTTGATCACTTAGATCATGCACACTTAGTGCTTACAAAAATTAGAACTAATCTAATATGTACAATAGAACCAATCTATTCAGAATGCATCTCTTCAAACTCTTTAATCTCCTTGTTGATTTCTTCAAGAAGTTCTTGCAAGTTAGGTAAGTATTGAAGCTGATCCTTTTGTGATCTTATTGCTCTGTTTATCCTGTATCTAAACCTGGCAGTTTGTTCAGTCTTTTCCACCAGTAGTCTCAGAGCAAAAACATGACATACCCCACATGTATATATATATATATATATACTTGCATCAGACTGGTAGCATTGTTCACCGTTTCTATCCAAGTACATGAATCCTTTTGGAGGCTTTTCAACATAAGTATTTTCTTTAAACTCCATGCCTTCAGGAAGATCTAAATTGTACTTTTTTTTCATTTGCTAATACAGCTGGCTTTGTTAGCTTATTCTTCCCAACTTTATGAAAAGAAGTTAGTAGGGTAGCTATCTCAGATCTGGGTATGATTTCCATCGCATCAGCTCTTGCAAGTAGCCTTAGGATTTCATCTTTCACCTGATTTCTAGCAGATGACTTTTCCATCTTCTTAATAAGTATGGCTACCAGCTTCCATTCTTCATATTCCAGTCTGTGAAGTTGATTCAGCTTCAGGGAAGGTGTTTCACCATTTCTTAAGACGAACTGCAGAATAACTATCCCTTGGATTGAGCTCAACTTGAGTGATTTAATTTGAGAAGAGAAGTAGGACCTTGTATAACACTGAGTTATATCTTCCTCCTCTTGTTGAATCTTAACAGGAGGTTCTTCTACTTTCTCTTCCTTAGGCACAATCGGTAGTCTGAGTTTTGCTAGTTCCTCATTCTGCTTTCTGATTTGTTCAGCCCAGGTCTATTCCCTTGCCTCTTTCTCATGTGCTAACTCAGCTTGTACATCCATTTGTCTTCTTCTTAGTTCGTTGATTGACATCCCAAGCTGATCAGCATCCTCTTGTTTAATTCTTCTCACTGCCAACGGAGAAGCTCTTTCTTGTATTATCATCTTATCTGCCGAGTCTTCATCTGAGGCTGATTTACTAAGAATCATTTTCCTTCTTTTCTGCTTAAGGGGTTCTGATTCATCTGGACTGACTACTTCAGGTCTTTTTCCTTTAGCCTTTTCAGTCAGCCCAGCTTCTATCTCCTTTTCTTTCTCCCCCTCAATCTGATCTGCTCCCTTAGCTAGTAATAACAAGGCTTAAGCTTGGACAGACTCAGCTTCAGCCTCTTGAACCTTCTCCCCCTTTTTGTCATCATCAATAGGGTTCGAAGTCTGTTTTTGAGATAGGGCAGCAACCACAGATTTTAACCGTAGCACCTATTCATCCAAAGAACCTAGAATTTGCAACATATGCTTCTTTGTTTGTCGTCTCTTGAGGTGCAAAGTCTCAAACTGACTCTTAAAGATGTTCAGTAGTTCATCCAAGTCAGCTTGATAAGGTTGCCCTCAAATTCATGTGTACCAGAGTTTGGACCCTGTGATTCATCTTGGTATGTAGATGAAACATTGATAGGTCGTGCTTGTGGGTGTGAGAAATGAAGAGAAGTAATAGGGCTCGAGACGTGATGTGTGTGGGTAAGTGCTTGGCTTAGTGGGTTGGAGGGGGTGATTGACCTTGGGGATTGGTCATTTTTTCAATGTAACCTGAGTGTGTCTGCTCAGGCACAGCAGTGGGCTCTCCCATGGCTCTGGAGAGTGTGGGCTGAGTAGACACCACACCCGGATAAGGCTGTAGGGTTGAAATGAGCCTCGAGGTTGACACCTTAAGAATAGGCGTCTCCCCCTCAACTCCTACCTAGGGAGGGATCAATGTGATCTCAGATCCAGTGATGCCTTTAGAGGTGGTACCACCTTTTGCAGTTTTACGAGTATAGGTTTGTATATTCTCCCTAGTAGCAGTGGGCATACTAGGGGTGGCTTCAGAGTGGAGTTGAAAAGAAGGTGGAGGAGATGGGTTAGACTGGGTTGGGTCTACCACAGTCTTATCTCCAAAGGAAAAGTGAGAAGAAGTTGAGAGAGGAGGAGTGATACCTTGTCTGGGTCTGGCAACGAATGCAGACTCTGAAGATGACTTAGAACCAGAGGAAGAGGAAGACTCAGCTTGAGCTGGCTGCTCAGCTCGATGATCTGGTTCAGCTCCAGATGCTCCCCCTTGATCCGACTTCTCAGCTTCACTTGCAGAAGAAGCTCTCTCAGCTATCCATCGTATTGGGTCACTCAGACCTTCCTGCTCTGGAAAGATGTCATTGTTGAACATCTTTGAGCTGAGTGCTAGAGCAGGGAACACATCATGTCCAGCTTCATAATGCTGTTCTCCCAACTCAGCTTCCACCACCAAGGATAAGTACCTTATAAATGGTACATGGAGATCCCTTGGTGTCTTCACAACTTGGGCTTTAAGCTCATTGAAGATGAGCAGTGCATAATCCAAATTTCTGGCATGACACATGTTGTAGAGCAGCTGCATCTCGAACTCATTGACTTGATCCAAGCCTCCAATCTTAGTGCCAAGTGAACGTATCACAGTGGATACCATGAATCCCCATCCAGTTGGAAAAGTGGTCTTCTTTATCACACCCTCCGTTTGTGGGTGACCCATGTTGGGTAGGACTGACCTTGCCACTTTTCTTGTAATAGCAGCTTCGAACACATCATTTGCAGGGAGTTGAAGAACTTCCCTCAGCCGCTGCACAGTAATGACAACTGTTCTATCCCCATTTAGAACAGTGCTAGTGATCTCTCCCCTGTTCTGGTTGTAAGTACAAGTATACCAGAACTCCAACAGGTGTTGCGGAACGATATGGAGTGGTGCTCCTGAGAAAGCGAATTCCAGGGGACATTTTCGAATATAGTCCACCCATATTTCGTATCCTCTGTCTCGTTTCCTCTCTGGAATTATGAGACAGGCACGTTGATTATTTATCCGAATCAACGGCACACCATTGTTCTTCATCGTAGCACCTCTAACCATTCGATCACTTAGAATGAGAAGGGTTCCGTCCATTGTTGATTTTGTTAATTCACATTGAGTAAATTTTGAATTCGCACTAAGCGATTTAGAATTCGCACCGGGCGATTTAGGGTTTTGAATCTGAACGATTGATTGCACTAAGCAAGGAAAGGTGTTTGTGAAAGGTATTTGTGTATAGTAGAAGTTTAAGAATGAGAAATGTAAGCGTAAACTTCTGAATATCGGTTATGGTCGTTATATATACCTTTCCGAGGAGAGAGAAAAGTTACCGTTGGAATTCCCTTTTTATCCGTTACACATAACAAATTTACAGCGCAAGGTAACAATAATCGAGATGAAACTTATCATCTTCCAACGTTAATTATGTAAAATAATATTATTGACTTACAACAATATTATTTACACTATTGTATTATACCAATACGGAATTGGTATAAAACTTGATTTGAGACCGACTCTAATACACAATGACTCATGAATTAATAACACATAGTAATTAAATCATAGTTTGGACATACCAAGCTGAGTAAACTTATCACTCAGCGTAGGTCAAGCACTCAGCTTGAGTTAGTCACTCAGCTTGAGATTGATACTCAGCTTGAGTAGAGCACACAACTCAGAATCAATGACACATAGTCATGTATGTTTGAGACTAACTCAAACTTATATTTTAACTACACTGAGTAGTTAAAACATGTTTGGGACTTACCAAACGTGTGAACTCATTATGTAGTTTGACAATATATTCAGTTTATGAAAACTTATTTATAAACTGTGCACTCAGCTTAAGACACTTAGTCTTTGTCAAACTGAAACTCAAATTCTAGACACTTAGCTAGGGGTTGAGTATACCCAATTCACTTAGCGGATACATAAACCTCTTTACATCAAGTGGTTTTGTAAATATATCTGCCAATTGGTCATCAGTGGAGATAAATTTGATATCAACTTTACCTTTTTCCACGATGTCCCTGATGAAGTGATGTCTTATTTCAATATGCTTGGTTCTTGAGTGGAAGACTGGATTGTAAGTGATGGCTATAGCACTTTGGTTATCACAGAAGATAAGAGTTTTCCTAAAATTCATACCAAAGTCTTCAAGCTCACTAAGACTGACCAAGTCAGCTTGTCTTTTATCAGCTTGATCAAAATTGTATTCATCAAATGAGACATGAATTGATTCTTCTATAGCCTTTCTCCGTGTGTTATACACTCTGTAAGACTTGGAGATTGAGTAATAACCAACAAAAATTCCAAGATCAGCTTTATGTTCCAACTTATGGATCTGATCTCTTTGATTCAGCACATAGCATTTTGAACCAAAGACATGGAAGTAACCTATATTGGGCTTCCTAGATTTATACATCTCATATGCTGTTTTTACATGTCTTTTTGTAACACCCGGCCGGAGCCTACCGAACTCTTATCGGCTCTACCAACTCCGGCGTGTCAGGTGTGCAGCCCAATACACCCCAACCCTTCCCTTTGATCATTATCCAGAGTAGGTTGTTGCCTTGGTTTGAACCCATGACCTTTTTTCCACTCTTTCCAGATATCACCAATTGAGCTGCAGCTGTACCTGTTTAGGAATTTGTTGGTTGATGCACTTTTCAACAAGCCTTGATGACTTACACCATGATTCAGTGACCTTTTGAAGTTGGTCAGCTTTATCTTTGGCTTCCTGAAGTTCTTTACTTAGAAGTTTATTTATGTGTCTTTGACATTCAAGATCACATTGTGTCTTCTTACCAACATCAATGAGAGATTGATTTTCCTTAATCTCATCTTTCAGTTTAGCTATCTCAGCTTTGAGCTCTTTTTTAGAATTAAGGCTGGTCTTGAAATCATTTACCAGATAATCAAAAGCAAGACCTTTTTCTTCATCGGTGTAAGAGTTGAAATTACTAACCTTGTACATGGAGGAAGGATCCCAGTCACCAAGTTTGCTGTTTTCCTCAGCTCCCTTCATGTCAGCTTCAAAAGTTGACTCAAACAAACCGTAATCAACCTCATCTATTTCAAACTCTTCATCTTCTTAAGCTATCAGACACTTGTCATCATCATCTGAGGTAGATGATTCTGTATCCCAGGTTTCACCATAAAGTCCTTTTGCACTAGGCTTGTCTTCAGGCTTTCCTTTCATGAGCTGAGTATATTCCTTCTTGTATTTATCAGCTCTGTAAGCATTCTTATCAGCTACTGAAGCTGATTCATCCATCTTTGATCTGCACTCAGCCAGTGATAGTCGGAACATCATCAATATCACTTGAGTCTGAGTCCGAGTGGTCAGCTTGAGAGTTTGACTCAGTCTCAGATTCAACAACCAAGGCTTTTGAACCTTTCTTCTTTTTCTGTGCAACTAATGCAACATCAGTTTTATCAAAAGAATCCTTCAGTTCTTGTTGAGAAGTTCTCTTGTGCTTTATGATCTGTTCATGATTGAGCAAGAACCCATAGATGGACTTTAAGTTATACATGTGTAATGTTCCTCCAGCCCTTAGTGTTGTAGTTACTTCATTAAACTTTTCTGGTAACACATCCAAAAATTTCAGCACTAGGTCAGCTTCATGCTTTTTAATGCCTACACCTAGCAGGTCATTAATCAAGCAGTGAAACCTGGTAAACACATCAGCCAAGGTTTCATTCTTCTTAGAGAAGAAGTTTTCATAGGATCTGTTCAGATGATTCTTCTTTTGCTGCTTGACCAGATCTGTGCCCTCATATGTAATACTTAGAGTATCCCAGATCTCTTTTGCATATTGACACCTAGTCACAATGTGCAAGATCTAATTGGTCAGGGCATTAGCCAGAATACTCTTTGCCTTGTCATCCATAGAATGCAGTTCCCATCTTCCTCAGTCCAGGATGCAACAGGCTTCTTTACTTTCTTTTCAGTTTTGTCAGTAGACGTATCACTGATAATAGCAGGAATCTTGGGGATGATTGGTCCTTTAGTGATGACATCATACATACGATTGTCAATGGACTTTAGGAAAAGCATGGCTCTGAATTTCTACATAGGATAGTCAGATCCATCGAATATGGGACAGCCGTTGGCAGACATCTGAGGAAAGTGTAGGACCGTTGGGGAACGGGGGGTTCTAATACTAAACACACCCTAATGCTAGGACTGATCTAGGATGAGAAATAGCGCGGAATTTCTATTTCCCAAACCTCCTAAGGATTCTAAGATATGCTTAGGTGTCCGGCACACAGTAACACACAGAAAGAACTAAGAACAACTCTAAGAACTCACACAGAGATGCTTAAGGCTGCCCTTGGTTTTCGTATTGATTACTAAGATTACGAATTACGAGGTCAAAGTCGCGATTACTAAGGCTTAAGGTCGGATAAGGTCAAAGTCGTACGATAGAAAGTGATTATGCGTAGTTACGAACGATTTCTGTTGATTGCTCGATTACCCGCGAACATATGAAGTTAATCAGTATTTATAGTGTAATTAATTTCACTACGCACGTGATGCAACGCACTTCGCACGTAGCGAGTCCAGTACGCACGTACTGGTTGTTTTAATGATAATTAATTTAACTTTAACCGACTTTCTTCACTACGTGCGCACTGAGCTCCACTACGCACGTAGTGAGCCTGACATCGCACGTGGTGATCTGTCACCTAAGCTTAAACTTCCAAACACACATCAACACATGATTAAGTACTTGTAAGCTTAAGATCATCACAAAGAATCACTAAGAATATATACACATGCAAACAATTAATCAAAACACATTTGAATTAACATTTCAAGTAAACATGTATGTATTTGATTGATAAGAACTAGGGATTTACAAATATGCACCAACAGAAAGTTTGATGAGTTGTTGCTTGTAGACATTATATACTTTCTCAGAATCTTGAAATTTCAACTTATGAAACCGTTCAGCCTGCTCTGATACTAATTGTTGGTCCCTTGGTGAGGGTATCAACAACCAAGTAATGTGTAGAAGGGGGGTTGAATACACTTTCTGCAAAAAATTAAACAAATCAATAAAAAGTGTTAACACACATCAAACCACAAATAATCGAATGCTTTGCTTTTCATTAATAAGAAGATGATTACAAAAACAATCAAGTAAGCAACACTTGATATGTAAACACCTAATGTAAATCAAATCTCTCAATCTCTCAAACTTTGCTATCTATAATAAACTTATGATTATAGATACAGGAAGACTCTCTAAATAGGATTTAATCACAGATTGAATACTTACGAACTTCACAACAGATGTGAAGATTCGAACACATGAAAAAATTGGCAATCTGTGAGTTTCTTGATCATGTTGAACTGACAAACAGTGAATCAGGACTCGTAACACATACGATCAATACTGAGGTGAGACTTGAGTTTGGCTCTGTAACTCGTTGAATGTAGTCGTTGTCGTACCTCTAAACTTATCAGGAGATAAGTATTTATAATGATGTTTCCACGGATCCTAACAAACTAGACTAATCCTAATCTGCTAACAAACTAACGGAATCTTCTTATCCTTGCCGTAGATATAGAGAGATAAAAGAAATTTAAAACATATTTAAATTCTCTTAAACTGACTTTTTTAGTCGGACTGAGTTACTCAGCTTGAAACTCATCAAGCTGAGTTCTTCGAGAACAAACCTGAAATCAAACATGTACTAACACGTATAATGAATAACTCATCCTTAGAAGTCATTAGAGTTAGCTAGAACTTACTTAGCAACTCTGTTGAGCTGACTCAGTCTATACACTGAGTCACTCAGCTCGAAACACATCAAGCTGAATACTCAACCTATATCTTAGGTGACATACACAACTTATCAAACACATTGATAGTCTTACTAAGATATAGACTAAGCTGATTGAATATATGCTCAACTTATATTCAGCTTGTGCTCAGTCTGAAACACTATAAGTGCTCAGTCTGATCAAGCCTCATAATTCTGTTTAAGTTACATTTCGAACACATCTTACAAACTTAACTTTGTCTCAACAAATTTCAACTGATGAGATCATTTGACAAGGTTCGAAATGGTTTGGGTGAGAAGGTTCGAAATGGTTTGGTTGAGAGATGAAATGGTTTGGTTAGAAATGGTAGGTGAAGGGGTAGGAGTTGGAGTAGAGGGTTTGGATAACAGTTGATACAATTTGTCAAGTATTGGAGAAAGACCAACTGGCGCAGGGGTGCGGTGGGGCTGGGATTGGTTAGCTTTGAGTGACTCAACTTCTTGGGTTAGAAGAGAAAGTTGAGATTCTGTTTTAGTTTGAAAGTAGGTAAAGGAGGCTTGAAGACTATCCATCTTTTGAGAGATAGATAGGAGGTTTTGAAGTATTTAAGGAGAGGGTTCAGAAGGGGTAGAGGAAATAGGTGGAACTGGGATTGATTGAGTGGAGGTGCCAACATCAGGAAATGATTGTGGTCCCTTACTTAGACTTTGGTGTGTAAGCCTAAGATCACTGGGAACAGATAGTGTGCCCTGTACTGATGGTTGGTTCATACCACTAGCATTGACAGGCAGTGCACTAGTATGTGTAAGAATTGAATCGAGAGTAGGCACAAATATATGAGTTTGAGTTGGGGTTAAACTTACTTGGGTTCCCCTTATTACATCAATAAGCTGTGGTGAGCTTATTAAAGGCATGGGCTGACTCAGTGTAGGTAAACACACAGTATGACCTTGGGCAGAGGTCTGTCTTTCAATGGCATCACCCTGTGGGGAGGATGACCCAGATAGCAGGAGTCCCAATGTTACAGATGCATCCTGTTGAGAAGATGCATCCACTGGTTGAATGGTTAAATTAACATCCATAAGCTCCCCCTCAACATAAGAGGTAACTATAGGATTTGAGGTCAAAGGTGTAAGTGTTACATCCTCTGAGATGAGTGTAGTGTGCACTATCTTCATTGACCTTGATTCAATTTTGGTGACAGTAGGAATAGAACTAGTAACTTTTGGGAGTACACTAGAGCTCGGGTATTGTGATGGTGTTTCAACTGGAATTGAGGATTGGTTCTCACTGGTTGGGTCTACCAAATGAGTATCCTCAAGAAGTGAAAGTGCCATACCTGAGATTTGCTTTGTCCTGCTGATTTCAATGAGTTAAACTAGCTTGTCAGAAATGACATCCTCCTCAGCATCATCACCAACAGTAGCTTCATCCTCACCACCTTGTGCTTTATGTACAGAGGCACTTGATCCTTGAGATTGGACAGGAGATAGATAAGCAACATGTCATCCCAGAGTTCTACTAGGAGAGTCATCAGCATACTCACTTTCACTAGCAGAAGTACTTATATGCCCTGATTTCCTTGAAGTAGAAGGACTTAAGGGAAATACAGTCATGGGCATCATAATAGGAGTATATGTGGTGGTTGTGGTAGTATCAGCTCCATAGTCAATAAACAGACCACCAGCATCACCATCATGTGCATTATCGTCATCATCATCATTTTCATGATTATCACCATCAGAACCACCAATATTATCATCTTTGGCAACCTCATCTTGGGTACCTTGATCATTACTATCACCAGCTTGATCAAAGAATGGGATACCCTTAAAGTGCACATCTCCCTCAGCATCAGGATTAACAGGCTCATCCTGTGCTGGTTCATCAACCACAGCCTTATCAAAGCTAAATGCCTAAACACCAGTATCAATAAACATTTCTTCATCAATCTTTTTACCTTCATCAATGGCTTCATCTTGAGTAGGAGCAACAGATTGCTTAGAAGTTTCAGTAATTACATCAGGAGACTTAGAATCATCAGCCACAACTACATCAATGTTTTCAGCAACTACCTCTTCCTCATTCTCATTGGCCTCTTCATCAGCAACATCTATCAACTCTTGCATTTGCTCAGTGATAGAAGGACCTTGAAATTCCCTTATCAAATGGAAGATTTTCTGACCCACTTGAGGAATGGTCACAGTATGCAAGTCTGTAGCCAACCCAGCATAGTGTTCCCATTGAATGCTTCTAAGAGCAATAAGACTACGATACATGATGTAGGGAACATGGGTTCTGGTTGATTTCTTTGACGTACCCAAAGTAATTTTGTCCACCATCTCAGTGAATATGACTTGCGCAAAGTCAATATTCCTCCCTGTGATCAGAGCATGAAAAACCATCAACTCAGACTGGTTCATTTGGTCATGGCTTCCAGATTTGTGACCGAAACAGCGAATGACTACGCTGGCAAGATACTTCCATGGGTGTCCTAGCACAGACAACTTGTATTGACCATGGGAAACGGGTTCATTGTAGCCAATCAGGGGCAAGACCTCCAGAGTTTGGTCTAGTAAAGCAAAGGGTTGAAATGAGGATAAATCGGGTATAGAAATTGTTTGTCTGAGAGAGTTAACAGTAATAGGAATGTTAATGGTGTTGTTGAGGCAGGAACATGTTATTACTTGCTCGGCTGGGTGGTATCTTACAGTGTACCACATCTCTCCAACAATGTTAGGAAAGATGAACAGAGGATGAGCCGAGAGACATTGAAACAGGGGATGAGCAGTAATAAAAGCTACCATGGGTTCATAGCCCTGGTTTGCTTTGCTCGAAGGGATATCAGTGTTTAGGAGAAAGTTGTTTGGTCGAATGGTGATTTGAGAGTTTAGAGTAATGTTCTTACCAAGAACAACACTAGGGGCTGAAGCTGAGTTGAAGGTCACCATTTTTGTAGAGAGAAAGATACTGAAAGCAGTGAGGGAATAGGATTCGTATTTTGGGAAGAAGAAGAGTGTTTGGGAATTTTGAAAGCTTAGGAAATTGAAAACCGCTCAAACATAATTTATATCTTCTTTGGAAACCTAAACTGTCACAGAAATATCTTTTTCATAAAGCAACTGTCACGTCTGTAAAAAGGCAATAAACGGAAGGGTTAATAAATACACAGACAACTAACGGACAATTAAATGGAATTAAATACTACCTAGTAACACAATAAATACAAATGAAAAATTAATTTAATAAGTGTGGGGACACAGAATTTTGACTTTAAAAGGGCATCAGCTGAGAGAAAAAGTATCAGCTGCTAGTCCTTAGCTGGTGGTTGATCAGCTGAGGTATTGCATCAGCTGATGGTTATCAGCTGACATAATTCCTTTAGCTTATGTATAATCAGTAAGACATAAAGAAGCTTAGATAAGTACTTCATTTCACACACAAATATAATTACTTTCTCATACTAAATTAACTACCTAGGAAAGAATATTTTACAAATTTAACATGTCAAGTTTGGATATTAGGAAGTTGAACCGAGACTCATCCAATGGTTTTGTAAAAAGATAAGCTAATTGAAAATTAGTGCTAATGTAGTGCATTGACACTTTCTTTTCTGCACATTATCTCTTAAAAAGTGATGTCTGATTTCAATATGCTTAGTCTTTGAGTGCAAAAAAGGATTGTTAGAAATGGAAATGGCACTAGTGTTGTCACATAGAACTGAGGAGTTTTCAAACTGTATGTCATAGTCAAGTAGTTGGTTTTGAATCCACAGTAATTGAGCACATCAGTTTCCAGCAGCAATGTATTCTACTTCAGCTGTTGATGTTGAAACAGAATTCTATTTCTTGCTTGACCAGCTGACTAACCTTCCACCTAACAGTTGACAACCACCAGATGTACTCTTTCTGTCCAGTGTACAACCTGCAAAATCAGAATCAGTGTATCCAACTAACTCAAAATCTGAGTCCTTGGGGTTCCAAAGACCTAGATTAGGAGTTCCCTTGAGATACCTGAAATTTTTTTAACAGCAGCTAAGTGAGATTCTTTGGGATCTGCTTGATATCTGGCACAGAGACATGTTGAAAACATTATATCGGGTCTGCTAGCAGTGAGGTACAAAAGTGACCCTATCATGCCTCTATAAGTAGTAATGTTCACTGATTTACCATCAGTGTCCTTTTCAAGCTTTAAGGTAGTGGACATGGGTGTTTTCATTGAAGAACAATTTTCAAACTCAAATTTCTTAAGTAAGTCATTAACATACTTTGTTTGATGAATGAAAATTCCATCAACCTCTTGTCTAATTTTAAGTCCAAGAAAATAGTTTAATTCACCCATCATGCTCATCTGATAATTTTCAGACATGAGTTTAGAAAACTTTTTACAAAGATCCAAATTTGTAGACCCAAATATTATGTCATCTACATATATCTGCACAAGGATTACATCACCCTTGAATTTCCTTATAAATAAAGTGCTATCTATACTTGTTGGGAAAATGATCTCATCAGTTAAGATTTGATGAGACAAAGTTAAGTTTGCAAGATGTGTTCTACATATAACTTAAACAGAATTATGAAGCTTAGTCAGACTGAACACTTATAGTGATTCAGACTGAGTATAAGCTGAGTATAAGCTGAGCATATGTTCGATCAGCTTAGACTATATCTTAGTAAGATTATCAATATGTTTGATAAGCTGTGTGCATAAACTAAGATATATATATTGAGTATTCAGCTTGATAAGGTTCAAGCTGAGTGACTCAGCGTGAAGACTGAGTCAGCTCAATAGAGTTACTAAATATGTTTTAGTAAATTCTTTAGACTTCTAAGGATGAGTTAACAATTATACATGTTAGTTCATGTTTGTTTTCGAGTGTGTTCTCGAAGAACTCAGCTTGATGAGTTTCAAGTTGAGTAACACAGCCTGACTAAAGAAGTCAGCTTAAAAGAATTTAAATGTGTTTTAAATTATGTTTTAACTCTCTATATCTACGGAAAGGATAAGAAGACTTCAGAATCAAGATTGAAGATTGAAGACTCAAGATAAGAAGATTCAAGATTCAAGATTCCGAGTTATCCGATAGTTAGTTAGCAAATTAGGATTAGTCCAGTTTGTTAGGACCGTAGGAACAGGATTATAAATACTTATCTCCTGATAAGTTTAGAGGTACGACTCAGAGACGACTACGACTACGTGTTGCAGAGCCAAACCTCACCTCACCCTATGTGTTACAATTCTTGAATCACTGTTTGTCAGTTCAACGTGTTCAAGAAACTCACAGATTGCCAAGTTGTTCGTGTGTTCGAATAATCACATTAGTTGTACAAATTGGTAAGTTATCAATCTGTGTAAATCATGTTTAGAGAGTTTTCAGTATCTATAATCATAAGTTGATTATAGATAGCTAAGTTTGAGATATGGAGAGATTTATATTAGGTGATTATATATCAAGAGTTGCTTACTTGATAGTTATTGTAATCATCTTCTTATTTAAAGCATTGTAATCATCTTTTTAATAAAAAGCATTCGATTGATTGTGGTTTGATTTACTTTGTGTAACACTTTTATTTGATTTGTCCAATTTCCGCAGAAAGTGTATTCAACCCCCCTTCTACACATCTGTTGCTTGTTGTTATTCTCATACAAGGGACCAACAACTGGTATCAGAGCAAGCTGGACGATTTCATAAGTTGAAAGTTCAAGATTTTGAGAAAGTTTACAATGTCTACAAGCAACAATTCTTCAAACTTTCCACAGATGTCTGCTAATGATTGTCCCATATTTGATGGTTCTGACTATCCTATGTGGAAGTTCAGAGCCATGCTATTCCTCAAGTCTATTGACATTCGTATGTTCGATGTCATTACGAAAGGACCTATCATCCCCAAGATTCCTGCTATTGTCAGTGATACGTCTCCTGGCATAACTGAAAAGGATACAAGAAAGCCTATTGCATCTTGGACTGATGAAGATTGGAAACTCTTCAATCTGGATGATAAGGCTAAAAGTGTTCTAGAAAATGCCCTGACTAATGAAATCTTGCGTACTGTGACTGGGTGTCAATCTGCAAAAGATATCTCGGATACACTGAGTGTTACCTATGAGGGCACAGATCTGGTCAAGCAGCAGAAGAAGAATCATTTGAATAGATCCTACGAAAACTTCTTCTCAAAGAAGAATGAAACCTTGTCTGATTTGTTCACAAGGTTTCACTGCTTGATAAATGACTTACTAAGTGTGGGTGTAAAGAAAGATGAAGCTGAACTTGTGCTGAAAATTCTGGATGTGTTACCAGAGAGGTTTAATGATGTAACTACAGCACTGAGGGCTGGAGGAACACTACACGTGTACAACCTACAGTTTATATATGGGTTCTTGCTAAATCATGAACAGATCACTAAACACGAGAGAGCTTCTCAACAACAACTCAAGGAGTCTTTGGATAAGAATGAAGTTGCATTGGTTGCACAAAAAAAAGTTCCAAGACACTAGTTGTTGAATCTGAGACTGAGTCAAAATCTCAAGCTGACCACTCAGACTCAGACTCATGTGATACTGAAGATGTTCATAATATCACTGATCAAATGGCAATGTTAGCGAGACATTTGTGAAGAGTTCAAAGGGGAAGAGGAAGATCTGACAGGGGCAAAGGGAAGAGTTCTTTTGATCCCAATAATGTTGTGTGCTTCAAATGTCAGAAGAAGGGACATATTGCTGCTGAGTGCAGATCAAAGAAGGCGGAATCAACATCAGTTGTTGATAAGAATGCTTACAGAGCTGATAAATACAAGAAGAAATATACTCAGCTCAAGAAAGGAAAGCCAGAAGACAAACCCAGTGCAAAAGGGTTATATGCTAAAACCTGGGATACAGAATCATCCACCTCAGATGATGATGTATGTCTTATGGCTCAAGAAGATGGAGAGTTAGAATTAGATGAGGTTGATTATGGTCAGTCCGAATCAATCTTTGAAGCTGACATGAAGGAAGCTGAGGAAAACAGCAAGCTCAGTGATTGGGATCCTGCTTCCATGTATAAGGTCAGTAATTTCTACTCTTACACTGATGAAGAAAAGGGTCTTGCTTTTGATTATCTGCTGAATGATTACAAGACTAGCCTTAAGTCTCAAAATGACCTCAAAGCTGAGATAGCTAAACTGAAAGATGAGATTAAGGAAAATCAATCTCTCATTGATGATGGTAAGAAAACACAATGTGATCTTGAATGTCAAAGACACATCAACAAACTTCTAAGTGAAGAACTTCAGGAAGCTAAAGACAAAGCTGACCAGCTTCAAAAGGTCACTGAGTCTTGGTGTAAGTCATCAAAGCTTGCTGAAAAGTGCATAAACCAACAAATTCCTAAACAGGTAAAGGCTGTACTTGGAGGTGACTATCAAACAGCAGCTTATGTAGCTGATGATGAGATTACAAGTACAGACTCTAAGGAGGATAGACTACTGATTGAGTCTCAGAAGTCAGCCTCAGAGAAGAAACATGGTCAAAACCTTAAATACAATATGTTTGTAAAGGCTAAAGATCGTGGAGAAGAGTGCTCAACATCCAAACAGCATGGTAAGTCTGTGCTGGATAGATTAGACACTCAGCCTATTGAAAGAACTTCAGTTAGAGAAAGGCTTAATCCAAATCCTTTCAAAAGACAACATTCTCTATCTGGCTCGGAGAGAAGTTACAAGAATAGGAAGACCACTGTAAGTCAGAGGTCAAATCACAACAATGGTAAGTCCAAAGTTGTAGATCTTGGTAAGTCCAAGAAGATCAACAGTGGTAAGTCCAAACCTGTTGAAACTGGTGAGTCCAGTCACCATGGCAAAGGTAAGTCCAAAGTCATGGAAAAGAAGGTTGTTAGTCAAACTTCTAAGGATAACAAACAAAGATCTGACAAAGGTAAGTCCAAAGTCAGTGATCATCAAGTAAATCAACTTGCAAAGAAAGTTGAAAAGTTATCCACCACATAAAATCCTAAGACTGAGAGTAAGTTCTCACAAGGATTGTTAGACTCTCTACCTCCTGTAATCATTGGAAGAAGGAGATGCTACAAGTGCAGAAGTAGAGGTCATGAGGCTAAGGACTGTGATGCAGAAATCTCAAGGCCTGAACAAGAACAAGCTGATCAGCCTACACAGGACTCAGCTCCAACTCAAGCTGAACAGTCAGTTCAACCAGATGGAGATGCTAAGTGCTTCTCATCTGAACCCACCAAGAAGTGGGTTCCCAAACAAAACTAATTTGTTTAGTTTTTATATCATGTGCAGGGTTCAAATAAATGGTACTTGGATAGTGGATGCTCAAGGCACATGACTTGGTGGAAAGGACTTCTTAGTGATTTCCAAGAAGATGAAGGTCCTAAAGTAACATTTGGTGACAACTCCCATGGAAGAAGTAAAGGCTATGGGAAGATGCAAGCTGGCAAGGTTACTTTCCAAAGGGTTGCATATGTCAAAGTGTTGGAAAATTAGCTAAGGCATTAAGACTGTTTAACATGCAAAGTTGAAACTGTTAGAAGAGTTTATGGAAAACAGTTGTGAACTGTTAGCTGAAAATATGAAAACAGTTGTGAATAACAGTTGCTGTGGGCATTACAACTGTTAGTACAAAGTTCAGAACTGTTAGTTCAAAATTGTCACAACTGTTTGAAGACCTTGAAGCCGAAGACTGTTAGAAGAACCAGAACTGTTGCATCCAGTGAACAGTTTCGGTTGAGCTAAATATGGAAAACCCTATCATTGAAGATATCTCGAAATATTTGGAAGATCATCAAGATTATCTCAGAAGATAGAAGATTACCTAACTGTCAACAAATCAAGGAAGATCAAGGAGTATATAAATACTAGATTAGAATTTATAATACGTACGTACTCATTGTTTAAGTTTTTGCATTCATTCTTCAAGTTGTAATTTGCTTTTAGAATAGTGCTAAGCCTCTAAGTTTCTCTTTGAAACCCAAGAACAATCTGTGTTCTTCGTCTAACATAATAAGTTAGATTGGGGGTGAAGTTTGCTATTGTAATCATTCTGGTTAATCAATAAAACTACTGTTTGATTGAATTGCTTTGTGTTCAAAACCTTCTTTAATCAATTAAGTGTGATTCCGCAACTTCTTAGTTGATTGTGATCATAGTTAAAGATTAACTTTTATTCAACTCTGATTTGTTATTCAAAAGTTAGTTCTTGTTATTTGATATAATCTATATCCGATCCTGACAAGTGGTATCAGAGCCTTATCATTAAGGTTCCTTTGATCACCAGTTGAAGGTTTTGCTTCAATCTTGCTTTGTTCTTTAAAACTGTTTTCAAATTACTTTATTTCAATGGATTTTGGTGGATCTTCTGATAACAATGGCTCTGGGTCAAACATTCGTGTTCCCATGCTCAAACTAACTGATTTTGAGATGTGGAAACTGAGAATCAAGCAGCATGTCCAATTAATGGACTATGCTATTTGGGAAATCATTGAAACTGTTCCCACTACCCCTGTTGATCTGGATGAGACTGGAAAACCAAAGAAGAAGCCACCACCAAAGACAGATGCTGAAAAGAAGGAGAGAATGATAGAGATGAAAGCTCTCAGCATCCTCCAGATTGCAATTCCCAATGAGTATCAACATCAATTCAAGAAATTTGATGATGCTCATGAACTTTGGAATGCTCTGGAAAAGAGGTTTGCTGGGAATGCTAGCTCTAAGAGAAACCAAAAAGATCTCCTTAAACAAGCCTATGAGAACTTCACCAGTGGAAAGAATGAGAGCATCACCCAAATCTTTGATAGGTTTTATAAGCTGGTAAGCCAACTAGAGAGTGCTAAGGTTAGACTTGATCAAGATGAGATAAATAGAAAGTTTCTTAGGTCTCTAGGTGATGAATGGACTGTGTTTGCTGCACAATGGAGGACTAAGGATTCCCTTGAAGACATAGAGTTAGATGACCTCTATAATAGTTTGATAGTGTTTGAGGGAGAGATAGAGGGAAAAAGAAAAATTGTTGTCCCTAGCCACAATGCTGCTCTCCTGTCATCCTCAGGTATGGAATCAAACCATTCATTAACTAATTCTATTGATAGTTGTGCAGGTACTAGTTCTGCTGTTGGACTAGATGTGAACACTCCAAATGCTGTGCTTGAAGCTTTTCTTGCCAGCCATGCACATTCAACCCTCACCAATGAGGATCTTGAACAAGTGCACCCTGGTGATCTTGAGGAGATGGATCTCAAATGGCAGATGGCCATGCTTACTGTTAGAGCCAAGAGGTTCATCAAAAGGACTGGAAGGCAAAACATGAATTTTAGAGCAGATGGCAAGGCTGGATTTGACAAGTCAAAGGTGAGATGCTTCAAATGTCAACAGCTTGGCCACTTAGCAAGAGAGTGCAGATCTGGTAGACAAGTCCAGAATCAAGGTCAGAGGCCAACTCAGAATCAAACCTCCTCAGAATCAAACCTCCTCAGAATCAAACCTCCTCAGAAGAAGGGACATATTGCTGCTGAGTGCAGATCTGGTGGACAAGTGCAGATCTGATTGGAGTGATCAAGCATAAGAGGCTACAAACAACAAAGCTTTGATGGCATTGACTGACTCCTCCATCAAGTTGGATTCACCAGAATCTGAGGACATTCAGGTATCTTCTAAACTATGTCCTGGTGAATGTAGAGCTATTGTTAAAAGGTTTAGAGAGCACAATCAGAAAATGTGTGCTGCTCTAAGCAAAATGGAGGAGAGGAGATATGAATCAAGTGCAGTCATTGAAAGCTTTGAAAAGAAAATAAAATATTATCAAGCCAATGAACTGCAAATGGATTATGATAGAAAATATCATAAGTGGGAAAAAGAGCAGCTTCGAGAAAAGATTGATAATCTGAAAAAGAAGCTAAGTAAGAAGGAAAGCAAGGTTGATGAATTAACCAAGAAGTTGGAGGGGGTGGACATTGATCTGAGTATGTTCAAGGCAGCCAACCTTAAACTTGAAACCTTGTTGCAATCTAAAGTTAGAGATAAGGTGAAAACTGGCCTAGGATACAAACAAACCCCACCTCCATACAACCAAAACTACATAACTCCAATGTCAGAGGTAGCTGACAGGTATGTTAATGACCCTTTAGAAGAAGAATTTAAGTCAGCTGATCCAAAGTTTGAGAGTTATAAAGATAGAGTTCTATCAGAAGTAAGTGATGAAGAAAATGAGGGAGTTGTGAAGGAGGATGAAGTTATTCCATATGAAAATCACATATGTTGTGAGCCCATTCCCACAAAATCATCTTTACAACCTGTGGTGTTTGTAAAAGCATCCACTGAACCCCTCACCAATGAGCCAAAACCCTCAAAAGCTGTTAACTCCATAAAAAGTTTCACAACTATTGCCAACAGTTCATATCTCTACACTAACAGTTCCAAAAAGAACCCAAATAGCTCAACTATTAGTACCAAGACCAAAGGAAAGGAGAAAGTTGGTGAAGTTGTAGTTGGAAAGCCCAAGAAGGAGGCTGCAAAAGCACAGACTAAACCCAGATCTGTAAAAAGGCATACTGAAATGTCTGCATGCACATGCCAAAAGCATGGTGTATAAAAGTTTCCTCAGTCAGCACCTGTTAGAGGAAATCAAAGAAATAGGAACCAGTTCTGGTCACAAAGAACTGGTTTGCCTATTGTGAAAGCTAAAAAGTGCTATATATGTGGGAGATCCAGTCACTTGGCTCAAGACTGTTATTATAACCCACAGCTGTGTAGCACCAAAAAACCAAGTTTCAAAAGGCAAAATAACAGTTCTAAAACTGTTAAGTCAAAGCAGATTAACAGTTCTAAAACTGTTAAGCCAAAACAGGCTAACAGTTCTACAACTGTTACATCCAAACCAACTACCAGTTCCACCACTGTTTTATCAAAACCAAAAACTGTTGGTCTGGCTTGGGTGAAACTGCAGAAACAAACAGTTTCTGAAGAGGGTAAAACAGGTACTCAAATTGCAAAACAGAATAAGTCACATGATGACTCAACTGTTTTACCATCTACAACAACTGTTTGTTCAAAGGTCTCAACTGTTAATCACAACAGTTGGGAACCACATGTTCTTACAAAGTATTCATCACACAAATTAGAGAAATCTAATTTGGATGAAATCAAAAAGAACCAAACTCTGTTTAAGTATTATGACTTGAATGGTGTACCCAAGACCTGCATTGCCTAGGTACTTCCGGCTACTAACTGATTTTATTTGTGCAGGGCATTCATAGGGCCAATCATGGATCTATCTGTCATGTGGATAGTGGATGCTCAAGGCACATGACTGGAAATCCACATTGTTTGAAGGATTTCAGAAGCATCAATGGTGGATTTGTAGCATTTGGAGGAAATGCTAAGGGAGGAAAAATCACAGGTAAAGGAGCTGTTGAGGCAGGTACACTTACATTTAATGATGTTTTCTTTGTTGAACAACTTAAGTACAATCTGTTAAGTGTATCTCAAATCTGTGACAATGGAAACAAAGCTTTGTTTACAGATTCAGAATGCATTATCCTATCAAAAGATTTTGAACTAAATGAGAAGGATGTTCTTTTGAGAACACCTAGAAAGGATAATGTATACTGTCTAGATACACAAAAGATTGCTAAACAGAATGTGTTAAGTTGTTTACTCTCAAAGGCATCTCATGATGAGTCTGCCATTTGGCATAGAAGGATGTGTCACATGAACTTTAAAACCATGAATGTGTTAGTTAAAAACAATCTGGTAAGAGGTTTGCCACAAAAGGAATTCTCATGTGATGATCATTGTGTAGCCTGTCTCAAAGGCAAGCAACACAAAACTTCTTATAAGACCAAAGAAGTTTCTTCCATTACTGCACCTTTACAACTTTTGTATATGGATCTTTTTGGTCCAACATCTATGATCAGCATAGGTAAGAAAGCCTACTGTTTAGTTGTAGTTGATGATTTCACCAGATTTAAATGGGTTCAATTTCTTATAACTAAAGATGAAACTACTGAGTTAGTTAAGTCCAAAGGGAAAACTCCTTATGAGTTGTTCCTTAAGAGAAAACCTTTAATCAACATCTTCAAACCATTTGGCTGTCCTTGCACTATCCTTAATACCAAATCACAATTAGGCAAGTTTGAGAGTAAGGCTGAAGAAGGTTTCTTTGTAGGATACTCCACTCAAAGTAAAGCTTATAGAGTGTTTAACAATGTTACTAGAATCATAGAAGAGAGTATGAATGTCTCTTTCAATGAGAATAGGATCAATATTGCAGGTAATGGGCCTGATTGGTTATTTGATATTGATGCATTGTCTAAATCTCTTTCTTTTTAGTATTCTACTGAAACAACTGCAGGTACCTCGACAACTGTTGGTGAAAATCAACAAACAGTCTCCAACAGCCCAAACAGTTTTGAAACTGTTAGTTCAAACAGTTTTGAAACTGTTCGCTCAAAACCAACAACTGTTGGTTCAAACAAAGTTACTGAAGACTTTGTTGTGATTCCTATGCTTCAACAAGAGTTTTCCAATGCTGTTGATCCATTGATTGATGTTGAATCTTCCAAGGACATGGATTCTCATGATCCTCAACAACACACTGAATCTGCACCCCAAACAGTTACTGATCAAGTGTGTGATACTACTGGAAATTCAAGTGAATGTGAGATTGATTTGTCTAATCTAGGGAATGAACTGACTGAAGAAAACATTCCTACATCAAGAGTTCACAAGAATCATCCAATATCACAAATAATTGGTGATCCAACCACTCCTATCAGAACAAGGAACATGCTGCAAAATGAAAACAGTGGTGTGGATCTTGCCCAATTTGATGTGAATGCCTGCTTTCTATCTCAAATAGAACCAAAGAAAGTAGTTGAATCTTTGAAAGACCCTTCATGGGTGGAAGCAATGCAAGAGGAGCTCTTACAATTTCAAATTCAGCAAGTTTGGAAGTTGGTTGAGCTTCCAAGAGGCAAAAGAGCAATTGGCACCAAGTGGGTGTTCAGAAACAAGAAAGATGAAAGAGGGATTGTAATCAAGAACAAGGCAAGACTGGTTGCACATGGCTATATACAAGAGGAAGGAATAGACTATGATGATGTCTTTGCACCTGTTGCAAGGATTGAAGCCATTAGACTATTTCTTGCCTTTGCAAGCTTCAAAGGATTTAAGGTGTATCAAATGGATGTCAAGTCTGCATTTCTCTATGGAACTATTGATGAGGAGGTATATGTGTGTCAACCCTCTGGCTTTGAAGACTCAAAGTACCCTGACAGGGTATATAGGTTGGATAAAGCTCTATATGGACTACATCAAGCTCCTAGAGCTTGGTATGAGACATTATCATCCTACCTTCTTGAGAATGGTTTTAAGAGAGGCACAATTGACAAAACATTGTTTACAAAGATTGTTAAAACAGAGATTTTGCTTGTGCAAATCTATGATGATGATATAATCTTTGGATCCACTGATGACAGCCTATGCAAAGAATTTGAAGTCATTATGCACAAAAGATTTCAGATGAGATCCATGGGTGAACTCACATTTTTCTTGGGATTACAAGTGAAACAGAAGCCCTCTGGTATCTTTCTAAGCTGTAGGACCGTGGGGGAACGGGGTTCTAAACTAAACTAAAACACCCTTACGCTAGGACTGATCTAGGATGAGAAATAGTGCGGAATTTCTATTTCCCAAACCTCCTAAGGATTCTAAGATCTGCTTAGGTGTCCGGCACACAGTAACACACAGAAAGAACTAAGAACAACTCTAAGAACTCACACAGAATGCTTAAGGCTGCCCTTGGATTCGTAATAAACACTAAGTTCGCGATTTAGTAGGCTTAAGGTCGTATATCGTCGATTACGTAATGCTCCCGGTTGATTTCTAGTGATTCCTTGATTACCCGATGATTACCCGACGATTACCCACGAACATATGAAGTTAATCAATATTTATAGTGTAATTAATTTCACTACGCACGTGATGCAACGCACTTTGTACGGAGCGAGTCCAGTACGCACGTACTGGTTGTATTAATAATAATTAATTTAACTTTTAACCGACCTTCTTCACTACGCGCGTAGTGATATCCACTACGCACGTAGTGCGCCTGACTTCGCACGTGGTGATCTTTCACCTAAACTTAAACTTCCAAACATACATCAACACATGATTAAGTACTTGTAAGCTTAAGAACATCACAAAGAATCACTAAGAATATATAAACATGCAAACCATTAATCAAAACACATTTGAATTAACATTTCAAGTAAACATGTATATATTTTATTGATAAGAACTAGGGATTTACAAATATGCACCAACAAACTCCTCCTAAGACCTAGTTCTATCAACAAAATTGCACTAAGCAAAATACACAAAGCAAAATGCACAAAGCAAAATGCACAAAGCAAAATGCACAAAGTAAAATGCACAAAGCAAAATGCATAAAGCAAAATGCACAAAGCAAAATGCACAAAGCAAAATGCACAAAGCAAAATGCACAAAGCAAACTAATATAAGAATACCTTTCGTTATGCCCTTACCTGCACTACGCACGTGTTGAGTTGTAGCTCGTGCGTAGTGGCTCCATTTCGCATGTGATGAGTTCCTCATATGTGAACCTTGATACTGTTAGAACTGCACTCAGCAATAAACTGTCAGTAACTTCAAGATCACTTATAAACATTTAAGCAAAACACATCAAAGTGAGATGAAAGAAATGTAAACAGAACAAATCACACTAAGAGAAAATAGAACATACTAGAACTCTTTTTGTATTTTTCTAAACAGAAACGAGATAAAAATGCAAACTATTAACAACTTATTTTTGGGAATCTAAATTCAACTATTTAAAGACTTAAAAAATAAAAGACAGAAATGAAAATAACTGAAATGAAATTAACTCAGAATAAATTTGCAAAAGAAGTAAATTCCTGAAAATTAAATCTTTTTTTTGTGAGAAGGTTCCAAGATGGAATCAGTACCAGCACATCTATACATAGTTATCATTCATTTCAGAACCTTAGGCACAAACATATTCCCTCAATTTCTGTCTGTCAATCTAACTTTCCTCAGATAATGACAGATTTGATTTCAACATTTTCTGATTATCTAGAACTGAGTACATGGTTAAGACTATCTCTTTTAAAATCTCACAGTGTTTTGACTCACTCAGTCGATTGCACAACTTGAGTACCCAACTACCATGCTTATGTGCTTTGTGATTTTGTCAACGCATTTTATGCTCTTTGACATGGAGGTCAATTTTCCACCTCTTCTGATAATTTCTGTTGAGCTTTTGTCACTGCATTTTATGCTCTTTGACAATTCAACACTAATAGATCAATGTAGCTTTTGTCACTGCATTTTATGCTCTTTGACAATTCAAAATTGATAGATCAATGTATCTATTTCTTTTGACATCTCAGATGGGGTCAAATTTTCACCCTCTTTTTACATTTTGCACATTGTCATCTAAGCACATTTGGCATGGTAACAGGTGTGTGTACCAGACTAAGTTAGTCTCAACTGTTATTGACTTGTAGACTTTGAATGTCTCGATAGTTTGAATCTTTGATGGATTTCCACATGCATAACCACTTATCAGCCTAGACTCTCATCATATATCTTACACGCCATCTGTTTCTTATCTGTTTTGACTCAAATTTTCAGACAGTTTTCTCAAGAATATGTACATACCTTCAGTCCTAATTTTACTAGACATACTTTGTATTGAAAGCCAGTGTACCATCATTTTCCATTTGAGTTGGATCAACTTCTCATTTTTGTTTTTCTGTTTTTTTTTTTTATGTTTTCTGATTTTTTTTGTATTTTCTATGTTTTCTGAACTAACTCCCCCTAAAATACTAAAGAAACTAAAAGCTAAGAAAATAGAAACGCAAAGACACACAGAAAATAAACACAAAGACAAACGAGATATAACCACACAGAAAATAGACACACAGTCACACGAACAAGGACACTAAGTCGCATCATCGGAGACAACCTCACACTTGGTTTTCATCCCGTTTTCATTCACTAAGAATAAAAACCTGGGTACCCTGCACAAAGAGTAAAAAGTTACTTAGCATTAGGAACCCATGCCAGAATGGTCATGGGTTTCCCATCTTGTCCAACAATTGGCATTTTAATCCAAATACCAGTAGCTTTGAAGCCTTCATTGGTATCTGAACTCTTTGACATTTTAACTTCACGTTTGTTGGTCCATTTGAAGTCTTGACGGGTAGAAGCCTTGTGATAAACACTAGAAGCATTAACCACTTTATGGAGTGGCTCTTTCCCCTTTTTACAAACCTCGGGACTTTTGGGTTTACTAGATGTTTCCCCACTTGTCCTTTTGAGCTGATGGGGGTCAGTTGAATTTTGATTTATTTGATTAAACGTTTTATTTTTCTGAAAAGTTTCAGATGAATCAACTTTCCCCTTGCAGCTCTGTTGTTGCTGATCACACTCATAACTGAGATGACCAGGTCTCCTGCACACATAACAGATCCTGTTTGACTGATGTTTTACAGGATTCTGTGGCACCTTTTGCGCAACTTGACATTTTAACTCTACTCCTAAACTACATTGTTTTGGCAAAATTTTAAGTTTCTCATAAGGACGGGTTGCAGGAGACTGTGCACCCTCCTTTTCTATGGTTCGGAGTGCATCTTGCACATTTTGCATTAACATACCTTGACCAGAAGACTTGCCTAGAAGTTGTCTCATACCAGATTCAGGCTTTTCTTCTGGTTTGGCCTCTTTCCTCTGAGGCTCACCAACTTTCCCCTTCATTTTTAAATCAGGTTTTGAGGTTGAAGTAGAAAGTGCATCAACCTTGGGTACAAGTTGGTCAGCTTCAGCGAAGACATCTGATTGCACCAGTTGGTTTAAGACTGGTGGTGGACATTTCGTGTAAGTCTTCGTGTCTTTCTCTTGAACGGACCCTTGTGGTCTACGGTCGATTATGTGTTCAAACAAATATGACGAAGTGGAATAACTTTTTAGCTTCTGGTTTAGAGTGTCATAATCGACCTTAGAGCTAGCAAGTTCCCGTTTCAGAGTATCAATCTGATTTATGTAAAAGACGATAGCATCCTGTTTGTTTAATAAAGCAACCTCTAGTTCTCTGATTTGTTTGTTTTGACTCTCAATCTTATCTTTTAGAGTCTTTTCTCTACCCTTAATGATAGAGTTTTCATGTAATTTAGAGGTTAGCTCAGTAACTTGTGATTTCAAGGATACTATGGTCTTCACATAATCGTTACACGACACACAGGGAAGACCAGAAGTAGGGTTTACTTTGACATCAGCTTGTCCAGTCATGCACGCCTTTTGATTTACTGGTTCAGGTTGAACAGGCACTGGCGTTGGTTCGGCAGCTGGCTCAGAGGTTGATGCCACATTTTGCTCGTCAGTGGGTAGCACAGACTCGTTATCGTTGACATCGTGGACACTGTCTGCCTCAGACTGAGAGTCATCATTCAGGTCTTGAACACTGGCCAGGTTGGTCTCAGCAACCTCGAAAGCATCAGTATCTTGAAAATGCACTGACCAGTCTATCCCCTCATCTTTCTGAACAACCACCATTGCTTTGGATGATCCCTCATGGGATGTTTCAGCCTTCTTTGGAGTAGTGGTAGTTGAAGATTTTCCAGGAGATGTTCGGAAAGGGTACTTGGGTCCTGAGTTCTTTGGCTTTTCACATTCTCTTGCAAAATGACCCTTTTCTCCATAGTTGTAGCAGGTTACAGCTGACTTGTCAAAACCCAGCTTTGTATCTTTTGTTGCTGTAATCTGCATCCCTGTTTTCTTGACCAAGGCCTTTGCTCTTCTCACCAAGTTAGCATAAGACCATAGGATGTCCTGTTGCTCCATCTCATCGTTGTCGATCTGGTCATAATCTTCTTGAGTCAGGTAGGCATTGCCGATCTTACCCTTGAGCAAATCATCATACGAGGTGACCAATGCACTAAGCATGCCCATATGCTCCTTAACTTCTTCAGTGCTGCCATGTTTGAAATGCTCAGTGTTTAAGGCAGGCATTGACGTTTTGCTTGAAGGAGCAGAATAAGGTGGTCCACTAGGAGTTTCAGGAGCAGACTTGCTTGATGAACTAACGTTAGAAGAAAAAGTTGTCTGCAAAGGAGCATTTGACGAAGTAACCGGAGAAGCAACTGATCCCGTACAGTATAAAGAAGGATTCTGCACATAGCTGCTTAATCTGTCTAGATTAAGCTCCTCCTGTTCATGCTCTTTTAGCTTAGTAATGAAGTCATTCAAATCCATGCCCTCAAAACCTTCACCATTCTTCAAAATCATGATGAACGGCCTCCAGCTTTTGGGTAGTGCCTTGGACAGAGTCTCAACTTGTTGGCGTTCAGAAATCTACACCCCCAGACTATCCATTTCACTTAGAAGATGATTGTATCTGTTGATGAGATCCGGAAGCTTCTCATTCACGTATGAGGTAAAATGATCAAACTCCTTTCTTAGTTGTGATGCCTTAAGTTCTTTCAGAGACGCATTCCCTTCATTCCTCTTTTGTAGTGCGTTCCATAAGGAACGTGACGTTCTGTACCGTCGGAATTGGTGGAAAATCTCATTTGGAATAGCTTGAATCAAATAAGAGTAAGCCTTCTTCTCAGCGTCATAACCCTTCCTCTGATCATCGCTCATTTGATCATAGGGAACCTCGATATTCCCTTCTCCCTTTGGCACAACGTAGTCTGTAGAAATAGCCCTATGTAATCTTGGATCAACTCCATCAATAAAGATCTCAAACCGTGGTTTCCAGAAAGGGTAATCTTCCATTGTTAGCAGTCTGGGTACTTTATTAATTCCACCTTGTTCGTTATCCATGATTAAGTTACTTAGGGCGGTTATTGTTTGTTTGGAAGCCATTGCACTCATATCAGACATTATGATTAAGGATCAAAACAGACTGAGACACTTTGCACGGAATGACGACACTACGCACAAGCACACCTCACTACGCACGAAGTAAAGGCTCTAAGTACGGACTGACACAAGATCACGCAGATCCAACTTCGTACGAAGTGGAGACTCACCACGCACGGAGTTAATTGACTACGCACGAAGATTGGAAAGGACAAAATTCACACACAGAATCAATACGTACGAAATGAAATCACTACGCACGTGTTGAGGACCCACTACGCACGGACATGCACACAGACTACCGAAGATTCTAGAGGATCACAACTTACTACGCACGTACTAAAAGTCAATACGTACGTACTACAGGAAACTTCGCACGGGTAAAACTCAAACAATTAACGTAAAAACACAACCCTTTTTAACGCAAAAGTGACATGTTTTCGACCAAAATACCGATAAAAACCGACGAAAAGGACAAAACACACAGGCATAATCGACACCTAGATCACGAAACCTAAGGAAAAGTGATCAATCAAAGCACAAGGCTCTGATACCACTTTGTAGGACCGTGGGGGAACGGGGTTCTAAACTAAACTAAAACACCCTTACGCTAGGACCGATCTAGGATGAGAAATAGTGTGGAATTTCTATTTCCCAAACCTCCTAAGGATTCTAAGATCTGCTTAGGTGTCCGGCACACAGTAACACACAGAAAGAACTAAGAACAACTCTAAGAACTCACACAGAATGCTTAAGGCTGCCCTTGGATTCGTAATAAACACTAAGTTCGCGATTTAGTAGGCTTAAGGTCGTATATCGTCGATTACGTAATGCTCCCGGTTGATTTCTAGTGATTCCTCGATTACCCGATGATTACCCGACGATTACCCGCGAACATATGAAGTTAATCAATATTTATAGTGTAATTAATTTCACTACGCACGTGATGCAACGCACTTCGTACGGAGCGAGTCCAGTACGCACGTACTGGTTGTATTAATAATAATTAATTTAACTTTAACCGACCTTCTTCACTACGCGCGTAGTGATATCCACTACGCACGTAGTGCGCCTGACTTCGCACGTGGTGATCTTTCACCTAAACTTAAACTTCCAAACACACATCAACACATGATTAAGTACTTGTAAGCTTAAGATCATCACAAAGAATCACTAAGAATATATAAACATGCAAACCATTAATCAAAACACATTTGAATTAACATTTCAAGTAAACATGTATATATTTTATTGATAAGAACTAGGGATTTACAAATATGCACCAACATAAGCCAATCTAAGTATGTCAAAGACATATTGGACAAGTTTGGCTATCAAGATGTGAAACTGGCAAGCACTCCTATGGAAACACACAAACAGTTGGGAGCAGACTCTGAGGGGGAGGATGTAGACATACATCTATATAGGTCAATGATAGGTTCATTAATGTATTTAACTGCTTCTAGACCTGATATAATGTTTGCTGTGTGTGTTTGTGCCAGATTTCAATGCAGTCCGAAGATGTCACACTTGTTTGTTGTGAAGAGGATCTTTAGATATCTCAAAGGCCAACCAAAATTGGGACTTTGGTATCCTAAAGATTCACCTTTTGATTTGGTGGCATATTCTGATAGTGACTATGGTGGAGCCAATGTGGACAGAAAATCAACCTCTAGAGGATGTCAATTCTTTGGATCAAGGCTGGTTTCATGGCAATGCAAGAAACAAACAACTGTTTCAACTTCAACAGCTGAGGCTGAATATGTTGCTGCCTCAAGCTGCTGTTCACAGGTTCTATGGATCCGGAATTAGCTTCTGGATTATGGTTTGTCTTTCTTAAATACACCTATTTATGTTGATAACACCAGTGCTATTATCATAGTTAATAATCTAGTGAAGCATTCTAAAACCAAGCACATTGAAATCAGATTTCACTTCATAAAAGACTGCAATGAAAAGAAATTAATCTAAGTTATGAAAGTCCATACTGATGATCAATTAGCTGATCTGTTCACTAAAGCATTTGATGTGAGCAGATTCAACTTTTTGATCTCAAACATTGGAATGATTAACTTGGACTAACAGTTGTTCATTACTCAATGTTTTTCACACTAACAGTTTGCAACTGTTAGTATTGTTATCTAACAACTGTTGATTTTAAGTGTTCAGGGAAGAGTAAGTGCAAATCCCAAATCAGTTTTGGACATATCTGGTTGCCTGTCCCACAAACAGTTTTCAAACCCGTGAATGTCCTTGATATGTGGTAAAGGTAAAATACTTTATTGAGAACAGTTCCAAACTGATAAAGGTAAGTCACTTTATTTTGTAGTGTTGTGAATGGACATGACAAATCTCTGCATGCTAAATTATTGAACAATTCACAACCACAAGTTTGTCTATAAATTAGCTTGCATGCATTCTTCACAAATCACACCTACATTTGCATTCCTAAGAGCAAACTTTTCTTTGCAAATGGCTACTAACTTCTTTCTCATAAACTTCAAAGAAATTAATGTTAAACAAAGTTATGTAACCATCCCTGCCTCATTTGTTAGAATGCATGAGCTTTGGCAATACTCATCTTGTGTTCTTGAGATGCATGATGATCGAGATGTGTTCACCTTGACACAGCACCCAGACCCACGTAGGCCAAATAAAATGACTGATCATATTCGTATAAGATGTGATTTTGAACACATCACTCTCTTCCACGAGTTGCCTACCAGCTACTGTTTAAGGTTCGACTTGAACCTGGAAGGCACTACAGGCTCAGTAGTGTGGTTCAATGTTCGAAGAAATGATACTGATGATGACCTTCTAGCCTCGGATGATGATGCAGTAGAGGTCATTGTAATCGATGACTAGTTCCAATGCACGTCATGGTCTTAGCTAATGATGAATTGGCAGTCATCATCATTATCATCTGAGTCTAATGGAAGCCATAACCATTAGAGACAAACAACCGTTAGAGAAAGAGTTGGGTGTAGAAATCGAAGTCATAAAAGACTGAATTTCGTTGACCCTTGCACAATTAGATAAACAGTACCAACAATGGCTTGTGAAAATGCATGTACTTTGTAGTTCATCTGTGTTAAACATGAATAAAATGCATATTTTGTTGATGCCTGTGTTGGCTAATGGTTTGTTTATGATGACTCAGCTTATGATGGTGTATGAGCTAAGTTTTGTTGACAGTTGCACATTTTTTTAACAGTTGTTTGAAATACTACTAACAGTTTTCAACTGTTAGCATATGGCCTGCACAACTGTTAGGCAAAATCCATGTGCATCTGAGGGGGAGAAACTCCTCCAATAACAGTTGTACTTTCTAACAAAAACAGTCTTCAACTGTTAGTGTGTAGAATGCACAACTGTTAGTCCAAAATCATGATCTTCGAAAAGGGAGCTATTTCTAAATAACAGTTGTTACATTTTATGAAAACAGTTCTCCAACTGTTAGCTTTATTTTTGTTCGTCAACTGTTAAGTTACTAAAGGGTGTTTTGGTCTTTGCAGAATTTTGAGGATGTTTGAATTGCATTGAATATTCGAAACATATATAAGGAAATTCCCTCCTCACCAGTTCATTCACTCGTTCTAAACTTAAATCACACACAAACCCTAAATCCTAACTCTCGAACTCGAAATGGCTCCCCTTCCATTCGTCAAAGAGCACAACATGATCGCCTTCCTTGCCAAACCCGGTAGTCTGCATGTCTTTCATGACATGATCGATTATCTCTCAATGTCCAACATCCACAATGCTCTTACTGTTAATCCCACCATATATACCTCGCATGTCGACCAGTTTTGGAAAAATGCAATTGTGCGAGAGGAAAATGGAGTTCAATGGATTGACTCCAAGACAGACGGCACTGAGGTCGCTATCTCTGAAAACATCATTCGTCAATCTCTACAACTGAATGATGTCAATGGTGAGTATTCTGACTCGGTTTCACTTGAATATTTATACACCGAGTTAGTAAAACTGGAATCTGAGGGCCCTAGGGGAAAGGGCACCTTCTACAAAGGGCAGTTTTGCGCACACTGGAAGTTCATGATCCATACTCTCCAGCAGTGCATTAGCCCTAAGAGAACAGGCTGGAATGAGTTTGGGAGCAACATTGCTCTCGCACTCATCTGTCTAGCAAACAATAGATGCTTCAATTTTTCAAAACTAATCTTTAATGGAATGGTAAAGCATCTCGGGACCAAATATGGTCTCTTTTTGATGTACCCCAGGTTTGTGCAAATTTTCTTAAACTTTTTTATGCCAAACCTTAAAATACACAAAAGGGTCATTATTCCCTCTGCTCATGTGGCTTCCACATTGAGCAAATTGTTGATTAATGGCAAGAATTTTTCTGGTGCCATAACTCCACCACTCTCTGCAATGGTGGAGTTCTTGTCAAGAAACAGGGTTGCTAGTGTTGAGCATGAAGCCCAACATATTGCTACACCACCAACACTAGAACCAACAGCCCATGATACTCAAAATCCCCTCTCTGCTACTTTTGAAATAGCTACAACAAAAGCCCCCACTCTTAAAACATTTCAAAAGAAGAGGAAAAGAACTGTTGGTGCTCCTTCCACCACAGTTCATGAACCTGAAACTGTAAGCCCTGCACAAGTGCATTCACCTGTGCAGAATACCCAAAGGGAACCCCTTGTGATGTCTCCCAGGCACAATGAGGAGGTGATCACTCCATTAGAGGGTGATCATATGGTTTTTGAGGCTGACACTACTGTTTTATCCGCAAGGGATGAACAGGACAGTATTAACATAACTAAGACCTCAACCATGGTAACAGAAACTGATCAAACAGCTTCTGGAAATCCCCAGTACCAAGAAAAGATGGGTACTGGTGTGGAATCACAATTGAGTGAACCACCAGTTTTATCTGTCAATGATATGTTAACAGTGGCAACACTGGCTGACATTGAGGCTAGAATGCAACACCAAGCATTGACGAATTCCAACTTTGCACCTTTCTTTGCTGCATACGTGCAACTCAAAAAGAAGATTGCCTTACAAAACAAAAGGATTCTTCAACAAGACCAGCAAATCAAGGTTTTGACCAACAGTTTGAAGCATGCTAATGAGGTGCTAAAGCTACATGATCAAGTACTACAATAGTTGACAGCTGCTGCAAGACCCCCTTCAACTATTCCAATCAAAGAGGGGGAGAGTTCATTACCAACAGTTGCTGAAGTGCCAGAACAAACAGCTACAGTGGATGAACTAACAGTTGCACCTAGTGAATCAACAGTTGAAGAGAAACTATCAGCGGTGGATAGAGTGCTGATCAATACGATAATTTTGTCTGGTGATTTCCCAACAACTGAGGTTTACAAGACATGGCCCAAGGTGAAACAAGAGTATTTGGTGAAAGTGGGTGCTCAGATGCTGAACTGCAATGAATTCCAAATGAGACAAAAGATTGATGATGGATGGCTTGAGGGCAAATGTGCAAAGTTAAAACCTATTAAGCCAAAGCCTGGATTCAAAGGTTGTTGAAAAGTCAGTGCAAGAGGTAGAAGGAAAGGGCAAAGAGATTGTTGTTGAGGTACCAAAGCTAAAATTAACAAAAGAACAACAAGAAGAAAGGGATTTTGAATGTGCTCAGAGGTTAGCTGCTAATCTTCAACAACAAGAACAGACTGATTTTGAAATAGCAAAGAAGCTAGCCGATGAGTTCACAAAAGAGATTGATGAGGAAGAGAAAGCAAAGAAAGCTGATAAGGGAGTGAAAAGAAAAAGAATTGTAAAGAAGAAAATAGTTTTACCTCCTCCCAAGTCACAAGTGGAAAAAGCAAAAGCTGAAATGGTTCAAACAATCATTCAAGACCGACTGAGAACTGAACTAGAAATAGGGATTGATAAATTGGTAAAAGAACAGCTAGGTCAAAAATCCCATATCACAGAATGGAGATTTGAGGTGTTAAGAGGGGACACTGGAAAGACAGGTGTAACTGTGGTCAGAGAAGGGTTGATGGAAAGTTACTCTAATTTCTTTCAATTGGTAAATAATTGTACAAGGAGAGATCTTGAAGAAATATATGTATATGGGGTTAATCATTTTGCAAATACTGAGGAGATTGAGATAAAAGTTTTGATGAGGCATCTAACAAGCATATGTCGTCCAAAGGAGATTATGCAAGTTTTGATTGCTGATGAGGCTTTTCCTATCAAGTCAATAAAAGTGTATGCTAAAGCTGGAGTGTACCATATGGTGATGGCTAACTCTAAACAACAATGGTTTGATTTGGAGTTCATAGAGCACAATAAAGTCAAGCTTCAGTATATGCTAAAAGCAAAATTCTTTGGATCAGATAGAATAAAAGATGATTTGTTCAAGAGATTAAAAGAAAGACTGGCATGAGTCAAGTCTATGTAAGTTTTCTCTCAATTTTGATTGTAACAGTTTACTTTGCATAAATATATGGAATTCATTCTTTGCTTACGCTTAATTTGTCTGTGATTGAACCCTATGATCGAAAGAACTTAAAGATTTTGATCAATTCTTTAAGTTAGGAGGAGATTGTTGGGAAATTAGCTAAGGCATTAAGACTGTTTAACATGCAAAGTTGAAACTTTTAGAAGAATTTTGACAAACAGTTCAAAACTGTTAGAATAACTCTGGAAAACTGTTAATGGATGTTGGGAAGACAGTTTAGAACTGTTAGTGAAGATTGTGAAGACAGTTGTAACCAACAGTTGCTGTGAACTTCAAAGCTGTTATATAGAGTTCAGAACTGTTAGTACAAACTACTACAACTGTTTGAAGACCTTGAAGCCGAAGACTGTTAGAAGAACTAGAACTGTTGCATCCAATGAACATTTTCGGTTGAGCTAAATATGGAATACCCTATCTTTGTGGATATCTCAAAATATTTGGAAGATCATCAAGATTGTCTCAGAAGATAGAAGATTACCTAACTGTCAACAAATCAAGGAAGATCAAAGAGTATATAAATACTAGATTAGAATTTATTATACGTACGTACTCATTGTGTAAGTTATTGCATTCATTCTTCAAGTTGTAATTTGCTTTCAGAATAGTGCTAAGCCTCTAAGTTTCTCTTTGAAACCCAAGAACAATCTGTGTTCTTCGTCTAACATAATAAGTTAGATTGGAGGTGAAGTTTGCTATTGTAATCATTCTGGTTGATCAATAAAACTACTGTTTGATTGAATTGCTTTGTGTTCAAAACCTTCTTTAATCAATTAAGTGTGATTCCGCAACTTCTTAGTTGATTGTGATCATAGTTAAAGATTAACTTTTTATTCAACTCTGATTTGTTATTCAAAAGTTAGTTGTTGTTATTTGATATAATCTATATCCGATCCTGACAGACACATAGTCATTTACATTTGAAACTGACTCAAACGTACATGTGAACTACACTGAGTAGTTAAAGAAAGTTTGGAACTGACCAAACATGTGAACTCATCATTCAGCTTGACATGTTATACAGTTTATGAACACTTATTTATAAACTGTGCACTCAGCTTAAGACACTTAGTCTTTGTCAAACTGAAGCACTCAGCTTGACATGCTGATGAGGCTTTTCCTATCAAGTCAATAAAAGTGTATGCTAAAGCTGGAGTATACCATATGGTGATGGCTAGCTCTAAACAACAATGGTTTGATTTGGAGTTCATAGAGCACAATAAAGTCAAGCTTCCGTATATGCTAAAAGCAAAATTCTTTGGATCAGATAGAATAAAAGATGATTTGTTCAAGAGATTAAAAGAAAGACTGGCATGAGTCAAGTCTATGTAAGTTTTTTCTCAATTTTGAATGTAACAGTTTACTTTGCATAAATATATGGAATTCATTATTTGCTTACGCTTAATTTGTCTGTGATTGAACCCTATGATCGAAAGAACTTAAAGATTTTGATCAATTCTTTAAGTTAGGGGGAGATTGTTGGGAAATTAGCTAAGGCATTAAGACTGTTTAACATGCAAAGTTGAAACTGTTAGAAGAGTTTATGGAAAACAGTTGTGAACTGTTAGCTGAAAATATGAAAATAGTTGTGAATAACAGTTGCTGTGGGCATTACAACTGTTAGTACAAAGTTCAGAACTGTTAGTTCAAAATTGTCACAACTGTTTGAAGACCTTGAAGCCGAAGACTGTTAGAAGAACCAGAACTGTTGCATCCAGTGAACAGTTTCGGTTGAGCTAAATATGGAAAACCCTATCATTGAAGATATCTCGAAATATTTGGAAGATCATCAAGATTATCTCAGAAGATAGAAGATTATCTAACTGTCAACAAATCAAGGAAGATCAAGGAGTATATAAATACTATATTAGAATTTATAATACGTACGTACTCATTTTTTTTTTTTTGAAAGGCAATATATTTTATAAATTAAAAGCTAGCAAGATGCTAGATAATACAACTAGGTCATTTCACGACGAACACATAGCCCGGTAAATCTAATGATACCCAACATTAACAGACAATCCAATCAACCTATCTAAAATTCACAAACCACATAGGACAGTCACCCGGTGAACTCGATCTTATCCAACCTCGACCTTAACGATTTCAACGAACTCCCCGAACTAACAACTAACGAAGATCTCCCCGTCCAACCAGGTGGTGGAAATACAAAATTTCAGAGTAGATATAGTGGACTGTCCCGAACAGTTGGAAACCACGAACCGACCACGATCAACACCAAACGAACCATAACCACTCGACTGAACCAAGATACGAATCTTGAACAGGGATCTAAAAACTTAGACCCACGAACTGAAGCAACAAACCTGACCAACTGGAGCAACAAACACGAAAAAAACCACGACCTCTTACACGAACAGGAGTAAACACGAACCAAAACACGCAACCTTGAACCCACGAACTGAAGCAACAAACCTGACCATCTCGACCCACGAACTGAGCGTTGAAATGCGACCCCCAAACTGAAACTCGACCCACGAACTGAACCTTGAATCTCGACCCACGAACTGAGCCAAAAATCTGAACTTTCTCGACCTAAGATCACCCACGAACTGAAGCAAAAATCTCGACCCACGAACTGAAGCAAAGAACTAAACTTGTGAACTGAATTACCAAAGATCACATTTGTCAAAGACAAATTGTGCTCAACTTGTGAACAAGGGAAGCATCATAAAGGGTCCTTTAAATCAACGAAAAATTTTTCAATAACAGACCCATTGCATATGTTGCACATGGATTTGTTTGGATCCATAAGTACTCCAAGCCTAAGTGACAAGAAGTACACACTGGTGATAGTACATGAGTTCTCACGATTCACCTGGGTAATATTCCTTAAAGCCAAAAGTGAGGCTGCCCTGGAGATAATCAATTTTATCAAACAGGAAGAGTTGCAGAAAGGTTTGTCTGTAAAGAAACTTAGAAGTGATCATGGGACTGAGTTCAGAAACTCAACTCTTGAAAACTTCTGTGAACAAAAAAGAATATTACAAAATTTCTCATCTGTCAGAAATCCACAACAAAACGGGGTTGCTGAAAGGAGAAATAGAACCTTGATTGAGGCTGCTAGAACAATGCTATGTGAGGCAGGATTGAAACTCTATTTCTGGGATGAAGCTGTCAGTACAGCCTGTTATACTCAGAATAGATCAATCATTGTCAAAAGACATGGAAAGACATCATATGAGATGTATAAGTCTAGAAAGCCCAATATAGGTTATTTTCATATCTTTGGTTCAAAGTGCTATGTGCTGAATCAAAAAGATCAGCTCCATAAATCGGAACTTAAAGCTGATCTTGGAATATTCATTGGTTATTCCTCAATCTCCAAGTCTTATAGGATATATAATACAAGTAGAAAGGCCATAGAAGAGTCAATTCATGTCTCTTTTGATGAAGACTGTTTTGATCAAGCTGATAAGAGTCAAGCTGACTTGGTCAGTCTGAGTGAGCTTGAAAGGCCTAAGGAAACCAACTTATCAAATCCTATGTATGTCATAAGAGATGATAGTGATGATGACGTGTGTTCATCAAAGAAATCATCACAAACTCCAAGGGATTCTTAAGCTGAGAAGGATGATAATTCATCAACCCCTTTGGAGCTGAAGTCACTCAGACTGGGAATCTCAGTGATCATCAGTTTGTTGACAATGCTGCTGTTGAGACTGAGGATGTGTGTTCACCTCAGAGTTCTCAACATCACTCAGATTCAGAACCAGACTCTCCAACTACAACATTCAAATTCCTTAAAGATCATCCTCACGATCAAATTATTGGAAATGTCCAAGAAAAGGTCATGACCAGATCTAAGGCTACAGCTAACTATGCTGCTCACTTTGGTTTCCTATCTCAAATGGAACCAAAGAAGACTGAAGAAGCCTTAGAGGATGAGGATTGGATTGAAGCTATGCAAGAGGAATTGAATGAATTTGAGAGAAATAAGGTATGGAACCTTATCCCTGCCCCTAAAGGTCACTCAATTATAGGCACTAAGTGGGTATATAGAAATAAAATGGACAAGGATGGAGTGATAGTAAGTAACAAAGCCAGGCTGGTAGCACAAGGGTATAAGCAAGAGGAAGGAATTGATTATGATGAGACATTTGCCCCTGTTGCTAGAATTGAAGCCATAAGGCTGTTCCTGGCTTATGCAGCATATAAAGACTTCAAAGTCTATCAAATGGATGTGAAGAGTGATTTCCAAAATGGAACACTTCAGGAGGAAGTCTATGTGAAACAACCTCCTGGATTTGTGAGTTCAAAGTTTCCACATCATGTCTATAAGTTAGACAAGGCTTTGTATGGTCTTAAACAAGCTCCAAGAGCTTGGTATGATACACTGTCCACTTATCTACTATCCATGGATTTCACCAGAGGTAGTATAGATAAGACACTCTTTATTAAAAATGAGTAAAGGACAGGTGATTCTTGTACAAATCTATGTGGATGACATCATTTTTGGTTCTACAAATGAATCTCTGTGTGAGTGGTTCTCCAAAATAATGTCACAGAAGTACAAGATGAGTATGATGGGTGAGATGACATACTTCCTAGGCTTACAAATTCAACAGAAGCCTGATGGAATATTCATCAATCAAAGCAAGTATGTTCTTGATTTGATAAAGAAATATGGTTTTGATTCAAGTTCAACCATGAGAACACCCATGTCACCAGCTGTCAAGCTGAGTGTCAGTCTACCTATAGAGGAATGATAGGTTCATTACTCTATTTGACAGCTAGTAGACCTGATATCATGTTTGCTACATGTGTTTGTGCAAGATATCAGGCAGATCCTAAAGAATCACATCTTCAAGCTGTGAAAATGATCTTTAGGTACCTTAAAGGTATACCAAATCTAGGTCTTTGGTATCCAAAGGACTCTGGATTTGAGTTAGTTGGTTTTTCAGATGCTGACTATGCTGGGTGCAAGTTGGACAGAAAATCAACTACTGGAGGATGTCAAATGCTTGGAGGAAAGTTAGTCAGCTGGACTAGTAAGAAACAGAACTCAGTGGCTACTTCAATTGCTGAAGCTGAGTATGTTGCAGCAGGAAGCTGTTGTGCTCAAATCCTTTGGATGCAGCATCAGCTTCAAGACTTTGGCATGAGTTTCAAGAAAACCCCTATCTTTTGTGATAACCAAAGTGCAATAGCCATCACTTACAATCCAGTCTTCCATTCAAGAACCAAGCACATTGAAATTAGACATCACTTCATAAGGGACATCATGGAAAAAGGTAAAGTTGACATTAAATTCATCTCCACTGATGACCAGTTAGCAGATATTTTTACTAAACCCCTTGATGAAAAGAGGTTTATGTATCTGCTAAGTGAATTGGGTATGCTCAACCCCTAGCTAAGTGTCTAGAATCTGAGTTTTTCAGTTTGACAAAGACTAAGTGTCTTAAGCTGAGTGCACAGTTTATAAATAAGTGTTCATAAACTGTATAACATGTCAAGCTGAATGATGAGTTTACATGTTTGGTCAGTTCCAAACTTTCTTTAACTACTCAGTGTAGTTCACATGTACGTTTGAGTCAGTTTCAAATGTAAATGACTATGTGTCTGTCAGGATCGGATATAGATTATATCAAATAACAAGAACTAACTTTTGAATAACAAATCAGAGTTGAATAAAAAGTTAATCTTTAACTATGATCACAATCAACTAAGAAGTTGCGGAATCACACTTAATTGATTAAAGAAGGTTTTGAACACAAAGCAATTCAATCAAACAGTAGTTTTATTGATCAACCAGAATGATTACAATAGCAAACTTCACCCCCAATCTACCTTATTATGTTAGACGAAGAACACAGATTGTTCTTGGGTTTCAAAGAGAAACTTAGAGGCTTAGCATTATTCTGAAAGCAAATTACAACTTGAAGAATGAATGCAATAACTTACACAATGAGTACGTACGTATTATAAATTCTAATCTAGTATTTATATACTCTTTGATCTTCCTTGATTTGTTGACAGTTAGGTAATCTTCTATCTTCTAAGACAATCTTGATGATCTTCCAAATATTTTGAGATATCCACAAAGATAGGGTTTTCCATATTTAGCTCAACCAAAACTGTTCATTGGATGCAACAGTTCTGGTTCTTCTAACAGTCTTCGGCTTCAAGGTCTTCAAACAGTTGTAGTAGTTTGTACTAACAGTTCTGAACTCTATATAACAACTTTGAAGTTCACAGCAACTGTTGGTTACAACTGTCTTCACAATCTTCACTAACAGTTCTAAACTGTCTTCCCAACATCCATTAACAGTTTTCCAGAGTTATTCTAACAGTTTTGAACTATTTGTCAAAATTCTTCTAACAGTTTCAACTTTGCATGTTAAACAGTCTTAATGCCTTAGCTAATTTCCCAACAATCTCCCCCTAACTTAAAGAATTGATCAAAATCTTTAAGTTCTTTCGATCATAGGGTTCAATAGACAAATTAAGCGTAAGCAAAGAATGAATTCCATATATTTATGCAAAGTAAACTGTTACAATCAAAATTGAGAGAAAACTTACATAGACTTGACTCATGACAGTCTTTCTTTTAATCACTTGAACAAATCATCTTTTATTCTATCTGATCCAAAGAATTTTGCTTTTAGCATATACTGAAGCTTGACTTTATTGTGCTCTATGAACTCCAAATCAAACCATTGTTGTTTAGAGTTAGCCATCACCATATGGTACACTCCAGCTTTAGCATACACTTTTATTGACTTGATAGGAAAAGCCTCATCAGCAATCAAAACTTGCATAATCTCCTTTGGACGACATATGCTTGTTAGATGCCTCATCAAAACTTTTATCTCAATCTCCTCAGTATTTGCAAAATGATTAACCCCATATACATATATTTCTTCAAGATCTCTCCTTGTACAATTATTTACCAATTGAAAGAAATTAGAGTAACTTTCCATCAACCCTTCTCTGACCACAGTTACACCTGTCTTTCCAGTGTCCCCTCTTAACACCTCAAATCTCCATTCTGTGATATGGGATTTTTGACCTAGCTGTTCTTTTACCAATTTATCAATCCCTATTTCTAGTTCAGTTCTCAGTCGGTCTTGAATGATTGTTTGAACCATTTCAGCTTTTGCTTTTTCCACTTGTGACTTGGGAGGAGGTAAAACTATTTTCTTCTTTACAATTCTTTTTCTTTTCACTCCCTTATCAGCTTTCTTTGCTTTCTCTTCCTCATCAATCTCTTTTGTGAACTCATCGGCTAGCTTCTTTGCTATTTCAAAATCAGTCTGTTCTTGATGTTGAAGATCAGCAGCTTGATGCAGCAACATATTCAGCCTCAGCTATTGAAGTTGAAACAGTTATTTGTTTCTTGCATTGCCATGAAACCAGCCTTGATCCAAAGAATTGACATCCTCCAGAGGTTGATTTTCTGTCCACATTGGCTCCACCATAGTCACTATCAGAATATGCCACCAAATCAAAAGGTGAATCTTTAGGATACCAAAGTCCCAATTTTGGTTGGCCTTTGAGGTATCTAAAGATCCTCTTCACAGCAAACAAGTGTGACATCTTCGGACTGCATTGAAATCTAGAACAAACACACACAACAAACATTATATTAGGTCTAGAAGCAGTTAAATACATTAATGAACCTATCATTGACCTATATAGATGTATGTCTACATCCTCCCCCTTAGAGTCTGCTCCCAACTGTTTGTGTGTTTCCATAGGAGTGCTTGCCAGTTTCACATCTTGAAAGCCAAACTTGTCCAATATGTCTTTGACATACTTAGATTGGCTTAGAAAGATACCAGAGGGCTTCTGTTTCACTTGTAATCCCAAGAAAAATGTGTGTTCACCCATGGAACTCATCTGAAATCTTTTGTGCATAATGACTTCAAATTCTTTGCACAGGCTGTCATCAGTGGATCCAAAGATTATATCATCAACATAGATTTGCACAAGCAAAATCTCTGTTTTAACAATCTTTGTAAACAATGTTTTGTCAATTGTGCCTCTATTAAAACCATTCTCAAGAAGGTAGGATGATAATGTCTCATACCAAGCTCTTGGAGCTTGATGTAGTCCATATAGAGCTTTATCCAACCTATATACCCTGTCAGGGTACTTTGAGTCTTCAAAGCCAGGGGGTTGACACACATATACCTCCTCATCAATAGTTCCATATAGAAATGCAGACTTGACATCCATTTGATACACCTTAAATCCTTTGAAGCTTGCAAAGGAAAGAAATAGTCTAATGGCTTCAATCCTTGCAACAGGTGCAAAGACATCATCATAGTCTATTCCTTCCTCTTGTGTATAGCCCTGTGCAACCAGTCTTGCCTTGTTCTTGATTACAATCCCTCTTTCATCTTTCTTGTTTCTGAACACCCACTTGGTGCCAATTGCTCTTTTGCCTCTTGGAAGCTCAACCAACTTCCAAACTTGCTGAATTTGAAATTGTAAGAGCTCCTCTTGCATTACTTCCACCCATGAAGGGTCTTTTAAAGCTTCAACTGCTTTCTTTGGTTCTATTTAAGATAGAAACCAGGCATTCACATCAGATTGGGCAAGATCCACACCACTGGTGTCATTTTGCAGCATGCTCCTTGTTTTGATAGGAGGGGTTGGATCACCAATTATTTGTGATATTGGATGATTCTTGTGAACTCTTGATGTAGGAATGTTTTCTTCAGTCAGTTCATTCCCTAGATTAGACAGATCAATCTCACATTCACTTGAATTTCCAGCAGTATCACACACTTGATCAGCAACTGTTTGGGGTGCAGATTCAGTGTGTTGTTGAGGATCATGAGATTCCATGTCCTTTGAAGATTCAGCATCAATCAATGGATCAACAGCATTGGAGAACTCTTGTTGAAGCATAGGAATGACAACAAAGTCTTCAGTAACTTTGTTTGAACCAACAGTTGTTGGTTTTGAACTAACAGTTTCAAAACTGTTTGGGCTGTTGGAGACTGTTTGTTGATTTTCACCAACAGTTGTTGAGGTACCTGCAGCTGTTTCAGTAGAATACTCAAAATAAAGAGATTTAGACAATGCATCAATATCAAATAACTAATCAAGCCCATTACCTGCAATATTGATCATATGCTCATTGAAAGAGACATTAATACAACTTCTATGATTCTAGTGACAATACTCTAAAAGCATTACTTTGAGTGGAGTATCCTACAAAGAAACCTTCTTTAGTCTTACTCTCAAACTTGCCTAATTGTGATTTGGTATTAAGGATAGTGCAAGGACAGCCAAATGGTTTGAAGAAGTTGATTAAAGGTTTTCTTTTGAGGAACAACTCATAAGGAGTTTTCCCTTTGGACTTGACTACTTGTACTCTATTCTGAACATAGCAGGCAGTGTTCACTGCTTCTGCCCAGAATGTCATTGGGAGCCTAGAATCAGCTAACATGGATCTAGCAGCCTCTATCAAAGTCCTATTCCTTCTCTCAGCAACTCCATTCTGTTGGGGAGTCCTAGGGGCACTAAACTGTCTTTCAATACCTTTACTTTCACAAAAACTGTTTAGCTCATAGTTCTTAAATTCAGAACCATTGTCAGATCTAATGACTTTCACCCTCAAATCAGATTGATTCTCAATCCTAAGAATAAGAGACTTAACTAACTCAGCAGTTTCATCTTTAGTTCTAAGAAATTGAACCCATGTAAATCTGGTGAAATCATCAACTACAACTAAACAGTAGGCTTTCTTACCTATGCTGACCACAGATGTTGTACCAAAAAGATCCATATGCAAAAGTTGTAAAGGTGCAGCAATGGAAGAAACTTCTTTGGTCTTATAAGAAGTTTTGTGTTGCTTGCCTTTGAGACAGGCTACACAATGATCATCACATGAGAATTCCTTTTGTGGCAAACCTCTTACCAGATTGTTTTTAACTAACACATTCATGGTTTTAAAGTTCATGTGACACATCCTTCTATGCCAAATGGCAGACTCATCATGAGATGCCTTTGAGAGTAAACAACTTAACACATTCTGTTTAGCAATCTTTTGTGTATCTAGACAGTATACATTATCCTTTCTAGGTGTTCTCAAAAGAACATCCTTCTCATTTATGTTGGGAAATTGGCTAAGTCATTGAAACTGTTATACATGCAAATATCAAAACTGTTAAGACTGTTAATAAGTGTTGGGAAAACAGTTCAAAACTGTTAGAAGAAGTGTTGAAGAAACAGTTTAGAACTGTTAGTAGAAATTGTGAAGACAGTTGTAACCAACAGTTGATGTGAACTTTAAAGCTGTTATATAGAGTTCAGAACTGTTAGTACAAACTACTACAACTGTTTGAAGACCTTAAAGCTAAAGACTGTTAGAAGAACCAAGAACTGTTGTATTCATTAAACAGTTTCTGTTGAGCTAAATATGGAAAAACCCTATCTTTGAAGATATCTCGAAATACTTTGAAGATCATCAAGATTATCTCAGAAGATAGAAGATTACCTAACTGTCAGCAAATCAAGGAAGATCAAGGAGTATATATATGCTAGATTAGAATTCATAATTTGTACGTACTCATTGATTATATTTTTGCATTCAATCTTCAAGTTGTAATTTGCTTTCTGAATAGTGCTAAGCCTCTAAGTTTCTCGTTGAAACCTAAGAACAATCTGTGTTCTTCGTCTAACATAATAAGTTAGATTGGGGGTGAAGTTTGTTATTGTAATCATTCTCGTTGATTAATAAAATTACTGTTTGATTGAATCTCTTTGTGTTCAAAATCTTCTTTAATCAATTAAGTGTGATTCCGAAACTTCTTAGTTGATTGTGATCATAGTTAAAGATTAACTTTTATTCAACTTTGATTTGTTATTCAAAAGTTAGTTCTTGTTATTTGATATAATCTATATCCGATCCTGACAAGTGGTATCAGAGCCTTATTATTAAGGTTCCTTTGATCACCAGTTGAAGGTTTTTACATCACTTTGCTTTATTTTTCAAAACTGTTTTTCAATCAATTTGTTTCAATGGATTCGGGAGGTTCTTCTGATAACAATGGGTCTGGGTCCAACATTCGTGTTCCCATGCTCAAACCATCTGATTTTGAGATGTGGAAACTAAGAATTAAGCAGCATGTCCAACTAATGGACTATGCTGTTTGGCAAATCATTGAAACTGTTCCCACTAATCCCATTGAACTGGATGAGAATGGAAAACCAAAGAAGAAACCACCACCAAAGACAGATGCTGAAAAGAAGGATAGAATGATTGAGATGAAAGCTCTCAGCATCCTCCAGATTGCAATTCCCAATGAGTATCAACATCAATTCAAGAAATTTGATGAGCTCATGAACTTTGGAATGCTCTGGAGAAGAGGTTTGCTGGGAATGCTAGTTCTAAGAGAAACCAAAGAGATCTTCTTAAACAAGCCTATGAGAACTTCACCAGTAGGAAGAATGAGAGTATCACCCAAATCTTTGATAGGTTTTACAAAATGGTGAGCCAACTGGAGAGTGCTAAGGTTAGGCTTGATCAAGATGAGATAAATAGAAAGTTTCTTAGGTCTCTAGGTGATGAATGGACTGTGTTTGCTGCACAATGTAGGACTAAGGATTCTCTTGAAGACATAGAGTTAGATGATCTCTATAATAGTTTGATAGTGTTTGAGGGAGAGATAGAGGGAAAAAGAAAAATTGTTGTTCCTAGCCACAATGCTGCTCTCCTGTCATCCTCAGGTATGGAATCAAACCATTCTTTAACTAACTCTTTTGAAAATTGTGCAGGTACTAGTTCTGCTGTTGGACTAGATGTGAACACTCCAGATGCTGTTCTTGAAGCTTTTCTTGCCAGCCATGCACATTCAACCCTCACCAATGAGGATCTTGAACAAGTGCACCCTGATGATCTTGAGGAGATGGATCTCAAATGGCAGATGGCCATGCTTACTGTTAGAGCCAAGAGGTTCATCAAAAGGACTAGAAGGCAAAACATGAATTTCAGAGCTGATGGCGAGGCTGGATTTGACAAGTCAAAGGTGAGATGCTTCAAATGTCAACAGCTTGGCCACTTTGCAAGAGAATGCAGATCTGGTGGACAAGTCCAGAATCAAGGTCAGAGGACAACTCAGAATCAAACCTCCTCAGCATTGGTCTCACAAGAAGGCCATGGGTTTGATTGGAGTGATCAAGCAGAAGAGGCTACAAACAATAAAGCTTTGATGGCATTGACTGACTCCTCCATCAAGATGGATTCACCAGAGTCTGAGGACATACAGGTATCTTCTAAACTATGTCCTGGTGAATGTAGAGCTATTGTTAAGTGGTTTAGATAGCACAATAAGAAAGTATGTGCTGCTCTAAGTAGAATGGAGGAGAGAATGTATGAGTATACTGCTGTGATAGAAGATCTTGAAAAGAAAATTAAAGACTATCAGGCTAATGAACTGCAAATGGACTATGATAGAAAATATCATAAGTAGGAGAAAGAGCAGTTTCAAGATGAGATTGATAGTCTGAAAAAGAAATTGGTGGAAAAAGAAAGCAAGGTGGATGAACTCACAAAGAAATTGGAGGGTGTGGACATTGATCTTGGAATGTTCAAGGCTGCAAACCTTAAGCTTGAAACTCTGCTACAATCTCAAGTGAGAGACAAGGTGAAAACTGGACTTGGATATAAAGAAACCCCACCTCCATACAATCACAACTACATAACTCCCATGTCCGATGTAGCTGATAGGTATGTTAATGAATCATTACCAGAGGAACTGAAGTCAGCTAATCCACCATTTGAAAGTGATGAGGAAGGATTTGTGGAGGAAGTAAGTGATGATGAGGGAGTTGTGAAGAAAGATGAGGTGATTCCATATGAAAATCACATCTGTTGTGAACCCATACCCACTAAACCATCTTTCAAGCCTGTGGTGTTTGTAAAAGCATCCACAGAACCCCTCACCACTGAGCCAACACCTTCAAAAGCTATCCAAACCATAAAAAGTTTCACAACTGTTGCCAATAATCCCCATCTTTACACTAACAGTTCTTAAAAGAACCCAAACAGTTCTAAGCCAAAAAGCCCAACTGTTAGTATAAAAGTCAAAGGAAAGGAGAAAGTTGGTGAGGTTGTGTATGCAAAGAAGAAGATGGAAGCTCCAAAATCTCAGGCTAAACCCAAGTCTAAGAACAGGCATACTGAAATGTCTGCATGCACATGCCAAAAGCATGGTGTCCAAAAGTTTCCTCAATCTGCAGCTGTTAGAGGAAATCAAAGAAATAGGAACCAATTCTGGTCACAAAGAACTGGTTTACCTATTGTGAAAACCAAAAAGTGCTACATCTGTGGGAGATCTAATCATTTAGTTCAAGATTGTTACTATAACCCACAGACCAATGGCACTCAAAACAAAAGTCCCAAAAGACAAAATAACAGTACTAAAACTGTTAAGTCAAAGCAAAATAGCAGTTCTAAAACTATTAAACCAAAACAGGCAAACAGTTATACAACTGTTACATCCAAACCAACTAACAGTTCCAAAACTGTTTTAACAAAACCAAAAACTGTCGGTTTGGCTTGGATGAAAATTCAAAAACAAACTGATTCTGGAGAGGGTAAAACTGTTCTTCAAACTGAAAATCAAAAGGAATCACAAGTTGATTCATCTGTTTTACCAACTCCACCAGCTGTTTGTTCAAAGGTATCTACTGTTAATCACAACAGTTGGGAACCACATGTTCTTACAAAGTATTCCTCACACAAATTAGAGAAATCTAATTTGGATGAAATCAAAAAGAACCAAACTCTGTTTAAGTACTATGACTTAAATGGTGTACCCAAGACCTGCATGGCCTGGGTACTTCCTGCTACTAACTTATTTTATTTGTGCAGAGCATTCATAGGGCCAATCATGGATCTATCTGGCATGTAGATAGTGGATGCTCAAGGCACATGACTGGAAATCCACACTGTTTGAAGGATTTCAGAAGCAACAATGGTGGATTTGTAGCATTTGGAGAAAATGCTAAGGGAGGAAAAATCACAGGTAAAGGAGCTATTGAGACAGGTACACTTACATTTAATGATGTTTTATTTGTTAAACAGCTTAAGTACAATCTGTTAAGTGTATCTCAAATCTGTGACAATGGAAACAAAGTTTTGTTTACAGATTAAGAATGCATTATTCTTTCAAAAGATTTTAAACTAAATGAGAAGGATGTTCTTTTGAGAACACCTAGAAAAGATAATGTATACTGTCTAGATACACAAAAGATTGCTAAACAGAATGTGTTAAGTTGTTTACTCTCAAAGGCATCTCATGATGAGTCTGCCATTTGGCATAGAAGGATGTGTCACATGAATTTTAAAACCATGAACTTGTTAGCTAAAAACAGTTTGGTAAGAGGTTTGCCCCAAAAAGAATTCTCATGTGATGATCATTGTGTAGCCTGTCTCAAAGGCAAGCAACACAAAACTTCTTATAAGACCAAAGAAGTTTCTTCTATTACTGCACCTTTACAATTGTTACATATGGATCTTTTTGGTCCTACATCTGTGGTGAGTATAGGGAAGAAAGCATATTGTTTAGTCATAGTTGATGATTTCACCAGGTTCACATGGGCTCAATTTCTTAGAACTAAGGATGAAACTGCTGAGTTAGTTAAGTCACTTATTCTTAAAATTGAAAATCAATCTGATTTGAAGGTGAAAGTCATTAGATCTGACAATGGTTCTGAATTTAAGAACTATGAGCTAAACAGTTTTTGTGAAAGTAAAGGTATTGAAAGACAGTTTAGTGCCCCTAGGACTCCCCAACAGAATGGAGTTGCTGAGAGAAGGAATAGGACTTTGATAGAGGCTGCTAGATCCATGTTAGCTGATTCTAGGCTCCCAATGACATTCTGGGCAGAAGCAGTGAACACTGCCTGCTATGTTCAGAATAGAGTACAAGTAGTCAAGTCCAAAGGGAAAACTCCTTATGAGTTGTTCCTCAAGAGAAAACCTTTAATCAACTTCTTCAAACCATTTGGTTGTCCTTGCACTATTCTTAATACCAAATCACAATTAGGCAAGTTTGAGAGTAAGACTGAAGAAGGTTTCTTTGTAGGATACTCCACTCAAAGTAAAGCTTATAGAGTATTTAACAATGTCACTAGAATAATATAAGAGAGTATGAATGTCTCTTTCAATGAGAATAGGATCAATATTGCAGGTAATGGGCCTGATTGGTTATTTGATATTGATGCATTGTCTAAATCTCTTTCTTTTGAGTATTCTACTGAAACAGCTGCAGGTACCCCAACAACTGTTGGTGAAAATCAACAAACAGTTTCCAACAGCCCAAACAGTTATGAAACTGTTAGCACAAAACCAACAACTGTTGGTTCAAACAAAGTTACTGAACACTTTGTTGTGATTCCTATGCTTCAACAAGAGTTCTCCAATGCTGTTGATCCATTGATTGATGCCGAATCTTCAAAGAACATGGAATTCCATGATCCTCAACAACACACTGACTCTGCATCCCAAACAGTTGCTGATCAAGTGTGTGATACTGCTGAAAATTCAAGTGAATGTGAGTATGATCTGTCTAATCTAGGGAATGAACTGACTGAAGAAAACATTCCTACATCAAGAGTTCACAAGAATCATCCAATGTCACAAATAATTGGTGATCCAACCACTCCTATCAGAACAAGGAATATGCTGCAAAATGAAAACAGTGGTGTGGATCTTGCCCAATTTGATGTGAATGCTTGCTTTCTATCTCAAATAGAACCAAAGAAAGCAATTGAGGCATTGAAAGACCCTTCATGGGTGGAAGCAATGCAAGAGGAGCTCTTACAATTTCAAATTCAGCAAGTTTGGAAGTTGGTTGAGCTTCCAAGAGGCAAAAGAGTAATTGGCACCAAGTGGGTGTTCAGAAACAAGAAAGATGAAAGAGGGATTGTAATCAAGAATAAGGCAAGACTGGTTGCACAAGGTTAATCTTTGGATCCACTGATGACAGCTTCTGCAAAGAATTTGAAGTCATTATGCACAAAAGGTTTCAGATGAGTTCAATGGGTGAACTCACATTTTTCTTGGGATTACAAGTCAAACAGAAGCCCACTGGTATTTTTCTAAGCCAATCTATGTATGTCAAAGACATATTGGACAAGTTTGGCTATCAAGATGTGAAGTTGGCAAGTACTCCAATGGAGACACACAAACAGTTGGGAGCAGATGTTGAGGGGGAGGATGTAGATATACACCTCTATAGGTCAATGATTGGTTCATTAATGTACTTAACTGCTTCTAGACCTGATATAATGTTTGCTGTTTGTATTTGTGCCAGGTTTCAATGCAGTCCAAAGATGTCACACATGTTTGCTGTAAAGAGGATCTTTAGATACCTCAAAGGCCAACCAAAATTGGGACTTTGGTATCCTAAAGATTCACCTTTTGATTTGGTGGTATATTTTGATAGTGACTATGGTGGAGCCAATGTGGACAGAAAATCAACCTCTGGAGGATGTTAATTCTTTGGATCAAGGCTGGTTTCATGGCAATGCAAGAAACAAACAACAGTTTCAACCTCAACAGCTGAGGCTGAATATATTGCTGCATCAAGCTGCTGTTCACAGGTTCTATGGATCCAAAATCAGCTTCTGGATTATGGTTTGTCTTTCTTGAATACTCCAATTTATGTTAATAACACCAGTGCTATTAGCATAGTTAATAATCCAGTGAAGCATTCTAAAACCAAGCACATTGAAATCAGATTTCACTTCATAAGAGACAGCAATGAAAAGAAATTAATCCAAGTTATGAAAGTCCATACTGATGATCAATTAGCTGATCTGTTTACTAAAGCATTTGATGTGAGCAGATTCAACTTTTTTATCTCAAACATTGGAATGATTAACTTGGACTAACAGTTGTTCATTACTCCATTTTTTTTCACGCTAACAGTTTGCAACTGTTAGTATTGTTATCTAACAACTGTTGATTTTAAGTGTTCAGGGAAAAGTAAAAGTGCAAATCCCAAACCAGTTTTGGACATACATGGTTACCAATTCCACAAACAGTTTTTTCAAACCCGTGAATGTCCTTGCTCTGTGGTAAAGGTAAATACTTTATTGAGAACAGTTCCAGACTGATAAAGGTGAGTCACTCTATTTTGTAGTGTTGTGAATTTGATATGACAAGTCACTGCATGCTATTAATGGAAATTACTAGACATTAATGGTCATTAATGGTTATTAATGGACATTAATGCTCCCCAGTTTATCTATAAATAGCCTTGCATCCATTCTTCACAAATCACACCTACATTTGCCCAAACTTCTCTCTGCAAATGGCTACTAACTTCTTTCTCATAAACTTCAAAGAAATTAATGTTAGACAAAGTTATGTAACCATTCCTGCCCTATTTGTAAGAATGCATGAGCTTTGGCAATACTCATCATGTGTTCTTGAGATGCATGATGATCAAGATAGGTTCACCTTGACACAGCATCTTGATCCACGTAGGCCAAATAAACCAATTGATCATATTCGTATAAGAGGTGATTTTGAAATTTTCACTCTCTTCCATGAATTGCCTACACCATGTTGTCTAAGATTCGTCTTGAACCTGGCAGGCACTACAAACTCCGTAGTGTGGTTCAATGTTCGAAGAAATAATACTCATAACCACCAGAGGGCCTCGGATGATGAGGCAGTGGAAGTCATTGTAATAGATGACTAGTTCCACTGATGTTGAATTGGTCTCATTCACCATCTTCCCACGAGGCAAATTATGACAATCGTCTCTGGTGGTGCATATGATGAGAAGGTCTACTGCACACCCATTGGTGGGTTTTATGTTTTGAAAATTGTTTAAGGCATGTCAACTGTTTTTCTGTTAACGGAGAAAGTTGTCTACACTTACGGTGTAGATCATTGTTCTCCCACACCTACGAGACGGCCTTGCACAATTAGATAAGCAGTACCAACAATGGCTTGTGCATTACATGACCATTCTTTGAAGACGGGCTTCTCAGTAAGGCTATGGCGGCACTGTAGAGGCTATTCTGGACTCGATTCTTAAATAATGAAGACATTCACGAGAAAGGATGTGATGATGATTGTTTTCCCTTAAAGTTCAGATTTGTTGATACAAAATGTTAACGATAATTTGTCAAATGTAGATCTCGGAGTTAAGACAGTTAATATAAGCTGTGTTTAGATCTATAGCAAAAGACAGTATTGTTTTCTCAAAATTATTGTAGCTCAATTGTGATTATCATGAATAAAATACATCTTATGTTGATGACTATGTTCACTAATGGTTTGTTATTGTTGCTTCAGCATTTGATATATGTTTGACAGTTGCACAATTCTGTTAGTATATGGCTTCCACAACTGTTAGGCAACGTCCATGTGCAACTGAGGGGGAGAAATTCGTCAACTAAGGGGGAGAAATGAGAACAGTTGTAGAGAAATTCGTCAACTAAGGGGGAGAAATGAGAACAGTTGTAAACACTAAACAACTGTTAATCCAAATAAATGATCAAACAAAAGGGAGTTAACTTTTAAATAACAGTTGTTACATCTTATGAAAACAGTTCTTCAACTGTTAGTTCATTTACATCTTATGAAAACAGTTCCTCAACTGTTAGTTCATTTTGTCCGTCAACTGTTAAGCTATTAAAGGGTGTTTTGGTCTTTGCAGAATTTTGGAAACTTTGAATTGCATTCAACATTCGAAACATATATAAGGCAATTTCCTCCTTACCAAGCAACTCACACGTCCAAAACGAACTTCGATCAGAAACAAACCCTAATCTCTCAACAACTCTCAGCGATTGAAATCAAAATGTCTCCCCTTCCATTCGTAAAGGAACACAACATGCTCGCATATTTGTCTATACCCGATCATCTCGTTGCTTTCCATGATGTGATTGACTACCTCTCACTCTCCACACTCCACCATGCTCTTACGGTCAACCCCACCATTTACCTCTCTGATATTGATCAGTTCTGGAAAAATGCCTCATTAAGGGAAGAAAATGGAGTGAAATGGATCGACTCTATGGTGGATGATATCACTGTCTCTATCTCTGAAAGCATAATAAGCCAACAACTACAACTGAATGATCAGGATGGTGAGTATTCTGATTCTGTATCACTTGAGTTTATTTATGCTGAACTCGTAAAGTTGGGATATGAGGGCCCTAGGGGAAAGGGCACCTTCTACAAAGGGAAATTTTGCTCGCACTGGAAGTACATTATCCATACTCTCCAGCAGTGCATGAGCCCTAAGAGAACTGGCTAGAATGAATTTGGGAGCAACATTGCTCTCGCACTCATTTGTTTAGCCAACAACAGAGCTTTTAATTTCTCAAAAATGATCTTTAATGGAATGGTAAAGCATCTAGAAACCAAATATGGTCTCTTTTTTATGTACCCGCGATTTGTGCAAGTTTTGCTAAACTTTTTTATGCCAAATCTTAAAGCACACAAGAGGGTCCTAATTCCCTCTGCTCATGTGGCCTCCACATTGAGCAAGTTGATAGTTAATGGGAAGAATTTCTCAGGTGCCATAACTCCACCACTCTCTGCAATGATGGAGTTTCTTTCAAGAAACAGAGCTGCCAGGGGTGAGCATGAAGCCCAACTTATTGCTACACCACCACCTCTGGAACCCACATCTCACGATACTTAAAAAATCCCTTCTGCTTCCTTTGAACGAGCTACAACACAAGCCCCTACACTAAAAATATTTCAAAAGAAGAGGAAAAGAACTGTTGGTGCTCCTTCCACCAAAGTTCATGAAACTGAAACTGTTAACCCTGCACAGGTGCATTCACCTATGCATAATATCGAAAGGGAACCCCTTGTGCTGTCTCCCAGGCAGAATGTGGAGGTGATCACTCCATTAGAGGATGATCATGTGGTATGTGAGGCTGATCCTACTGTTTTACCCGCAAGGGGTGAACAGGACAGGGTTAACATAACTAAGACCTCAGCCACGGCAACAGAGGCTGGTCAAACAGTTTCTGGAAATCCCCAGTACCAAGAAAAGAGGGGTACTGGTGTGGAATCTCAATTGAGTGAACCACCAGTTTTATCTGTCAATGATATGTTAACAGTGGCAACACTGGCTGACATTGAGGGTAGAATGCAACACCAAGCAATGACGGATTCCAACATTGCACCCTTCTTTGCTGCATATACACAACTCAAAAAGAAGATTGCCTTACAAAATAAAAGGATTCTTCAACAAGATCAGCAAATTAAGGTTTTGACCAACAGTTTGAAGCATGCTAATGAGGTGCTCAAACTGCATGATCAAGTACTACAACAGTTGACAGCTGCTGCAAGACCCCCTTCAACTGTTCCAATCAAAGAGGGTGAGAGTTCATTACCAACAGTTGCTGAAGTGCCAGAACAAACAGCTGCAGTGGATGAACTAACAGTTGCATCTAGTACACAAACAGTTGCAGCTGAAGGCACAACAGTTGCACCAAGTGAACAAACAATTGCAAGTGTCCAAACTGTTAATAAAGAAGAAGAAGAACAGCTCTCAAGTGTTGATAGGGTACTAATCAACAGGATGGTATCAACTGCAAATGTTCCAAGCACTGAGATTTTCAAATCTTGGTCAAAAGTTAAGCAGAACTACTTGGTTGATATAAGTGCTCAAAATCTGGGAATAAGTTCTTCTAGAATGGCACAGAAAATAGATGATGGATGGCTTGATGGAAAGGTTGCTCAGTTAGAATCTTTACCACCAAAGAAAGGGTTTAAAGGCATAGTCATCCTGGAAGGAAAGAAAGAATCCAAGTTACCCCCTGTTCTAGGCAAAGGTAAGGAAGTTGTTGTTGCTTGTCCTAAGCTCAAGCTTTCAAAACAACAACAAGAAGAGCGTGATCATGAATTTGCATTAAGGCTAGCAGCTGAGCAAAGGGAACAAGAATTGAAAGATCTTGAAGTAGCAAAGAAGCTAGCTGATGAGATCACAGCTCAGATTGATGAGGAAGAAAAACAAGAAAAGGCTGCTAAGGGAGTTAAAAGAAAAAGAATTGTGAAAAAGAAACAACCTCAACTTCCTAAGTCAGTAACTAAGAAGAAGTCTCAACCTCTACAATCCAAACCCCAAAAGTCCAAAACTGTCCAACCAACCCAAACAGATCAAACCATCAAAGCTAAAATGGTTAAAACTATCATTCAAGATAGGCTCTTGGTCGATGTTGAAAAAGGTGTTAACAAGTTTGTAAAAGAACATTTTGGCCAGAAGTCTCACATTAAAGAATGAAAGTTTGAGGTTGTCAGGTTTGATACTGGAAAGGAAGGTATAATCATTGTAAGGGAGAATGATCAGATTGAACAGTTTACAGGCTACTTACAAATGATGGATAGTATTACTAGGCGGGACATACAAGAATTGTATGAGTATGGAACAAGGCATTATGGAGGATCTGAGCAACCTCTAATTAAATTATTGATGAGACATTTGACAAGTATTTGCAACCCAAAGAAAATAATGTCAATACTGATGGCTGATGAAACTTTTCCAATTCAATCTGTTAAAGTGTATGTTAAGCCAAGGGTATACTCCATGGTAATGGAAAATGCAATTACTGAATGGTTTGACATGGATTTCGCGAACATGGTCAGATCAAGCTCCAATACTTAGTGAAAGCCAAGTTCTATGGTCCAGCTAAAGTAAGGGATGAGCTACTTCAGAAATTCAAAGATAGACTTGAATCTCTGAGATCAAAGAAAAAGTAATTTTTCTATCTTTTGAATTTTTTATTATAACAGTTTGATTTTGCATTCAATGATAAATATGTTCTTTACTTATGTTAATTTGTCTATGATTGAACCCTTAAAACAAACAACTTAAGTGTATTGTTCAATACTTTAAGTTAGGGGGAGATTGTTGGGAAATTGGCTAAGTCATTGAAACTATTATACATGCAAATATCAAAACTGTTAAGACTGTTAATAAGTGTTGGGAAAACAGTTCAAAACTGTTAGAAGAAGTGTTGAAGAAATAGTTTAGAACTGTTAGTAAAAATTGTGAAGACAGTTGTAACCAACAGTTGCTGTGAACTTTAAAGCTGTTATATAGAGTTCAGAACTGTTAGTACAAACTACTACAACTGTTTGAAGACCTTGAAGCTAAAGACTGTTAGAAGAACCAAGAACTGTTGTATTCATTAAACAGTTTCTGTTGACCTAAATATGGAAAAACCCTATCTTTGAAGATATCTCGAAATACTTTGAAGATCATCAAGATTATCTCAGAAGATAGAAGATTACCTAACTGTCAGCAAATCAAGGAAGATCAAGGAGTATATATATGCTAGATTAGAATTCATAATTTGTACGTACTCATTGATTATATTTTTGCATTCATTCTTCAAGTTGTAATTTGCTTTCTGAATAGTGCTAAGCCTCTAAGTTTCTCGTTGAAACCTAAGAACAATCTGTGTTCTTCGTCTAACATAATAAGTTAGATTGGGGGTGAAGTTTGTTATTGTAATCATTCTCGTTGATTAATAAAATTACTGTTTGATTGAATCTCTTTGTGTTCAAAATCTTCTTTAATCAATTAAGTGTGATTCCGCAACTTCTTAGTTGATTGTGATCATAGTTAAAGATTAACTTTTATTCAACTTTGATTTGTTATTCAAAAGTTAGTTCTTGTTATTTGATATAATCTATATCCGATCCTGACAATTTAGTTCAAAATCTTTTGATAGGATAATGCATTCTGAATCTGTAAACAAAACTTTGTTTCCATTGTCACAGATTTGAGATACACTTAACAGATTGTACTTAAGTTTTTCAACAAAGAAAACATCATTAAATGTAAGTGTACCTGCCTCAACAGCTCCTTTACCTGTGATTTTTCCTCCCTTAGCATTTCCTCCAAATGCTACAAATCCACCATTAAAGCTTCTGAAATCCTTCAAACAATGTGGATTTCCAGTCATGTGCCTTGAGCATCCACTATCCACATGCCAGATAGATCCATGATTGGCCCTATGAATGCTCTGCACAAATAAAATCAGTTAGTAGCAAGAAGTACCCAGGCCATGCAGGTCTTGGGTACACCATTTAAGTCATAATACTTAAACAGAGTTTGGTTCTTTTTGATTTCATCCAAATTAGATTTCTCTAATTTGTGTGATGAATACTTTGTAAGAACATGTGGTTCCCAACTGTTGTGATTAACAGTTGAGACCTTTGAACAAACAGTTGTTGTAGATGGTAAAACAGTTGCATCATCATGTGACTTATTCTGTTTTGCAATTTGAGTACCAGTTTTACCCTCTTCAGAAACTGTTTGTTTCTGTAGTTTCACCCAAGCCAGACCAACAGTTTTTGGTTTTGATAAAACAGTTATGGAACTGTTAGTTGGTTTGGATGTAACAGTTGTAGAACTGTTAGCCTGTTTTGGCTTAGCAGTTTTAGAACTGTTAATCTGCTTTGACTTAACAGTTTTAGAACTGTTATTTTGCCTTTTGAAACTTGGTTTTTTAGTGCTACACAGCTGTGGGTTATAATAACAGTCTTGAGCCAAGTGATTGGATCTCCCACATATATAGCACTTTTTAGCTTTCACAATAGGCAAACCAGTTCTTTGTGACCAGAACTGGTTCCTATTTCTTTGATTTCCTCTAACAGGTGCTGACTGAGGAAACTTTTGTACACCATGCTTTTGGCATGTGCAAGCAGGCATTTCAGTATGCCTTTTTACATATCTGGGTTTAGTCTGTGCTTTTGCAGCCTCCTTCTTGGGCTTTCCAACTACAACTTCACCAACTTTCTCCTTTCCTTTGGTCTTGGTACTAACAGTTGAGCTGTTTGGGTTCTTTTTGGAACTGTTAGTGTAGAGATGTGAACTGTTGGCAACAGTTGTGAAACTTTTTATGGAGTTAACAGCTTTTAAGGGTTTTGGCTCATTGGTGAGGGGTTCAGTGGATACTTTTACAAACACCACAGGTTGTAAAAATGATTTTGTGGGAATGGGCTCACAACAGATGTGATTTTCATATGGAATAACTTCATCCTCCTTCACAACTCCCTCATTTTCTTCATCACTTACTTCTGACAGAACTCCATCTTCATAACTCTCAAACTTTGGATCAGCTGACTTAAGTTCTTCTTCCAAAGGGTCATTAACATACCTGTCAGCTACCTCTGACATTGGAGTTATGTAGTTTTGGTTGTATGGAGGTGGGGTTTGTTTGTATCCTAGGCCAGTTTTCACCTTATCTCTAACTTGAGATTGCAACAAGGTTTCAAGTTTAAGGTTGGCTGCCTTGAACATACTCAGATCAATGTCCACCCCCTCCAACTTCTTGGTTAATTCATCAACCTTGCTTTCCTTCTCACTTAGCTTCTTTTTCAGACTATCAATCTCCTCTTGAAGCTGCTCTTTTTCCCACTTATGATATTTTCTATCATAATCCATTTGCAGTTCATTGGCTTGATAATCTTTTATTTTCTTTTCAAAGCTTTCAATGACTGCACTTGATTCATATCTCCTCTCCTCCATTTTGCTTAGAGCAGCACACATTTTCTTATTGTGCTCTCTAAACCTTTTAACAATAGCTCTACATTCACCAGGATATAGTTTAGAAGATACCTGAATGTCCTCAGATTCTGGTGAATCCAACTTGATGGAGGAGTCAGTCAATGACATCAAAGCTTTTTTGTTTGTAGCCTCCTCTGCTTGATCACTCCAATCAAACCCATGGCCTTCTTGTGAGACCAGTGCTGAGGAGGTTTGATTTTGAGTTGGCCTCTGACCTTGATTCTGGACTTGTCCACCAGATCTGCACTCTCTTGCAAAGTGGCCAAGCTGTTGACATTTGAAGCATCTCACCTTTGACTTGTCAAATCCAGCCTTGCCATTAGCTCTGAAATTCATGTTTTGTCTTCCAATCCTTTTGATGAACCTCTTGGCTCTAACAGTAAGCATGGCCATCTGCCATTTGAGATCCATCTCCTCAAGATCATCAGGGTGCACTTGTTCAAGATCCTCATTGGTGAGGGTTGAATGTGCATGGCTGGCAAGAAAAGCTTCAAGCACAGCATCTGGAGTATTCACATATAGTCCAATAGCAGAACTAGTACCTGCACAACTATCAATAGAGTTAGTTAATGAATGGTTTGATTCCATACCTGAGGATGACAGGAGAGCAGCATTGTGGCTAGGGACAACAGTTTTTCTTTTTCCCTCTATCTCTCCCTCAAACACTATCAAACTATTATAGAGGTCATCTAACTCTATGTCTTCAAGGGAATCCTTAGTCCTCCATTGTGCAGCAAACACAGTCCATTCATCACCTAGAGACCTAAGAAACTTTCTATTTATCTCATCTTGATCAAGCCTAACCTTAGCACTCTCTAGTTGGCTTACCAGCTTGTAAAACCTATCAAAGATTTGGGTGATGCTCTCATTCTTTCCACTGGTGAAGTTCTCATAGGCTTGTTTAAGAAGATCTCTTTGGTTTCTCTTAGAGCTAGCATTCCTAGCAAACCTCTTTTCCAGAGCATTCCAAAGTTCATGAGCATCATCAAATTTCTTGAATTGATGTTGATACTCATTGGGAATTGCAATCTGGAGGATGCTGAGAGCTTTCATCTCAATCATTCTCTCCTTCTTTTCAGCATCTGTCTTTGGTGGTGGCTTCTTCTTTGGTTTTCCAGTCTCATCCAGATCAACAGGTGCAGTGGGAACAGTTTCAATGATTTCCCAAACAGCATAGTCCATTAATTGGACATGCTGATTGATTCTCAGTTTCCACATCTCAAAATCAGTTGGTTTGAGCATGGGAACACGAATGTTTAACCCAGAGCCATTGTTATCAGAAGATCCACCAGAATCCATTCAAACAAAGTAATTTGAAAACAGTTTTAAGGAACAAAGCAAGATTGAAGCAACACCTTCAACTGGTGATCAAATGAACCTTAATGATAAGGCTCTGATACCACTTGTCAGGATCGGATATAGATTATATCAAATAACAAGAACTAACTTTTGAATAACAAATCAGAGTTGAATAAAAAGTTAATCTTTAACTATGATCACAATCAACTAAGAAGTTGCGGAATCACACTTAATTGATTAAAGAAGGTTTTGAACACAAAGCAATTCAATCAAACAGTAGTTTTATTGATCAACCAGAATGATTACAATAGCAAACTTCACCCCCAATATAACTTATTATGTTAGACGAAGAACACAGATTGTTCTTGGGTTTCAAAGAGAAACTTAGAGGCTTAGCACTATTCTGAAAGCAAATTACAACTTGAAGAATGAATGCAATAACTTACACAATGAGGACGTACGTATTATAAATTCTAATCTAGTATTTATATACTCCTTGATCTTCCTTGATTTGTTGACAGTTAGGTAATCTTCTATCTTCTGAGGCAATCTTGATGATCTTCCAAATATTTCGAGATATCCACAAATATAGGGTTTTCCATATTTAGCTCAACCGAAACTGTTCATTGGATGCAACAGTTCTGGTTCTTCTAACAGTCTTCGGCTTCAAGGTCTTCAAACAGTTGTAGTAGTTTGTACTAACAGTTCTGAACTCTATATAACAGCTTTGAAGTTCACAGCAACTGTTGGTTACAACTGTCTTCACAATCTTCACTAACAGTTCTAAACTGTCTTCCCAACATCCATTAACAGTTTTCCAGAGTTATTCTAACAGTTTTGAACTGTTTGTCAAAATTCTTCTAACAGTTTCAACTTTGCATGTTAAACAGTCTTAATGCCTTAGCTAATTTCCCAACATTGTCATTGAGTCTGAGCTATGTGCTTCACTCAAGCTGTGTGATATGTTCACACGTTTATTGGTTCCAAACAAGTTTTAAACTACTCAGTGTAGCTAGAAACAAGTTTGAGTGAGTCTCAAACATATATGACTAAGTGTCACTGATTCCGAGCTGAGTGCTCAAACTCAAGCTGAGTGCTTAAACTCAAGCTGAGTACTAATCTCAAGCTGAGTGATCAACTCAAGCTGAGTGCTTGAATCAAGATGTGTGCTTGACATAGACTGAGTAATATGTTTACTCAGCTTGGTGTGTCCAAGATATGAATTAGTTACTTAGTGTTTTTAATTCATAGGTCAGAGCGTATTTGAGTATGTTTCAATTCGCATCGTATATCAATTGTGTATTGATATATTTAAACAGTGTTTATAATCTTATTATGAGTTAATAATATTATTCTACACTTGTATCCGTTGGAAGATGATGTGTTTCTACCCTCTTACTGTTACATCAAGCCGTAATTTACCCGGCGTAACGGATAATAAGGGATTCTAACGGTAACTTTTCTCTCTCCTAAGAAAGGTATATATATCGATCATAACCGGTTTAGAGAACTTTACACTTACAACTCTGATTTCTCATCTTCTAATATACCTTTTGCAAACACCTCTATTGCTCAGTGCAATCTTTCGTTCATCTTCTAAACCCTAACTTGCTAAGTGCAGTTTTCAACGCGCTCGGTGCGATTTTTATTTTGCTCGGTGCAACTTCAACATATTACTTTGTGTGATTATACGATGGACGGAACCATTCTTATTCTTGGTGATCGAATGGTCTGGGGAGCTGCGTTCAAAAACAATGGTACGCCGTTGATTAAGATCAACAATCAACGTGCCTGTCTAGCCATTCCGGAACGAAAAAGGAACAGAGGCTATGAAGTCTGGGTGGACTACATACGCAAATGCCCGCTGGCATTCCTTTTCACTGAAGCACCACTTCACACAGTTCCTCAGCATCTGTTGGAGTTCAGGTACACTTGCTCCGTCAACCAGAACAGGGGAGAGATTATAGGCACTGTTCTGAATGGGAATAGAACAGTGGTCATCACTGTGCAGCAGCTCAGGGAGGCTCTTCAACTCCCTGCCAATGATGTGTTCGAGGCTGCTGTAACAAGACAAGTAGCGAGGCCAGTCCTACCCCAAATGGGTCACCAACAGACTGAGGGTGTAATAAAGAAAACTACTTTTCCAACCGGATGAGGCTTCATGGTATCCACAGTGATCCGTTCACTTCGAACCAAGGTTGGAGGCTTGGATCAAGTCAATGAGTTCAAGATGTAGCTGCTCTACAACATGTATCATGCCAGAAATCTGGACTATGCACAGCTCATCTTCAACTAGCTCAAGACTCAAGTGTTGAAAACACCAAGGGATCTACATGTACCATTCATCAGGTACTTGTCCTTGGTGATTGAAGCTGAGTTGGGAGACCAACTATATGAAGCTGGATAGGACTTGTTCCCTGCTCCAGTACTCAGCCCGAAGATGTTCAACAATGACATCTTCCCAGAGCAGGCAGGTCTGAGTGCACCTATGCTTCTGATTGCTGAGGCAGCTTCATCAGCAAATGGAGAAGAGGAATCCAGTCAAGGGGGAGCTTCTCAAGCTGACATAGAGGTTCAAGCTGAGAACTCTGCTCAAGTTGAACCAGCAACCATTGAAGCTGCTTCTGGTAAGACCTCTCCCCTTTTCTCTTTCTTCTCATTTTTCTCCATCCACTTTTGGAGACAAGACTGCAGTAAACCCAACTCAGTCTAACCCATCTCCTCCACCTTCATTCCATTTACAATCCCACTCTGAAGCCACCCCTAGTATGCTCACTGCTGTTAGGGAGAATATCCGAACCTATACACGTAAAACTGTCATAGGTGGTGCCACTCCTACAGGCATCACTGAAGCTAAGATCACATTGATCCCTCCACCGGCAGAAGTTGAGGGGGAGACGCCTACTCTTATGGTGTCAACCTCGAGGCTCCTTACAACCCAACAGCCTAAACCGGGTGTGGTGTCTACTCAGCCCACACTCTCCAGTGCCATGGGAGAGCCTACTACTGTGCCTAAGCAGACACACTTAAGTAACATTGAATATATGACCAATCCCCAGGGTCAATCACCCCCCTCCAAACCAATTAGCCAACCACCAACCCATACACTACACATTTCGAGCCCCATTACTTCTCTTCACTTCTCACACCCTATTGCACGACATGTCAATGTTTCATCTTCAAACAAGGTGATTCACAGGGTCCAAACTCTGGTGCAGATGAATTTGAAGGTACACACCAACCTTTGGATGATGCACCCAAAGACTCTCCTCACACTGATACTGCCTCCTCAGGCATCCAGCAACTGAAAGAGTATGTTGCTGCTCAGTTTGGTTTATTCCATCTCAAGCAGAAGAAGCACAAACGTAAAATCTATCAAAGGCTTGAGAAGTTGACCATGGATGTTAAAGAGATTGCCTCTGCAGTTGCTGCACTCCAACAACAAAACACTTCAACCCCTATTGATGATGACAAAAAGGGGGAGAAGGTTCAAGCTGATACTGAAGCTGAGCTAGTTCGAGCTGAAGCTGAAGCTCTACTAGTACTAGCTAAAGGAGCAGGGAGGCAAGCTCATACTGAGGGGCATTACATAATACATAGTGCTGGAATAAAAGTTTTTGTTAACTTCTTGTTGATATTTTAAAAAAAGGGCATTACATAATACATAGTGCTGGAATAAAAGATGACTGTTACTAAGGAATATAATTAAGCCCAAACAATTCATTGATCTTTAATGACGAAATTAAGACAATAAAGAGACCTATTCCAAAAGTTTGATTTCAATATTAACAAATAATTAGCCATTATATATCCAAATCTCTATTGTTAAAAGTTATTTTATATATGTTATACGAAATGATTTAATCCTTACTCAAATCAACTACTTAATTGGCCTAAATAAAAAATATTCAAACCAGTAGTTAAGTACAAATGAATCGACAAAAGTGAAAATGTTTCTATGAAGCCTGAAGCATGGTTGAATCCAAACTCCAAAAGTGATATTGCACTAGAAAATACATACAAGTCATATTTTGTTCATAATAAATCCAAGTACTCTTCTTGATCGAATCTCAAGTCTTCTACGAGCCGGCGGCTTTCACGCATGAGAATATACATATTTTGGTAGCTAAAAAGATGTCTGGAAATGATGATGCATATTTACTAATTATTTGACGCACAACACTTCTAAGCAACCGTATGCATGATGAACTTAATTGTCTTTATTTTTTGAAAATGGATAGGCCGGGATATGCAATGAGGAAGATAGGCTTAAATCATGCATATGCCTCCAAACTCCTACATGATGGAGTCTCTAACCAGTTACAAACTCATGTCCACACTGTGTTCCGAGGTCCTTCACCATTTCTTTCTCTCTTTAAATCCTATCCAATAATCCACTCAAATCCGAATATACAACTAACATTTATTCCTAACTTATCTTATTGTGGAAATTTATTCAAAGTAATCTCTAAAAGACTAATTTAGATAGCTTGTATCTAACAATTTTAACACTACGTATATAATTAAATCTTACCCATTAATCTGAATTAAAAATCTAATTTTATTTTGATTTTTAGAAGTCAAAGTTCTTTAATTTAAATCAAAATTATTAAATATAATTTCATATATGTCCTTAAAATCTAAAATATCGTATTTTTTTAATATTATATTTACCCCTTATAATATATCTAAATATCACACTTAACTAAATTCTTAGTGTTATCATTTTATATTCAACATTTTCTAAATATAACCAATACATATTTAATATAATCGCTTATAATTGTAATGATAATGATCGATGATCTGTATCACATCTCCTCGTATTATGATACTATATTTCTGTTAGCATGTGTGCCCGTTTGCGTTAATGCTTCTATCGCTGGTCTTGATATTGATGTCGTTTATCGTCATATTTTAGAACTTTCATTTATTTCGCATTTTATAATTATTTAATTTTTGTAGATAATGTATAACATTTATTATTTTTTAGACCAGCCCGTGTATTATACGAATATTTAGTTTAGTTATTATTAAATGAAAGCTGTTTCTTGTAGCTTGGCGAAAATAAGAAGTTGTGAGGGCTAAGTGATTAAGTAAACACTATAAGGACTTATTGTATATAATGGTAAAAAAATTCCCTTCAATCCTATTCAGAAAGCCTAATTGTTATAGAAAAAATCAACTTGTGTGTATGTGTGGGCTTGGTGTTTGGTCAAGGAAGTTAAAGAGTGTCGAGATTTTGTGAAGCAACCAAGTGAACCATTATCGATCGTTAATCATCATGGGTTCCAACATCCTATCTATTTCTCACTCTATTAGTTTCCTAGTAGCCTACTTTTGCCATTTATTTAGTTCAAAAAGTAAAAAAAAAAAAAAAAGAAGAAGAAAAAAAAAACACTTGGGTCACTTTCAACATAAATGAACCCTAGCTATACACCAAAACTAACAATTAAAAAAAAAAAAAGGAGTTGGATTTGGTGATATGTTGTCGTGCACCTGTAAAAATTTGATGAAACGCATTTTCGCAGATTCACCCCCAAATCATCACATAAACGCGCTTACAAGTTACAACTTACAATACAACCTGGTCTCCCTCCCTCACTTGTTCTTTTCCAATCAATTTTACTTCATTCCATTCCAGATCCAATCAAACCCTAATTTCTATTCAACAATCATCCCCTCACTTTGCTTCTTCCGATCACATCAAATCAAGTAAGGATTCCCATCGCTACGTGAGACTTGAAGTTGTCAAAGGCTAGTGTTTCTTTTTCTTTTTCTCTTTAATGTGCTTCATTACAATCTGATTACCTAGTCGAAAGCGACGGCAAGCTCTATGGAATAATATACTTATTAGATTCGCCTCTTTATGATCCATGGCTTCCATTCGAAGGACACTTTCACCCTATCAGGATCGTTCTCATCAAAATGGAGGTAGCACTAGTCCCTTTTCACTGAATTCTCCCTCGCACAAGCACAATTCCACCAGCAGATTCGCCTCCCCTCTCTCTACGTTTGGGGTGGAAGTGCGTAGATTCGTAGGAGGTGAAAAACATACTCCTTCCAGGAAAGGTTATAGAACGTGGAGGAGATCCATTTACAGTTGTATGTTGTTTTTCTTGGTAGGCTTTTTGTTAGGTTTGGCACCCTTTGGGGAATTTGAAGATGTTAGGAGTCGTGATTTTTCGTTTGAGGTAATACGGCCTCCGATCCTAGATGTGAAAAAGGAGGACATCGTGGTTGATAAGGTGGAATTGGCTGTTGAAAGAAGAGAAATTGTTAAGGAGAGGTTCGATTATGTTGCTAGGAAACAGTTGATTGTTGTGACACCCACTTATAATCGACCTCTGCAGGCATTTTATTTAAACAGACTCGGTCAGGTCCTAAGGCTTGTACCTCCCCCAGTTCTTTGGATTGTTGTGGAGATGAATGTGGCTTCTACAGAAACTGCAGATATTCTTAGGGGAATGGGAATTATGTATCGCCACTTGGTATGCACCACGAATCTAACTGATATAAAGGACAGGGGCGTTCACCAGCGGAATAGAGCGCTTGAACACATTGAGCATCATAAGCTTGATGGAATCGTTTATTTTGCAGATGATGATAACATCTATTCACTAGAATTGTTTGAGACCTTGAGAGAAATCAGGTACCTCGTTTGCCATTCTTTTGAACAGTTGTAATGTGTGTGTTAGATTACGAATATCAATCTTAATGTGTTTTAAACAATGATGGTGTGTGTTTGCTACAAGTATAGATTACTTTCTGTTTTAACTTGTGCTGTGTGTCAATATATCATCACTTATATCTCTATCTTGGTAGCATACTAGCTGACATATTCAACCCTTATTCTTAATATACACACTAGAGTAATAAAACAGAAAATGCAATGAATATATCATGCTTCAAACAACCCAAGCCCTGTATATCATCTATACACATAAAATTTATACTTATCTTTATGTAAGGTCAACTCAATTTGTACTGTTTTTAACAACCCAGTACATACTGGATAACGTTGTAGTGTTGATAATAGAAAACTATGAATGCATACAAATTTGAAATTGCTCAACCTTGCCTGCTTTGTTTGTCGATGGGAGTGAGCAAGGGGACAGATCTATGAGTATCTTCATGCTTATAGCTAACTGAAGGTAAGGCTGATTCTCTTTTTGGTGTGGGTATGGAGATTTAACTCCTACATGCATTGTTTTCTACAATAATTAGAAAGGTTGAACTTATTATCTGCTAAGTGATATTCTGATTGACATAGTGGTAGATGAGATCTATCTCTCCTCACAGTCCTCAAAGTGCCAATCCTGTTTATATTTTTTGCTTAGAAAACTTTGCTTCTTAATCTGTTTTTTGTTTCACTGGGTGGTGGCGTGTTTCGGTGGATGTATGTCTTGAATTTATGTATGACTTGCCAATTTTTAAGGAATGTTTCTATTTTGCTTAGTAAAATGGCCTTATAGGAAATTGTAAAGAATGTGTCCTTTGTTTTGTTCTCTTATTTCCATCAATTTATACTTGTAGTTTTAAAAACTTTCTTTTATTCGTTTTCTGAGTGCAGGCGTTTTGGGACTTGGCCAGTTGCAATGCTTGCAGAAAGCAAAAACAAGGCAACTTTGGAAGGTCCTATATGCAATGGAAGTCAAGTAATTGGGTGGCACACGAATGACAAGAGTAAAAGGCTTCGACGATTTCATGTTGACATGTCGGGATTTGCATTCAACAGTACCATATTGTGGGACCCAAAGAGATGGAAAAAACCCACCTCGGCTTTGATCCGTCAGTTGGACACCATCAAAGAGGGATTTCAAGTATGCATCATTGCATCATATTATTTGTCTTTTATTTTGGGTTTTTTGGATATTCTTAAAATGCATGGATTTTCTTATTGAACTGGAAGTTACACCAAACATCTTTTTAAAAATTTGCTTGTACTGTGGCATTTCAGGAGACCACATTTATAGAACAATTGGTGGAAGATGAGAGTCAAATGGAAGCTACTCCCTTTGGATGTTCAAAAATTATGAACTGGCATCTTCATTTAGAACTAGAACCTCATCAACTTGGTTATACTTATCCTAGAGGTTGGCTGCTTCAAAACAACCTCCCTGCTCTTCTCCCTATTGACTAAAAAGCATTGCATTCACCTTCAAAACAAGAGCCAGATCAACAGGTATAGCTAATTCAACTTGCATTTATTTTCTTTCTATTTATAATTGATTGACGATATAGATAAATACATCCTCCAACATTCACATGTTTACAAATTACACATACAAACAAGATCTATTGATAGCACACTCATACTCTCTGACAGGAAGCAATGTCTCTACTTTTGTGTAGAGGTATGATTGTTCACATCTTACCTCCCCATACCCGCTCTAATGTGATTGGGTTTTGTTGTATATTGATACTCTCTGAAGCATATCAAGCCAACCTAAGCCCTGGGGGACTCGAGTGTCATCTACTTGATTAACAGTAGGTAGATGTGGACATAAGGTGTGACACTAATACAAATGTTTGTTAGAAAGAATGATGCCATAGAAAAATTGTAAAATGGCAAAATTGAGTTACTAGATACAAGAAAAGAAGATAAATAAGTTTTTGTTGAAGAATTCTACATTGTGGAGAACAGAACAAAGAAGCCAAATCCTTAAAAATTGATTGGTTTGAAACTTTATAATTGCTTATGAACATCTAAATGTTTGGATTGTTCATAGTTTTATCAACAGTTGCACGAGATAGAAGGAATGTATACCATAGGCATGTTTGTTTCTTAATCATCAGTGTTGTCCGGATAAATGAGGTTTATTTGTAGTAAGTAATATTATTGTTTGTTTTATGTGTTGAGAGATAGTAAATGATCATGGTACCTCTTTTTCATAAATTACTGCCAGATAATATTTAATTTAGGTAATAAATCTCTTAAATAAAAGTTTAAATTGGCAAAACTTGCCATCTGATGAATTAATTCTTCTAAAAAATTATTCTAAATAATATGAAATAAAATTGATTATAGCAAGTACAAGCTGTTTAAATGTTTAATATATAACTAGTAAAATGCAACAACTCAAATAAATAATAATGAAGATCCATAGAATACGATTTAAGTAATAAAAAATGAACATATTTGATTATAATTAAATATTTTAGTTATGTTTTAATATGAGTATTCTTAAGTTTTTGAAATTAATTGAAGGATGGCTTGAAAAATATTGTAGTTAAAACTAGTAAGATCTTTAAGAAAGATAAACATAGAAAATTTAATGACTTAACGCTAAATCAGCACCCCTATGTCTTTTTTTCGCCTTTTCAGTTAAGTCATGCTTTCTTGATAAGTCAAAAACAAAAGTCTACTCCACATGACTTGCCACATTAAGTCATTTCTGTATTATTAAGTCAAGCACATACGTATTTATATATGTTTAACATATATCATTTTACTATCGCTATAAAAATTATAGTTCGTTTAAGAGAACCGCCTAGTATATACTTGTACTAGATTGCTTACTTATATTTTGTCCTTTGCTTAATCCCCATAAGTACCATGTTTTAGGCTTTAAATGTTGCATTAATTTTGTTTTGTTTTATAATCTTTATATTCATTAGTTAAAGAAAAAAATAGAAATCTTGTTTTAAATTTTAATATTTATTGATTCATTATATTCGATTGTATATGCTCATCCTGCCATATCAACCTGTTAAGTTAACCCAATTGGATAGAAACTGAACAGCGCTAAGAGTTTGTTCCAAGTATTTTGTTGATTAAGAAGTATATTTGTTTGGATATGTGGCCCAAAAGAGGTAGAACCAAATCATTGTGCACTCTAATTTTCCTAAGAATTTCATTGTGAAAACCTATTGTTAATCTGTTTTCTGAACAAGTGTATGCTTTAGTTAATTAAGGACATAACATGCTCACAAATTATGTTGTACTTTTTTTGTGACAGTGTTAATGCGATGTGGTGGCTTGTTGGTTTTCGACACTCAGTTATCATTTTCTACAAGCAAATGTAATGTAATGTATAACCAAAAGCAGCTCTGCCGGTTTTTAGAAGCAGTGCAAAGGAGAGATGGAAGAATACCTGATTTTCTCTCTTTCATACTCTTTATAAATCACAAAAGGAAAAGAGAGAGAGAGAGAGAGAGAAATGATATTGGTTTTGAGTTGTATGCTGCTTATTCTTTGAGGGACTATATGTGGGTCGCTTGGGTCAGATGTGCCATTGCCTTCTGATATTTGGTTTTAATTCTTTGTTTTTTTTTAAGCATGTGAAATGTGGTAGAGTTACCTTAGATTTTTGCACACCACAAACAAGATCACACCTCAAAATCTTGTCAATTGAGCATATATTTTCATATTTCCAGGAATGATTTGCCCTTTGTTTTAATTGCCTTTCTTTCTTTTCTTTATATCTTTGTTCATAAATATGAAAAATTAAAATATAATGTCATTTCTGCATGCTAGAAGATAGACTTCAAAATCTTCTTTTTTATTTTTATTTTTGTCGCAAATTCACTAGCACAAAGGTTTGTAAGTCGAAAGTAGTTTCAACAATTTAACCATTTCTCTATATCTTATGCATTTGTGCAAGTGTTAAAAATAAAAGTAATAATAAGAAACAAATAAAAAGGAAAAGAAAATGAAAGTGTTGAGTTGAGTCTGCTCCAATTTGAGTATAGCGAAAGCTGTCCCATGGAATTGTTAGAAAAATATAAAATAGGCCTCTTAAACGTGCATACACAATTGTTTAATAGTAGTATTACTACAAGTTACAACTTCTTTTAAATTTACTTCACTTTATATAATAGCTAAAGGAGTTGGTTAATCATGAGTCTTTTAATTTGTTTACGACTATTATTAAAATAAAAAATTATACTAATAGTGTAAAAAAATTGAGGTCCTGCAATAGGGGTCACCAAAACCACACACACTTGCTCAAAATCCTGTATGAACCAGCCTTAAACACAAACACATATTGAAAAAACTCGATACAATTTGGAGTTGAATAGAATAGATGTCACATTCAAATTCAGCTAAAACAAGGCAGCAAGTAATTGTTTAGGTTTCATGTTTGATTCTTGAGGCAGCCAAATCATCCTAATCTTGCTTCTCTTCGCAGGACCTGCAAAGCAGACCAAGTGTGTATCATTCATTGTCTAGAGTAGAATTTCCATTACTACTAGTAATAAATCTGACATTCCCAAAACAACTGAAGCATTTCCTTTAATAGAAAAGAAATGCATGAATTATGTATGTAAGTTGAGTAAGTAGTCCCTATTTATTTACCTCTTCAGCAAACTTTATCAAAATGGTTGTCCGAGGTCTTTGTTGACCTTCCACAGGTACGAAATGAGCCGTCACCACAGCAGGGAACCCCGCATTCTCTAAAACTCCCTTTATTATTTTTAAATAAATTAATATAACAAACTCAATTCCTCCTCACTTTCCACTTCTAACAACTGGCTTACTGGTAATAATGATAATAATAATAATAATAATGGGTACTTACTCTTACTATTCCTGCAACAAAAGCACCACAGTTGAAGCTTCCCATGTCCTTTGGTACTGATATAAATCTATACCCAAAACAAAAAAACTCCAACTTGTAATCTACCAATATATATATTGCTATATAAATCATGAGAAAAAAAGAAGATGCTTATTACCTGTTCACCAGGAGCTCCTTTTCACTAATCATATATTCATCCTCATGTTCAGTGCCTTTCTCAAGTGAGTCAGCCACCTATATCAAATAAAACACATCGCTTCATTAATACCAAAGCAAAAATTAAAACATATGCATTTCCAGAAAATCATATCCTGACCCTTTCTTGGTCCTTTTAGGGTCAAACAAACTATATTATCAACATTCTGTTGTCCTACAATATTAATACCACTTGTTTTTATTCTTATTTCTACGAATATATTACAATACTGGTCATGCCGAAGGCTTAAATTGCCTCAGTTGGGTATTCTACTTGGGATTTGAGTTGCTGTTAGAGTTTAATTTCCACATAATTAGAAATCTATGATTATCCTATTTCATGATGACTATTACGTATTATTTTCCAATTAGAATAACAGTTTGAGATAAACTTCGATTATGATTAAGAATTATATACGTTTTGGGATTCTTTTTCTATGTCTATGTATTCACTTGTTTTGATCATTAATCAGGACCACATGGTATATAGTTTTCACATGTAATGAATGAAGCCAGAAGTCGGTGTAAATACAGGCATAAAGTGTAACTATTGTAGCCTCATTTCAATAGGACATCCAGATCATTAAAAAGCTACATAACTGTGGCAGTGTGACACAGAAAGCAGATTCGGAAAAGTAATAAATGCGTGGAAACATCCCTGTAAGTTTTTAGAGTTTTATACTTCAAATAAAAAAAGCATTATCAAATCAAACACAATCATATCAAGCACATTGTTTTTGTAGTACAAATGCAATAAAACAAGTTAGATGAATCAACAACTTGAGAAAAGAGGACGTGAGGAAAAATACATAAAAACAGGGAGGATATTAAAATCTAAATAACATAAATATTATGTCAGTTTAAATATGTAATCTCGATTATGAGTCTAACTTACATGATAATAGAAGTACATGTATGTAAATGAAAAACATTTTAGTTGCCGTATGAAATTGATTTTAAGTGCGAAAGTAATATGACATTTTAGTTTATTTCCTTCCGTATTTCTAATGAACTTCAACAAAGCCCTAGAAAGGAAAAGTTGAGTAGAAATAACCACAAACCTTTCCAAACAAAACCTTCCAAACAGTACTATGTATGAATGACAAGATACCCAACAACCGTGTCTCTCTTCTATTACCCTGCAACATTACCAAAAAAATGTAAAAGGTATCTTCAACTTAAAAAAATAAATAAAAATACAGCATGAAACTTGATTCTTCACAAAACCCCAAACAGGTTTGGCTAGGCTAGGCTATGTTAGCACCATGTTATGCTATGTTACCTTTTCCCTATGGCAAAGCAGTTCCAGAACTCGTGCCCCAACAGCATACCCAGCGTCCTCCAATCTGATCACATAACACCATACACCACCAGATTTAAAAAATAACAGCATCTTGATTAGTTGGTAGCCTTTTACTACAACCTCACAGTAATGTATTTGTAGTTATGGTAGATGCTATATATAGACTTTGATGCGAGTATCACAGCTTTATAAAATATGAATAGTTTACACATCTTATAATCAAAAACTGATAGCCCCACATCAAGCAAGATTAGTTGGTCTTCAGTTATATAAGATCCAAGTGTGACTCTTCCAAATCGCAATTGTAACAGTAGAAACAAAATGCAAGCACTCAATGCCATCAAGGCATTCAAATATGGACTATATGCGTATGCCAAACCGTATCCAAACTCAAGTAGTTGATGTGGAACAGGGTTTAGAACTAGTTTCTTAGTTGCTATGAGATTTGTCTACAATACATTTAATATTGATTATCATGTTAATAAATTTGCTACGGCTTTCTTAGCACTCCTATAGGCATTGGTCATAAAAGCTATCACATATTCGAGTAAAACTAGATCATCAACATATGTGCTAGTTGTTGCTAACTGAGTAGTAAACTTCGCTTAATTCATGGACACATAGGTTAAACCTGCACGGGTAGAGTATAACAATCTACGTCTTACCCCTCAGGCGGGATTGAATTATGTTGTTGATGACGCCAACCCGTTAAACAACCCGACCCGTCGTTTTACAGGCTCTAAAAAAGATTATTCCTTTGATGCCAATTGGTTTTGAGATGAAAGGCCAAATGATTCTTGACAATCTACTTGTCAGAAAGTATTTAAGAAGAACACATCAATCTCAGACTGTTGGCTATTAATACACATCATGTTAACATGACTATTGAGGGAAAAAGATTACCTCCTTTCTAGTTCTCCGATGTTGTCAACTTGAGTTTGATTATACTGAACAATCTCTGAAAACAAGTAAGCAAACGCACTCAAACTAACCTGCGACAACAATTACACACAAAATAACTTCAGCTTCACACAAATTTACATCTTTCTCTCCCCTTCCAATATAAACCCTAAAAAGCCTTTACAGTTAAACCACTATAAGTATCAAAATGATCGTGATCGACATTTTGAATTGTAAGACGAAATCTAGAAAAGGGGTTTAAACAATGGATTTGAGATCTGGAGAGAAGAGAGATGGAAGAACCTCTTGTCTACCCTTGCTCAGGGGCTTATCGAGCACATTCGAATACTGTTTCATCTTCCCAGCTCCGATCATCTTCAGTAGATAGATTCCAGCTGAATTTCTTAGCCTTTCCGATCCTCAATTCTGAGTTACTGGAATGGAATCGATGTTTGGCCGAATGGTTTTATGGAAATGACTAAACCTTTCGTAAATTTTATTAAAAATTGTAACATCATATTACGGGATCATTTTCTCATGCTTTTATTATTATTATTGTTATTTTCCAACTTATTCATCTTTATATTTTATCGTTTAAGATTTTATATAAGATCTTGATTCTAATCATACTATTTATAAAGTTTGATCCGATTCGATAAAACTTAACAATAATCAGTTAAATAAGAATTTATTAGTGTATATATAATATTATAAAAAATATGTAACCCCTATAAAATAAAATATGAAAAAAGATTTTAAAAAGTTTTTGAGTTTATTACTTTTATAATATTAATTAATAATATCATAATCTTAATTACTAATAAAAACATTTAGGAGTTATATTTTTCTATTAATACCATGTTTAAATGTTGAATCTTGTATTAATTTATCATAATATTACCATTGGATATAAATTACTACACATATAAAATACTAAGAAATTCTAGTAGAATTTTTACGATCTTGATCTGGTTTTGTAAAAACTAAAACAATCTATAATCTTGACAAAATTACATACATCTATTAAATAAAGATATCCACACAATTTCACTGCAATTTATAATTTTTTTGTGATGATCGTGAGTATTATTAAACAAAAAAAATATATATCTATATATATATATATATATTTTTTTTTTGTTAGAATCTAGAGGAGGGTGAATAGGTTATATGTTCAATTTTTGAAGTTTTAAAAGTTCTTGCAAGAAAATAAAAGAAATAGAGTTAGAGAGATATCACTAATCACAAGTTGAACACAATGATTTATAGTGGTCCATGCAAGTGTTAACAAACTTGCACTACATCCACTCCTTGGCCTCACCCACCAAGAATTTGATCCACTAGCTTCTCTCTTTGAAGGTAGAGATAAATCTTTCACACTTCTCTTTTTATATTTGCAAAAACTAATCTTCAAACTTGCAAATAAGGTAAAGATAACATTTCTTCACTCTAATTCTAAAGGCTAGAATTGATCCTCACTTCACTCTAATTTGGTAGGATAGAGTTGATCCTTACACTATTACAAGTAAATGAAAGTATGGAGTAGGGTTTAAGCTTTGATGGCTTTGACTCTTGCTTGAATCTTGAACTTGAAAGATAAATTAATATTCAAAGATATGAGCTCAAGTGTTAGAGAGTATTCTGGATGTTTTGTGTTTGCAAGAGGTGAGTAATGAATGAGGTTTGAATTGGTTTAAATAGAGAAAAAGATGTAAGTCTAAAAGTTGTCCAGACTTCCCACGGTTGAAGCACGGTCGACCGTGGCTTCGACCGTCAATCACCTGGAGTTTCTTGTTCTTTGCAATATATACGTTGGACTTTATTTAAAACCACACTCAACTCATTTTTACCAAAAAAATCAACTGAAAAGAGGATTTTTAAAAGGTTGGTTGATCCCATACTTCTAATGTTTGAATTTAAACACAAAAATGGAAGTTTGGAAACCAATACACAAAGCATGTTGGAATTTTACCCCTTTGGGAGATTCCTTTGCTAATTATGGTGGTGTATTGTTTCAAAGTAGGATTGTGTTTGTTATTTGCTTAAAATAGGAAGTCTTAGATTTAACCAACCAACACAAATAAGTTTTATAAAATCCTTGTTATTTTTATAAAAGTTTTTATAAAAATAATTTTATAAAAACTTAAACTTATTTAATTATTTTATTTGTAAGCTCATATCATTTGAATTTATTCTTGTAGGTATCTTCGACGAAGACTTCATCTTGAACGTTGATGGTGCTTTATCTTGGACGATTTATACGATTTAATTTGTAACAAATAAATATAAATATTTATTTGCTTGATTATATATATAGATGTATATGTGCACATATGTTAATGTTAGTGTATACAATTATATTCCTATTTTCCCAACAATCTCCCCCTTTTGTTAAAGACAAAATTTTACAATTTGTGAACAAATTGTATAAATAACTTTAACATTTTAACATGTGCATATATACATATATATATATATACATTCTCCCCCTTTTTTGTTTTAACAAAAAGGACTCCCCTTTGACTTGTGCTCCCCCTTGATTGTAGAACTCCACTTCTTGAAATCTATAAAATTGTATGAAGAAACTACCAAGGACTTGTCAAGGAGGGTGAGTGCATAATATATATAAACCATCTAATTTGCATAATATATTCAAGCATGTCAAACCAATACAATAAAATAAGCATACATGTCATCATAAGAGCAAATCATACAAGATCACAAGTCAAGATAAATAGAGGCATAAGTCATACATAATCAAAGATTAAAATTGTTCATGCATCACCAAATCCATAATAATGTTTGCAATAAACCTAAGAAAGCATAGTAAATTGTTTTCAAGATCAACAACCCAAATAAAAATTGTTTCAAACATCATAAACAAATACACAATGAATCAACCACGGTGAGATGGCTCACTCGCATCCGTGCCGGAGTTGCATTTGATGGCATTCATTATCGCCCTCAACATCCCCTTTATGCCCTTTACCTCCTTGCGTAAGGACCGGTGCTCATTGCGCAATTCGTTAATATTGCGATTGAGAGCCGCAATCTTCTCATCCGTTGTCCCTTCGACCATCCCATAGTTAGGTGCAACCGAGCTCTCCACTTCCTCATCCCCTTCATCGTCACCCTCAAAAAATCTTTCAATCTCCTCCTCCGTATCATGAGATGAAGAATGTGCCCTTTTCTTCCCTTTTCGGGAGTGAGAATCCATCTTGCGTAGGGTAGCAAGATCGATTGGCACGGAAGTGCCCGGAGTTGGGTTAAGAGCAGGAAGGTTTGGAAGTTGTTGAAAGAGAGTGTAAGAAGTCTTCCATATGGAAGATCTCGTCGACTAGATGGAAGACCAACCATCCTTTTAGCAAGGATGTACATTATGTTGATCTTTGAACCGGATTTAAGGGCGTGAAGTAGGACAGCTTGAGTTAAACTGATTTCTGAGTGATGGACAGATTTAGGAAAAATGTTGGAATCAATAACTTTATTCCAAACATTACACTCATTGAGGAGATATTTTCCTAAGATATTTGTTTTATCACGGGGGACATTTGGATGGCAAATGGACCCTATAATCTCTTCAATGGTAAAGGCCGATGGGAGGTTGTTAAGGCTATGTGAGTCATGGTAGAATTTCAAACTGGCAAACGGGACTTGCAACATATCACCGACTTGAGCAAGAGTGAAGGCGAATTCTTGGGTGGCAAATTTGAATGTGATCAAGTCGTTATCCTCATCATACGCATAAGATGCGTAAAACTCTCGAATACGCCTAGCGAAAGTGTTGCTAGGGAGACGAAGAAAAGTTGACCAATGCATTCGGTCAAAGGTGGTTTGCAAGTTAAATTGTTGCAAATGAGAAGGTACGACCAAGCGCCCTTCATTAATTGGGTGCTTGTTAAGGTTAGCCATGATGTCCCTTTGAGAGGGAGCAGTGGAACGAGAAGAGAATGTCTTTTGGCGTGGCATGATTCTCTATTAATGAAATAATTCGTATATTATTCACAAGTAAGTGCAATGGATAAAAGTAAGCCTAGTGTGTGTCTATGGTGCAACCAATGTTCATCCAAACTTGTCATGATACTAAAATTGTAAAAGATACTTTGTTTTGCAAAATTATGACAAGAGGATGATAATTCAATATATATGAAACATATTTAGAGAGTATAGTCAATTAATAAAACAAACTCTATGGTAATATGTTCATACATTGTGTGTGCGTGTCCTAAACGTGAGAAGATTTTATGAAAATAGTGAATTATGTGAATACTAGTCTTAGTTATACTATAATAAGCCTAAATAAGATTAAATTGAGAATTAAAGGTCAAAATATAAAAAAATTTAAAAAAATTCCAGCAAGCTCACGGTTTTACCACGGTTTCAGCCGTGGTTCGACCGTGAACCTGCTGCTCAGTTTAAAAAATTCAGTACAGCTGCGGTTTTTCACACGGTCGACCGTATGTCGACCGTGGTTGACCTATTCGAAATTTGTACCTTTTTGTTTAATTTTTTAACATAACTTTTATCTAATATAATAGATCACAGATCTTTGCTTTAATCATAATTTTCTCATAACCCCTACTTTAAACAAAACCCACAACCACACCCAAATACTTCAAGTTTTCACCAAAAACCACAAAAGAAATAAACAAAACCTAAAATCACATGATTTTTGGTGCAAAAACGAAATCCAAATGAGGAAGAAAGCATAAATGGTGAAAAATATACCTTTAGTGATGAAAATTTCGTGAAGGTAAGAAGGACCCGAGAGATCTTCCGATAATACTCGAGAGAAAATCGAAAAGAATTGAAGAAACCGCAACTTTTTACCGTAGATCTTCCGAGAAAAGCTTCGTGGGTTCAACCGGATCTTCAACCGTAAAGTAATCCTTAATATTTTATGAATTTTTGAAGAAAAAAATCTAATGTTTGAGCTTCAAGAATGGCTATGGCAGCTAGGGTTTGAGAGAGAAAGTGTGGAAGTGATAAAGTGAGGAGAGGAAAGAGAAAGTAGGCTAAAATAGGGTACTCTTCGTCAAGTACACGACGGTCGATGCACGGTCGACCGTGACATCGACCGCGTGTCTGTTTTAAAATTGGTCTTTTGTGGACAGTGACTCGACGGTCGAGACACGGCTTCGACCGTGGTTCGACCGTGAACTCCCTGGAAATCAATTTTTGGCAATTTTCATACAATCATGCATAATTTTTCTAAGGCACATGCTCCATCATTCCTAAACCAAGTCTCAATAGATCAAATGTTTCTCTCTTAAGTGGTTTAGTGAATATGTCTGCAATATTTTCACATGAATCAACCTTTTCTAAGCTAATGTTACCTTTTTTCACATTGTCACGTAAGAATGATGTCTAATATCAATATGCTTAGTTCTAGAGTGCAAAACAGGATTTTTACTTAAATCAATAGCACTTTTATTATCACACATAATAGGAATATCACTTAAGTGTACCTCATAATCCAATAAGGATTGTTGCATCCATAGTGCTTGTGCACATGCTTTTCCGGTGGCTATGTATTCAGCCTCGGTTGTTGATAGAGCTACGGATGTTTGCTTCTTTGAAAACCATGAAGTAAGTGAATTTCCAATGAATGCACATAATCCACTTGTGCTCTTTCTATCCAAGTAACATCCTCCAAGATCCGAATCCGCATAGCACATGATGTCAAGTCCACACATCTTTGGATACCACAATCCTAAGTTGATTGTTCCCTTTATATACCGAAATATTCGTTTAACGGCCTCATAGTGTGATTTCTTGGGATTCTCCTGAAAACGAGCACAAACACAAACACTATACATAATATCGGGACGACTTGCCGTTAGATGAATCAAGCTCCCGATTAAACCACAATATTTTGTACTATCAAATATTTCACCTTCTTCATCAAGTGTCAAGTGTATGTTTGTGGCCATAGGAGTACTCATAGGTTTCACATTCTCAAAATCAAACTTCTTAAGCATATCCTTGATGTACTTAGATTGACTAATGAATGTACCATCTTCATATTGTTTTATTTGAAGTCTAAGGAAGTAATTCAATTCACCTATCATGCTCATCTAAAATTCATTATGCATAAAAGTTGAGAATTTATCACATAAATCTTTACATGTAGATCCAAAGATAATATCATCCACATAAATTTGCACAATCAATATATCATTTTTCTTCTTCTTTGTAAACAAGGTATTATCAACTCTTCCCATGATATAGCCATTTTTCAACAAAAATGATTTTAATCTATCATACCATGCTCTAGGTGCTTGCTTAAGACTATACAATACTTTTCTAAGTTTGTATACATGTGATGGATTAATTGGATCTTCAAATCCGGGAGGTTGACATACATAGACTTCGTCTTTTATAAAACCATTTAGAAAAGCACTTTTTACATCCATTTGGTATAGTTTAAAATTATCCGCACATGCATAAGCAAGTAGAATCCTAATGGATTCCAATCTAGCAACCGGAGCAAATGTTTCATCATAATCTATCCCTTCTTGTTGATTATAACCTTGGGCAACTAGTCTAGCTTTATTTCTAGTGATATTCCCATTTTCATCAACCTTGTTTCTAAACACCCATTTAGTCCCAATTATGGTATGACTACTAGGCAAAGGTACTAAGTCCCATACTTGGCTTCTAGTGGATTGGTTTAACTCTTCTTGCATTGCCATCGCCCAATTTTCATCTTTGATTGCTTCCTTAATGTTCTTGGGTTCTATGTGTGACACAAAGGCAAAGGAGTTGTTAAGGTTTTGGGCTTGGGATCTAGTTACGTCTTTGGTTTAGGTCTCCTATGACTTGGGTTATTGGATGGTTCCTGTTTTCCCTAACCTCATTTTCTTCACTAGCAATCTTATTCTCTACTATAGGATTTTGGTTACTAGGTTTATCTAAGTCAAGTCTAGAGAGTTGGGTTTCAATGGCTTCTTCCTCTAGTTGGTCATCATCTACTAAAGGTTGAGTCTTAGGTGGTGGAGATTCATCAAATGTGACATTTAGGGATTCCTCCACAACCATAGTGGATTTGTTTAGTACTCTATAGGCTTTGCTATTTAGAGAGTATCCTAAGAAGATACCCTCATAGGCTTTTGGGTCAAACTTGGTCAAATAGTCTTCGGTGTTAAGGATAAAACACTTACTTCCAAATACTCTAAGGTGACCTAAGGAAGGTTTCCTACCTTTGATAATCTCATAGGGTGTTTTACCTAGCATAGGTCTAATTAAAACTCTATTGAGTATGTATGTGGCCGTTGAGACCGCATCACACCAAAACTTTTGGGGTATGGATTGTTTATTAAGTATAGTCCTACTCATCTCTTGTAAGGTCCTATTTTTCCTTTCAACTACCCCATTTGATTGAGGAGTGCGAGGAGCCGAAAAGTTATGAGAAACTCCATGTTTATCACAAAATGCTCCAAATTGCGCTTCATTATCAAATTCTCTACCATGGTCGGTACGAATTGAAATAATCGTACAACCGAATTGGTTTTGAATTTTCTTTCCAAGAATTTTAAATTTATGAAAAGCTTCATTTTTTTGTTTTCAAAAAGGATGTCCATGTATATCTAGAGAAATCATCTACAACAACTAGTGTGTAGAAGTTTCCTCCCTAACTTTGGATTGATGAAGGTCCAAAAAGATCCATATGCAAAAGCTCAAGACATCTCTTAGAAGATATGACATTTTTAGATTTATGAGATGAATGCACTTGCTTACCTATCTTACATGCATTACAAAAATGATTATCAAATTTCACAATAGGCATGTCTCTAACAAGTTCACTACTAGACAAATTATGCAATAATCTCATGTTAGCATGTCCTAGTCTTCTATGCCACAAAGTTGAATTATCAATAATAGATGCAAGGCATACTTGAGTGTTAGGATTGTCACCAAGTCTACATGTATAGAGTTCATTCCTCCTAACACCTTTTACTAGCACATGATCATCTTTGCATATCACACTTTAATGCTTTGAAAATCTAACATTCAAGTCCTTATCACACAATTAACCAACGCTTATCAAGTTGTAAGCTAGACCATTGATATGCTCAACATTTGTAAATTTAATATTGTCATGAAGAATGTTACCTCTACCAACCACCTTTCCTCTTAGGTTGCTCCCAAACACCACATGTCCTCCATCGTACTCTTTGTATAAAGTGAAAAGTTCTCTATTTCCGGTCATGTGTTTTGAGCAACCACTATCAAGTATCCATTCATGATACATAATCTCATTTTTGTTGCAACCCTACACACATGTAATAATCATTCAAGCTTTTGGTACCCAATGTTTCTTGGGTCCGGGATGGTTAGCATCAAAAACTCCTACTCTAATCCACCTTGGAGTAATCTTTAAACCTTTATGATACCATGTGTTCATAGAGTTGATAGGTTTGATGGAATGCTTTGGTCTTTGAATCACATTTGACTTGGGTTTCTTGAATCCAAGTTCATGCCTTATGGTTGGAGTGTAAAACATTTTTACTTGTTCATTACTTGCAACTTTTGGTCTACAAGTGGAAGAACTAGAGCCAAGTGACAAGTTTTGAAACTTAGAAAAATTCCAGTGTGCCGACGGTCGATGCACGGTATCGACCGTGGGTCTCCTGGATTTTTTCTTTTCCTTTTTCTTTCACAAATTTGATTGTTGTCACATGGCTTATAGGCATGGTGTTTGAACAACTTGAAAAACCAAGACCACCCTTATCATTCGATGATTTTTGGACTTTTAGCATTTCATCAAGCCTGTGTGTGCTCTCTTCAAATTTTGACAAGGTGGAGTTGTCAAAATTTGTCTTTAGCTTATTCTCCAAACCTATCAAGCTTGGAGATAGATGAGGAACAACTTGACTTTGTAAATCTTTGATTGTCATGTTCAACTTTTCAATCTCCTTTTTTAAACTTTTGTTTTCAATCTTTAGCTCTTCATTTTTTGCAAGAATTTTTGAGCTAAAGTCACACAATTGATCATATTGGTCATTATCACTATAATAACTTGAATCGGATTGTACCTCACTTGTCTCAAAGGCCATGAGACATGTTTCCTCCTTTGTGTCATCTTGATTTTCATCATCACTATCACTTCATGCACCTCCTAGGAATGCTTTGTGATTTTCTCTCTTCTTTGATGCAACTTTTGGACAATCACCAATGAGATGTGAAGAATCACCACAACCATAGCACTCTCTTGATGTTTTCTTGTCTTTCTTTGCATCAATACTTTGCTTGTACTTCTTTGGGTCAAAGGGAGCCTTTACATGTTTACCCTTTCTCCTAAAGAATTTCTTGAAATTTCTCACCATCATAGCATATTCTTCATCATCATCACTATTGCCATCATCTTCCTCATCACTTGAGGATTCTTTAACATGTTTGGCTTTGAGAGCAATAGATTTTGACTTCTCCTTCTTCAACTTGGCAATTTCATCATCTTTTTAAATTATCACCTCATACACCTTGAAGTTTCCAATAAGCTCATCCATTTGGAGTATATTTAAATCCTTTGACTCCTTAATAGTCGTCACCTTTGCTCTCCATTTTGGTGAAAGAGCCCTAAGAAATTTTCTCACGATTTTCTTGTTAGAATAACTAGTCCCAAGTGACTTGAGACTAGTGACAATAGTATTAAACTTAGAGAAAGTTTCATCAATGCTCATTTCATCAAGAATGTTAAATTGCTCATGTTGTTGTACAAGCAACTCAACCTTGTTGTCTAGGACTTGAGCATTTCCTTGATGGGTAGTGACAAGAGATTTCCAAATTTCATTAACACTATCTAACATAAAAAACTCTTTCATACTCTTTTCTAGGTAGTGCATTATATAAAAAGAGTTTTGCTTCAAAAATTTTGGAAATCATCTTCTTGTCATCTTGATCTCATTTGTCCTTAAGAGTTTGTACATATGCATCAATTTTGAAATCAAATGTTTTTGGCACATGATCATCATTCTCTATGATTTCCCAAAGATCAACATCTTTGGCTTTAACATAAGTCATAAACCTTTGTTTCCAAAAACAAAAACCTTCTTCTTCAAGAAGTGGAGGTCTAACCATAGAATTCCCCTCTACAAAGTTTTGTCCCATTTTCAACTCAAAGAATTTATGAAAAATGTTTTAAAACACTCAAAGCAAGTTTTCAAAAATTATCAAGAGCAACTTGCTTTGATACCAATTGTTAGAACCTAGAGGGGGGTGAATAGGTTATATGTCCAATTTTTGAAGTTTTTAAGAGTTCTTGCAAGAAAATAAAAGAAATAGAGTTAGAGAGATATCACCAATCACAAGTTGAACACAATGATTTATAGTGGTTCATGCAAGTGTTAACAAACTTGCACTACATCCACTCCTTGGCCTCACCCACCAAGAGTTTGATCCACTAGTTTCTCTCTTTGAAGGTAGAGATAAACCTTTTACACTTCTCTTTTTACACTTGCAAGAACTAATCTTCAAACTTGCAAATAAGGTAAAGATAACATTTCTTCACTCTAATTATAAAGGCTAGAGTTGATCCTCACTTCACTCTAATTTGGTAGGATAGAGTTTATCCTTACACTATTACAAGTAAATGAAAGTATGGAGTAGTGTTTAAGCTTTGATGGCTTTGACTCTTGCTTGAATCTTGAACTTGAAAGATGAATTAATATTCAAAGATATGAGCTCAAGTGTTAGAGAGTATTCTGGATGTTTTGTGTTTGCAAGAGGTGAGTAATGAATGAGGTTTGAGTTGGTTTAAATAGAGAAAAAGGTGTAAGTCTAAAAGTTGTCCAGATTTCCCATGGTTGAAGCACGGTCGACCGTGGCTTCGACCGTCAGTCACCTGGAGTTTCTTGTTCTTTGCAATATAGATGTTGGACTTTATTTAAAACCACACTCAACTCATTTTTACCATAAAAATCAACTGAAAAGAGGATTTTTAAAAGGTTGGTTGATCCCATACTTCTAATGTTTGAATTTAAACACAAAAATGGAAGTTTGGAAACCAATACACAAAGAATGTTGGAATTTTACCCCTTTGGGAGATTCCTTTGCTAATTATGGTGGTGTATTGTTTCAAAGTATGATTGTGTTTGTTATTTGCTTAAAATGGGAAGTCTTAGATTTAACCAACCAACACAAATAAGTTTTATAAAATCCTTGTTATTTTTATAAAAGTTTTTATAAAAATAATTTTATAAAAACTTAAACTTATTTAATTATTTTATTTGTAAGCTCATATCATTTGAATTTATTCTTGTAGGTATCTTCGACGAAGACTTCATCTTGAACGTTGATGGTGCTTTATCTTGGACGATTTATATGATTTAATTTGTAACAAATAAATATAAATATTTATTTGCTTGATTATATATATAGATGTATATGTGCACATATGTTAATGTTAGTGTATATAATTATATAAACATATTGTATATTTTTTAATTAACAAAAGAGGATATAAATTATATTCCTATTTTTCCAACAATCTCCCCCTTTTTGTTAATGATGGATGTTAACGGATGTTGAAGCAATTACAGTGAAGAGGCGGTGATCGGAATCGGGAATCAATCGGTTGTCGACAGTTAAAGGTCGACCGAAAGAACACCACCATCGTCGTTCACGACCATTGTTGCCGAAGTAATTACACTCAGCAGCCACACCTGGGTAACAACCCTTCACCAGCCGCCGCCGCCATCGATCCAAACCGTTAGCCGCCTACGATCCACACCGGCCACCGCCTTCACCATAATGGATTCACCACGTACCTAACAGCCCTTCCCCATGGGTGACATTCATCTACCGACATCATTCACGATTCCCACCACCGCTCCTTCAAAGCATTCCGAAAAGAAGATGGAACATATAATAGGGTTTTTTTGTATTTTCTTTAAAGAATAGACTTGTTTTTTCTGAATTTAATTTTTTGAGTTTTTTTATTATCTACTGAAAGTTAGGGAGAAACATGTATTTACGTGAATAGTTTTTATTTTTTAAGAGTTGTTTAGTTTTTTATTAGAGTTTATTAATGAACACAGTTATAAATGATATATTTAAATATTAAAGCAATGCATATGTATCAGATATATTTTCTTATAAGTTGCTTTTTGTTTTGAAACTCTTTTTCTACGTTGGTTATGAGTTCACGAATGAATATTTGTTGTTTTAAAAAAAATTGGTTCACCGGTGAACTTCGAATTATACTGTTTAAAAAGTTCATTAATGGTTTTTTGATAGATGTTGGGTGTGGATGTGTTCAGTAATGATTGTTGTATACATAACAAAAATCTCTAAATTGTAAGTTGTATTTAGTAGTAAACATCGTATCAATAATAAAGTAAAAAAATATATTCTAAAAATCTAGAAAAACAATTTATTAGAGAGAGAAAAATATTAATTAAAGAAATGAGAGAGAAAATATTTTAGTTTACTAATTTGCCCTTTTAAATTAAATAAAATATTAATTATGATTAATGTGAATCACAAGATCAAAAACCAATCAATGGTTGCAATTGTTTCTCGTATTTCTCGCAATTAAAACACTTCTCGCATGAACTCTCCCATATATATATATATATATATATATATAATCTATACTTTAATATATATGAAAAGAATAACATTATGATGTCTTCATCCTATTTTTACAATTCTTTTCATCAATCATGACCCTTATTTCTCAAAAAAAATTTGGAATTGGTTGTTTTTACATAAAAAAACTATAAGCATTATATGTTATTCAAGATTTCCTTTTTTTAGATAATTTAGTTAGTTACATTGAAATATTTTAACAAAAAAATATTCAAATTGTTTAATAGATACATTTTTCCAGGGTTACTTATGTAAATATATATATACCAATTTGATTAAATTAAAAAATTAAGTTTTATTCAATTTAGGATATTATCTTATTTTGGGAATCAATTTTCAAAAATGGCTATAAAGAATAAACATTCTTTCACCAATTACAAATAGAACTTCAATGGGACAGCCTTCAAGGAAAAAACAAAGAAAAAACGGTTTACCAAAATTTAAAGACGACAATCATTTTCAGAAACTTGACACTGTCAATTGCAAATGATAGAAGAACGTAAACATTTAGATCCACCAAGATTAAAGGCAAAAACATCAAATCTAAATCAAAATTTAAGAGGAAGGTGATGAACCAACATAGAACCTTAATCTGATTTTATTTAAGTAAATAGGGGTAGATAAGATAAAAAAACCCATGTTGATGAACCCTAAACCAAACCTTAACTTCCATAATCAACCTAAAATAGAACCACAATAATGAAGCCTGGTTGTCCAAATCAACAAAGCCTTTGATTTAAACCTAGATGCCTTGTAGTGTTGGTAGAGGGGGGAGAGAGAGAGAGACCGATGTCAATGGTTGTGTATTTTGATTGTGGCGGTGGTAGTTGTGAAAGACTTAATGTTACTGTTCTAATTGTAATAATAATAATCGATGACTTATACAATAAGTACAACCACGTCCCTTTGTATCATTATACCGCTTTTCTACCGTCACATCTATCCTCAACCTTGCGCTAACCACTTTCAACGCTGGTGTAAGTGCTGATGTCGTATGTCGTCATTTTCTAAGGTCACTCATCTCTTTCGTGTTTTATAACTATTTAATATTTAGAGTTAATTACAAAGATGGTCCCTGTGGTCTGCGCTGAATTTCACATTTAGTCATTCAAAATAAAAAATTACACTGATAGTCCTTATGGTTAACGTTTTGTTTCACTTTTAGTCCTTTAGACTAACTGGTGTTAAAGTTGACCGTTAGTCAAAGGGTATTTTCGTATTTTTCCATCTTATCCTTATTACCAAACATCTATTTTCATTATTTGATTTTTATTTATTTAAATATTATTAATTAATATTAAAATAATGTAGCAAATGTTAATTATAAATAAAATCACCACCGGTTCTTCACCACCGTCCACAAACCACCACCGGTTCTTCACCACCACAACCATCACCACCAACAAATTGAACACCCACCACCACTGACCTACGTTTACCACCACAACCACCGCATACCTGAGAAATAAAACCCTAGATCTTATGGTGATGGTGATTATTTGATTGAAAAGATAAAAAAAAATTCAGAACAATTAATAAAGAACAATTATAGAACAAAATTTTAAATCAGAACTCGTTTATTAATAGAGTAATTTACATCAAATATCCAATGATCTGAAGTTGTTTAAATTAGAAGGGTAATTTACATCACCTTCTTCCACCCATCACCACCGGCACACCGTTTACAAAAACAACCACCACATTTACGATTTTCAGATGAAGATGAAGGGGAAGAACAAATCGATGAAGAAGAACAAGAGCAAAAAATCCCAAATCTATCGATTATGCGACCAAGAACTCCAAAAATCGCACCACCAAAAATCAAACACACACATACCTCAAGAAACAGCATGATGAAGAACTAGATCTAAAAATCGCATGTTCAAATCGATGGCTACACCAAAGTCTAAATTGCTACACAAATGAGGAACCAAGTCTGAATCGCGAATCACGAACAAGATCTGAAATGGCATCAGATCTGAAAAAATCGCATCAGAAAACCCTAATTTGAGGGAGAAAGAGAGAGAGACAGAGAGGCGATGATGATGGTGGTGGGCTGTGCAGTGAGCTACCGATGATGGTATTCTACGGCGGTGATGGTAAACATTTCCAGAGGAACAATCCAATTCCAGTCATCAACAATCTGTATCATCGACAACTACAGTTAGACCACTGATGATGAATAATCAAAAAGTTAAAAGCGGTAGGCTTTCGGCGAAGGTGGTAGGTAGGGATGGCAATGGATCGGATTTGGATCGGATTATGTCATATCCACATCCATACCCATTTATTTTTTCAGCATCCATATCCATATCCATATCCACTTAAAATTATTTCATCCGTCCATATCCATATCCATCGGATTAGACGGATAAATGGATATCCATTGGATGTCGAAATAAAACTTTTTCTCAAAGGAAATATCATACATTTACGTATAATTTATGATTTTTGTTGACATAAATACATAGTTTTTTATTAAAAAAAATACAACTCAAAATATAACATAATATAACTACAATCAAAGCGAAAATATACTTTATAATTATATAATAATATAATTTCGAACATATATATATATATATATATATATATATATATATATATAGGGGAGGCTTCATGCGAGAACTGTTGTTAGTGCGAGAACCGCGAGAACCAATCTCAGCCGTTCCTTGGATATGGGAAGTATCATGGATGGAGAGCGTGGAGGGATAGAGTGTGGCAGGGTGCATGTGAGGAATTCATGGGTGGACAATGACATTGAAGGAGGAGGAATTGGACGGCTTAGATTGGTTCTCGCGGTTCTCGCGCTAACAACGGTTCTCGCATGAACTTTTGTCTCTCTCTCTCTCTCTCTCTATATATATATATATATATATATATATTCAGTATTATATTTATATATATGTTGAAAATATAGTAAATATATACATTTAATTAGAAACTTAATTATATAAAAATTTGACTTAGAAAAATTTAATTTCGGGTTAATGGATTCATCCATGGATGAATAATCGTCATCCATGTCCACTCCACTAAACATCCATATCCGCTCCACATCCAATATTCACCCATTTAACTTCGTCCATATCCACCACTGATGGATCGGATCGGGTGGATGATCATCGGATCGGATGACCATTGCCATCCCTAGTGGTAGGTGACTGTCCATGGCGAGGCTTCCGGCGAGGTGGTGGGTGGCGGCGTTTTAGGGTTTCGGCGAGTTGAGAGTTAAGTGGAACAATGACGGTGGAGACTAGAGAGGAGAACGATGAGGTGTCTTGTACAAATTCCAAAACAACATTAAATATATTGTTTAATTGAAAAGAAAATGAATAAAGGGTGGTTGGTAACAAGTTTAATGATAATCTTTATATGGACTCGTTTGGAAATCATTATAATATGGATTAGGTGTTTGGTAACAAGGATAAGATGAAAAAACACGAAAATACCCTTTGACTAACAGTCAACTTTAACACCAGTTAAGTCTAAAGGACTAAAAATGAAACAAAACGTTAACCATGAGGACTACCAGTGTAATTTTCGAATTTAAAGAACTAAATGTGAAATTCAGCGCAAACCACAAGACAATCTTTGTAATTAACTCTAATATTATAGATATCTAACCTATTTATTATGATATCATGTCAATTCTAATCTTTTGAATTTAACCATACCTTGTCCAAATTAATCCAACGTTTTCTAGTAGTCATTATGTAAGTTGACAATCACATATTATAACATTATTCTCCCATACTTTGTAAATCAACATGTCACACCATATATGGTCCGTAGACTACTTGTAAACATCTGACTTTGTTGCAATAACCGTCCCTATAGTAATCGACTTTCTAATTTCAAATGCTAATAAATAGCTACCGGCCATATATAATTTCTATGGTTGATTCATTTTCCATAAAAGCATATAGATAGTTGAGATAGATAGATAGATAGATAGAAGGTGTTGTCTGTTATCTGGTTTTTCACATTTATAATAGTGACTTACATAACCTTATCATTTAAATATTGACAAAAAAAAGATATATCAAAAACTGGAAAAGAAAACAACTTATGAAATAATCTTCTTAAAGCCACTCATACATCTTATAATTGTTTCCTGTAGGATCAGAAGTTGGGACCAGCAGCCAAGATTTCAGCAGTTAGGCTGTTGTCTGATCCAATCTTGTAGTCTAAGAACCCCTCAAAGTTCTTTTTGAACAACCCTCCCAACTTCTTCAGTGACTCCATGTGACCCGCCTTGTCCGGCCACTGCAACCAACCAAAAATTAAATATAAAAATCAAAAATATCTTTCTCCGGTCTATATATTAATAGTCATGTGATGGACTTACTGTGTTAGCCGGATCAAGAATCTCTGAAGGAACGCCTTCAATTGCGGTAGGAATTTCGAGCCCAAAGATCTCGGTCTTGGTGTAGTTTGCTTCCAATAGGCTTCCCGAGTGGATTGAATCAATTATTTTCCTTGTGTATGCCAACTTGATTCTCTTACCGGATCCATAACTATATATATTAGGAAAAAAGAAAGTTAAAAGGTGGGGAATGTTCAAATGAGAATGAGAAATTAATTGAGAATTGGAGACTAAATCTTAGCCGTTCAACTTGTAAGTGGAATTTATGGATGGAGAGCGTGGGGGAATCGAGTGTGGCAGGGTACATGTGAGGAATTCATAGGTGGGCAATGACATTGAAGGAGGGGAATTGGGCGGCTGAAATTGAGTCTCCCATTCTCAATTAATTTAAGGTTCTCATTTGAACCCCCCACGTTAAAAAGTAATTAAGAATTAGTAGTATATATATAATTAAGCACATGCAATCAATCCTGGAGACTAGCATTTCCTTACCTTCCACCTGACCAACCAGTGTTTACAAGCCATCCAGTTGCACCATGTTTTTTCATCTTTTCGGCTAACATGGCTGCATACTTGGTCGGATGAAGCATTATAAATGCTGCACCAAAACAAGCAGAAAAAGTTGCCTGTGGCTCTTTTATCCCGTCTTCTGTACCAGCCACCTGTATGTTCGAGAAACATATATAAACTCTTAATTGAAGGACTGAAAATGACAATTTGTTAAAGAAAGAGAACAAATATATATATATATATATATATAGATCCATACCAGAGCAGTGTAGCCACTGATGAAATGGTACATGGTTTGGGGTAAGCTTAGCTTGCTGACCGGTGGGAGCACACCAAACGCATCACATGCCAACAGAATGACATTCTTTGGATGAGGGCCGACACATGGTATCTTAGCATTCGGTATGTATTCTATAGGATATGCCGCACGAGTGTTCTCTACAATTTACACAACTCCAATATAACAATCAATACAAAAACTTGACTGCCTTTTCTCAAGATGTTTTAACCAAACAAAGCACTTATGTTAAATCACCTGTTACAGATTTGTCTGAATAATCGACCTCTCGTGTATGATCATCAAACACCACGTTTTCCATCACTATCATAAAGTTTACAACATTATAAAATTCTACCATTTATAGAAGAATGGAGAGATTAGGGTTAAAAATAGTCGGTTTCACAACCTGTCCCGAACTTGATGGCATTAAAGATATCAGGTTCCTTGTCCTTTGAAAGATCAATGCACTTGGCATAGCAACCACCTTCGATATTTGACACACCATTCTCACTCCAGCAATGCTCGTCGTCTCCAATTAGGTACCTATTGTGATCCGTAGACAGTGTTGTCTTCCCCGTGCCTACACACACACACACCCATATTTGAGTTATAATCTTGGGAGTGGTTCAATAAATGGCTCATATAAAACCAAACAAATTTAGTAGTACCAGATAATCCAAAGAAGAGTGCTACATCACCATCTTTCCCCATATTGCAACCAGAGTGAAGGGAGAGGATTTGGCGCTTAGGCATGAGATAATGCATGACACCAAAAAGACCTTTCTTCATCTCACCAGCATATTGGGTTCCAAGGATGACCATCTCCCTCCTAGAAAGGTTAAGATCTATGCTTGTGGAGGATGTCATATAATGGGTGTAACGGTTACAAGGGAACATCCCAGCATTGTATATCGTAAAGTCTGGAGTACCAAATTCCTCCAGCTCCTCAGCAGTGGGTCGGATGCACCTGCACATCACCCGCCATCCCCTTAATCAATCTTAATCATCTTCAAAATAATTAATTAAGATGGTGAATTTCATTTTAGACCATATATAGATTACTTACATGTTATGCATGAACAATGAATGATAGGCTCTGGCTGATACAATACGAACTTTGATACGATGAGCTGGGTCCCAATTAAGAAACTGATCGTTCACATAAACCTGGGATCCAGATGCACATACATATTACCTATACTATCAATTCACAAACTATCTAGCCAAAATATCATGATATTTTAAGGGGCATTTTAGTCATTAAATTATAAAACTTGAGATGTAATCATCTCATGAGATATTCAATGTCACATGATATTTTAACACCTACACCACACCACCTATTATTCTTAATCTCTCCTCCATTAAATTCTATTTCTTAATAATGGTTCTCTCCCTTCTCTCTAATTTCTAAACTTAATTTTGCTTTCTAATTTTATGAATTTTATTTCTTTAATTTTATAGTATAAATATAATTTAAATTTGAAATTTATCAAAGGGTTTACTATATAAAATGTATTAAACTATACCCTAAATTTTAATAGGTGTATCCACCTTTCAAAAATGTTATTGTGTGTATAACTTTTTATTTGTTGTTATTGTATGTATTTTGGTTATATAAAAAATAAAAGAAATATAAGTTTGGTACATATAATAGGAAGTTTAATACATGTAACAAAACATTTTTTAAAGTTCGATACATATTATTAGCAATTACTACTTCACTATCCACTCATCAATAGAGATGTTATTGGCATCTAAGAAGATAGAGGAATCTAGTTAATTAGTAATTATTAGAAAAACCAAAATAATAATCTACTCGAATGTCAAATAATAGAATACAACTTAATTTTAGGATTAGATCGTTGTCTTCCACTATATATAAAATATGATCACTATGGCTGTAATTTTAATACCAACAATTTGGTTGGTATTTTGACAATCATTTTTAGTGTATTGATTTACATCCTGAAAGTCCAACTCGTATATATTTTTTTTCAATTTATAAATATTTGCCAAATTAATTCATACCATATTATGAAATGTCAACGAAAGTTACTTTATGAATATAAGGATTTTTAAAAGTCAATGAGAATAGAAATAGCAAGAGGTATAAGTAACTATTGCAATTAAAACAGTTGACTAAAATACACACGATTAAATACTCCAACAACGTCACAATTTAAATTTGACAGAAGTTTTTGAAAAAAAAAATAAGTGTGCAAAGTTTTTCAACTTCTAACACAATTAGGATCATTTAGTTATATAAAAACAACAAATAGTTAAATTATAAACGTACATTAAATGTTAATTTAAATAATAGAATGTTCCAATTCAAAATGTAGTTTAAAACAGGGATAGGAAAAAATCATTACACCATCCTAGTTTTTCAATATCAAATCAAATTTCTTTTGAGACAAAAGTTCAATTGTCTAAGGAAAGCACTATAAGTCATCTATCATTTATAAGAATCATCTACTAATTAACCACAGCTCTAAGGGTCGTGGATAAACATAATAAAATATGGTATTAATATTTAAAAATTATAATTGTATTTCATGTATAAAAAGTTTAAATATAATTAAAAGATGTTTTAGATGAATTTTTTGTGAACGTGAAAAGTTGATAATGAAACATGAGTTATGATTGTTATTTTTAGAAATTATAATTATAATGATTGACATGTATCTCACATGCTTTCTCTTATATGATCATCTTTAATTTTGTCATGTGTCATCATCTCCTAATTAGTCACACATTTAGACAAAAGTTTTAGGCCTACAAATCTCATCAAGTATATATAATTGGAAGAGAACATTAGAAGAAGTTCACTTGCTAAAATAAACCAAAAGTTCACTTATATTATTCACTTCTGATTTTAAAAAATGAATTTTGAAACTTGACAACATGCATATTCAATTCATTAGATGGAGGCCTAGCTTTTATAGCGGGTCCAGGGCCATGCTAATTATATAGATAGTAGTCTGCCCATGTCACATTATCTTGTGGAAAATCATTATGATTAAAAAAAAAGAAATGATAATAGATAGTAACTCAATCATTCACTAAGCAGTGAAAAAAACAAAAGCCAATTTGCCAACTAGACCCCCTTTCTAGATAGGAAATGATTTACTTCATCCAAATCACAAGCAATGAATATGATCAATCACTATTGAATTTGATCTTGCAAATCCCAAGCTTTTAGAAAGTATTTTAGTGAAGGCTTTTGAAGTGCCTGGACACATTATTTCTTGTAGGGGTAAATCACAATTTATGTGGTGCATGGAGTACCTCATAATGCATTGTGTGTGATCCAAGAAGAGGCTTACATAAGACAGGACATATATAAAAGAAATGGCCTCACCTCCTATACACAACGTACGGTCAATTCAACTATACACAAGTTCATATCATTAGATCAAAGAAAGGATTAAATTTACCTTATCAAGCGAGCACAAGTAATCCACAGCTCTTTCTCTGTTCACCAGGAAGGTGTGTTCATCCATCTCAATATTTGGAGATCCCCTGGTTTTTGGTGAACAATATATTCAAATTTAAGCACCATTAGCTACTTGATGAATTTGCACACAAAAAAAAGAAAACCCAAATAAGGATGAGATTAGGCCGGGTGAACTTACTTTCCCCACCAAAGTTCATCTTCAGTTGTCTCGTCTCTGACAACACGTTTGTCCCTTGGTGATCGCCCTGTCTTGGCACCAGAAAGCGTGGCCAACGCCCCGCTAGATGTTATGAACGATCCTTTCTCATACTTTATGGCTTGCTCGTAAAGTTCTGTATAATCAACAAGAACACAGCAGCATAGATTGTTAACATAAGCATCAAACAGACCTAGTACTAATTTCATCTGTCAGTTACTAGTTATTCTCGTTTTATTACCAGCAGGGGATAGGTTGTAGAGGATATGAGTGAACTTGAGAGAACTGTCACTGGTACTCAGCGTCGGAGCATGCACGTGATGGTGCTGGTGAGTCACGTGAGCTCTCGGAGTTTCAGTTTTCCGGTCCGGATCTCCCCTCACCACCTTCGGACCCGTTTCTCTCGTCAATGAAGCAAGAGACGCACTAAAAAACAAAATTAGCAACATAATCGCCATTATTTGCGGTACAGATAACTTCTGCCTTATTTTTGCAGTAATTAATTCTCAGATTCAAGTATAATTGACGCTAAATGAAGCAGTAAAAAAACCTAATGGATTGAAGCTGTTGTTTCTGGCGTTCTTCTTCGGAAACAACACTAAAAGCTGTCTGAGCATCTCCTTTGATCGGAGTATTTGGAACAGATCTCTTCTTCTGAAGCGAATGCAGCTCGTCAATCGTCTGAGCTTTCACCGTCGGCACACTGTCGTCATGACAAATCTGGTCGTTCTTCTTTCCATGCGTTTGAATCTTAGGAAGTCCATTTCGTCCTTTCGTCGGCGTCTTAGGGAAACTGAACTCCCCATTGTCCGTCCTTTGTGAAGCCATTTCACGATCTCTATCTGCAAAAACAAAGACATATGCAGGTAATGATCAATTAATGATTCTCAAAATCTAAAATCAAACACGAACACGATATCAACATCAACTAGATTCATTTGAAACTGATTATCATGCAAAAGAACGTACCGATGATCGGAAAATTTTGGGAGAATAAGATGAATTGACGTCAATCTGAGTTGTATTGCATAGAATTTTAATTTGATGAAAATGGAGGTGATGAAAGATATGTCTGACACAGGGGCAGGGGTGGGCTTTATATAGGTGATTTCAGTTGACAAGTGTTATCAGTTCAACTCAACCATGGTTAGTTAACTGCAATAGTTTATACACGCATTGGACATAGAGAAAATTAATTTAAAAATGAAATATGGTAATATTATATCTCCTTGATTTGCTCTCGTTTACCAGATTTTCTGCGACTTTATAAGTATTGATATAGTCCTTAACTTACGTTTCTATTTTAATACATTAGTTTAATATTTTGTGTATAGAAATAAAATTATTAAAAAGCAGAAAATTCATATTTAATATCATCAAAAAATTTCGTAAAGTATTTTTATAACCAAATCTGAATTTTAATATTTGATTTAATTGGTATACATGTTTAAATGTTTTTGTTAAGACATTTACGTGTTAGCAAACTAAATCAACTAAAAAAATGGTATATTGCAAAAAACTTATTTGTAAGTCATTTAAAAAAATAAAGGGGGTTAATTGAAGAAATAATTCTAAATATAAAATAATATCATAACTCATTTTTTAAATATATATTAAAGATTAAAGATTAAATATGTATATTAATTACCTGTCATAAATAGCAAATTCCATTAGATATACTTATCATGAATAACATCTCGCTACACATACGATCTTAGGATATGACTTGAATTTAACAGTACGATTACAACTAAAATCTAATTAAATACAAACACAATGTAAACGTAAATTTTTGGTTTTAATTATTAGTTGATGAGAATGCAATGGAACAAAAATTAAATGGCATGAAAATTCAAAACTGATCGTGTCCATATGACATGAATTCAAATTATATAGTCCATCGGTATTTAATTAGGTGTTGGTGAAATATCTATTTATATTTACTAGTATGATACACACATAATGTTGTGACAATGAATAATTTATACTTCTTAATACGATAACAGTTGAATATTTTAATGAGTATTATACTATCTACATGATAACAGTTGAATATTTTTCAGTCTTAAACGTTAATAATAAACTGGTAAAAGAAGTCGTGTAGATGACCCGTGGTCGCAGGCCACGGTTGACCGTGAGCACTGAGCAGCAATCGTACGGGGCCCTTAGAATTTTTCTCTCATTTCTCTATAAAAAGGAGGCTTGGTCTTTCATTTCAAACCCACCTCTTGCATAAATAATCCTCAGTAATATCAATCACACTCTTGTGCTATTTCATCTATATAATCTCAAGGGCTTTAAACTTACATCTATTTGTCTCTTGATTGTTGTGAGTGACATCATATTATACACATCATTGTTGGTGTTTGTAAAGTTTCATTCATTGTGTGAGAGTTCTAGTTGTAGAACTTATTTTGCAAGTAGGTTTAACTATTCTCACTTTGTTCTTGGGTTGGAGTTCTTGTTGAAGAACTTGTAAAAGTCCTTGGTTAAGGCACTTGGTAGAAGTCATTGTTGGAGCCATTCGGGGTTCTTGGTGAAGAACTCTTTTATGATCTTGGATTAGAGCATTGTGAGGTGGTCACTTCTCGGATCAACGTGATTGTAGCCGGTGGTTTCTTCCGTTCTAAGGAGACTTTTGGTTGCACTACTAGAAAACAGCGCGATTTCCAAGGGATTTCCGAGAGCGTTAATTCCCTCGGAAAATTTTCCAAGGAAATTCCTACATATTTCCGAGGGCGTTAAGTTACCTAGAGTTTTCCGATAAATTTCCGAGGGTGAGAAATACCTCGGAAATTCCTCGCAAATTTTCTGAGAAACTTCCGAGGAAATACACTCTCGAAAAACATAGCGAGATATTTCTGAAAGATTTCCGACAGATTTCCGAGAACTAACATGCCCTAGGAAATTCCTCGCAAAAATTCCGAGAGACTTCCGAGAAAATACACCCTCGAAAAAGATAGCGAGAGATTTCCGACAGATTTCCGAGAGACTTCCGATAGATTTCCGAGAACTAAAATGCCCTTCAAAAATATGGTGATGCTTAATTTACGTATAAATGGTGTCTGTTTTATTTGAATCAAAATTTTAGGTATTGCAACAATTTAAAAAAATTGATTTTTTATGAATACTTGAAGTTTAGCGAGAGTTTTCCAATATATTTGCGAGCCCTGAGGTCCTCGGAAATCTCTGTGAAAGTTGTCTTTGGAAATCTTTCGGAAACTTGTCTTCGGAAATCTTTCGGAAAGTGTTCTCGGAAATCCATCGGAAATTATCCCTCGGAAATCCCTAGGTAATATGTCCTTGGAAGTCTCTCGGAAAGGTCGTCCATGGAATTCCCTCGCAAATGTAAGTCCTCGGAAATCTCTCGGAAAATTCCCTCGGAAATCTCTCGGAACTGTTTTCCGAGGAGGGTTTTTACTAGGACAGATTTTCCTTGGAAATCCCTCGGAAAATGGCCGTTTCCGAGCACTCGGAAACGCCATGTTTTTCTAGTAGTGTTGTGCTAGTGGAATTCATGACGAAGGTCAACGAGTGGATGTAGGTTGTAGTTCAACCGAACCACTATAAATCTTGATGTCATCCTCTAAACGCTTACACTCTTTATTACTTGTTTTATATTCTTGTCATTTATTATTTAACTTGCTTCTATTGTGCTGAAAAACATAAACATATATGCATATTAAAGAGGTTAATATATAAAGGGAAATATTTTTTAGAGATAAATGGTGGACATAAAAACTATTCAACCCGCGTTTTAGTTTCTACAGATAATAATGGTAGTTCATTATATTAAATAATAACTTTAAAAGTTAAGTATATACGATAGTAAATTATAACAGATTAGAATATTTTTGTGAACAAGATCCTTTAATTTATAGACTTAACGAATACCGGTCATTTGTATTAATTAATTTATGTGTTGATTTTACAAATCTTAAAACTCCATCTCTAGCTACTTCTATAAACAAATATTTATAAGTATTATCTATAGCTGTTACATTAATATATCATCTCCGACTTATACCACAACTCAATCCTAGCTTGCTTTATAGTTTCATTCAACGTACCCCGATATTAAAAGGTAGAGTTTGTGCCAAACAACAGCTATTTTACATAATCCTGCGAGTCAAACAGCTATCATATATGTGTAAGGTCCACGTCATCAACTTTTTTTAAACTTATTAAATCGTTGACTTTTAATTTTTTTACACAAAGTGCACGGCCACCAATTAAACTATATATTATTATCACTGGTAGTAATAATATATAAAAAATTGGACGGTTTACTTAATCAGCCTTTATAAACCGATTTTTCTACGAATCAAAAGGTGTTATGTTAACAAAAATTGAGATATATAGTTTATGATTTTTGATTTAAAAGTTATATAAAAAGTTGTTCCATGTAGTATGATCATATATATACATGCACATTCTAGTCCTGTTTTTTAAAAATGTCTCGTTCAATATGACATTTAAATTTACTATCTTGAAGAACGTTTTATTAAAGAATATGTAATTAGAGTTTTAGTATAGTTGAGTTTGGTCAATTAGGGTTTCAGATTAGGGTTTATACCATACTCTTGTAATCTATAAATAGTCTTCATAGTAATACATTATATTTATGGGGTTTTCATTATTCTTCATAGTGTCATAGCCTTAAGGTTCTGACCATATCATCTCATCTCCCTTCCGCTGCCTCTCTACCGTCGCCGCCGCCGCCATACCTCGGTTGGCCGCCGCCGCCTCCCTTCTCCCCGTTGTCCCCCTTGTGTGACGACTTTCTTTCTTTCCCTTACCCTCTCGTCCTGCCCCGGGGACGTATTGTACATAATTTCCTCCTTCCTTGCCGCCGCCGCGCCTCCTGCCGCTGCTGCCGCATCTCTTCCCTTGCCGCCGCCGTAGTTGTAGCTCTTAGCTCCTACCGCCGCCGCACCTCTTGCCGCCGCCTCTCCTCCTGCTGCCGCAACCGCACTCCCTCATGTCGTTTCCGCGCCACCTGCCGCCGCCGCCGCACCTCCTCTTCCACTGCTGCTGTGCCTCCTGCGGCAGCCACCGCTCTCCCCTCTTGCTGCCGCGCCTCCTGCCGCCGCCGCTCTTCCTTTTGCCGCCGCGCCTCCTGCCGCAGCCGCACCTCCTCTCGCCGCCGCGCCTTCTCTTGCCACTTTCCTTTTTCTTTTTATCTTATGTATTTAATTTTCTTTATCTCTTTTATTGTATTGTTTTGCTCTAGTGTAAGCGTCCGATCTCCTACCACTCTCATTGCGGAGGTGTATTAGAGAATATGTGATTAGGGTTTTAGTATAATTGGGCTTGACCCATTAGGGTTTCAGATTAGGGTTTATACCTTACCCTTGTAATCTATAAATAGTTTTCATAGTAATACATTATACCTAGGGGTTTTTATTATTGTTCACGTTTAATATATTAGATATCGCAAAACTATAAAACCTAGACCTTTTTATAAAAGTATTTGTCTAATAAAAGTATTTGTTAATACAATATTATAGTATTATTATTATTATAATTAAAAATAAGAATATGTAATAAGAGTGTGATTTTAATAGCATTGACCGCTAATCTTATCCAAAACCTCATGTGGCTGCTGTACACGTTATGATGTCTCACGAAGGTATGAAATTCCTAAATCTGCGACGGGAAAACCTTTTTATTTCATTAAACTTGTTTAATTTAAATATAACCAATTTAACAAATTAATGATCGATAACATATTTTGAGTTATTTTAGATTTAGGTAAAACAATACTTTTATTCAAATAGTTAGTTTTAATTAAAGATGCTAGTTTGAGTATGGATTGATTTACAAGAATGATAAATGCTAGATATTAGTATAAATATATTAAATAATTATAAACGTGAAAGTGATGAGATTTAAAAAAAAATCTAGTGTCAACATTTAACCTGGCGGTGAAATTGTCAACGCGAAAGGAGGGTATAGTAGACGTGACAATAAAACACGGTATCATAGTACGGATAAATGCGCGTGTACTTTTGTACGTAATATCAATAATTATTGTTACCATTAGAGACAATACTAAATAAAATATGATCAAGTCTTTATTAGTTATAACTATAATATAATAAAAAATTATAAAACTTAGAATTTATTTAAATATGATTTTTTAAAATATTATAAATATTAAATATGATATTATTAAATTATGCCGGACAAATACAATACTTTTAACATTTAATAAAGATATATATCACATTCTCTATAATAAAGTTAAATTTCATTTACCTTGTCTATGAAATAAAATATATAGGATCAAGATCAAGAAAGATGTGAGTTAAGGAGAGATGGAAGAGAGGAATTAGGAGTTTGACATGTGGCTTAGTTTGTTGGAGGGTGCTTTTGACAATTTGCATTTATTCTCTCTTTTCCCTATTTTTGTCGTCCACCGGGTTATGAACCATTTAACCCTAAAATGCTTCTGCCCAATCTAATTCCCAGATGAATAAATAATGGTTGTGCATCACTTTTTGGTAGAATTGTGAATAAATAATGGCCGTGCATCAATTTTTTGGTAGTATTTGTGAATCAATTTTGAAATAAATTTAGGTATAAGTATTCGTAAATGTATTTGTTTTGCTTCAATTTGTTCTTTTTGCTGGTGATTAAAATATATAATTTAAAATGTGTTCTTGATGTCTATGTTTATGGGTTAATACGATAGGTGCATCAAAAACGTGTTCTTTATCTATAATTCACTTTTTTCTTTTTGATGATTCACGTTTGTGCATCAAAAATATATTCATTCGTTCCTCCTGGCTTTTTAAGTAGTTTGGATTTGTAGGATGCAAAACGTGATATAAGGAGTTATGCAAATAATTAAATTACGATCATACCCATAACTACAAGTTTTTAATTAATTAATTTAAAAAAACCTATTTATTTTAACTACCACCCTCCAACAAACTAAGCCACATGTCAAACTTCAACAAATCAGCTACCCTTTGTTCAAATGGTTGCGACTCTTTCAATAATGGTGAAGGTCGGCGGTTCAGATCTCGCTATTGAGATCTAGTGACCTGTGGTGGCCGTAGTTCAGATCCGTGAGTGATGGTCGTGGTGGTTTAGTTCTGTGAGCAAGGGTCGTGGTGGTTTAGATCTGGTGGTGATCGCTCAATAATGGCGTAACGCTGATGGTCGTCGGTGGTCTTATGGTGAGAGTAAGAGAGAGCTTTGAGGGATAAATAGTGTGTGTTCAAAAGGGAGAGAGAGAGAAAGAAAGAGATCAGAGGTTATTGACCGGCAACTAGTAATGGATGTCGTCCGACAATGATGGTAGTTGTCCGTCGGTGATGATGCATGTCGGTGATGGCTTGTCCAGTGAGTGCACACACACGCACATAGAAATTTTGTTGGTGAGAGAATAATGAAAGAGATGGGTTGGTTTGTAGGTGGTGGATTTTTGTTTTTAGATATTCAAATATGAAAATTATGTTTAGTAATATGGGTAACAGTTATAATGATCATAATACCCTTTGATCAACGGTCAACTTTAATTGAAGTTAGTTTAAAGGACAAAAGTGAAACAACATGTCAACTATAAAAACCACATGAATAATGTATGTAATTAACTCCTGTTGTATCATCGAATGGAATTGCAGAGAATGGAATTACAGAGAAAGTGAATTAGTCTAGAGAAGGAGAATTGAATCTTTTGTTTAGTAGCACAAAGATTTCAGCAGAGAAATGTAACAGATAATCATTTCTCTTGTTTGGTAACACAGAGATTTCAAGAAAGAATTGTACCAAATTAATCATTTGCATTTTGTTTGTTTTCATAATAAACAGTCAATTTCGGTGTATTAACAATCTAATTTCATATATTTTAAATTCTAATGATGGTCAATTTAACAACACCAACACATAATTAGCTCATAAAAATATTTTTTAAGCTAAAAAAATGCAAAAAATGACATATATTAATCATTAAAAAGAATTGTCAATAATGTTAGATGATCTAAAAAACCCTTTCAACTATGGTCACATCCAAAAACATCATTACGACCTAAATCTAACAAAAAACCAATAATCACAAACATTCATCCCATGGAATCATCGGCATACGCTTCCACCATGGCTATTTTCTCCTCTTGTGTCAACCCAAAAAATAACCGTCCAAGAAGCGCATCCTTACCAATCACTTTAGTAGCTTTAAAATGCTTGTTCATAGTAATACCTGGTAAAACTTTTAGCTCGTCACTAACCTTCTCAAAAATTTCACGACCTTCCATGCTTTCTTTATTTTCTTTATTGAGATTTTCTCCTACAATCTCTTCAAATTTAACCAACACTTCCTATATCTCTTTGCAAGACTCCCGATACATGTCATCACCTTCTAAGCTTTTGCCTCTTTTACGTTTGCTGGTTGCAATATTAGTTGGTCCTTGATCAACTGTGGAACTTCTTTGTGTCTCCGGAATGACACCATCTTCTTCCCCAACACTACAAGAAAACAGGGCAATTGTGACGACGACAATTGTGACGACACGGGGCTTTTGTGACGACATGTGGTTGGGCGGGCCACATGTCGTCACAAAATCCACTCGTCTTCACAATTTCCGTCATCACAATTGCCTCTAAAAAAAATAGGCGGCTAATTTTCCCCCCTTTTATTTTCGTGTCGTCACAACTTATCCTTATCGTCACAGTAGGCGTCGTCACAATTTCCTATGAATTAAAAACCACAACTTATTCACTTTCCCCATTTCACTTCCCTCACTCCTACCCTCTCCGCCTCCTCCTGCCCTCTCCTCCTGCCCTCCTTCAATCGCTGCCGTCGAAACCACGTTGCCGCCGCAACCTCGCCGGTGCCGCACCCGCACGTTCCGCCGTCCGTTGTTCGCCTTCCGCCGGCCGCCGCCGCCGCTACACCCGTGAAAACCCTACATCGCAAAAGGTAAATCTACACCCTGTTTCTTGTTTGCTTCGAACTATGCCTTTTTGCTTCTTTGTTTCTGTGTGTATTACAGTGAACGTGTGTGTGTTCCGGTGAGTGTGTGTGTGTATGAGTCATGTGTGTGTGAATGTGTGTGAGTCCTGTTTGTGTGTGTTCCGGTGGGCGTGTTTATTCTGGTGAGTTAGAAAATTACGAACTAGGACAACAATCATTTATGTTGAATTTGATTTATTAAAGAGGTGAAGAATTAAATTTTATTTTCATTGTGATTTATTAAAGAGGTGAAGAATTACAAAAATTAAAGCATGGGAAAAGTGGAAAACAAGTTTGACTATAGAAGCCCATTCTCAAGCACTTATGCAGGGGAAAACTAATGATTCCACTTGGCTGCTTACTCATGGTTGAAAATTCATCCATGTTAAATTCAGATTTGTGTGATTTTTGGCAGTTGTGTATCTTATCCAAGTCAAGATTGGGAGAATTTGTCATTTTGACTTGTAAATGAGCTTATATATGTCATATGAGTATAAATGGGTCATATTGTATGGGTTATATTGGGTATGAATTTGTTATTTTTGACTTGTAAATGAGCTTATATGTGTCATATGAGTATAAATGGGTCATATTGTGTATGTATTAGTCATATTGGGTATGAATTGGTCATTTTGACTTGTAAATAAGTTTATAAATGCATATGAGTATGAATTGGTTATATTGAGTATGAATTGGTGATATTGACTATGAATTGGTCATATTTTGTATTAATGAGTCATTTTTACTTGTTATAAGTGTATATATGTTTATTTTGTTATAAGTGTATATATGTTTATTTTTAGCCGGATCCACTTCAAGCAATTTTCAATAACCGGAACTTCAGACAACAATTGTTTGCAATGGTTCAATCCGTTATAACCCAAAATAACAGCGCAGAGAACGAGAACGAGGAGGACGAGAACGATGAAAATGAAGAGTAGTTTGTATCTTTATTAATTAGTAGACGTGTTTGTACGTCTTAACAATGTATTAAAAATATTTGTACATATATTTGAATTTAGTACGTTATTAATGGTATTTAGTAGTTGCGGATTTATGAAAATTCCGTTTTTTTTAATTTTTTGGTTGAAATACTAAATATGCAGGTTTAATATTAATAAAATAAAAAAATGGAAAATTAAAATTTAATAAGTATTAGTGACGACACCATTTGTGACGACAAAAGGTAATAGTGACGACACGCAATTGTGACGACAGCAATTGTGACGACAAATAGGCAAATTGCGGCGAGGCAGTAGTGACGACTCAATAGTGACGACACGTCGTCACAAAAGGCTTTAGTGACGACATTTGGGGGTATTAGTGACGACACCCGTCGTCACTAAAACCCTATTTTCTTGTAGTGCAAGATCAGTTGCTTTACTACCCGTTGCTACGGGAGGAGGTCGCCTCTTGGATGAAGTCATTGCCGTTTCTTAGGGATGCGCGCAGGAACCACTCGAGTTTGCTTTCGTCGCTGGTGTGAATGAATGGCGAAGAGGTGTAACATCCTAAATCCGGGCCCTCGTGAGTATTCTATTTTTGCTTATATGTTTATTTTAAAAGCATATGTATATGGTGTCGTTAGATTCATTTTTAAATAAGGATTTCAAATATTATTTCGTTAGTAATTAGTTATTTGAGATCGATCGTTTATGTGATAAACTTTATATTTGAATGTAGCGTTTTAAATACTGTGTTTATGTGTGTACCTTATAATGGCAGAATTTAAGGGCCTTAAATAAGTCTTCATGCCTAAGTTAGTATTTTTAAGTGTGCGTATATCCAAGGTGTTTTGAGAGAGAACAACTACAAGAACTTGCCTACTTGAATTACTCATCTTTTGATTTTGAGTTCCATAATTCTAACTCAAGGTATATACATGATATTGATTAATTATAACATGATTTAGAGTTGATCAAATTTTGTAGAAATTATCATTTTCTTGTTATTGATAAAACTTGGAAATATAAGTTTATGAATTGATGATTTTAAAGTATGAAAAGTGAGGCATAAAAGTTCTTAACTTGGTATATGATAATTTTGATGTTCTTGGTGTATAGATGAATTAAAGTATGTTTTTGAAATGAATATTTAGAAATCGAAATCTGGAAATTTACCTGCTTGTTCCTATGTTCTTGATGTTTACATGGAGATATGGAGATATATAAATAAGAGTATTTAATTGAAGAAGATGATGATGTGGGTATTGGGTGAACAACCTTATATTCACTTTGACTTATTTGACATGTTTTGATATATATATATATATATATGTGTGTGTGTGTGTGTGTGTGTGTGTGTGTGTGTGTGTGTGTGTTGTTTAAGTCCTACGCTCGAATGGTAAGACCAAAAGAGAAGGGAAGCTCGAAAGAAGTGTTGTGTATGTGGTTTGTTGTGTTTGGTTCAAGATTGAATGTTTGTGTAGTGGCATGAATTCGAATGGAAAGGGAAAGGTGGCAACAAGCTCAAAGGGTGTGTGTGTAGGTGTTTTAGTTCAAGTTTGACTAGTGGGATTGAAGGGAGAAGCTCGAATGAGGAGAGAGAGTAGGATGCTCGAATGGAAGCAAAAGGTGGTGTAGCCCAAATTCGAATGTATGTGTGAGTGCATGAGTTCAAATGGCATGGATTGCAGGAGGTATCATATTCGAATGAGGAGGGGGGTTACATGCTCGAATGAGATGAAGTTAGTGTGTGGTTCGAATGAGGCCACGCTTTAAGGCAGCTCAGTAGCTGGTTCGAGTTCGAAAGCCCATTCGGTTAGGCCCAATTGGAAGTGCAGCCCGACGCGGCGCGTCAAGGGCTGGGATCGCGACATGTTTTCATGTTTTGATGTTTAGGTCTTCGTTTGCTATTTGTTTTCGATGCATACTACATCTATTTGATATATATGAGGTGAACTTGATGATTAATAATTATTAGTGATTATTGAGGATATATATATATGAACCGAGAACTGATTCGTATGTTATTGTGTTCTCAGGGATATCAAAGGCTTAGTGATTTAGTTAACTGAGTGGATTAGTATGAGAACGAGGTGAGTGGACCTAACTCACGAGTGGTATTGGTTATATCTGTTGTGGTTGCTTGGATTCGTTTGATTAACGCTTTGATAGACTGTTTAGTCTAATGTTGATGGTGGTTTGTCTGGCTTTGTGTTGACTGCTCGATCGAGTCCAAAATATGTGCATAAGGCATGATATTGTGTGCATGATGTCGATGATAGAGGTCAGCTATCGTGGTTTCGGGCTGGGCTAGTTTGCTTTTGGTTGTATAGTTCTAGACTCTCTGATGCATTTGTTGCAATGGAGGGGATTTAACTGTGCCAAGTAGCAGATGACTACCGATAGTAGGGGTGGCAATCGTGTCGTGTTCGGGTTGGCGGGTCGCGGGTTGGCGGGTCAGTGGGTCGTGACCCGAACACGGCCCGTATAATTATTCGTGTCAAGATGCATGACACGACCCGTATAAGTTGAAACACGACACGACCCATGTAACCCGTTTAAATATACGGGTTGGCGGGTTCACGGGTCATTAACGGGTTGGCGGGTCATTAATTGGTTGGCGAGTCAGTGGGTCTAGTTTTACTAATTTTGTCCCTTGTTTGCCAAAATACAAATTTTAAATGCAAATTATTTAATAAAGTTCAACCCTACCTAAGAACAAAAGAAGACAATAGCATTAAATGGCGAATGAATAAAAGGAGACAATAAAATTATTTTTTATTAGGTTTAGGATGACTAAGGAATAAGATAACAGCTCAAAAACCAAATAGGAAATATGAAATATATAAGAATAAATAGAAAATAAAAAATATCAAAAATATATATACGGGTTGACGGGTCGACCCGCGAACCAGCAAGCCAACCCGAACACGATCCGTTTATTTATACGGGTTGGCCGGTCAACCCGAAAATGACCCGAACCCGTTTATGCTCAACCCAAACCCATTTATTTGTGTGTCAGGTTCGTGTCGGGTTTCGTGTGGTAATTGCCACCCCTAATCGATAGACCTATGCTTTGGCCGGCATTTGGTTGCAGGTTATGCAGAGCCGCCGGTCCTCTGATTTGTATGGCGCCTCGCTCTTGCGTAGTCCTTGTGGTTCATGTTTCTGTTGTGATCGTTGTGGTTATGCTAATTGCTATTTTTTTTTTTTTGAAATGCTCATAAATCACTTCTATTAAATGTCCAAACTCATTACATGACATAATCCATATCATACTATCAAACACATATTCCAGTACATAACCTTATTCTAACTTGCAAACTACCCATCCAAATCTCCTCACAACCATGAGACTTCATCCATTTTAAAAGATCCTCACCTACCCACATCAATAAAGGCTTTTACCACCTACGTTGCACAAAGTAAAAACACATTTACGTCGCCTCACATTTTAACACATGATGGTACAACAAACCTTGCACTAGGTACCATCCCCATACTTTATAAAACACAGCTTGAAGCATTATTCCTTGTTGTTCTTGATTTTCTTCCATGGCTACTCGCAAGTACTCGCCAACAGAATGCAGTACTCAATGCTAAAATTGGGTTATCCATGGTCTCACTTCATCATTTCATCACTTCATCTTGGATGGTAAGAGGTACAATATGCTTTAACTCGCCATTTTCGTTGATTATACTTTCACTTGTATCATTACTACATGATCATGACAATAAGAAACGGCACACATTGCCCAAATTTTGCAATTTTTTCCTCCTGCATACATTATGTAGCTAAAATGCTGCCCATATTTTGGCAACCCTCAAAATATTAACCCAACCCCAACCCTTCCCATTAACCCACCAAAGACGCTTATTCAAGGCACTAAGATTGAAACATCGATGCTTTATATCAGCAGAATAGCCGCCATCTCGCAACATCCTGGACATCTAACACACATTATTACCACTCGATAGCGTTCGTAGTCTAAAAGAAGCATAGACAATGAAGCTATCGCAAAAGACTCCGGGGCTCAAAGGGGTTCTTATAGCACACTCTGTGATTGAAAAAGGTAGAACTGTCAATAGTTCATGACCTTACCCCCTCTAATATCATAAACACCACAGAAACTCGCTCTTTCTCCGAGCAAAAACTACTAAGGCAATAATACTCAGGGGCTCAAAGGTTATATAACAACATAACGTAAACCCGTCTCAACCACCAGATGATCCCACAGCCCCCCTTGTTACGTCCAGCCCTATGTTTGGCTCCCCTTCTTCTGCGTGCCACTAGACCAGCCAGAATACAACAGTCCATCCCCACCCAAATTCAAAGTAACACCATATGTTGCCAATTGCGACATTGCAAACGTTTAATACCGACTTGGTCAAAGCCACTAACCCCACCCCAGCCCACCCAGATACCCAGAATCACGCCAACTGATTAGTACCCCTACCCTCATGCTTGTCGAAACATAAGATGAAGCCCATCTAGCACCCCGATGATGAATAACTACACACACACACACACACACATACACGCACCCACCCACCAAAACAAATACCCCACACTGAGACGCTAGACTGCCCTCCCATCTGTTAATACGTCTCATAACATTGCCCAACACACACATTTGTGACTTACTCATAGTCAACCCAGCAGTGTTTACACGCACACAGCTTGACTACCCCGATGATGATTAATACGACTTAGAACAAGTTTCCAACGCACACATTTGTGACTTACTCATAACCAACCCAATAGTGTTTATACACACACAAACTTGACTACCCCGATGATGAATAATATGATTCAAAACAGTGCCCATCACACGCAATTGTGACTTATTCATAATCAACCCAACAGTGTTTACACGCTCGCTATCTTTATTGCTCGGATGATGTATAATACGACTCAGAACAGTGCCCAACACCCACATTTGTGACTTACTCATAATCAACCCAACACTTAAACCCTAATTGATGTTTCTGGCTTGATTTCCATTCACTTAGCTTTGTGCTAATTCCCCACCCTAACTCTTTGTTGCGGGTTTTTGGTGAGTTACGGGTAGGTGTTTGTTTGTATTGGTAAAGTTTGACCATCGCTCTGATATTATGTTTTTGAAAAGATCAGCCAACTTTGTGAACTCTTTTGTAACACGAAACAAGATACTGTGTTGTTGTACAGTATTATTATAGTTTGTGGGTGTTGCTATCTTTACTATTTTATTTTGCAATGCTTCCATTGTGATTTAAGAAAAAAATGGCTTGAGTTTTGCGGTGTTACAAGAGGGGACGATGATCGGCCGCCGAAGGAGAGAACTAACGTAGGGCAGGAAGTTGTCGATAGAAGGGCTGCGTTGCGTAGGGGTGAGATCGGTTCAAAAACCGAACCAGACCGGAAAATACCGGACCGGACCAAAACCCAAAATGTAGAGAAAGCTAGGACCAAAGACCGGACCGACTAGTCCCGGTCTGGACCGGTCTAGGTCCGGTTCGTCGGTTTTTTCGGTCCTTTAGTTATTTTATACATTGTAACAAACAAAACCGGCCGGACCGGACCGGACCGAAACCCGAAATCTATAAAAAACAAGGACCGAAGACCGGACCGACCAGGCCCGATCCTGACCGGTTTCGGTCCGGTGCGGTCCGGTTCGTCGGTTTTTTCGGTCTACCGGGTCCCATGCTCACCCCTAGCGTTGCGTCTGAAGGGTATACATGAAGCGACGATAGAAACGGGATTTCTCTGTGTTTTTTTTTTCTTTCGAGATTTCAAATTTGATTTCTCTCCGATTCTCCTGCTAAGATAGGAAAACAAAATAGAGACTTGGAATTATTGTATTTCTCATTTTCTAATTCTCCAATGCAACCAAACAAGAGATTTAATCTCTAGTTCTATTTCTCTACCTATAATTCTTCTTATCAAACGTACCCTTAAAGATAAATAGATGATCAAATGTTACATGATCTTTATCACATGTAAAGTTGGTTGGTAGGTAGCTAAGAGTGACGAGAGTTGTTATATTTTACCATTTTCATGTTTTATTATATCAGCCACATTCATTTCTATTCTTCCATCCTTCAAATCATGATAATGGTGAGCTTTTTTTCATTAAACAAATACATTTAGATCATATGAAAAATTATATTAATTAAAATATGAAAAGAAAATCTAAAATATAATTTAATATACTAGATAACATTACTTAAGAAATACAACCAAGTAAAATAACATTAAAAACATAAAAATACAACTAAAGAATCTACTACACATAAAAACATTACACGGCTAAATAAAAATAAACAATGTTTTGTTTGTCAAACTTATACATAAAACGTATTTTTCGGTGGACCTGAAGCTACACTATACCAACCACATCCAAGCATATATATATAATATACTTGAGATAATGTAATCGTTTACTGCCGTGGCTTACAAATAATTGAGATACTTTTCTCAAACTCAATTAAATCTTGTCTTCGATCAACTCCTATTGTTGTTTTCGTACTTCTGTTATATGTTATGAGATGGCGTTTTTCTTTTTTTTTTTCTTTTTGATACTTCAACAGTCATTGGTATGGTGCTAAAAAGAGTGTAGAAACTTTAAGATTTCTTTCTCCCGTTCTTCTTTAGCCTTTGAATTGTTCTTAAATACACTACAAGAAACATGTCAATTATCCACACTTTTTTTATCAATAATAATACACTTAAAATCGCGGATAATTATGATCAAGCATGGATTAATTAGGTGTTACTAATTTCTACCAAATCGTGACATTTGAAAGTGTGAAATTTGGAGTCAAAAATCACATTTATTAGTGTGGACAAGTTATTTAAAATTTCACACTTCTAAGCGTGAAAAATTTAAAAATAATTCTAGAGTTACAAAAGTCCACCCTTTTTAGTGTGAACTTTTATAATCATCTATTTTTTACTAAATTTACACATTTAAAAGCGTGGACTTTTAATATCAAATATACACGTCTATAAGTGTTAAGTTTTTTCTTTTTCTAGCAAATATACTATCTTTCACAATTGTAAGTGTGACAATGCTTAAAAAATTTACACGCTTTTTATGAAGCGTGGATAAATGACATTTTTTGTAGTGATATATACATGTTTAACAACTTAAGAATCATATATAGAAAACGTATTTGAATAAACATGCATGAACTTACAAATAAAGATAATTTTTTAGTGTAAGTGGTGTGTTCAAATGAGTTATAGTATGCTTTTTATAGAACAAGTCACAAGAGGACAAAAGTTGGTCTGCTATGCCGATGGCAGCAGCCGGCCTGTAATCGTGGGAGCCCAACTCAGTTCAACTTTTGACTTTTGAAATTTGAACATTTTATGTTGTCTCGTCCTTCTGTTTATTAGTATTTTTCAGCAAGCAAACCATTAAAATAATGCATCTATGTGTATTATATACTAGGTATTGTGAGAGACAATTTTGAAATTTAAATCTTGAGATATATCAAAATATTAGGTTTCGTAAAACTTTATCATAAGTGACGAGACATAAACTTTCATTGAAAGATTGTGTGGAATTCTTTCCACCGGAAAGATTTTTCTTACCATCATCTTTTATAAGATGTTATCTTTTCTTTTATAACACAATTAGTTTTATAAAATTTGTTTGTCCAATAAATTTTATTTCAAGATATTTATTTGGGTTATATCTTTTGATTATTTGAAAAGAAGTTGTTTGAAATTTTGAGCAGAAACGGTCGTGAGTTTGAATTTGCAGTGAGATTGAGGTTCAATGTTGCCCACATCGGTGGCCACCTCTTGCACATTTCTCCTTTGGCATCTTTTGGGGAAATTTTATGGAGCTTTAAGTGTTGGAGTTTGTAGTTTTAGAAAATAAGTTTTCTTACTTCTGTTTGGTTGTATAAGTTATAGCTTTTATTTTTAAAGAATTAAGAAAATAAAAGCTTTAAAATAAAAAAGCTAACTTAAGTAGCTTTTGGGAGATGTTAGGAGCTTTTAGAACCCAAATGATATATACAATCCTTGGTTAATTTTGTTTCTATTTAAATGTTTATTTGTGTGTTTTTTTATGTCTTTTTACATTTTAAGCTACAGCTACAACTACTTTATCAAACACTTTCATACAAATAAAGTTCCAGCTTTCAACTCTTAATTAAAGCCACAACTCCAACTCGTAAAAGCTTCAGTCTCAGCTTCAACTCCAACTTCAGCTTTCAGCTATAATGCCAAACATACTCATATTAGCGTGACTCAACACTCATCGCTTGAAGAATTGATTAGCGGCTTGAAAAACGGTGATAGTGCGAGAAAAAAGGAAAATTTTGGAGGCTACTACTGGAACTTTGCTTTGGGTAATCCTGAAAGAAGTTGGTGTTCAATTGAACAGGGTTCGTCGCTTCGCTAGTTTTCGATGATATTCGGCTACTTTGTTTACATGAATGAAATTTAAATCTATCTGTAAATCTTCAGTTTGGTCCATCTTGTGTTGTAAATCTGTTTTCCAATTGTAAAACTCTCTTGTCTCTAGTATCTTGCTAGAGCTTTAAATTTAAGATATATCGTTTGCTAAGAGTAGGTGATGGCTACGTCAAAGCTCTCTTCTAGTATGCTTATTTTAATGTTAAAAAAACTAAACAAACATAAAAACACCATACATAGTTATAGGAAAATTATACTTCTTTTAAGTATACCCTCCTACTTCATCTTTTATTCATTAAAAGATGATATTAAGACTCTATTATATTTCTTTTATTCATTTGGGTCGTAATGCTTGGGTTATGGCAATGTCGAAACTCTATATCTTACATATCCTTTTTCTGCCGTTCAAAAAGAGAATTCATTAATTTCTTCTCTTATCTCCTCTATTGATTTTGTCACTTATCTTCTAGTAAGTAAGAAAAAAAGAAGAATATTTTATAAACATATATGAAAACTATATGTATAATTAAATATAGAAAAATGATAAATACTTATACTATTTGTCATACTTTATCCTTTTACTCGTATATATGATATTTTTAATTTATTAATTTTCTTTTCTAATTTCTTCTATCAATTTTAATGCTTATGCTAGTTTATAGGTAAAAGGTTAGGTAAATAAAAAGATAAAACATTCACTTGAATATATTGCTAACATATTTGACATTTTCCAAATTATATTGCAATCTGAATTGGCACGTCTTTCAAAACAGATGCTATCCATATTCTCTTTATATAATTAAATAAATATGGGTGTCTTTTTCTGCTTCATCAATTTATATAATTCTACTTTTTTATCATATATACTTTATTAAACTGGGGGATAATGAAAGTATGATTATTGTAATAAAAAAAATAAGTTTCACATGTTTAAACTTTGATTAAAACTAATATCTATCTATGGTTTACTCCCCGGGATGGCAAAAGGACCCGAACCCGATGAGAAAAACTCGAAACCCAAATTAAACAGGGCGGGGCGAGGCGGGGCGGGGTTATCGGGGATTGGGGCGGGGAACGGGGCATTAACGGGGATTATTTCAGGTATCGGGGCAGTGACTGGGGATATCTTGCCTCGCCCCGCCCCGTCCCGCCCCGCCCCGATTATATATTATATTTTTAATTTATATTATATAATATTATATATCATAGTCATACAACTGTACCTTTTAATATATTAGGGTGGTGTTGTGCTACAATATTATCAATTATCTATGGTTTTTTGTTGTGTGGTTGCTACAATTTTAGTAATTTAGTATTTTAGTATGAACTTATGGGTTTAATATTTGAATTTGGTTACGGACACGCTTGTAATTTTAGGTATGGTTTGCTTGTATTGTATGTTATGGATTAGTTATCATTTTGAGCCGAAAAGGTCATTTTTTAGTTATATTTTCATGTCTGTATTTTGTATTTTTGTGGATGCATGTGCAGTTTTCGTGGAAAAAACGGGGAACAGGGTAAGCGGTAGCCCAAATGGGGCACCCCGATAAGCTCCTCGATGGGGAACGGGGCGGGGAACGGGGTAAGCAGTAGCCCCGATGGGGCACCCCGATAAGCTACCCGACGGGGAACGGGGCGGGGACGGGGCACATATTCCTTATCGGGTTCGGGGACGTGGATTGCCTGCCCCGCCCCAAACCCGCCAGAGGCCTATGATCTTTATTCATATGAAACCATTTCTCGACTAGTTGAAGGTAAACTCAACTTGCCCTTATCTTTTGAGCGAGATGGAAAAAGGCCTATGATCTTTATTCACTAAGATGAAACCTTGCCCTTACAAATGTAGAGTAAATAATACATTTCCTAACTTTTGTGAAATTGAATTATAATTTGTGTTGGTGTCTGTCCACTGACACACGTAGGCAAGTATCACTGCTGATGAAATACGGGCCTACTGAGTCACACGCAAAGTTTCAATCCCGACAGCCTAAAACAAGAGAATTAGGTAAGAAGGGTCAAAATTAGTTTGACGAAGCACAAGTCAAGTAATTGAAGAGCTTACCCCATACTAAGTCCGCACTTGAATTATAAGTAAGAAACATTAAAAGGACATTTGATATATGCGTTTTTATACATGTTTTACATGTTAGAATACCCCGTACTTAGCCCAAATACAAGGTGAATACTTCTAATATGGATCTAATATGTTTAACATTCACCATGCAGGTTACAAGGAGCTTTAAGCAAGATAAATGGGCAAAACAAGGAAAGAATTGAAGAAAATAGAAGAATAGTGAAAAATGCTCTCTACGGCCGTAGGGATTATATCCTACGGCCGTAGGAAGCCCTCTTCTAGAATCCATCATTGCCTGCCAGATCTTGCGTGTCCCGGACAAATGGTTTAACGTGGCGTGTGTAGAAAATTCAGTCATGATTTCCTACGGCCGTAGTAGCTTATTCCTACGGCCGTAGGAAGCTCACTTACAGCAGATTAAATTCAGAATTCTGCCATTTTGCAAGGGTGACCATTTTCACCTCCACTCCGGAAAAACACTTCCATAGACCCTCTCTAAATATCCTAACACTCCAGGGGACTTCTCTTGGTGATTCTAAGGAGGAGAGCTTGGATCTTGAAGGCTTGGAACAACATTTGGAGCTTGGATTCATTAGTTATATCATTGCTAGCTTGGGTATACTCTTTCCATTTATTATATCAATCATGTACCCATGTGTTCCAGATGTTGTAATGTTACTATTATTGTATATGGATAACTAAACTCATTTCACTTGGGCCAAGATGATTCTTGGCTAAGTTATGGCAATATATTTGACTTTTATGATGACTTGATTCATATATGCATGTTAAATCTTGAATACAAATGTGTTTTATCAACTTAGTATGTTTAATCTAACCATGTTCATGTGTGACAATGTGTATATGATAACTCATTCATGTTTTAACATATGAATATTCAAGAATGATGGTTGATTTTATTAATTCCATGTTGAGTTTGTTATTAGAAATGATACATCTTGCATGGTTGTCATTAGATGTCATTTTTGGAATATGATTTGAATCATTTCAGGTTCATCCATTATTGGTTATGTTAATCATATGTTGGTTTTATGCATGCCTTATGATTATAGATGAAAATCTTGTTATTTGGTGTATTTATGGGTTAAACATGCTACTAATGATTAAAGGATTCACAAAGATGTTTGTTGGTATGTTTAGATGGTGAAATGAACTCACATGTATGCCTTTGTTATGCTTGTCTTAGTGTTCAATGTGCATATCACATGATTCATGTTTTAAGAAGTGTTGGCTATACTAGAAATGGTAGGTTTAACATGTTCATATCTTTAGAAATCATGTGACTAAACATTAAGAATCCCTTAATTGTGAGGTTTGAGTTTAGATGAGTTTATGACCCCATTGTACCAGTTTACATGTGTTTATGATCTGAGATTAAAGTCTAGATTGTAATTTGTTGTTGAATGCCTTTATGTTAGATTTGAATGTTCTGTCGGATGGGTCCCTACGGCCGTAGGAAGAAATCCCTACAACCGTAGGACTATCCAGACTGCTACGACCGTAGTAAATAATTACTACGGCCGTAGGAGCCATTTTCACCACCAGTGTGCTGTTTTTGCTTGTTTTAACTAATTTAACCACTTTAACACCTTTTTGGGTTCTGAGGACTACTGGATATGTCATTTGAAAAGATGTATGTCTTTGTAGTGTGATTTGGACGTGATCTGGTGGATCTGTAGTTAAATCCTTATATGCCGTTGCTTGCCTGATTATGTTTAATTGCTAAGTCTGAGTCTTGATAACTCGAGTGAAGATTTGTGCATGATAATATGGTTTTGTCAAGTATTAGAACAGCTTGCTATGCACTTAAACTATTCAAGTCCCCATATTATGTTTTGTATTGTGTCATTGCCATGACTAGTCTCGATGATTCGAAAGCCTGAGTGAATCTGTTATCCTGTCTGTTTGCCTTCAGTGTTAATCTGTTTTAGTTGTTGTATTTCCTGTTTAATTTAGTTCATTCTGTCACTTGCTTATTAATCCTGCTGATCAAACAACAATGAGACTTAAGTATTGGTAGCTTCCTGTCCTGGTGGAACGACATCCGGTCTTACCGAGTCTATACTACTATTGACCAGGTTATACTTGCCTGAGTCGTGTGTAGTATCTGCTTAGTAACATCGTTTTTATAAATTTAAAACGAGGTTGTGTTCCAAGATTTTATAACCAGAAAAACAAGTAGTCCTAGTACACACCAACATTACACAACTAATACACAATTAAAAATAAAAATAGTTATGTTAAGATCATTTTACATTAACCATCAAATTTACAATGAAACAAAGCCCAAAACATTTTTCAGATTAACTATTATTGAGATTGCTTATTTTGTTGCATAAGTTTATTCAGATTAACTTTCTTGAAATACATTTTGAGACTAAATAATTAATTTTATTTTATTCAGATTAACTTTCTTGAAATTCATTTTGGGTCTTATTTTTGGGGTTTGTTCTTTGTAGTTTGTACTTTGTAGTCTTGTACCAGTGCGGACCGTGTCTAGATAAAGTTTTAAGAAGCGCAAAAAGGCCCACTTTTACGGTCTAAATTCAATTCAACCAGGGATTTCTCACTGGGCCTCGGGCCCATTCTACGTACAAACTCCGAAACTCGCATCATTTATTTAATTTGTAATAATTTAAAAAAACATTATTAAAAAAAATACAAAAACCCAATGTCATGCCACTCAGATCTATCATATGGTATAAAAAATTTAATATATTTAACTAATAATTATGATCAACCATACAATACATAGATGTGTATGGTCGAGTTGGTGTTATTATTACTTCTAGGATTAGGTAAATGACATTTTTCCTATATTCAACCCTTGAACATGCTCTGTGCATCAATATTGTGCAATCGTCAATAACTTTGGAAAGATCATTGAAACTCCATGGAATTTATGTCAATTTGGGTAGAAGTAGAGCAGAAATTTGAACTAGGTTAACTTGTGAAATTTGTGAACTTATAATTTAATTAATAAACGTTTTTCGATAATTATGTTATGTTATGATTAATTACTTGTTAAATATTTAATTTTTTTTTAATTTTGTATATACATACGAGTCATTCAACTAATTTTTTAACAGACTAACATATATCAAATTGATTATATAATCCTAACTCTTAATTTAATAAAATAAGTTTAGTTGATTAATCTTGACTATCCATTTGATTAAAATTGGAATTTCAATTTTGACTTTTCTTTATCAAAATTGAATTAAATTATTAGAAGAATGGCATATATTCCTTTCTTAAACATTAAAATATTATAGTTGTTTACTCAAATTTACAAATATTATATTTATCATTTATAACATTTCAAAATATCATACTTAAATAAAGCTTTAATTTTATCATTGTAATTAGTTTGCATTCATCTATATTTCTTTTTAGTTGAAACCAATAAAGAGTCGACTTTTGTTGTGCTAATTGTAACAATATTAATCGATGACTTGTACAAGAACTACAATCATGTCTCTTCATATAATGATATCACGTTTTAACCGTCACGTCGACGCTCAACCTCGCGTCGATGCTTTCACCGTTGACCTAGGTGTTGACACAGTTTGTTACCATTTTTTAAAATTCTCATTTTTTGTGTTTTATAATTATTTAATATTGTTTTATGGTTTAATAATTATCGTTTTTAAAACTCAACCCATATATCACGCGGGTATATAATTTAGTAAATATTATAAGTTAAATTGTCTTTACTTGATAATAAATTTGTAATAATATTAAAACAAAATAAATCTATGAAAACATATCGAAGTAGATACTAACGTAATAACTAGTTAAAAGCGGTCGTTTCAAGATCAAAATCATATATATTAAATAATACTTATATTATCAAAATAATCATCACATGAAGATGCACCAAGACGTAATTAATCTTTCTTGTAAAATGTGTTTACAAAAGATGTTTTTAAATATAACAAGTTGCAGTAAAATATATGAATGTTAATAATATCTTTGAGGTCATGAGCATATCAAGTATTTTTAACATTAATTTGCTTCTTTCTACAATTTTCCCATTTCGGGTATATATTTGTCGTTTAATTTAGTTTGCTACACGATTTTCTATTTCTGATGTTATTGCTTCAACTAAAAACAATCTTATGTTTTTTTAGCTCTACTTCTGAATTATTGGTAGCTTAATTTTAAACAATAACATTGACACAAATTAGATAAAATGCTTTGTAGTACAATATATATATAATGTTGTATTCTAATTGTTTATTGTTGGCCCAAAACCCTGTAAAGCCTAAATTTAAAAGTACAAAATAAATAAAGTTTCAATATTAATTGAGGTAATGACTATTATTAAAAGAAATTTCTATAGGTTAAATTGGTAAAGATGTTAAAACTAAGTTGGAAGCAATAGTTGTTTTAATGCTGAGATAATGAATTATTTTAAAATGATTACAACACACAAGTCGTGGAAATATTTCTTGAAAGACATGTTAGAGTGTTTATGGGATTTAGTTAAATAATGCAACTCGGGCTTAAACATTTTGAGTTCCTAGGATTCCTCGTACATTACATATTCTTGGACATCAAGGCAAGAGTGTCGGATTGTTTAAGGTTTTATTTTCTTTTAAAGTATGAAGAATTTACCCATATCTCATAAAATATTATAAAGTACTGAGTTGATTCGAATCTTAAAAATAAAAAAAACAATAAAAAGTATCGAGTTTGTTCGAACCTTAAAAGGAAAGAAAAGAAGTCGGGATTGGCAAGTGAGGGGACTATGTCAAATGATGGTCCAACCTTGGTACGACGGTCTAATATCTGGAATGTTTTTAACTCTTGGCTGTATCTTTTAATTTTGGTGGTTGTCTGTATTTTGGTTTCATACTTTGGTTTTGTTCCCTGTGCACTGTATTATTACTCAGTCCCTTGCTGGGCTTTTGGCTTTGGTGGAATATCATATCGTTGTTCATGGGGATGGTGGTGACAATATCGAAGCTCCCCTCTTGAATAACTCGTTTTGTTGTAAAAAAAACGTTATCAAATATATTCATAAATCACTTATATAGTCTAAATTTGGCACAACAAATGTTAAATGATGTTTTGGACCGTACACATATAAGAGGTACAACTTGAGATATTCAACTTTCTATTCAAACACACTTAATTACTCGCTCTAACCTACTCTTGAATGCTTCATTCCTCACTTTTACCAACTTTTGCACACTTCTAAGTTTTCATACATTAGAAGAAAGATAAAATATATATTAGTAACAGTAAGTTATATGTGTTGAGTATATTCATTGTATTATTTGAAAGAGAAGTTTAGGGTTAGAGAGTGTGATGGTCATGCCGAAACATTTTTCTAGCGTAACTTCTTATCGTTCAAAAAAAAAAATTTGAGAGAGAAGTGATCTGAATATAGATCCTTGAGAAGTTTGTACATAATTACTTTCACTAATGACAAGTATTAAAAAACATTTCCATCCAAGTGGCAAAAAAGAATCTTTTGTATTTTTCAAGAAAGAAGCTTGGTGAAAATAATAATCAGTGGATTCAGGGCCGTCTTAAACATTTTCAGGGTCCGGGGCAAAACTGAAAAATAGGCCCCTAAAAATAATAAAACAAACTAAATATATAAAAAAACACTGGATAAAAAAATTATAATTGTTTTAATTTTTAAATTATTTATAAATTTATTCATCAACCCTAGTTAAGATCGTTTTAGGTAGGGGTACAAATGAACCGAATGAACATGAATAGTGCTTGTTCATGTTTGTTTGTTTAAATTTAGCCGAACAAATAAATGAACATGAACTGATAAACGAACGGAAATATGTTTTCTTGTTAGTCCATTTAACTTTAACTAAACAAACAAACGAACACGAACGATAAACGAACGAGCTTTTGTGTCCAACTGTTCAAAAGATTGGTTAGTTTGTGAACATTTTTATTCATTCATTTAATCGATAAACAAACGTAAACGAAAAAACACACACTATAATGCAAATCCAATATTATTTTCACATACACATTATATATATATATATATACATATATATATATATATATATATATATATATATATATATATATATATATATATATATATATATATGTGTGTGTGTGTGTGTGTGTGTGTGTGTGTGCGTGTGTGTGTGTGTGTGTGTGTGTGTGTGTGTGTGCGACTAGGATTGAGTCTTTCATTCTCAATTTATTTAAAGTTCTTATTTGAACCCCCCACTATATATACATGTATGTAAGACATTATACTAACCGTGGGCCCCAAGTAGCCATGGGCCCTGGGCGGTTGCCCGGGTAGCCTGGTCCTTAAGACGGCCCTGAGTGGATTATGGTAACTTTAATTAGTTTATACGTAGCTACTTGAACATATATACATTCTTTTCTCTAACTCTAACCTCCTTGTAGTCGGACTTATCAACTCGACGATGATATGATGAGCTCGTCGTCTTTTCATGTGCCATTGTGAGAGTAGGGGATTTCTCATCAACTGATGTTATTCTCTTGCTCGTCAATGACACACACACACACATAACAACAACAATAACAACAACCATAAAACTTTGTTAAAATATACTAACTCTACAAAGTGAAAACATGTCTATCTCTCGAAACCTAATGTGACGCTATATGACGTAAAAAAGATAGAAAGAAATCTTTAATAGATTATCTTAATTTTTACTTTTAATAGGAGAAATTAAAAAAAACAAATTAAGGAAGTGATATTTCTTTAAAATTGACACAGTTTCGAAATTAGGGGGCCACATCAATTATGAGTGCAAATATTTGCCACGACTTAAACAATGAAGAAAATAGTGGTTGAAACAGACTTGAGATCTCCATGACCCAATCCCATTCACAAATCTCATTGCAACCACATCTCTTTCTTTCTACTTCTTATCTTTCTCATATTTTCTTTTCTTTTTTTAATATTATTTAATTTTTAAAAATATCTATATTATATTTTCAAAATATACATATTAGTTTATTTTCCTAGACAAGGTTTCGCCATCACATATCATGCGATTCGTTGCATAAGTGGTGAAGTTGATGGTGTGAAAGTTATAACAAAACCTAATCTAACTTTAATCAAATGAGTTTGAGCTCAAAATAAACTCTAATAACTCGATAAATACTCGACTCGTTTACAATCACATCTATACTCTATCCTCCCAAGTTCAATTTGAATACATACCCATCACCAATTATATATATAATACTTATATACATCTATTTAATTAATGTTTTAAGAATAAAAAAGAAGAAGTTGCCATTAAGCTAGTTAACAATAAAGAAAAGAAAAAAAGAGAGAGAGAGAATGATACAAGTGGCCAAAGACAAAGGGATGGATGAGGAGTGTGGATAAAACGTGGCTAAAATCCTCCAATCAGAAGCCACTGGAATCCCTTCCCTTCTCTCTATTTCATCGCCATTTGCACAAAACCCATCTTCAATTCCCTTCCTTTCGTCCTTCCCTGGTTAGGGTTTCCGTAACACCATTGAAAAGTTTCGAGCTTTCCCTTTAACCAGTTATGGCTGTATCCAGTGCTTTTGCTGGCGTGAAGCTTGAATCGCTCTTTCTCGGCAATGCTACTCCTACACCTGCTTCTTCTTCCTCACCTCCCCCAACTTCCCATTTTCAATCGGGTGGGTTTTCCTCTAAACCTCGAAAATCCCTAATTCATAGAGGAAATCTTAGGTGCGAATCAACTGCTTCCTCCGATGTTGTCGTTGAGAATTCATCAGGAAATGCTTCCAGCCTCTCTGCTCTCGAACAGCTTAAAACCTCTGCAGCTGATCGTAAGTTTTCAATTTTCTCCAATTTCTATACAAATTCACCTTATTCCACGTAAAAAGAACTACATTCTCATGTTTGGTATCATGGCTATTGCTTCCAAATGCAAAATTGATATGGATATAGACGTTTTTTTAGTGTATATGCAACAGTATTATTGTATAGTTACACTTGTAGTTTCCCATTTTTGCACACATACATGCATATTTTGTTATATATATATATATATATATATATATATATATATATATATATATATATATATACACACACACACAAATAAGCATTTAGAGGTGAAGAGACATATATCTAGTAAAAGTTGAATGAATTTGCGCATTGAGATTAGCAGCATATACCAAAGGAACATTGACATTGAATTAAGGAAACTTGAATTACCAGTTCAATAGTTATATAGCATCAGCTAATCATTAAAGGAGCCACACATCGATATCTATTAATATTAACACTAAGAACAGAAACCATCTGTGCTCGACTAAAATCACTTATGGAATCATCAACCAAAAACAAAAGAGACGCAAGGTGAACACATGAAGAAACAAGGAAGTGAAAAGACTCCGTGTAATAATGGTTTCATTCTTTTTAAATAATACAATTCATTCATTCTTGACTATCCCGCTGTAGCGGGATTGGGTATTGTTGTTGTTGTTGTTGTATTCATTCTTGCCTATGCTGCAATCAGGGTACACAAAGGAAAAGAGTAGCATAATTGTTATTGGTCTTAGTATCCACACCTGTCCAGTAGAAATGCGTGAAAAGCTTGCAATCCCTGAAGCAGAATGGCCGAGAGCAATCAAGGAGTTATGTGCTCTAAACCACATAGAGGAAGCTGCTGTTCTGTCAACATGCAACCGTATGGAGATCTATGTTGTAGCTTTGTCTCAGCACCGAGGAGTCAAAGAAGTGACTGAATGGATGTCAAAGGTACTTGCGTTTTTTCTTCTTCTGGGAAGTTGTAATAAAAATCACCTGTGATATTGCTAAGCTTTTGAAATTTCATGAATTCTTTGACCTCTAAATATCATTATCAGATAATGAGGTACAAGAATTAGGTTACTCAAACAGCATAGACTGATTATTGCACTGGAATCACAATAATCAGATGCTTTCAGATTGCACTTCAAAAAATCAGTTGAAATGATATATCTTTTTGCTAGAATAAGATTAGAAGGTGAATTGATTAAAGAATTTGTATCTGACTACAGACTGGCGGAATCCCTGTCTCGGAGATTTCAGATCACCGTTTTCTGCTATACAACACAGACGCAACACGCCACATCTTTGAAGTGTCAGCAGGACTTGACTCATTGGTCCTTGGAGAAGGCCAAATCCTTGCTCAGGTCAAACAAGTAGCCAAAGTGAGTCAAGGGGTCCCGGGGTTCGGGAGGAACATAAGTGGTCTATTCAAGCATGCCATCATGGTCGGGAAACGGGTCAGAACCGAGACCCGTATAGCAGAGGGAGCTGTTTCCGTGAGCTCAGCTGCAGTGGAATTAGCATTAATGAAGCTTCCAGTTTCAGCCCATACAACTGCTAAATTCTTGCTCATAGGAGCAGGTAAAATGGGAAAACTTGTGATCAAACACTTGGTGTCAAAAGGGTGCACAAAAGTAGTGGTTGTGAATAGGTCTACTGAAAGGGTAGACGCCCTTCGTGAGGAGTTTAAAGATATCGAAATCATATACAAACCACTTGATGATATGATGACTAGTGCTGGTGAAGCTGATGTGATCTTCACCAGCACTTCTTCTGAAACCCCGTTGTTTTTAAAAGAAAACGTCATCAATCTTCCACCCGTGAGCCCCGACGTTGGAGGAAAACGTCTTTTTGTTGACATATCGGTCCCTAGAAATGTGGGTTCTTGTGTTAAAGATCTCGAGACCACAAAAGCATACAATGTGGATGATTTGAAAGAAGTCGTGGCTGCTAACAAAGAAGACAGGCTCAGAAAAGCAATGGAAGCTAAAGCAATCATTAATGAAGAAATAAAACTGTTTGAAGCATGGAGAGATTCACTAGAGACTGTGCCTACAATCAGGAAACTAAGGGCGTATGCTGAAAGAATCAGAACAAGTGACTTGGAGAAATGCTTGCAGAAAATGGGTGATGTAAGCAATAATACAAAAAAAGCAGTTGAAGTCTTGAGCAGGGGCATAGTGAACAAGCTTCTTCATGGACCATTGATGCATTTGAGATATGATGGAAGTGATGATAGGACTTTGGATGAGACCCTTGAGAATATGCATGCTCTTAACAGAATGTTTAATCTCGAGACTGAAATTTCTGTTTTGGAAGAAAAGATTCGAGCCAAAGTCGAACAACAAAAGTGAGCTTGTCTTCTTTATCCGTTATTGTTGTTATTTTTTGAGCCGCATAACACACTCGTGCAAGTCTTGAATAAGAGGCAACTTTTTCCTCATACTGTCATGCAGATAGTTCACCTCCCAACTGTATTTGTTCATGAAATCCTTGTAATTACATTACTGATTTAATTGATACAAAGATATAATTTTCATATGTACATTTTCTGATTATATCTTTCCATCAGATTGTGCTTCTTTATGAAGTTTGATTATGTTTTCACCCTCTAAATAAGCTGATATGCCTTTTCAAATGAATTCTATCCAAACATTCTAATAACTTTCTAGCTCTTACAAAATATAATAAGCCAGTAAGCCCATGGAATAAGCTCACCTAAAGGCTACTGTCTTGATCCTTGTTTAGTAGATAATTGATTGTAAGTAGAGGTGCACATTAGCGGTTTTTTATCCGATCCGGACTGGATGAAAACCGATCTGGTTTTTGTGCCTTACGAAATAACCGGTTTATACAATAACCGGTTCGGATCTTAACTGGTTACGGATCGGATAAAACCGGATTTTATCCTAACCGGTTTTAAAAAAACCGCCCGGCCCACTCCTATCTTAGAATGCCTCTACCCCTCCTGCTAACTCTACTCTCTTTGGGCTATTTTGCGACCGCCTCTACCCCCTTTTTAAAAAAATTTCCAACCACATAGGATTAAATTTATAGTATAAAAAAACAAATATAAGAAAGAAAATTTGAAATTTGATAAATTAAAATGGTTCAAGAGTACAAACTAGAAAAAAGTTCTAGTTAAAAGGAAACAAACTTCATATAGTTCAAATACAAATTAAAAAGCATAGTTCGAATTACAATATTCTAGAATAAAGTTCAAATACTTCAAATTCAAATTACGCCGGATATTCGGGTTTGCCATCTTCTTGGTGGTCGTCGTCTTCGTTTGGAGGTGATATTCCAAGTTCAACTTCTTCATTGTGTATATTTGCTTCCAAATCGGCGTCAAGTGCGTCATCTAGTGTCGTCGTATGTTGTTTACGGGCCGCTACATCAAAATAATCCTTCAAACAAATGCATATTTTCACTGACTGGGGATTTAGTATTGATCTTCGTTGTGATATAACCCTGCCACTAACAGAAAAAGCAGATTACGAAACTACCGTAAAAGCAGATTCCCAAATTTCTTTCTTGCGGTTGTGCTCGATCACTCTAACCACTTCATTGTTTCCCCCAACAGAAGATTCAACCGTGTGGGGTTCGGTATTACTCGTAGCCATTTAAAAAAAATTAAAACATGTTTGAGAGAGACTTTGAGAGTTAGATTTTGATAGAAATCAATCTCCTACATCCCCGGCCCACACTATTTATAAAAGTTTGTGGTGGTAAAAATGGGGAAAGTAACAAAAAAGCGGCCAGAATAGGGTACCCAACAGATCTATAACAACTATAATTCCAACAGCTCAAAAATCAGATTAAAAACCGGATAAAAACGGTTTTTTTGAAACCGGATAAAATAGGGTAAAAAAATAGGGTGGGCTAAGGCACACAAGATCATAGAACAGCCCCTATAGGACTTGCATTAGCCCAAGCCCAGAAACTAACCCATGGGGATACAATACAACGAACCCTATACCAAAAAAGCCCATCAACAAACTAGAATGAATTGAGGCTTAAATTTGAATTAGTTAGAGATGGTTGGTACCCCATGAAGTTGAATTGAGAAATTTGTGTTGTAGAAGGTGGAGCACATGATGACATTATTACCCCTGTCCATATGTGAAATTGACATGTACCATTTGCTCAACATGTTTCATGAATACCCTTCCATTTCCTGTAGGCCCATTCCAAAACACATGGTATGGATGCAGTCAGTGTAAGGCTTTCAGCTTGCCAAGAAAACACCATTAAAACCAACAATAACTTGTACTATGTATGATTTTCTTCATGCAATTTTAGGAACATGATGCTCATTGATTGAACAACATATCAAGGACTCAAGGTGGGGATCCCTTCTTTACTCTTTACATTATTATTAACTTCCTATGTTACTTGTCGTTCCACGTCACTCGCTCGATTTTCTTTATGTATTCTCTATCTAAGTGAGGGAAGTGGTCACTCCCACGATATCTTTACCTTCACGTTAACATCACATTCTCTCTATACAACCCATCCTCTTATGCTAATGTACCACCACATGTTTCAAAATAGTATCTACATTTGTAATATAAATCGGTTAAATAAAAACACTCTAGTATTACATTTTTCACCATTTGATATGTATAATAATTAAAGTCATGTCAAGAGTTTGCCTATGTTATAATGTCTTTTTTGGCGGGGTCTTAATCTCGTATTCATTATTCTTGTGCCAACAATCATTGGTTATTGTCGAAACCATCTATTTTCATAAAGACAAAGGTTGGGTCCCCTTACCGGTAGTCTCTTATTTGTTAGTTTAACAAGACGTACTCTTTTTTTTTTTTTTTTTTTTTCTGAAATGCAAGTAGTAACAAGACTTATACTCATTTTATAAAACCTTTTAATTTATCGACAAATTTTGTTAACTTCGTCTTATACAAACATGATAATCCTTTTACGTGTATATCTTTTTAATAATTGATGTGCATTGATGTGTGAATAAGTAGAATATAGAGGAGTACTATCAACAAGAGCCTATACGTTACAGAGCAAACTATTATTTGTTACTTTAAAACATTATTGTAAGTAAGAAATCACTTCCTTGGCATACACTATTGCATTATAATATAACTTGATATGAGTTTATCATATCACATAAAGTTATTTGATTTGTATATAGATATTTATTTATTTATATATGCGTAAAATAATAATATTATGTACATAGAAATCACCTATTAATTACGAAGTTATAATTAGCAAAATCTGCAAGTAACCAATAATTAAGAAATGACAACTTCATTAAGACAGACACTTGCGGTTTAATCATCATCATCATACCATAACATATCTTTCCTTGCATATTCATTACCCTCCGAAAACCACGTGCCTTCACGTGCCCCCCTTGCCTTTGATTTTCAGTATATCTTTTCTAAATTAAATTTATTCAGTATTTAACAATTTCCCATTGTAATATTTTTTAAAGAAAATAAAAATAGGAAAATCTAATAACAATAATAATAATAATATCTAAAACCTAGCATTTTCAAAGCCGTGCAGATCGCTGACTCTATTCAACGACTTCTTCATCACCGCAACTTTAGCCAGCTTCTCAGCCGCCCTCCAAGCAGATGTCGGCGTTAACGGCTCTCCATTTTCATCCACCATTACCCCTCCTCCTAACCCTTGCTGCTGCTGCTGTTGTTGTACAATCTGCTGTTGGTATTGTACCCTCCATTGAACATCCACCAGCTCCGACTCTAGCCCTTTCACAAACTCTTCAGCCGACGCCGACTGCATTAGCAAAGCCCGAGCCGACGTTAGCAGATGATGAGCCGTCGTCAGCTTATTATGCTCCACAAGCAGCCTAGACTCAGCCACTGCTCGTGTGGCGATGAACAGGTTCCGGAGGCGTTGGATCTTCTGTGAACAAGATGATCTCACGGTCTGTGCTCTAGGCACTAGCAACGACTTATCTCCACCGTAGATCACCTCCTGTGTAGCCGGATCGTTGTAACTGCACCTAGCCGATAACACGTGATGGCTTCCCAAGCTTGACCTCGGGACCTTTATTTCAACAAGGACCTCTCTCTCCTCCTCCGCGTATAGATCCCCGAACCTGACTGAACCGGCGATCAACACCGTTGGTTTTCCATTACACGAGTAGACCGCCATGATCTCAGCCGGGTCCGAACCGGCTCCGACCTTCAGCTCAATTCTTAAATCCTGAGCCACCACGCTAAGCAAACCACCAACACATTTTGTAAACGCGTTCTCCGCCGGGTCGTTGGTTTGATGGCCATACCCGCCCCCACCGGTTTTCTCCAATGTGTGAACCGGTATCTCCACATGTGCGAACCGGGTTGATGACACTTGGCTAGACGGTTGCCGTTGATTTGAATTATTACTATTGGCGTGCTCTTCGTGACCGTCGGATAATAAAATGATACTCGCCACTGGATTTCTTTCCCGCCGATCTTCAAGCACTTTGGTGGCTTTTCTCAGGGCTTCGCCGGCGCAAGAGCCTCGGCTACAAGTGAGCTGGTCGATGATGCGCCGAGCCGAGCGTTGACCTCTAGGACTCATTCTTCTCAAAGGGAGTAACCGTTTTGGGCAAGCTGAGAAAGCCACGATGGAGAGCCGGTCAGCCGAGCCGAGCGAGGAAATGACTAGTCGCATAGCTCGTTTAAGCATCTGAAGCTTGGCTCCTCCCATACTGGCGCTCACGTCCAGAACCGCCACCAAATCAATAGGCGCCCGTCTCGATTGATTAAGCATGTGCGCCGCCCCCACCGGCGGCGATGGCGGTGGCGGAGCTTTCACCTTCAATACGACGACGTATGTCTCGTGTGATTGACTTGCAGAAACTACAGCCACCTCCGGCATCAACATTACCTCCACATTCTTAAAATCCCGCCGGAATTCATCAGCCGACGATGAAGAGACCGGATTTACGAAGAAGCCTTGGAACTCTTCATCAACATCAACGTCTTCATTCTCTTCCTCCGCCGCCTCTGGTATCGGGATAATACCACCGCCAGCTCTCGGTGTTTGAAGCGGCTCGTCGTCGTCATACGCTTTTGGTTTGACAAAATTCTCTTGCGATTGTGATATCGTGAAATCCTGTTTGGTTTCCGGAGTTCTGATCCGATTCTCCTTCCGATCACAGGTTACTTTCCCCATTTCTTCGGATTGAAGCTTGTGGATGGCGAGAAACGAGCCATCTCTCCAAGTAGATTTACATACAGGGCAAGCCAGTGTGTTTTCCTGTTTCACATGCTTCGATATACACGGAAAATGGAAGGTGTGTGAGCATTCCGCCGTGAAAATGGCGGTTTTATGGCCGCTTTTCACACTCTGCAAACACAATCCACAATTGCTCTGCACATTCAAAAAATTATAGTTCGTGAGAACCAAATCTATAATCAAAATAATTTAAAATAAACCGAATAAAAAAAAACAAGCTACTGAAACAAATGAACAATTAAGTACTTACTCTTGAGAAACCTAACGAGCTTTTGAAGATGGAGAAAGGAGATCTCGGAGACGAAGGATTGGAACCGAGCAACGACGTTTTGGGATTTTTGGTGTTGGTTTTACATCTTAATCTGGGAGTGATATTGAGATTATCAATGACGGAGGAATTAAACTTGCTAACATCATCATCAGCTTTGCTGTTTGATTTAGGGCGGGGACGCAAATGTAAACGAGGAATGGAGGCATTTGATTTAACGGAAGCAGTCTCATCATCACCATTGATGGTGATGCTGTTGCTGCTCTTGGAACGTAAGCTCCAATTAGAGTGTAATCTAGGAGTGGAAGGATTGGAGGTAGAAGAAGTCTTGAAAAAAGCAAGTTTCCCGGAGGTGGTTCTAGGGCTGGGAGCAGGATTTTGTTGGAGGTCGCCGAGCACCGGAGAATCTGATGGATTTCTGGGGATTGTTGTGCAGAAAGCTCTTCGCCATCCGGTACCCATTTGGAGGTTGAATTTGCAGGAGATGAAGATGAGAAATTGGACAAGTGAAGAAGATGGTTATGAAGAAGAAGAAGAAGAAGAAGAAGAGAACATGGGGGGTCAGATTAGGATCATGGGAGTAGTCATATTGGATTATTTATATAAGTGAAGACTGAAGAGTGGTGACAAAATTAATTAATAACATCAAAATATAGTGTGGACTTGTACACGTCATCCGCCCCTTTTTTTTCTTCATTTTTAACTTCTTTCCCACTTATTACTTTCAACTTTTTACATCAAATTATTGTTTACAACTTTATTTTTATTTTCCACACTAAGCTATTACTCTCGCTTAACCATGTTTAAACGAAAATTTAAAAGGTATCAATAAAATAATAAAATAATAATTAAAAAACAATCGAAAGTACGAGCCAAAAACGGAAGGGGAGAAAAGTAGATAAAGTTAGTTAGATATTAACTTCTAATTACAAGGTGGAACCTTATCCTAGGCCCTAAACTCAAAATGCAAACTCCTTTTTACCTAGCAACGGATCGTAATTCTACTTTTCCAAGAGAACTATCTAAGATTATGTCATCAAAGAGTGAAAGCTTCTGCAAATCCGCTCACTCTATCCTCCCACCTCAGGTGGGGACGACCACGCCTCCTAGTACTATCAAGTAAAAATCAACTCCGCTCTCCTAACTGGCGTTGTTGGTTGTCTCCTTTTTACGTGGTCGTACCACCGCAGTCTCCCCTCTCTCAACTTGTGGACAACAGACGTAACTCTTAATTCGTTTTCTAAAAGCACCCACCGGAATTTATCTAACAAAGTTTTTCCACAGATCCATCTAAGCATCCTCATCTCGGACACTTCCATCTAATTGAATGACTCATTTCATTTCGCATGTAAAACAAAGATGATATTAAAATGCAATAGATCATTCAATTCTATCACACATTCTATAACCTTATCCATTCTATTCATTCTTCATTACATTACGTGCAACCAAACACACACCTAATTTTATATATTCAAAGCATGTTTGGTCATAAGAATAAGTAGAATTGGATTTATTTGATTACATACACTTCTTAAAATGAGATTTTACCATGCATTAACTTACAATTTGAAATTAAAATATATTCATATCAATTTGCCAAAAAATCCTAACTCAAAATTAAGAAAATTATACAAATCTCTTTTGTTTCGTAGAATTTAAATGAATGTAATGGAATTGAAATCAAAATTCGTGTTGCATTATGTTTGGTAAACTTGTTTTTGAAAGAAATCTCATTTGTTGAAATGTTTGCAACCCATCAACTAACAGAAGATCATTTTCTAGGTAGGCTAAGGGTATGTTTGGCGGAAGTAGCTGGTAGATGTAGCTGGAAGCTGTTAGCTGATAGCTGTAAGCTAGAAGCTGTTTATTTTATTTATATGTGTTCGGCAAATTAGCTGGTAGCTAGAGCTTAATAGTGTAAAATGACAAAAAAAATGACAAATTACAAATATAGGAGGATTTATAACATAATTAAAGAGGGTATTTAGGTAATTTGGTATATAAAAAGCTCCTGCTAGTTTTAAAAGCTACTTCAAGAAGCTTTTTGTTTTTTCATCCGAACATGACTTGTAGCTTTTCCTTTCAAAACAAAAAGCTACCAGCTCCAATAAGCTTCAAAAAGCTCCATACCGAACATACCCTAAATGAAATTTAAATCAATTACATTTCATTAAATTCTACAAAATAAACGTAACATAAGATTCTTTTATATAAGCACTACTTTTTATGTCATTGGATATTGACAAATGATTGTTCATCTCTGATATCCATCCCACATTTATCTTTTGATTTATGTTCTATTCTTTCATTTACATTGCATTGCAATTCGATTAGGAACCCTACTCATATATAACCTTCTTCTCCATGTTTCCTGCTTAACATTAACTTGGTCTCATCCATAATTTAAATTAAGGCGTTTTCTTATAATTACGTCATTTTTATCATGCTTTACTGCCTTAATATGTGATGCTAGAGTTTGTGGAAGTTTTCTTATTAAGTTCTAGGGTTAATGAAGACTTCTCCTTAGTCAATTTCTACGATGTTTGTATACATGCAATCAGTGCCAATATCAACTATCTATAAACATTAAAAAATGAGGATATACACCGGCTTAACAAATATAAACACACAATCAATGCTATACGCAAAATACCATCAAGATACTCTTCACGTTACAAACAGTGTTTATACGATGTAACTGCTTTCTGCTTATTAGGTAGTTAATAACTTTAACAACTTATTTAGTTTAGTTTTAGTCAGCTCATGAGGTGTGTATATAAACAATCTGTAAGTTCTTCGGTCATGACATTGTATAAACTTCTCGTAGTTTATAAACTTCTCGATCTTTTTCCCTCAAAACCATATTAGTATCCGCCGTTCGCTTTATATAGCTATGTTGCCCGACTATGGCTTAACTAAAGAAAATTAGATCGCCTAGATGCATATATAATTAAAGTCACATGGTACAATAATAAACTACTTATATGATAAATTATTAATCAATCTATTAAACAATTAAGAGGCAAGCTTGATCTACATATAATTGAAAATATTGAAAGTGCATGTGTTATTCAAACACGTAAAAATAATATAAAATAAAAAAGAAATGCCGACGTCCATGTTAAGAAAACGTTGATCGATGCATCATCCGTAGTTGACATTTCGTATGCAAGAAAAACGTTACATTTATGTCATTGCTAATTTTGTATTTTTAATTTCGATATTTGAACTAATTAAAATTTTATTTTCAACACTTATAACTTTAAGAAATATATAAATTTCATGATGTAATTTATTATCACATCCTCATTGTTTGGTCAAGGTTAGAAGGCATAAGATTCCGTACGACAATTTATTAAATATAATCATCAATATCTCTTGTATTATTTTTATTGTTAAAAGACTAATTTAGATGGTCATAGTTAGACAATTTTTACCGTTTATTTTTGTAAAACTAAACCTCTACTATCAGTTTAAGTTACAAATTTAATTTAATTTTGTCTTTCATAGTTCAACGTTTTTTAATTTGAATCAAAATTATAATAGATAATTTTATTTGCATCTTTCTTAAACATTAAATATATCAAAAGTTATTAAAAATAATTTATAAACACCTATAATTAATTAAACCTAATACAATTTTTATAAAAGCCCTTACATTTTCATTAAAGTCGTTTCATAAAACCCCTTAAAATTTGCATCCAGCCCCCTTCCACTTCATTTAAAACTGAATCAAATTTAAACTTTCATCCAATCACAATATATTAATTGTCCATGTCACATTTCCACATCTTTTGTTCACTTTCTCTCTGTAAACCATATATATATATTTAATCTTGTTTTCTGATTGACCCGATATGACACCGTCCTATCACGATAGCAGTTACTTCCCCTCTGGATCTATTCCTTCATGTAAGTTGGATAATATGTGTTGTAATTTTTATCTCCAAGTCATATCAATATATCGATAAAAAAAGGATAAAAATCGGATAAACAAAAAGAAATATGTTTTAAAAAACAATGGGGACTGGGAATGTGTAGTCATCTTCACGAACGTTAAAAATAAAAAACAAACAAAAAAAAAAGTTTTTGGCAAATGGCAATATGATCCTCTCCTCCATCATTGAACCATCAATTGTAACTACTAACCACATTCGTTGGATTTTTTGGATGGATATCTTCAGGGCCGTCTTAAGGGGAGGGCTACTCGGGCAACCGCCCAGGGCCCATAGCTAGATAGGGCCCACAATCGGTATAATCTTCTATATATACATATATATTTATATGTTGTGTGTGCCTGCGTGTAACCAAGTTTATTGAGCCTAAATACACATTTAAGTAGGGGAAAAACCCAATTATTTTGGCCCAAGAAACGTAAACTTGGAAATTGAAATAGCAATCGGCCTGGAAAATACATAATAAGAGTCATTTATTTTCGGAAATCAAGACTTCAAAGTTTAATTGTTCAAACTCTAACAAAACAGACATGAAGTTCCTCTTATCTTTCATTTTTTGTTTGGGTTATTGATTATTAGTTAATTAATTTGATTTAGTTACTTAAAATAACTTACTTTGTTGAATCACTTGTTAACTAGGGCCCATTATGATCACCTGAAATTTAATCACTTGATACCAAAGTATCAACTATTAAATTTGTTGGTGTCATTTATTTGAAATAAAAGGCCAAATATTCTTGATAATTAGTTAATTAGTTTAGTAGTTATTTAGTATATTAAATAAGCTGGTTACTTGAATCATTTGATATCAAGTTAATTGGTATATTTACTTCCATAGTTGAATCACGATACATCAACACTACAAGAATTCTGGTAATTACCCACAAAAATTACCCACCTTGGTTGATTTGTGGGTATTTACCCACGTATTACCCATAAATTGCCCACGCTTATCAAACTAAAAAATATAATGACTTTACCCACGATTTTTCCATAAATTAACCACAAAAATACCCATGGACTTGTATTACGTGTGTAATATGTGGGTAAAGTATTCCGGATAAAATAATATGCACAAATTACCCATGACTTTACTTTATGTGTGTAAAAACCGTGGGAAATCTCGTGTGAGTTTTACGTGATATACAGATTACCCACGTATGTCTTTTATGTGGGTAATTTCCGTGGATAATCTGTGGGTAAAAATTATCTACGACTTCAACCAGATTACATATCGTGGGCATTTGGTTACGGGAAATTTTTATAGGTGTTTTATTTGGTAAACATGTATATACAAATTTACCCACATCTTGTTTTCGTAGGTATCTTATAGTAGTTAGTTTTTTGTGTGAGTAATATATTACGATGGTTAGATATCCCTTCCTACCAATAATATTTATATAATATTATTAACCAAAATAAGATTTTAATAAAATATAATACTATTTAAATATGCACTTAATAAAAAAATACTTCAAAACCCATAATATAGAAAATAAAGAGTAGGGATCGAACCCTCATCAAATATAAAAAACTAAAAACGCTCAAAGCCTTATCCACTTGATCCAAACAAGATACAATTAACATTTTGGTTTCAGTCTTAAAAATATATTTAGCTACGAAACAACTGTTATATATACACTATGGTACCCTATTCTAATAGAATCCAAAGAACGACATAAAAAGCCCCAAAACGACGGGGTTACTTTCTACGGCAGAAATTCTCGGCATACATGTCCACGAATTAACGGTTGCTAAACATAATTTTCGGCATATTCATCAGTAACTCCATCGTCATGGATCAGATTGATAGGAGATACTGGGTTGAGCAGCATCGAAGAAGGTCTAGGAGTTGGGAGACCGTTCGTTCTCGTTCTTCACAGTTGGAGGTAAGTATCTGATCAAACTTGAAATCAATTTCTGGTTTCATGTTAGTAAGGTTATGAATTCATGTTGTGATTATTTTTTATCACCGAGTCACCACTTTTACTAGGTTATAATCTGTTTTTTAGTAGATGCAAGTTAGGAAGTTTATTTAGCAGATAAGAAGCATGTTTCTTTTCGTGTGGATTGTTCATCTTCTAATACTAAAACGGGATACATATCAAGATATCATATTTGAAACCAATTGTAAAATAACAACGGAAGTAAAAAATATATGATGCAAAACACTTGCAGAAGCATAATACGTAATACAAAATAAAGGAAATCAATTGTGTTTTAGGAACTTCAGTGTCAAGCTAAAAAAATCATACGTAACTATGAAATTGAGATATCAAGGCACATGAAAGCCATAGAATCAGATACTTGAACATATGAGCCTTTTTCTTTGACCAGAGATACATAACCTGGAAAATTTTATATATGAATCCAGGAGAAGGGGAGGGATTGGTACCCAAAGAGAGCCACCAATCACACCTTAAAGTTGTAAATCATGCAATATAACTTGTCTGTTATGCAATTCATGTTGGGATTTCGTGGGCTCACAGCGGAAGCAAGGTACAAACAAAATAGCCCAATGTACAAGCAATCAAAGCAAAAAAACCGAAATCCCTCAAATGGACCAAACTCTATGTTCAAGAAATGCAACTTGAAAAGGAAAGAGGTTATACCTTTCTCCTTAGCTCCAGTAATCTCAAACCGTGGTGATGATCCTCCAAGAACGAAAACCGAATCTTCTATTGGGATATACCCCGGGAACAAGCCAAACCACGAGTGCTAGCAAGCCATTGCGATACTTCACTATGAAAACCACAATGGAACAGCAACTAGAAGACCAAAATCACTGGAACACTCTCTATAATCTCACTTGGTCATAGTAGCACCAAAGAGAAAGGTGTGTGTGTTAATTAGAGAGAAAAAGAGCAAAGAAACTTCAAAAATAAAAATGAAGTCTCTCACTAAAAAACTGCCTCCAGCTTCGATTTTAACCACAATAACCGGCCAAAGTGCGTTCCTAGGTGTACACCACGCATTGGACAGCTTGGGAGGTAATTTGACATAAAGCCCATGCAGCCGTAGCGGCGCTAACTCTTAGGGTTTAGCGGCGCTAACCCCTTAAAGTTAGCGGCGCTAACGCGGCCTGCCAGGGATGTGACACAAAGTACATGCAGCCGTAGCGGCGCTAACTCTTAGGACTTAGCGGCGCTAACCCTTTATAATTAGCGGCGCTAACGCGGCCTGCGATGTCAACTTTTGTCTTTTGTCATAATTGGTCCCCAAACTTAAGTTGCTGTCAGGTTTGACCCCGGTGTATGACCCAATAGGCCCATACATCATCAGCAGCAGTCTATGGCGTACGTACATTAGTGGGCATATCTCTAACAGACTCCCACTTGCACATAATGCACCGTACCCATGTAACCACAGACAAAGAGTGGCCTCTAGCAAAGCATCGATGCCCCCAAGTCAGTATGGGTTCCGCTTCCTTGCAGAAAACCATAACCTACATAAAACGTAGAGGTCCTATAGATAAGTGATCAAACATCCTTTTGTTCGCGATATCCTTGTGAACACGAGACATGGATTAATATGTCAATCTCCAGATCGTTCACGATTATGTTTCTCGATCTAGATTGGTGGTGACCAAAATTTAAGAACATATTTGATTCTCAATCAATATTCCTTTGCGCATGGCCATGCTTATTTTGGTGTCAGCGCCCAATCATCGAGGGGCCCAGGGATATCTCTCATACAGGAGGAACAAATTCCGTTGACTGTACAACCCCATAGCATGAACCTTGTCTTACCTAGCTATTCCCTTTATAATAGTCAGTTACGAACTACGTTTTGAAATAACCAAAGTAAGAAAGTTTGATGCTATGGCAATTCATACATCTCAGGTCGAAGGACGTAATGATATTATCATCCCGAGTTACTTGTGACCATGATCCATGAAGTGAACTCAGGTGTGGGTCTTCCAGTCACTTGAAACTCCTTTCAAGCACAGGTTACTGTTGCGTTTCATGCATTCAATCCTTGATTAATGCATAACCAACACCTAACCTCAGCCTTATTTCAAACTTCCTTCCCTTGAAGAATGACTGACTGTGGAAATTTAGAATGTATAAACATTCTGGGAAGTGGTTAAACATGCTAAGATGGAACACAGTAAAGTCTTATGAATGTAACCGAATCACTCGCATATCGAAACAAGCATAAATTACAATACTGTCTGTATCGTTCCCAAAGCTTATAAGTAAATCAAACATTTACTAAAACGACATTCAAGCTTTGTCATAAGCACAAACAATGCTATAATACCTAGTATGAAAATTATCACTAGAATTTGACAATGGCTTAATTATGGGATCATCTACACGATATCCCTTTGTACTCTTGTGTATTCTCTTGTTAAACCACTTTCAAAGTGTTTATCAAAAGAGATCATACATAATATTATCATGGTCGTCATATCCTCAATGTTACCGAAGTCTACAATAGGATTAATGACACTTATGATTACTAGAGTCGACATACTCTCAATGTAACCAAAGTTCACAATAGAGTCACTGACACTCACTTTTAATAGAGTCGACATACCTTCAATGTTACCGAAGTACACAATAGGGTCAATGACACTTATTGAATTTTATATGTCGTATCTACATCACATACTTAAATATCCAAAACTTCGATTAAAATTGACAGTCTTATTTAATATAGATTGGCTTGCAGTAAAACTTACTCAAGACAACTCTATTTTCGTCGAACATCAAGAACATACTCCAGTATTTCTTGAATTTTAGAATTCACTTTATTCTATATTCTCTATTTATACTCAAGTAACAATAATTCCATCAATAGGTTGAAAACAACCCTAAATTAAGACATTATTTTCATTTGAGTATATTTTACTAGGAACACATGAAGCTCCCACTAGCCCTGACAAGGGTATCTGGCTTAATCTATGCTTTCTAGAAAACTCATTCCCTTGACTTTCTCATAAAGCAGGATTACAGCCACAAGATGCAAGTTTTGCTGACTTTAGTCATGGACACAACTTGGACATAATGGATATATAAGACCTTGGAACATGCTTCAAACATTTCCTCAACTTAATCCTATGAAGGATACAGGTCTCTTACGTCCATGTGAACTAACTTGTTTCCGCAAGGCGACAACAATGTTTCACTTTTATCCAAATTATCTTCAACATAACCACTAGAACATGTTTCCATATGTTCAATATAAAACACTATGTCTCTAGTCGGTATTTGAAGTTATCCATAATTGCATATATGTGTTAGTCCATTCACCCTTCTTGGATCACACCGTAGGTGTAGGATTAACCCAAGTCAAGTACTTGGATGCAGCAAATGGGTTACACCATTATCTTCTTCTATTCACTAGTGAACACAGGGTCCCACTATGTTTCTGATGAATGGTAACATCACATTGATTTACCATCAAGCTGCTGTTACTAAAATATGACAACCTCATATCTAAACAACCTTCTTGATTTCCATCAGATTTAAAGAAGCAATGGATACTGTCAGGTTTTACCAACATCTCTATGCTGATTAAATGCTAGTGTCAACATTATGTCTCTTATTTAAGTTTTACGTTCTTCCACTGGAATGCTTTTGTAAATTGTCCTTTCCCTCTTCAGCAACCAAACATGGTTCCCATAAGTTCAAGAAAAAATTATCCAAAACTCAGATGAACTACTTAAATATACAAGCATCAACTTATAATTCATCCATCTCCCACTGAATGTAGACTGGATAATTTAAGTTATGAGATTGACAAGCAAAGAACACTTTCTAGTCAATATCTCATTCGATGCTTAAGTAACCATAATGTTGTATTTTAGATTGAGGACTTGGTTCATAAAATTAATGTGTACCAACCATATTGAATACATGTTTTAGGCCTTCCTTTTACCAGATCATCAACATAGATATCTGGTTTTCTTTAAAGTAACACCATGTGCAAATGTGTTTCTTCAAGAAATCGAATTATGAGTTAAACCCATGATTCATTTCATGTTTAAACCAATATAGATAAGAAAACTTAGCATCTATTCTAGATCTAAGAATTTATATCTATATGCCCTTATTGATTCTTAATTTTCTTTAGGTTAGTTCCGAACACCACTAGGTTCCAGACACAAGCCTTTTCTCTAGTAAACATTCTCTCAACTACTACCATAAAGATAGTGATGAAGAATTTCACTAGTGTCACTCTTTGTGGCATACTTGAACGGATTATCCACACAAATATGATCATATCCAACAAGTCACAATCCTTCTTACCAATACTGGTGAAGGATTTCTTAATCATCCTATTCCAATAAACAAGATTTGCATCTTTCATTTAGCCCGAGGCTAAAATTTTACAAAGATCCTAACCACATGGATCTAAGCGATGTAAATGTTGTTTACTTGGTCAAGTTTGATTATGCCATAGAGCTAATGTATCCAAACCACTTTTGGATTTAAGAATCAATTGTTCATGATTGTCTTATTACTTATAACGAGCATTTATGTATGCAATGATATGGATAAGTTTTGATAAAACATCTCAAAATAAGTTTTCAAAATGTTTCAATTCTAAGTCATATCCATCGTCATCAAATGTGTATTTAAGCACTAAAATAGTCAAAAATAACACATAAGCATAGACATGGATCGAATTTGAAATGAAACTATCAATATGAAAAATCTTTTCATAAAAAACATTTTATCAAAATACAAGATACAAAAACATCCATCATCTTCGAAAGAACATACAATAAAGCAAGTCTAGCCACGCAGGGCATACTCAAAAGTAATAAATAACCGGAATTAATGGCGAGACTTAAGACTCCCAATTCTCTTATAGAAGACAATCAACTAAATTTCTTCTTCAGAGATCCGGTTCTTCAAGCTCTTCCTTTTTGCAACGAACAGACCTACACTTTGTAACAAAATAAATTTGTGACAAACGTGAGTCTTATAGCTCGAGTAAACAACCCAGCTTATTAAGGAATAGCAATGAAGTAAAATCATGAATGTACCTCAAGTAGGAAAATTAACTCTCTCTTTTCTGAGAAGTTTTATATCCTCTCGGCACGAAGGGCAGGCATGACGGCCCCAATCCCCAAATCTACCGCAGAAGTAGCAAACCACCCCTTGTTGAGTCTCTTTAGGCACATCATCAATGTCCATAGACTCAAAACTTGAAGCAAGCTTGGAAACTCCAACTTCTTCTTTTAATGGGATCGATTTCTTCTTCTTCATGTTATGTTGTTCCTTAGAACCAAAAACAAGAGTGGATGAGGATGATGTATGCTTGGACATGTTAGATTCTACAACCTTCAACATTCCATGCAATTCATCTATAGACATTTCCTTTCCATGCATATGATAGTCTTTTACAAACTGTTCATATGTGGCGGGCAGAGACTGAAGTATGATATTCACACCAAGCTCCCTCCCTATAGGAAAACCTAATCTCTCCATCTGGTCCATGTATGATTTCATCTTCAAAACATGGGCACTTACACTCCTGCCTTCCCGCATCTTACAACCGGTTAGACTTTTAACACACTCAAAATGTTCTTGCCTAACTTGCTGTCGGAAAACATCCTTCAACTTGTTAATCATGTCATACACAGGCATGTGCTCAAATTGCTTTCGCAGTTCCGAGCTCATACTTGATAACATGAGACAAGCAACATCGTGTGTATCCCGAACACGCTTTTCATACGCATATCGGATAGCCCATTCCGCATTGATAGCAGGTGGTTCAGGAAGGGGTTCCTCAAGAATATGCAACTTAGACTCGGCACGTAGGACAATTCTCAATTGCCTAAGCCAGTCAACAAAGTTCACTTCCGTGAGTTTCACCCTTTGCAGAATCATACGAAGTGAAAAATTCGACGTGTTGTGGTTTTGATTCGACATCCTATATTAAAGAGAGTACGCGAATTAGTTAGTTTGATTTAATCCTTGTTAAAATAATTACCCATATCGTCTCGAAAAATATTTTTAACAAGGGCTAAGAACCATATTTCATCCTACCATGTGACGGGGTTACCGCGGATCACATGATAAAACTATTTAAGTCGGCAACCATTTTTCCAATTGCAACCTCCATTGCAATCCTTAGCACATGCGGGATCCTACGACATCCAATGGTCGTTTGGCATGTTTGATCCCTACTAGCACCAATTCCAAATTAAAATTCTTGATTGACTCGTGCTAAGCTCGACAATCACTCAAGGATTTTAATTTGTAATTGCAAATCGTCCGTCAAGACATACGGTAACAAATTCACCAAAGTTGGCTCGTGCTAAGCTCGACAACCAAAATTGTGAATTTTCCACACGCACCTTCCACATAGTTTTATGAGAGTTAGCTCGTGCTAAGCTCGACAACTAAAACTCATAAATCTAGATTCGGGTGGTATCGACTTACGGATGGTGCAAGATTTACGTTTTATGAAAACGGGCTTTTGTTCTCGGCTTGGTTACTGATTAACTTGTTTAGTGACAAAACCTATTTTCACTAGGTGAGTTAATCTTGTATGTGAGCGCGCGAGAGAGTTGTAAACCATTTTTACCAAATCTCTTGTGATTTTATTAATTTCGAAAAATTTTCTAGCATGCGAATCCTAAGCAAACCATGCAAGAATTAAATAAAATCACATCACACGCATATAAACGAAATAAATTGGTAACCCTTGCCATAAATCCTATGCGTTCTTCCCGTGAGCCAAAACGGGTAGAACGTGGTCAAACTAAGGGACAAAAAGGCCTCTGATGCTAGCTCCCACTAGAACCGCCATCTCTATTGGATTTCATCGGCTTCTATGGGCATCCTCCATCTCCTTTTGACTCCTTTTTTTGTGTCTTCATCCAAAATTTACAATACATACAAATAGAAAATAAATGGCATACAAGCCACAATTTTCCTATTTTATCTATTACAAATTACACGGATGAATGAAATGGCATGCAAGCCACAATATTATTACAAATATAACAATTTTAATAAATATTACAGCCCATATGTGATACTAAATCACCAAATCTCATCCAAACACACAAAGTCAACCACAAGGTCAAAGGCAAGGTTACCAATATCAAATCTATCACATACAATTAACCAAACAAGATGGTAATAAAATTACCAATACAAATCTGGAACAAAATTCCAGAATCACAAAAAGGCTAAAATTTCCCGAGACCAAAACTGATTTTAACTTTGAAAATAAAACTGTTACAGCGCGTTAGCGCCGCTAACATTTATGAGTTAGCGCCGCTAACCCGAGTTTAGCGCCGCTAACCCTGTTCGAACAGAAAACAACCATTTTGATTTCGGGATTTTTCAAGCCACCAAGTGCAGATCTAACATAGAGGTGGCTCTGATACCACTGTTGGGATTTCGTGGGCTCACAGCGGAAGCAAGGTACAAACAAAATAGCCCAATGTACAAGCAATCAAAGCAAAAAAACCGAAATCCCTCAAATGGACCAAACTCTATGTTCAAGAAATGCAACTTGAAAAGGAAAGAGGTTATACCTTTCTCCTTAGCTCCAGTAATCTCAAACCGTGGTGATGATCCTCCAAGAACGAAAACCGAATCTTCTATTGGGATATACCCCGGGAACAAGCCAAACCACGAGTGCTAGCAAGCCATTGCGATACTTCACTATGAAAACCACAATGGAACAGCAACTAGAAGACCAAAATCACTGGAACACTCTCTATAATCTCACTTGGTCATAGTAGCACCAAAGAGAAAGGTGTGTGTGTTAATTAGAGAGAAAAAGAGTAAAGAAACTTCAAAAATAAAAATGAAGTCTCTCACTAAAAAACTGCCTCCAGCTTCGATTTTAACCACAATAACCGGCCAAAGTGCGTTCCTAGGTGTACACCACGCATTGGACAGCTTGGGAGGTAATTTGACATAAAGCCCAAGCAGCCGTAGCGGCGCTAACTCTTAGGGTTTAGCGGCGCTAACCCCTTAAAGTTAGCGGCGCTAACGCGGCCTGCCAGGGATGTGACACAAAGTACATGCAGCCGTAGCGGCGCTAACTCTTAGGACTTAGCGGCGCTAACCCTTTATAGTTAGCGGCGCTAACGCGGCCTGCGATGTCAACTTTTGTCTTTTGTCATAATTGGTCCCCAAACTTAAGTTGCTGTCAGGTTTGACCCCGGTGTATGACCAAATAGGCCCATACATCATCAGCAGCAGTCTATGGCGTACGTACATTAGTGGGCATATCTCTAACAATTCAGGCTATATATTTTGACAGTCTAAATTGTTTTTGTACTTAGCTAAATTAATCTGAACTTGATTTCAACCCCTGAGGTCCTTTAATCAAGCCTTGTTGATGATTCTTTTCCTCCAGATTATTGCAACTGGCCTTCATTCATGCTTGTTTAGAGTTACACACTAGACTGCACAGATTTTAATAAATAGAAAACATTACAACTTATTTGAAACTTTATGATCAGTAATTGGTTTGGGAAACTGTGGGTTATTTGGATTCATCTTTGGCTTTCTTCTGGCAACCCCTGTACGTTCTTCATTCCCTTATATATCCAACTCTTCATCAATGGTAATATAGCAGTCAGTGTGTGTGGGAACTTTATCCCTTGTTTCAGATATGGCTAGAGGAAGGGGAGGGCATGTAACTAGGGGAGGTTCTTCACATGCTAGAAGAGGCTCATCTGATGACCATCGTAATGGTTCAACAACCAACACTGATGGTAATCAACCTTCACAAGAGAATCAGATTGTTACACATTTGGGCTCCGGATCGAACGTTGATTCACGAAATCCACCACATGAAGACACAAGAGAATACATGACTGTTGAGGATGGGCTGTAAGAAATTTTTATTTTGCAATTCAAGAATGATAACATTTCTAAGTCGGTTCATTCTTTGTTTGTCATTATAACAGGTTTGACAAGTCAAGTGATTGTTCACGCACAATTAGAAGAAATTTTCAAGAAAGAATTGATGATAAAGCATACACTTGGACAAATGTGTCAAGCAATACAAAAAATTTCTACTTTGAAGAATTCAAGGTATTCATTCTATTCTTTAATATTTGTTTGCGAGAATTATATCATATCTATATATATTAATAAATTGGATATTCATTAGAAAAATTATGTATGGGATGCCGAGTTCGAGGCACAAGTAAAGAAGGCATGGAATGCAAAAGCGGCATTGCGCTACAACGATATGCTTAGAGATGTTAGAAGTAGTGGTGAAAAACCACCATATATGACTGATGATCAATGGAGTGATTTTAAAGCTTATTGGGATACACCTAAGTATAAGGAGAAGAGCGAAATAAATACCCAAAATCGTCTCCAAGGTGAAGGTTCATCAACTCATACCGGTGGGTCAATTTCATATCGCGAGCATGCAAAGAAACTTGTAAGTATATCATATTTTGTTCTTAACATGGAATGCGTTTTATTATTTGACCTCTTGATAACTTATAGGACAAAAAGCCTCCATATACTAGGAGTTGTATCTGCACAAAATAGTTATTATATGTGAACTTTTGCCTATAGTTTCTTTGTTACATTTATCTAACCTTACCATGTGTTAAAAACTCTAAAAAGAAAGTGTTGTCACTTTGGCTTGATTAATAAATACTTGTTGGGCTGTGAGATCTGAAACAATAGTAAAACTTGGTTACCATTGTGGACTATGATCAACAAACATGTCAATTTATGTTGAAAACTTTCAAAATATATATAACAATAGCAGTGTTAGGAATTTTACTTCTTGCCAGCATATTTGAAGCTGAAATATAGCACAACCTTTTGTTCCATGTATAAACTTTATGTAATATATCAAATGTAATTAATATAATTACTCTGTAAGATGTGTAGTAATCTTGTTTTCTTATAATTTATATTTGTCTTGTTGTTATATTCGTCTCAACGTTTAGTTCCATGGATGCCTCTATTTTTGTAGCTTGTAAAGTGAGGCTGGATTTTGATATATACTAGTTTTATAATGGCTGGTAATAAAATGATAATTAGCCATAATAAAAGATGGGAATATGTGTATTTTAACTAGTCTATTGGAGGAGTACTTAAATGCATATTTACTTATCCAAACTTATTTGTTGATCTCTCTAATTATTGTATATTGTTGTAGGAATCTACACTTAAGCGTCCTCCTACGCCATTTGAACTATTTTTGCATACTCATACCAAAGGTCATGATAACCGAACTTTTATTAATGCAAGGTCAAGGACCATAAATGTAAGTTTTGATTTCAAATCCTTACCTTATTCTTCTTATTGTAACTACTCATGTTTGCATGTACATAATTATAGGATAACATGTTGCGTCTGAGGCAAACACTCCAGCAAAATCAACAACAAAATCATGCATCTGGAGCTGCTGATGAATCAGCACTTTATCATGAGGCAGCTGGTGGGGTGAAAAAAAGAAGAGTGTATGGCCGTGGCCCTATAGGACGTGAACCGACACGGTGCGGAAATGCGACTACTACTTCTAAGGAAAATGAAGGGTGGAAGGACAAGTACCTAACAATGGAAAGAAAGGTAGAAAAGTTAACTAGGAGAAACAAATCACTTGAGGAAACTCTTGAGATTGTGTGCCAACGTGTTGGTGTTCCACTCGTAAGTACCGAAAATGAGGAGAGTGATGAAGGACCAAGTAATGCGGATACTCGTCAAAACACAAATGCTAGTCACTCCGAGGCGGATACAAGTGAAGATCATCATGACACCCCTATCTAGATGTTATGAAACATGATTGATAAGTTTATTTGTCCTTTATTTATTTACTTTATAATATGTTTAGACCTATGTTTTTTGGACGGAGATTTAGACCGATGGTTTGATTTAGTATTTATGTTTGAGTTCATTTTCTACAATATTGTCGTTTATATTACGAGGATTTTATTTATAATGTGTTTCTTATAGTACATGTCGTTAATTTTATCCATGTATTATAATTGAGTTTATGTAATATATCTACTCACAACTTTTACCTACAAATATCCGTGTGTGCTTTCACCTATGGTTTACTCACGACTTCATTTGTGGGTATCTCCTGGGTTTCTTATAAAATTAGTCGATCATTTACTCACAACCTTAAGACATTTACCCACTAAAAATATTGTGGGTAAACTTACCCACATAACACACACAAAATGATTTGTGGTGTTTTCGTCGTATTAAATAATTTGATCAAGTATTTACCCACGAAAAAACACGTAAACACTCACCAAAAGTGTTGCGGGCAAACTTACCCACATAACACACACAACTTGATTTGTGGGTATTTTCGTGGTATCTCGTAAGTCTAGTCAAGCTTTTACCCACAAAAAAAATATAAGTACCCACAAAAAAATTTGTGTAAACATACCCACAAACAAAATAATTTGTGGGTAACAAATTACCCTCGATGGCTTTCCCCACGAACAGTACTTCATGAGTAATCCGTGGGAATTAGACATTTACCCACGATTTTAGATCCTTTACCCACAAATTTTATTCGTGAGAAAATGACAGAATTCTTGTGGTGCAAGTTTATTGGTTTGTTTATTTGAATACCTGAATCAATTTATATTTAACTAATAATTTAAATTTTCCAAAATGTATTTCTCCGGTAGTAAAAAATGAATTATAAGAGAAGAATTTGAAAATCCAAAACGATCTCAAATAGAGAGAATGGAAAATTTATAAAGAATTTGCAAACCTAAACAATTTTAGGTTTCTTATTTAACATGTTATACGTTTAAGTATGTTTTATTATATTTTTGTAATTTTAGGGCCCATTTTTTTAGTTTCGCCCCGGGTCTTAAAAATATTTGAGACGGCTATGGATATCTTTTTTCTTTCAAATTTCTTGTTATAATGTTATGTCATAAGTTTATCTCAATTTTAGACTTTACATAAAAATGTTAAGTCACTTTTCATGTCATTTTAATATTCAAACACGTAAGTTCCAAATTCATTTTAGCATCCCATCAACTATCTTTAGATATGTATATTTCTAATTAAATAATAAATGTTTAGTTATCGAACATCATTCGAGAATAGAAATATCCAAAATTAATTAATAATTTGATGATTTACATGTCTTGTCACATCTTGTTTACTTCAGATACAATGAGTATTCGGTATAATTGTATATTCATTTGCAAGCGGGTGATACTATTTGGACCCTTTTGTCTCACACTTAGATTACGTCATATCATTCAATTACAATTTTTAATGCAATTTTTACACTCACATATGTCAAATCAGGGAGGCCAAATAGTTTATTGAGGGAGTCCATATAAAAATACCCTTTGCAAGGCCTCTCTTTCTTTCTTTCTTTTTTAAAAGCTTTTGTTTAAAATTAAATTAAGATGTTATATAATAATTTAAATTAAAGTAATCATCACTATATATTGTCTTGTTATAGAAAAGGGTTAAAAGTGTTTGTCTCAGCATCCGTAATAGGTGCTCTTCATATCCTATAACAAGGATGGAAGCTCATATTTGCCATTACCAGTGGCTCGTGTTGTCTCATCATGGGTTCTCAAGTTGTGATGGTAATGAGCAAGACTTCTTGTTATATATAAGTTTGGAGTTTTAATTCAAAATAAATTGGTTACGGGAGAAATAACTTAGGACCCTTATTTAAACAGATTACAAAATTACTTTTCGTTTGATATATGACATTACTCGACAGAATTAACACAAGCATTCTTAAACACTAATTCATGAAAAATATAATCTCTAGTATTAGCCGTAATAGCTAGCTTAAGTTTTCTATTAGTAGTAATTGTACTACTTTAGGTATTTTAATTTTTAGTATTGTAATGTTTAGATTTTTATAGAAGGAACGTTTACTATTTATTTTAGTGTAGTTAAAATTTGAATATATTAATCTAGTATTTATTTTATAAATCTAGTACTTTTTTTATAAATCTAATGTGTTTTTATTGAAAAGTGAGAACAATAAAAATTGGTGTTGGTGCAACAGTTAGGTGATGACAATAATAAAAGTTATCGTGACAAGTAGTTTGTAATAAGTTAATGATGTTAACGTGCCACTCAATGATGATGGTTATAAAATTTATTACGAGTGCTCTTATAAAGGTTTCAATTAGAAATGATCAAACATGGTAAAGAAACAATCATAATTACAATTAAATAACGTGCATTTGAGTAAATGTTCGACCTCTAAAAGAAGACATAGCCAAAAAATATTTTCTTATAATTTAGAACTATCCTCTAATTAGTTTTGGTGTTAAACTTCAGAGTGATAAGAGAAGAGTGTGGGATGGGAGGGGTAAGCTTAGTATTTGCGAGTAAGAAGACGTCACAGGCCAAATGGTGGAAAAGGTTGAAGATTAGATTATATAGGGGTGGGGACAGTCATAGGTAGGGGTGTTTAAAATATTCGAAACCAAACCGAAAAACTGTACCGAAATTTAGGTTAACCAAATAGAATATTTTAATTTTTTCGGTTTGGTTAACTGAACCTTAAAAAATCGGTCATTCAATTCGGTTATGATTCATGATATAAGAAATGGACGGTTAACCGAAAAACGAAAAACTTAGAAAATTCAAAATTTATTTTTCATTTATCGATGTTAACAAATTCATCAATATTGACATAAGATAATTATCTATTTATAACAAATTGTTACTCAAAGTCAATATCTATATTTCACTTTTGAATATAGATATTAGTAGATATATTTATTATTTAACTTTACGAGTCAAATATATTTATAAATTTTATCATTTACTATTTATTTTGCTTAGTTTCACTTTATCTTAGTGAAGTTTTATTCAAAATATTTCCTCATGTCATAATAACACAGTTCGTAATTATTTATAAATTTCTCATTTAAGTCTTGTTCAAGTTGAGATTGAGATATGAATATTAATTTTTTAAACCTTTTGTTTTCGAAATACATTTAGTAGATAAAATTGGTTAATTGGTTAACTGGAAAACCAAACCAAAAAACCAGTTAACCGATTATCGGTTAACCGACTTTTTCGGTTTAGTTTTAGGTTTACGAAAGTTGCGAACCACATCAGATAACCGGTTTTCAGTTAACTATGTGCTAGGTTAACCATCCATGAATACCCCTAGTCCTTAGCAAGTCGATATCTCTCATTCTCTTTCTCTATTTCTATTATTTGTTTAACTTTCAATTAGTTAATTAGTAGTATATGGATCAACTAATTTATAGAATGATGTTACTCAAATCAAATACAGAATATATAATGTAACACTGTACTTTTTAAACATAATATTATATCGCATGCGGAAGCTAAATACATATACTTAACTTAATTACATAATAGATACAAAAGATTAACTTGTTTTATACATCAAAACCTTTACAGTGTTAAACCAAAACAGGCTCCTAATAAAAAACTTTGACATCAGAGTGAGGTCTATCCATATTCCCAGTCCAAACTCCAAGACTCACCAAGATGATATGCAAAACAGTCTAGTGGGGAATTAGCACAAAGCTAAGTGAAGGAACCAATATCTAATCAAATACAAGGCAAACATGCCTAAACCCAAATAGCTCATGAATCCCAAGAGAACCGGCGGTGTTGCAAGCACCTACAACCAAGGTCGGCCAAAACCAAGGTTTACCGATAGCCCTGCTAACAGTGATAACAGTACCAGCCTTCTTGTGTACAACAAATGCACTTCAAGATCTGGTACGGTACACCCCCAAGCAACAAGCCCAGCATCATGCTGATCTCTAAATAACATGTATATACAATCCAAACAAGAGCATTCCAAATAGGATATTAAATCCTGTATATCAAAAGATATAAACCCACTCACCAAAGTCTTCAAAACTCTGGTACACTCAAGTGACTAACTTCACTGAGTCTTCTCAGTTCCTGAGAATAAAATAACCCAAGTCAGTATTTAATTCATAATACTGATCCAAAATAAGTATCATATATACTTACATATTCCCATGTATTCATTATATATAAATCAATAGATATATAATAAATGTATATCCCAAATCCAATTTCTCACAAATAAACAATCAAATACAATTCCTTGTGAATCGCATGCGATTAACACTGATTCAGATTACTTGTGAATCGCATGCGAATCGCATGCGATTGATACTAGGTACTTCAATGCGATTCGAACATTAACTTAGTCAATTCCAATGCGATCCGAATCCAATGTGATTTCCATAAGGTTCCAATGCGATTCAAGCTAATGCAAATCCCATGCGATTTCAAGTCCAATGCAATCCAAATCGAATGCGATCCAAAGAGTTAGGGCATTTAAATTCAATCCAATACCATGCGATTCCAATGTATTCGAATACGATTCAAGTTTCATACTATTCAAATCATATGCGATTCATATCCAATCCAATGCGAATCAAGTTCATATGTTATCCAGTGCGATTCAATTTCAGTAAAGGAATTTCTTAAGTATAAACATCCATTGTCAAGGCTACCCACTTTAATGCGATTCATACTCAAGGTAAATTCCAATGCGATCCAAGTTCAATATAATTCATATGATTCGAGTCTAAGGAGTCATATTTCACGATTCCGAATGCTTCAATCCCCAATTCCGATCAATGCATAAATTCATCCGAAATATCAATTTCAAATTCAGATTAACACCAATCTAACATGCAAGTTATTCATAACTTCTATGATCATTTAAAGCATAGAAATGACATATAAACATGATCAATCTAACATGCATTCACATATATGCATAGAATGAACATCACGTTTCAATCAAAATAACATGCAACTTCAAAACCGAATTCAAATAACAATTAGCAACAAGAATTAAATAGTCTAACCTTGTGATGCTTTAAACACTAGAAATATCAATCAAGATTAGAAGATCAAAATCGGCTTTCCTTCTTCTTCTTCTTCAACCGAGAGCACACACACACACACATTCAAGTTTTACACATTTGCATGTAAATGAGAGTAGTAATGACTATCCCTCTCTTTAATCGGTTAACCCACATAACAAAGAAGTTAGTGGCAATCTAGGGGAAATAGGGTGGTGACTAATCACCCCCGTTCTCGGCCACCTCAAAACCCACCGCCCCACTAACCATTATTTAATTAATTAAAATATAATCATTTAATTCACAATTAAATAATTAAATCACAAAAGAATTAAACCACATAATAAACTTAAATCTCAACTTAAGTTTGATTAATTACCTTAATTAATCTAGGTCGGGAAAGTGGGTGTTACATATAATTACATATATCATATTATAAAAAATAAAGTTTATAAAAGATTCAAATAATATATCATAATTTAAGATAATGAATTTTGATGTTCTTTATGAAAAATAATAATGGATTTGAAGAGAAAAAAAGAAGCATTTTCCAAATTTGTATTAGAGAAATGGAAAGCGGAAACTGGTAGGCAGATCTCTGCCTTTTGATTTAAGGGTCCCACTTATGCAGATCCCTATACAGCAACTGCCAATATATACAATGCTCATTTTCTCTAATTAATATCCACTCTACCTCAAGAAACACATGATTATTTTTTATATATACTTGAAGAGAGATTTATATTCTCTTATTAAATATTTTTATTATTTCAAATTATTTAATTTAGATAAATGTTAAAATTAAATGATAAAATGAAGAAAGAGATTTAATAAATTATATACAACAATCATTAAATAGATTTGAAGATGGAGTAAAAAATAGAAAAGGGGAGAATAGATTTTATTCAATTATAATAAACTATAAAGTAATAATAAATGTTAAAAGCCTACAGTTTTATATTTAAATATATACAGGTACATGTCTACTTTCTTACTTTCAAATCTTATATGTAGTTGCTAGTTGCATGTATCGGTTATTATTATAAGTTACCGAAACCCGATTATATTCATATAATTTTATAACTTTTCATGTCAAGGGTTTTCTAAAATTTCCAATAAATATCATTATTTTTTTTAAAGCATCCTAAGCTTTCCCCTATCCACTAAATATGTATCTTGAAATAGATAAATCAAGTGTAATTCCATTTCCTTGTGTTAAAGAGGAAGATGTAAGTCACATGTCTATGAATACGGCAAGACATGGATGTCATGAGAAGATATTAAACATCGAGTTAGGAGAATTACACGAATCTAAAATAAAAATAAACGGTTTGAATTGACACATATGAATATACGATAGATACGTAATGTTTATGACTGCTCAGACAGTATTAGTGTTCTTGGCACTTGGTCCTATTTACGGACAATGTGATAGACGTTAGTTATACTTCAAAGAGCATTCTCTTGTGAGGGTGGACTTTCACATATAACTTTCACAGTTGATTCAAGAACGTGTTTAAGATATGCCAACCCCTTTATGACACGTCAACCTGTTATGGATACAACAATCCAAACATAAATAAATGAACGGTTCATGTTTGCCCACCAACCACTGGCCACTTTACTATAGCGACTTTGCTTCGGCAACATCAACATGAAGAGAACATATCATTTGACTCCATATATGGTCGATTCCAGATACAAAGACTATGGTTGATGACCAACGAACATATATGGAAACTTGGGGCTTGGTGAAACATTCGAAAACAACTTACATTTCATCATTGATGTAGACTGTTAAACAAAGGCAAGCAACGTTTTATAAAACGATAAGTCCCATTCCCTAACAGAGTTGATTTCCTCATCACTGACATTGAAAGTTGAACAATGATATTAAATGGAACCAAACCATAAACATGAAGATGCCGGAAGTGTTCAATTGAGACTAGGAATGTTGAAGAAACCAAACGATGATGTCGGAGGATTTCACAGTCGTTTGTAGACCTTATGTTGTTAAAAGACGTCACTCGATTATCGATAACCGGTTGGTTACTGGTTGGACAATATAAAAGTTTCTTTTATTAGTAAAAAGAAAAGTTAAATGCTTTAAATTAACAAAAATAATGCCGTATATTTTCTTTAACGAATTAGAAAAAGATTGATATTATTTGGTATAGTTGGTCTTGTTTCAAATGTTAAATATTAATACATTTTCTCATTTACATAAAGTTGTGTTTAATAATATCCATATAAAAAAACATCATACTATCATAATCCTGAAATTTTAATATTTAATTACATGTGATTAAGTATACAATCACATGTGATTGTAAAAGCGTCACATGTTAATTACGAAAATGTCACTCTGTCCAAAATTTTAAAATTTAATTTCAACCATTGATGGGCTAATCTAAAAGTTAAAATTGGTTATTTAAAACTATGAATAAATATACACTATATTAAACATACCATAAAGAAGAGCAAGTATGAATCAGTAGATGGACAAAATACATTGTTGGCCTCAAAAATTCAAATTCACTTTTACCTATAGTTAAGCTACCATTTATTAAATGGTATTTATGATATTATTAATGTTTAATAAAGTTTCCAACAGTAAAGATGTGAATTTAAGTTTGCATGATTAATTAAAGCAAACATTTGTACCTTAGAAAAACAAGGGATCAGATTCATCAGCACAAGTACATAACATGCTTCACTTTATCACTTGTATGTCTTCCCCTTCCAAAGTATTTATGATTCTCCACCCCATAAAACTAAATTATCCATATTCACTTTTTGTATCAAAATTTGTATGATTTTAAGCAAGTGCCATGTAACTACCAGAATAATATTAAGCCGTTGATTAATCAATTTGTTTTGGTTTAAACAAATGTTACATTTAATGTTTATATCGATATAAATATTGTCATAACTTTTTGATTTTTCAAATTTTAGAATTGTTATAGAAAGCCTAAATGATGATTTTTCGGAAAAAGTTAATCACGAACTGAGTAACAAATTAATTAAGGCTTTAATTTATATCTAAGTTTTTTTAAAAATAAAACACACTTTATAATTTAACTCATAAATCTACACATATGTCCATCATAAAACCTGGACACCTTTTGATCAATTTACACCTAATAATGTACAACATGTTGTCCCATTTACATTAAAAATCTCGATTCCGAATACCATTTTTAATATTTAGGAGATGTTTGGTTCAAATATTGTTTTTGAGGGGATTTACATTTATAAGGGGATTTGTAATTGGTGGGATTTAAAATCCCATCTTGTGTTTGGTTCACATTCCTTAGGTGAGATTTCCACCAGCACTAAAACACATCAACATCACCTTCAACCACCAGATCTGCTCCCACCATGGCACCGTCGAAGAGGAAGGACCACCAACCACCACATCTGCTGCCACTAACCACTGTTGTAACATCCTCAAATGGGCCTAGTTGTTTATACTCTCGGTACGTTCCAAATCTTGAGTTTACTAATGAATATTAGAATTATTGTTAAAATAATTAAGAAATCATGATATTAAATATTATAACAAAAATAGATAATTTTAATAAAATATTAAACGGTTTTGAATAAGGATTCCAGAAATGTCCCCGTTAGTTGAGACGGGTAAACGGGTATTAACTTGTAAGTTGAAAAGGGGAACAAAATACCCCTTATGGATATTAATGAGACCAAAGTCGGTCTCTCCCCTTTTTCCTTTACACATACACGACACAAACACACACACACCCTTATGATGTTCTTGAACCGTGAAGGAGAAATCAAGAGTAAGATCACCAAGCTCCAATCTCTACTACAATTTGAGTTATAATCTGCTAATAATCTCTTGTTCATCATCTCTATCACCTTTGTAAGTCCATCATCTTCCTCATGCTTCCTTGTTCTTGAGTTTTGAAGTTTAGGTCAAAATAGCAAAACTCAAATTAGTGATCCACAATGGATTCCGAGTGTTCCAATCAGTTCTGGTATAGTTTCTAAGTGATTAGAAACCATTTTCTTGAATTATCATGTTGAGTTTGAGCTTGTTCCATGAAAATTACCAAATGGGTCAAGAATTGAAGAACTTGATCCTAAACCTTGAATCTTTGATTAGAGCTTGTTAATTGTATGTTTCTAGACTTGTTTTGATGCCTTAAATGTTATACAAACACTGGAAATTGGATTGGACATGCTGGAATTAAGTTTGGGATGAAAATGGACTGAACAGGGGCTGAAAAACGAACACTGTCTGCAAATAGCTTCCTACGGCCGCAGAAGGTTTTCCCTATGGCCACAGAGATTTCCTACCGCCGCAGAGGATTTTCCCTACGGCCGCAAAAGGCCTTTTTTCTGCAACATCAACAGTTTTGCTATTTTTCGTGTACTGAAGTAGGGTAAGCTCGTTTAAGGTTCTAAATAGTCTAAGAGCATCATTAAGATATTCATATTAGTTATATTAGTTAATGTACTTGTGTGAAGTGACTAAACATGAGTATTCTCTTATAGGTAAACCGTACGACTCCGAATAATGAGACGATCACGATATTTGTTTACTATAGCCTCTAGCCTCTCAGGTGAGTATAGGATAACATACGAATTAATATAATCATGTTACACGTTATTAGTATGTGCAAATAGTTCCATGATATGTAATTAACACTGTTGTATGCTTGAAATGCGTACTGTATGCTATGTTTATGCATGACACACGTAACCATTGAATCATGATTATGATATGATATGTATGCGCGCTATGAGGCCCAGAATGGGTCAGTTTTGTGTTTATGAATGGATCCGAGATATGGGGGCTAGTTATAGTCCTTGATTGAGGCCAGACTGAGGTCTGGGATGCCTTGAGGCCTGCGGGTCGATGATAGCGTCAACAGTACCTGGATAGGTATTTAGGGTTTGGCTAACCCAATGTTCCTCATGCGATTAGGGGATCAGTTACCCGCTGTACCCATGGAGTCGATGACTTCATAACGCAACGGTGGACCGCTACCCGCTCACCCTCCCGCGCGGTTGATGTGTCTGGTTTCCCCAGTTAGGAGTGTTGAGCCGGGCTCGCTACCCTGCAAGATTATGCTTCCTTCTGGTTGTGCCAGCTCATCGCGAGATGTTAGGATAACACTGTTTGATATATTGATGATATGAGATATGTTTGTATTACTGATTATGCTATCTTATGCTCACTAGCTTTAAATAGTTAACAGATACTCTCCCCATGTTTGCAGGTGGTACTTAGGCGCGTGAGCTTGGGTACTTGATGGTTTTTCATATGCTTTTGAAGGAACACTTGTCTTTACTCTGTTTGTATATATTTGTTTATGATGGTCGGTGGACAATTTCGGTAACACCAACAGTACTTTATATATCGTGGCTAATTTTGGTTGTAATTATAACCACTTCAAATGTTTTCCGCTGCTTATGATATTTTGAAAAACAGGTTTGGTATAATTTGAGTTTACAAACGGATCCACGCAGTTTGGATTCTTGAATTACTATTTTAAAATGAAAAATCTGGTTTTCAAAAGCGCGGTGTTACACCTGTCAACTTCAATTGCCACCACCAACGACGACGACGACGGCGAATGGTTTCTGATACACCACGGCGGCGAACGACGAAGGGAAACACAAACGACGACTAGGGTTTGACGGTGACGGCTGGGGTTTCTTTCAACGATGGAAAGGTTTGATGGCGACAACGACAACGAAGGGGCGATGGTGATAGTTTGACAGAAGGGATGACGACGACGGCGGTGCTTTACCGGAATTTTAGCCGGAGGGTTGCCGAAGATAATACCTCATCTATGAGTTTTCAGAATACCATAAGGGGTGAAAGGATTGAGAAATGTTGTTCTATTTACGGGATTTTATAAAATCCTAGGATTTGAAATCCCACCTCATATTCTCAAACCAAATACCATTCTTAGAGAAATTTAAAATCGCAATATCATAAAATCTCTCCAAATAACAAGAAACAAACACCACCTTACTTTGAAACTAAAACAAATTGGAATGTTTTCATTTCAACACATGTTTGACTCGATGTTCAATAAACACTTTTAACTAACATGTCTTCATTTTCAAAAATATAAATGAATTAATTCATTATCATTGTAAAAAAAAATTAAGATTAAATAAAATAAAATTTATATCTAGTATGTTGATAAAAAGTGTATATAATTAACTTCTTAAGTTAAGACACATTTTGAATTATAAGTTAGGTGTTGTTGATTGTGTTTCACCCACCTCTCTTGTATATGCATATTATATCAAAGGTCAAAATACTTATACACTTATACTAGAGAGTGCAATAATTCAAATTCTAATATATTCTATGTAATAACTATTAAAAACGAAGAAAAACCTGTATTAATAAACATTTAGTTTATCACTGAAATTCATATAATACTTTTTAAAAATTTTAAACGTGAAATAAACACAACTCTTAATTCACAGCATGTTTTTTGTTAAGTTTTATCGGATAAAACAGCCATCAAGTATAAGACTCCATCAATTTAGATTTTAGAAAAGCTATTAACTTTGTTCTTGTAAAAATTGATTTACGATAAGAAAAATATAAGCGATTGCGAGTTAAAACAAATATCTATCAAACTTGTAATTCTCGAAACCTGATTTAGTTTATATCATAACCTTACAAAATAAATCTACAAAGAATGTTTAGAATATTACCTTGCTTGCTCAAGTTTAGTTCATTTGTGATGACGTCGCACATGCTCCTTCTAATTGGATCGTGCAAACTCCGAACAAGCCCGAAGTTGTATTGTTAAATAGTAGTAATTAACTATGATAACCACCCTTTTACAATTTGGGATCAATTCAAATCCTAATTCAAAATTAGAAATATCTATCAACCTTACATAAATAATTACCATATCTAAATTGAAATGATATAATCCAAAATCGTTTAGCTAATTTTCGAATTTATTATCAATTTATAAATAACTTAATTAATCACAAATACATATTTTACCAAGAATATATATATATATATAAAATCAATTGTAACCTCGGGCGAAAAGCTTGAAAGTTAAATACAAAGTCACTCATGTTTCGAAATAACTTTTACAAAGCAATTTCCTAAATAATTTACTCTCTTTGGGATTGTATTGCTGCTCAAGTTATAAGCATTTCACAAGTATGATCTTTTAAGTGTTTCATGATATATAGAATGTGACATCACTTTGTTACTAACTGTGCACACTCATATCCTAACATGTTCAATTTTAAATACGTATAAACACTTTAATCAATCACACATGAACACCGACATATCAAATACCTTTTAATATTTTTCGTATTTACTGGTGATAACCCATGACGACCATTCCTAAAATTGGAATTTGAATTAAGAAATTTAATTGTTTTAGAATTTATAATTGTGAACAAATCAAATATTAAGTTAAATGTTGCAACCATTTATTTATAGTCAGCTGCTTTGTACCTTTAACAAGTATAAATAGAATAAAGAAGAGGCAAAATAATTTATTTTCATTAATTAAATTTGATAAATAACTGTCAATAAATAACATTGTATGTTCATCTACAACATGTAATTATGGTTCATTCATTACTCCATTTTCCATCCTTTGAGGGGCAAATTTCGTGAGTACGTGCGGTAGAATTTTTTTTAACGTGCTACTTAGGCTATCTGCATCCGTCGCGTGGAGAAGATGTGAGAGCCCCTCACGAGGCCTCAACACCATCGCTGCCCTGCGTGAGCCGTCGCTCACGGTCACGCCGGTGACCGCCATCGCGCTCGTGAGGGAGATCGATGTGAGAGAAGTTTTTTTTTTCTTTTTTGTGATGTGAGGTATGTGATGGATGCGGGGTTCATGTGATAGGATGAGGAAATGATATGGCGCTGATGTGGTTGTGTGAAGCATGTGATGGATGCTGATGGTCTTATACAGTGATGTTTGAGCTCGTGATCCCCGCGATGAGATCAACGAGCTAAAAGTCTTTTTTTACAATAGTAACAAACGTTTGTACTAATGGCTCGCTCCACTTCAAAATCGTGTACAAAGCTCGTAGTTTGTATGCACTATACACACCAACAACCCAAATATATAACATTTTGGAAGCCATCAATATAATTTTTCATCAACACCGCTTCTTTAAAATATGACTATCTACTCATCTGTGTCAGTGGGTACTCACTCGAACCTAACATGAACAAAGTCATAACGACCAAATTACCCACAAACTCGCTTCAACCAACTTTATGATCAATACCAACAACCACTTTTGTTGCAAATTAATTTTATAAAGTGTGGTAGGATGCACGTGAGGAATTCATGGGTGGACAATGACATTAAAGGAGGAGAAATTGGACGACTCAGATTGGTTCTCGCAGTTTTCGTACGAAAAACAGTTCTCGTATAAACTTTTTCCTATAATAAATAAAATCAGTGGATGTTTCAATCAAAATCATAAGCTACATCAACGACACCCCACCAACTCTTCATTAGGTTGCTGTGAACTAAGTAAAATTATTGCACATTTATTTAATATAAGTTTTGGCATCAATTATTTAAATATTATTTAAAAGAAAATTGAGGGGGGGGGGGGGGGGGGGGGGGGGTATGGGGGTGGTCAGAGGGTGGGGGGTATCGGGGCTAGCAAAAATTGGGAGGCACAAACACTGCGTACCGCAGCGGTTTCTTTATTTGCCATTTAATTGTAATTGTTATCCACACACACACACACACACACACACACACACACACACACACACGTACCCTTTCTTCTTCTCTTCTTCTTCTTCTTCTGCCACCATCCAATCAACACCCCTGCATCTTTTTACTATTTACGATACTTGACAATTTTCTTTTCTTTTTTCTTCTTATTATTATTATTATATCTTTTTACTTCTACTTTTATTTTTATTTCTATACCACGGATATTTGAGTCTGCTATAAATGTTTGAGATTACCAAGCCGATTAACTTGTTTTATTAAAAATAACCGATATGGTATACAAATCCCAAGTTTGAAACACTGATGTCATTGTATTTTTACTAATATCTTGCTAGCTTTATAATTTATCTGCCGTTAAAAAAAAGTAGTTTTATTGGAAATAACCGATATTTGAGCAAATTATAATACTTATAAATGGGTTATTGGTTTCTAAAAAATAGAAATTCGGGGGTTCTCATTCTATTTTTTTTTTGAACGACAACGAATGAAACGTTAGGAAGAAGCTTCGGCATTGTCATCACCCCCTTTAACGACCCGTAATATTATTATTATATGAAACATTCTAGCAAGAATTCATAGTACATAGCACCAAGTCAAACATAAAAGTACAAAGATGCATTGAGCGAAATAAATAAACAGTGAGGAGCAAAAACAGATTGAGTCCATGCCCATGAAACACCTGTAGCATAATCAGCACCTCCTTCTCAGATGTTCCTTTGCAACTCCAACTTTGGGTTATTTAGCCAATTCGACCATAGCAACTTCTTTTTTCCTCTAGAGTTAATTCATAAAAAAGACCAGCTAGCTTTGAATGGCACCGTTAAGAGATATGCCGTTCGATTCAGAATTAGGAAACGCCTTCGAGTTCCGCCATTTCCATATGATCCAAAAGAATGTGTACACCGTGACGTTAAAACCATCTAACATCTTGTTTTTGAGTCCTAACTCCAAGATCATTACATGTTTTCTTTCTTTCTTTCATCCCAAACTTGTAGCCGGCAATCAAAGGCCAAACCCTAGTGTATAAGAAGAGATTGTTTTCTATGCTTGTATTTAAAAAGTTGCTCAAATGATGATAATGTATTAGATGGTTGTTACTTTCATACATGTCAAATCAATTAATTACAATTTATAATACAAGTCATACACTCACATGTGTTACATTACATTTGTCAATTTAAATTATGAAAGATGGTGTAATTAGAATCCCCTATGACCAAATACCCATATATAATTATGCGTGTGTTTGATATTTCAAATATGAGAGGTTATACATCTTTCTACTTTGTATTTCTATTTATTTTCCTAATTACAAGATTAATAAAAATGTTAAAATCTTGAGAAAATATGAAGAAAGAGAAATAGTGAATTTCATATATTATCATTTAGCATATAGGAAGATAAAGTAGGAAAATTTAGCAATAAAAAGCTCTATACCGCTTAAAATGTGTGTTCATAAACAATTACTAAGATAACTTCGTACGAAAAGAATTATACTTTTTTTGACAAATAAAGTAGGATATATGGTTTTTGAGAAATGATATATCATTCTATTATTATTCTTTAGTAATCTTGTTACTCATAAAACAAATACAAGCTCAAAATCAATAAAGAAGATGATGAAAAAAAATTAATAAACTTCATCTATTATCTTGTGGTGAGTAAAAAAAAGTAGTAAAATAATATATGGTTTTTTATTTTATTTTTTTTGTCTAAATTAGTTGACTTGGTATAGATATATGTCTTTGTAGATGAAATGGCTTAATATTCCAAAGAGTATATATATATATATATATATATATATATATATATATATATATATATATATATTGTCACAGAAGACCCATCTAGAAAAAGTTTACTTTCTAAGAATAACTTTTGAATAAAATATAAAACATAAACAACAATTATTCATTGCTTCAATCATGTGTTTAAGTTAGAGTTTTGTAGTTACTAGTATCAATAAGATGTTAGGTGAAAGTTTGGCATGATAGGTAAATAATATAAGAAATAATGATTAAATATCATATATGTCCACAAGGTAATTAATGCAAGTTGAATTGCCAAAAACTCCCATTTCACACTTTTTAGGTAAAATTCCAAATAAGTTGGCACTTATTTTTTACAGCTCACCTAATATAGAAATAAATAGTTAGGCAAAAAGCATCTTTACATTACTAATACACATTTTTGGTTGGCTGTGTTTATACTTTTTATTTTTTTAGAAGCGAGTATATGTCAAAATGATATTTCAACAAAACGTGTGTACATAATTACCATAGTTTACAAAGCATGTTATAAGGTATAACTTTTTTTATAATGACTTAGTGAGTTGGTAACAGAATATCTTAAAAATGTCAAAAGAGGCTCAAGTTCAATTCTTGGTGGGTACAAACATATTAAATGATTAAAGTCTTAGAAATGCTTAGACAATATTAAGAAAGAGATAAACATTTGTTATATTAAATAGAGTGAATTACTTAAATAATCCATTTGATTTAGTTAAGGTAGTTGATTTAGTTAATTTTTTTTTGAACGGCAGCAAATATTATTAAATAGAATTAGCAAGGCGCTAAAGAGTACAGAAGGAAAAGAAAGAAAGCAGTTACATAAGAAACAAATCGGGAGGTAATTAACACCAATTTATCCAATTAACTAATTAAGTTTCATCTTCATGCTTCCTCTAAGATTCGGCCAAAAGAAGGGGGTCCTTGAATTTTTAGAAAGAGCCGAGCCATACTTTCCTTTTTCTCTTCATTAACAAATTCATTTCTTGCTTTCCAAACGGACCAGCAATATGTGTAGAGTATTGAATTGAGAACATCCAACTTTTCGGTTCGAGTTTTCTCCCCATTTCAGGAGCTATTCGATTGAACCCTGTGGCGGCGGATCGATCTTCCACCACGTACTTGCTGATCTCCAATAATACATCGCCTGCTAATTGGCGATTCATGAAGAGATAGATGGTCTATCGTTTCAAATTCAACTTCACTAATGGGGCGTAAGGATACCTCTTCTACATAAGTGTCCTTCACTCACTTACTTATTTAATATGAAATATTTGACATGTTATCTGTATTGTTACATACTTAAACTAATTTAGTCTTTTAAAACAAGCCATTAAAATCAACAAAAAAGATAAAGTAAAACTAATAAATATTATTATCATTTTATGTGTAATAAAATTAGGGGTGGCAATCGTGTCGTGTTCGAGTTGGCGGGTCACGGGTTCGCGGGTCGGCGGGTCGTGACCCGAACACGACCCGTATAATTATTCGTGTCAAGATGCGTGACACGACCAGTATAAGTTGAAACACGACACGACCCGCGTAACCCGTTTAAATATACGGGTTCGCGGGTCATTCACGGGTCTGCGGGTCATAAACGGGTTGTCGGGTCACTAACGGGTTGGCGGGTCATTAATTTGTTGGCGAGTCAGTGGGTCTAGTTTTACTAATTTTGTCCCATGTTTGTCAAAATACAAAATTTAAATGCAAATTATTTAATAAAGTTTAACCCTACCTAACAACAAAAGGAGACAATAGCATTAAAATGGCGAATGAATAAAAGGAGACAGTAGAATTGTTTCTTATTAGTTTTAGGATGATTAAGGAATAAGATAAAAGCTAAAAAACCAAATAGGAAACATGAAATATATAAGGATAAATTAAAAATAAAAAATATCAAAAATATATATACGGGTTGACGGGTCGACACGCGAACCCCCAAACCAACCCGAACCTGTTTATGCTTAACCCAAAACCGTTTATTTACTTGTCGTGTTTCGTGTCGTGTCGATAATTGACACCCCTAAATAAAATTGATCTAAAAAGAAAAAATATTTTTTGTAGAAAGTTATAGAATCCGATGGTTAAGAACAAAAACATTTTGTTAAGCAAGCAAAAGATAGATGAAAAAGTCAAGGATTAAAGAATCAGAAAGTCAAAAGAATCACAGAGCCTTTTCTGAGTCACGTGCGTCTCCGTGTATAGGCCCAGACTCCTACACTCTACTTTCCTCAGTATAGAAGCTACGCCTTCCCCTCACTCTGCCTAACACTTCAATTGATAATTTTACCTTTTGGTCCACCAACTTTTTGTTTTTCTCACTAATACCACTTCTTTTTATTCATTCATCTAACACATTAACATTTTAGTTTCTAATACAAAATAAACTAACTTTATTTTCTCTTAAATTAATGGACCACATAATACTTCACTTTTTCTTAATTCCTTTTAAGTTTTCTTATAAATCCTTGTAATTCTTCATCATAATATTTACATTACCAGTTTCATTTAATAATTATTCATCTAGTTATTATAACATTCTTTACGATTTGTTCTATATTTTTGGAGTCAAAATTTTATTTTTTGTATAGCCAATAGCCGGTCAAGAAAGTGGATGACATATTAGGGGTGTCGAAAATAACCGTTACCCGAATAAACCGACCCGTAATTTCGGGTTTGGGTTAATTCGGGTTGGTTATTTCGGGTTTCGGGTGGCTAGATTCGGGTATTCGGTTTACCCGTTATGAATTCGGTTCGGTTAGCGGGTTGGTTATCTAAAATTCGGGTATACCCGAAATACCCGTTTTAGTTTTTTTTTTTTTTTAAGATGTATTAATTTTGATTGAAAATGATCAAATTGATGCTTTATTTTATTAAGGAAACTATTTTTTTAATTGATTATGTTTTATTCATTTCACTCAATGTACGTATGTGTAATTTCGTATATCTTCTAAGATGGTTCAAAATATCATTTGCCCCTAAGATTGGGATACAATACATGGATTATGTTTTAGTACTATAACATGTTGAAGTTGATACATTAATATTCTTTGTGAAGTAGATGAAGATGATATATACTTAGGTAAAATTCTTTTGTCATTTTAAACTTAAATACATTGTTATTTTTATAAAGTTTAACTCGGTTTTATTATAGTTTTGAGGGAAACTAGATCCAAATCTTGATTAGGTAATGTTTGTTTGTTATGATAACTTGTAAATTTTGCTTTGAAACTTGTTTATTACTATGAATGTTTGGCCTAGAAGTGTAATAAAAAATGCTATAAAAAAGACCATTTAGATACTTGGCCAAAAAAAATGTAACAAAAAAAAAGTCACAAAAACGGGTATACCCGAAAATAACCGACCCAACCCGTACCCAAATTCTAACCAAACCCGATACCCGTAATGTAGAACGGTTCGGTTATCGGTTAATATATCTACACCAAAATACCCGAATTACCTGACCCGAATTACCCGAAACCCGACGGGTATACCCGAAAAACACCCCTATGACATATAATATACAAAGTTTTATTCTTGTGCCATATATGATTCTGAAAAACAAACACAAATACGAGAAAGTATTTTCTCTATTTGTAAATAGAAATATCTCTATCTACAATTACAATCTTTAACATTATTCTTGATATAGCTCTTGAAAAACTAAGTTTAGTTTCAACACAAACGTAATGAAGACATACTTAAACTTAAGGAATAGTACAATCATAATTATTAAATTCTAAAACACCAAAATGTAATATATAATTATTAAGGGAGCTATTTGATTTTATACCATCTAAACTTTTGATTGCAAACGAAAAATTGTTTTGTAAATTTTATAAGAAAAAATTATATTTTTTTAGGTATAATGATATATGACACAATTTAAAAAAATAAAAACAATGAAACATTAATTATTTTTATCATTCAAAAAATCGCTAGCTAGTTCTTTACACATCTTTTTTTCTTTGTCTTGTTCCTCTTTTTATGAATAATATGTAACTTATATACAAATAATGTGACTTCTAAAGTTTAGCAAAAGTAGAAAGTATTATTGAAGTTAAATGAAAGTAGAAGGGGCGTATCTAAAAGAAATTCATAAGATGGAGGGCTTATGTAGGCAATGTGTCAATATTTGCATAAGTTAGCGTGTGTTTTTCTTTAAGCAACAGTTAAGAGGACGTTTAAGTTTATAGAAAGACGTGATTAATCAGAGACTGATGTTCCACTTAAAATACTACGCTCTTTGGCTATATTCTCAGAGAAAGAGGTAATATATCCTTCAATTTAAAAAATTAATACAAGTGTTAAATTTAATAGAGGAGGTAAGAAAAGTAAATTGTTGGATTTTACATATTATCTTATAGTAAGTGAAAGGATAAAGTAGGATAATATATCATTTTTCTTTGGAGAATGGTGTTTTTATATTTTAATAATGAAAAACCACCTGAAAAAAATATAAAAAATAGACCTAATAACTAATTAGAAGTCTAAAAATATAGATTAAGGTGTCTAAAATTCTTAGATAGTGTATAGATCATTATCCTTTAAAAAAAGTAAAAATTTAAAAGAAAAAAAATAAAAGTGTTGCAAAATTATATTAATATGTTGATATCGAGTAGACTTCGACAGTTAATTAATGAATGTGTAAATGAATACATGAGTAATTGAACAGAGTCTAAATAAATATGGACTACGTAACTAAGATATATGTTATGTTAAAGTCGTATATTCTGGTTTTATGTTGAATCTTGTAAATGTGTATAAATGAATAAATGAAGAATAACCACCCTTAAGATATTAAAAAGAAAGAGACGGGGTTAATAACTAACAACTTAGTCTTATGTAAAAGGGTGTCAAAGATTAACGATATGTAAATTACATCTTAATAGCAGTATTGGTTTAATAAAGAAAGCAGTTATGTGGCATTGTTGATTAATAAGAATGTGTTACATTACAAGGGTATATATATTGATTGCATACTTATACATGTTATAAGTTATTGACTCTGATTGTATATTCAATGTACGTGTTAATTGCAAAGTGTTCGATTTGACCTTGGGGAATCACGGCTGAGGTGACCAGAAGGGTTCACCTAAGTGGTGGGGAAACATTCTGCTTCGTGCGATAGTGAACTACCTACCAATGTGGCATGTGTGATACCGCAGTGGCAAATCAGGTAAGTTATGTGATATCATGGCTAAGAGGGCTTTATGTGACAAATACGTGATGCATTGTGGCAAGAATATCACTACAACACAACATCCCCTTTTGTGTCGGACGAATCTGTGGAAAATCCGTGGGAAAATGATGTTTCTCTCGGATTTCCCACGGAATCGACCGTGGATAAAAGCTTCGTGGGAAAACCATTTTTCCTCGGATTTCCCACGGATTTCCGTGGGAAATCCATTGAAAAACAACTTTCTGACTCAAATCCGTGGGAAATCCGTTGAAAATTTCCCACGGAATTTGATCCGTGGGAAATCCATTTCTAATGCCTGATTTTCTTGTAGTGTATAGTTATATTATCATTTGAGTATTATGTTAAATAAGATCATGCGGAATTGTCATAATTCCGGATAGCATTTGGTTTTCCTCTCAATTCCGGATAAGTAATAATTCCGTATAAGTGCAATTCCGAATGAAGCCCAATTCCGATTAATTCAATTCCGATTGATACTTGGTTCAATTCCGAGCAAAGACCAATTCCGAACCAAATGTCCAATTCCGAATATAAGCCAAATCCGATCAAAATGAAATTCCGAGTATAGGCACATGTTCAATTCCGAATGATGTTCAATTCCGATCAAAATGTAGAAAATATCAAGGTCCAATTTTAATACTTCAAATCCGATCGTTTCATACGGAATTTATCTCAATTCCGAATAGACCATTTGGTTTTATCAAATCCGAATAACATAATCCATATAAAGCTAAGGCATAAACATTCAGTATTCAATATATGCGGAATCTATCGAATTCCGTATACTTTTATGCGGATTCTCATCCATTCCGGATAACTCATGCAGTATTCACAATTCCGAATGATTCAAAACCACTAATTCCGAATGATTCATATTCTAGAACAACTTTAATTCTAACTTTAATTCTGATCTAATTGATGTATATGCATTCATATATATTTTCCAGAAAGCAGTTTAAACATACTATAAACATGAATTCACATCAAAATCTAACATGCAATCATCCTAGTTCATCAAATCACATACATCATGCGGAATTCACATAAAATTCCTAAATCTGAATATAATTAACAACTTTAATTCAGTTTATGCTAACCTTCTGGATCAACTATAGTAGAATTCTATCAACAATCCAATTTAGAAAAGATGAAGGTGATTTCCCTTGTTCTTCCCTTCTTCTTTCTCGGCCGAATGACACCAAGAACACACAGACACTCACTCAAACTCTAATTGCATGTAATTGTGAATGTGGTGATGATGTTGGTGACTAAGTATAATTATGTGTTGACACATAATTCCACTAACATATATATAATTTATTTAATCATTTTCTAACTTAATAAAAGAAACACATTTAAATATCACAAATTAATTAATCATATACTAACAGTTAGTAAACAAAGTCAAATAATCAATAATAAATCCCTAGATTAGATAATTAATTACCTCATTAGTCTAGACCGGTTAAGAGGGTGTTACACAAATACCATAATGTCCAAGATGAACGTGCCAAGAATTGGGCATTGGCTAGAACTCGCTTGAATGAACACGGAAAAAGGACTTTGTTGCCTGATGTTTGTGATGTTGCAGACGACTGGTAAATATATTTTTATTTCTCTATTTATTACTTTTTTGCTTAAGTTCTTTTATTTATATGATTTTTCAATTTTAATTACTAAATTAATTTACAGATTCAGTGTGATAAAAATATTTCCCAAGGGCTTGATGATTCTGGAGCGGACCCATTGATCAATGTACTTGGTCCCGAGCATCCGGGCCGAACTAGAGGTGTGGGAAATAATATATGATGAGAAAAACAATGACTAGCAAAATAGATAGAGAAGAACTGAAAACGGTAATCGATGAACGATCAAAAGAGGCGTTAGAAGAAGAGCGAAAAAATCAAAAGGCTAATAATTTACAAAGTGACAAGCAACATGAAAACCACATAAAGAATATGGAGGCCGTGTACACGCAGCATATTACAGCTTTACATAAGAACATTGCAGAGTTAAACTAAAGGTCAAATCAATCCACTTTTTATGCCTCAAATCAAATAACTGCAAATGCAAACTCAGCCACGGCCAAAGCGACCACGACTACAAGATATTAAGGTATACAATCCATTCATTACATGATACATAAATTTCCTTATAAAATAATATATTCTACAAGTTCGTGTTTTATAGGAGCCGTTACAAGTTGTTTTGTTTGACCCTCATGGTGATGATTTTGTTCATAATATTGCTCGGGGAATGGTCCATCAGACAAAAAATGGTATACTACTTCATGGATCTCCGATCCTACCATTTTAAATGAAGGTGTAGATAGACCTTGTTCATGACAAATACGTGGACTTAAAACTACTGTTCCTGTTGTTGAAGAGATAGTGACATTAGGTCAACCAACAGGTAGTTATATTAAATGGCAGGTGCCACGTATGCACGCGATTAAAAAGACGGTGATGGATCCTAATCAAAAGGTGACTCGTCCTTATTCTATGTTTGAATTTATGAGTACCATAAAAGCTAACAATATGTTTTTGCTTTTTTATTGCTTAAACTTTGTTGTTATTGCTGAATTTTTTGTCATTGTTTAAATATATATTAATATATTTCTTTGTTCTAGGACAAGGAAGAAAAAAGACAAAAAGAGGATGAAAGAAAAAAGGAGATAGAGAAAGAAAAAGTGGAAGAAGAGAAGAGAAAAAAAACATGAGGAAGATGAAAACGAGAGTAAGCAGCAAATGTATTATAGATTGTTAGAGTTACGCCAAACTATGACGAAAAGAAAGCGGTCTATAAATCTTGGATATAGAAAATGGATGCTCCGGGGTGATCCAAATTTACCTTATACAATAATAGTTACTTCCTTAGACGAGATTTTTGGCATAAGGGTTGTAGAAGTTAATATTATTGTTGACCCTCGTGATATGTATGACTTGTGGACATATAATTGGTTAGATGTTGGAGTGATAACTTTTTTCAATTGGTAAGTTCTAATATATATTGTCATAGTTTACTTGACTTTCTTGCTATATTTCTAATGAAAATTTTTAATTCATATTGTTATGGTTTTAGGGGGCTTTACTGAAATATGTACTCGGTCAACAAAAAGAGGATGTTTTTCTTAATGCCTAATACTATTTGTGATTTATTTATTAAGGAACATAGAGAAGGAGTGTTGGGTTACTTAATGAATTTGATATATAGACGTGTGTTTTGGAAATACCATTTTTGTCAACATGCCTTTTGCCTTTCTTTTCATATTTTACTTTATCCATACCTTTTAACCTAATATCCACTTTATTCTTTATATATAGTTAAATCGACGAATTACTCGTATTCATCATTGGTCTCACAAGCTCATTTGATTGTAATTTTCTTCTTATTATACATAAAAATTCATAATAATTCTAACTTTTATAATTTTATCGTCTATTTTTCTAGCTATGCATTATAGAATGTATATATTCAAATACTTCGGCTTTAATAGAAAGACCAATTAAAAATATGATAAGATCGTAAATTTAAAACTTGTATTAAAAGGGTAAAAGAACATATTTGAAGATTTGTTATAACAATTGCGTTACATTAAACTTATTGTAATATTTGTGTTATTATTCATTATCTTGTAAACGGTTAGATGAAGAATATTTAATGTAAAATAATAACTAATGTATGTTATGTTTTTATTAAAACTAACATATAACTGATTTTTAGTAGGGAAGAGGATGAGGAGATCTAAGGATTGGGATATAGTGATTGATAAATTCAAATCTAGAATGGTGGATTTAGAAATCTATGTCCGTGTTATTTGGAGATAGACTAACCTTAATTAAACCGGTTTTTGAAAACTTGTCAATGTATTTTTTCCCTTGTATTCTGTGTTGTTATATGTGATCAAAAAGTTGAGAGATACATATGTGGTAGGGTAATAATAAAAATAAACATAGGTGTTGGGTTAAATGGATAACGTGTTTGCACTTTACCTTATGTGGGATACATGTTAGTATTCTCCATGTAAAAAATGTAGCTCTTTCAGGAAAGTTGATTCTAATCAAATGTCGCGTACGTAAGAGAGGTTGTAAAGTTGTGTGATGGATATATAGTTGTAGTTGTTGATTCGTGGGCTCAAGGACCGATTCTTGAGATGGATGGATGGAGAATCCTTGGAAATGTAATAATGTTCGGCCTTAGTCGGATAGTGTTGTTGTCTTATTGTTGTGTTTCTTCCTCCTTAGTTCATTCTCTCTTATGGTGAATGGAACCGTGTCTATTATCTCAAGATTCGTGCACTATGAACCTTGGCTGGATTGTTTCTGTTTGTATTGCAGTGATTTGTGTCTTGTTTACACCATTGAAGAGCGAAGATTGCCTTTGTTTGTAAACACCAACCTTTCGTCTTTCAAAAAATACTAGCATTGCACACGCGTAATGCGGTGGCGGCAACAAAAGTTTGTGCTCGACAACATGTTCGATTTAAAAAGTAGGGTATGATATGTGTGAAATGCGGTGTTAGTCAACATATCCATGTTTTTTTCTCCTTTTCTGATTTCTTTACCTTTTTTACAATCAACCATAGTTGTTAATATAGTTTTTGAAAAAAATTAAAATATTATTATTAAATAATTAGAGAAAAAAATATTAGAGCCTTAAATTTGTATTGTTGTAAGTAATTTAGCAAAAATTAGATAAATTAAATAGTTGTTGTGATGTTTAATGATTTTTTAAAGTAATAGTTGCCTTACATTAATTGAGTTGATTAAGGGAAATTATTGGTTAGGCTATTGCTTTAGCCTTTAAGTGTTTGTATCTTAAGCATAAAATATTATACTACTTAAAATTAATTAGTCTTAAAATTTTGGGATAATTTCATATATATCCTTCTAAACTTTCATTATTACGTATATGTCCTTACAAAGTTTAATATTACGTATATATCCTCCTAAAACCTCTTAAATCTCATATATATCCAAAATCCCATTTTATTATTATTTAATCATTTTAAAAGTCAATAATCTTTATCATCTTATATATTCATTTAATCATTTACCATTTTGACCTTATATGAAAACCAAAACACAAGTACACAACCATCGATGAAATCAAATTACTATCCCCAAAACATGGATGAATATACTGCCCTAGGTTTTTCCCTATTCGATCCTTCCCTCCTGCGATCGATTCAAGATTCAACATTCCTCCCGGCAATCTGATCGATTTAATTGTTGATTCTTAGATTGCGGTCGCCTCTTCCCATTCTCACAACTGAATCGATTTTCCTCATGACTGGCTGACTGATAAGGTATATTACGAATCACGGTTGTTCACATGGTTCTTGGTACGTTGGTTCCGTTTTGGGGAGAAGAATCAGAGGAAAAAAGAACTTAAAACGCATAATCTGCTACTTGTACACGATAATAAACAAACAGGTGAAGTAGCTTCAGTCGATCGCTAGGGGATTTGCAGCTCTAATCGATGCAATTCGTGCCCTAGCTACTAAAATTCCAAGTAAAATTTCGGTCTTCTTTCCTTACGATCAAAATTCAAAAGAAGAAATATTGAAGGAGATGGATTGGTGGATTTCATTTGATAGCAGCTTCACTCGATCGCTCATCGATCGTTTTGGGAGCATTAGTAGCTTCAATCGATACTTTTGGGGAGGATTAGCAGCTTCAATCATATATTCGATTGCGGGGAGGAATATTGAATCTCGAATCGATCGCAGGAGGTAAGGATCGAATAGGAAAACTATGAACCTAATGTTCATAGATGGTTTTGGGAGTTTGAGGTAGTAATCTAATTTCATCGATGGTTGGGTTTTAGTAGTCTGATTTGATATAAGGGCAAAATGGTAAATGATTAAATGAATATATTAGATGAAAAGATTATTGATTTTTAAAAAAAAATTAAATAATAAGAAAATGGGATTTTGGATATATATGAGATTTAAAAGGTTTTAGGAGGATATATACGTAATATTGAAGTTTGCAAGGACATGTACGTAATAATGAAAGTTTAGAAGGATATATATGAAATTATCCCTAAAATTTAAAAAAAAAAGAAAATTAAATGCTTTATAATGTAGTATAGAATAGATTAATAAATAAACAATAATTTTTATAGATTAAGATAAACATTATATAGATATATCATCATAATGTTTTAACTTTGTAACTTAAACGTCCTTTTCCAACTGTGATACATATTTAACTAGTAGTTCTATATTAATTTTAATTTATCGTAATTTAAGATAATATAAATAAACATTATGTAATATATTTATGGTATTTTTGCACTTAAAATAATATTTATTTACCTGATACTTTATTTTAAATTAGAATCGAATTTGAGTAATCTTTTGATTTGAAGTCAAATTAGAATTTTAATTTTAATTAAATGAATAGTTAGGATTGTTTAAATGAAAATTTGATGATTGTTTAATTAAATTGACGTGTAGTGTAAACATTTGAGAATCTATATCTACATATAAAAGACATGCAAATTTTCCAAAAATAATCATAAGTTGAAACTCAATCAACCAATCACAACCTTCAATTTCAAAATTATTCAATTTCAAAAACAATTTTAGAAAGATTAATAACATCGAATTCCAAATCTAAATCAATTGGGAGGGGTCTGAATGAAAATTATGAGGGGTTTTATAAAATATGTGAGGGGATTTTTAAGAAAATGTGGAGGGTTTTTATAAAATATTGTATATTAATATAATTAATTATATGGTGTTTATAAATTATATTTAGTAACTTGTGATACATTTTGTTTACAGAAAGAATAATTATATATTTACGATCGTCCCATTTTATCTACGTTTTGGTATAAATTTTATTGTAATATGACACTTTTTAAAAATTAGTATATTCTTAATTTTTTGTTATCCATTAATAGTAATACTTCAAAAAAATTTAGTTATTGTTTTTTGTTAAAAAATCTGACATATGTAAATTTTTGGTGATATTTTATTATTTTTATCTGAAAGTTTTAATATCTCAAAACACTTCTGAAACACCTTTACATTTATTTTACTATACCTTTTATAATTTCATACTATCAAATTTTATACTTTTTTTAAACATCCCCGTGTTTTTACACGGGGTAATAAACTAGTAATATATATATTTTTACACTATATATCTTATAGAAACATTATTATTGTTTACAATTGAAGATGAAATAAGAGCGCACACAATATTAGTTGTCATAACTCATATAACTTGATAGTGATTAATTATCACAAACCCGTAATGACCTCTCATTATTCTATTATTAGCCCCACTTTGTTTAAATTAAATAGAGTTGTGTTTTTTAAGAAGGAAAATATAAAAACAAACAGTTATCATAATCGTGATAGATTTGACAAGAAGGCTTTGATTAGTGGATATTAATACTTGTAATACATTTTTATACTATTTTCTTTTATTTATTTTCATTTAAAAATAGGATATCAAAATTAATAGAGAATGTAAAGAAAGAAAACTAGTAGATTACAAATGTTATATTATGATATAAGTATGAGAATAAAATAGATTTGGTCTTAAGAAAAAACATAAAACCAGGAATCGAATGTTTTAAAAATTACTTAACTAAGATTATCGCGCGGTTATAATTTGGTTTTGGATGAACACAAATTAATTAGTTAGTGAGTGTATGATTGGAAAACTATTCCACGTCAAGTGCTATTATCGTGGCTACCCAGGTTTAGGTTTGGTTTATTGCCACGTGGCATTTATTAACATGCCATGTGAGCACCGTCCATGTAGGATCCTTGACTCCTCTCGACCCCATCTCACATGTAATGTCATGCTCCTTAGCCTTTGACGTTCATAACTATTAATTTTATACTAACAGTTTATTTGCGTAACGTTGATAGTTTTTTTTTAAATCATATTTAAGGATGTAATATGTAATTTAATCTCATGAAAAAATTTCAAGCAACATGTCGGTTTTTTTTCCCAATTTTTCTTATATTTGTATCAACTATTTTATTAATTTTAAAAATAAATTCTAGAAACATAAAAAAACCAGTGCCGTTATCTTTCTCCCTTCTCTCAAGAAAACCCTAGATACAAAAACCACTTCCGCCGCCACCTCCCTTCTTCGGCCGTCGGCATACGCTGGCGGTCCGGAGGACCTCTCATCTACCACATTTCTCCTTCTATTATGATGTCCAAGGTTTCGAGTTCGTTTTCGAGGGTCTGAAAGTCGATTTCCAGGTCGTTTACATTTCGAGGTTCGAGGTCCTTGGGGTCTCTGATTCAAGGTCTGAAGGTTTTTCCAACCGTTGCGAGGCAACCGATCAAGGTTCAAGGTGTTCAGGGCGTTGGGGTCTCTGATTCAAGGTGGTTCTCCGGTCCCGGTTCATTTCCGTTTCGAGGTTCTAGTTTTCCCGTTCGTGGATCAAAGTTTTAAGGTGGTTCGTCGGTCGAGATCTTCGGTCGATTCGAGGTTCTAGTTTTCCGTTCGTGGATCAAAGTTTTAAGGTGGTTCGTGGGTTCAGTTCGCATTTCCCGTTCGTTAATCAAAGGTTCTAGTTTTCCGGTTCGTGGATCAAAGTTTTACCGTTCGTGGGTCGAGATCTCCGATCGAGTTTCAGTTAACATTTCAAGGTTCAATTCGTGGGTCGAGGGTTCGGTTTTCAGATCAAGCTTCAGATCTTATTTCGAGTTTCAGTTTCAGATCGTATTTCAGTTCCAGATTTCAAGGTTCGTGGTTTCAGATTCGTGTTTGGTTCATGTTTGTTGCTCTAGATGGTCAGTTGGTCAGGTTCGTTGCTTCAGTTCGTGGGTCGAAGTTTTCAGATCCCTGTTCAAGCTTCAGATCTTGGTTCAGTCGAGTGGTTATGGTTCGCGTGGTGTTGATCGTGGTCGGTTCATGGTTCGTGGTCGGTACATGGTTGGTGGTTTCCAACTGTTCCGGACAGTCTACTATATCTACTCTGAAATATCGTATTTCCACCACCTGGTTAAACACCCTGTGATCTTTGTTAGTTGTTAGTTCGGGAAGTTCGTTGAAAAGATTAAGGTCGAGGTTGGATAAGATCGAGTTCACCGGGTGACTGCCCTATGTGGTTTATGAATTTTAGATAGGTTGATTCGTCTGTTAATGTTGGGTATAAGTAAATTTAGGGTTGTGTGTTCGTGGTCAAAGGTCCTTGTTTGTTTATTGAGTTGTTGTATTACTTAGCTTCTTGCTAGCTTTTAATTTATAATATATTGCCTTTCAAAAAAAAAATCTAGAAACATTAAAAAATTAAAAAAAGATTTAAATATATTTATGAAATAAGTAGAGAGAAATTAATAAGATTTTGAAAATTATATTGATGTGGGTGAATAATTGTGTTTGCGTAAGAGAGTGCGTTAGTGGAAGAATATATTTTAAATAAATAAAAAGTTAAAGTTTATTAAGAAAGGGAAATGGTTAAAAATTCAGTAGATGAGATTAATTTAGATAAAAAGAGAATGGTGGAGATTAAAGATTGACATAATTTTAAAAGTTTCTTAAAAGTTAGAAGGAGAGAAAGTGTGTTAAATGGTTTATATAGTAGTATAGATATATACATATACATATGATTTGATTAAATTGTCTATATTTTTTTTCATAGCATTCATTAACCAACCATGAATTACGATGATCATAAATTATAACTAGTGAAATATGACCGTTAAATCTAATAGTTTGACAGCCGTTGTTTACAGATATACAAAACGGACCCCTAAAGTCCACCCCCATCTTATAGCTTTGATCACAAGCTCAGACAATGTTAAGCCAAATAGAGGGACTTTTAGGCATGGAGGCAATGGATGAGAAGTCACCAGAATCACCATGTAGCTATTATTATACGCCAACCAGAGTTTTTCTTCATAAGAAACCACATCCTCCATACGCAACCTATGCCTAGGCCACCCCATTTTTCGTCGTTCCTAAGTGAGCTCCAATTCACCCGAGACATTTTTTTTTTCTCTTGGTCTATTGTTCCACAAGAGAATTTCCTTCAGTTTTTCTTCGGGTTATTTATTACGGTTGCATCTCCAGGTTGAGTAATGTCCCACATCGGACATAACGTGACTTTGTAATCTGCTTTATAAGGGTCCTGTGCTACTCCTCTCATAACTAATTGGTTTTGAGTTGGAACCCCACAAACTTATATTTATTACGGTTGCAGGTGCTCTAAACAAGGGAAAGTAATAAATTGGTGTGGCACCAAACACTTCTTTTTTCAGCACTGCTTCTACTAAATCATGGATTTTGTTGAGCACCATAAGTCGCATATTCAATGTTTGCTACTATCATTGCCAACTGTTCGTAGAAACGTGCCGCTGTAATTTATGTGTATATGTGGTTCTGGTTTGGTTACTTCTATTGATATGCCAGTTCTTAGTTCAACTACTTAAAATGCATTTGTTTATTTGCTAATGTTTTATTAGATATTGACCATACTTAAATTATGCACAAGAAATGATGACAGTTTAGACACATACATCTGTTTCTAGTTGATTTTCTATGGTTTTATTTGGGAATTGGAAATAACTGATTAGTATCGAATAGTGTACATTGGATGGTTAAAGGTGATATTAAGTGGTATAAGATCACTAGCTAGAGTCGTTTATAATCGAAGTAAAGGTGAATTAAAACGAAAATAGTGTTGAAGTACAAGCTGATCTAATTATAGGTTTTATGAGCATATGATCATGCTCTTCATGAGCACCAGAATCCAATTGAATAAAAGGTGTAGTCTCAATGGTTGATAAGGTATATGGGCTTTATATTTGGGTAGGGATGACAATGGATCGGATATGGATCGAATTATGTTATATCCACATTTATATTCATTTAGTTTTTCATCATCTATATCCATATCCATATCCACTTAAAATTATTTCATATGTCCATATCCATATCCTTCAGATTAGATGGGTAAATGTATATCCATTAAATGTCGAAATAAATCTTTTTCTCAAATGAAATATAATACATTTACAGATAATTTATGATTTCTGTTGACATAAATATGTAGTTTTTTATTAAAAAAATACAAATCAAAATATAACATAATATAACTACAAGCAAAGCGAAAATCATACTTTATAATTATATAATATATATATTCAGTATTATATATATATATATATATATATATATATATATATATATATATATATATTCAGTATTATATTTATATAAATGTTGAAAATATTGTAAATATATACATTTACAAACTTATTATATATTTAACTTAGAAAATTTTAATTTCGAGTTAATAGATTTATCCATGGATGGATAATCGTCATCTATATCCGCTCCACTAAACATCTATATTCGTTCCACATCCGATATTCACTCATTTAACTCCGTCCACATCCACTACTGATGAATCGGATTGGGTGGATGATCATCGGATCAAATGATGATTGTTATCCCTATATGTGAGGTATACTAAATAAAAATCTATAAGAAAATAAAAAAAAAATCAATAAAGCAAACACTGTTACAATAAAATATAAATAGATAACATTTGTAGAACTATATGTTATTATTATATCTTTAATCTTTTAATTTTTCCTCAATCCATCCTATTTATTTCCTTAAATAGTTAAATGACCGTGGAATGATTTGCTTACTTAAATGTTATTTGTTTAAGTGATTTAGTTTGTTAAAATTAAGATACCTTAGTAAAAATATCTAATAATTTTGTTTAAAATTCTATTTTTTTCAGAGGGCAATATGAAAATTCTATCATGTTCCATCAACACACTAAATGGGTTATACGATCTATCTGGTGTGGAAGTAGGCCAACATCTTTATTGGAAAATTGGGGATGTCTAAGTCTTTTTTGTAATCATTTAATAGATACATCTACTTATTTTAATAGTTATTTATGTAAACACATATATTAATTGAATTGAATTAAAATAGTTTAAATTAATCATAAAAAGAGTTAATTACGTAGATGGTCCCTGTGGTTTCATAGAATTTCACATTTAGTCATTTAAACTCGAAAATTACACTGGTGGTCCTTATAGTTGACATGTTGTTTTACTTTTAGTCCTTTAAACTAACTGTCGTTAAGTTATACCATTAAAAGCCCTCATATGCCCTTATGGTTGATAGATTTGATGACGATGTAGGAATTTCTGAATGTTAATAGATTTACCACTGTTTTAAAAGATTTTATATCTATATGTTGTTTTACAACAATTTTACTATATATGTTAGAACACTTAATGCCATAATACCCTTTTTAATAAAGACGTGATATTGTATTAAAATACAATTACAAAAATGTAATTATAATATTAATTATCTTCTATTAATAACATATTTTATAATTTTTGTATAAACTTAATAAGGATATATGATATGAAATTTGCATCGCGCCTCATTGTAATAATATTCCTAATCGTTACATTTAACATCGGTAGACTATTATTAATACTTCGTACGTTGTGATTACTATCATGTTGAACTCACACAAAATATCTTTAATACTATTGGTCGCAAAGAAAAAAAAAAGCATGTAATATATGTTTGTCATGAGTACGTAACAAGATACTTGATAACGAACCAACAACATGGTAGCCTGAATATAAGATCACGCTACTAATGAGATCATGATGAGTGAATCAGACCATATGACGAGGCTCCGAACACTCATAGTTTTTTCTTAGCAAGAAGAAACTACTGTCTGCCTTTTTTGATAAGTTAGAAAGTTATTGTTCTTTTCGACAATTTATATGAGTATATAAATTAATGGTAGAGAAGAGAGAGAGCTGGAGGAGCTTCTGGGCAGGATCTTGGACTAGGAAGAAAGAGAGCTGGAGGAGCTGTTTAAGAGAGAGAAGAGAGAGAGAATGTTTAAGAGAGAGAGAAGAGAGAGAGCTGGAGGAGCTTCTGGGCAGGATCTTGGACTAGGAAGAAACGGGCAAACTGGATATAGGTTCAGCAAGGAGGACAGCTTCAGATCGATCTCATTCTTCTTCTACAACTTTCCTAACAACATAGAAAAAGGCAAATTATGGGTGTTATTCAAAGCATGTGGAAAGGTGGTAGACGTGTACTTATCAACTAGACACTTGAGGAACGGAAGCAGATTTGGGTTTGTTAGGTTCGATATGCAAGAGAATGAACATAAGTTACTAAAACTAATAAATGAACTTTGGATTGGAACATTTAAGATCAGATGTTACAAGGCTATGTCCAAAGGAAGTGTCCCAAATAAGAGTCAAAGGTATCAAAAAAGTAAGGTCAATGTTGGTGCTGGAATTTTCAACAAAGACAAAGAGAGAGATTCAAGATCTTATGCTGATGTGGTCAAGGGTACGTCCAATATCATTAAAGACAACAGTAAGAAGATTCTTGGGATAAATAGTGGTGTTCAAGTCAACACATACAACCACATTAAAGACCTGGAGGAAGTGGGTGAAAATTCTGCTTTGCTGGCTAGGTGTGTGATTGCTAAAGCTAAAGGCAAGGAGACACTTGATAATCTGTCTAATATCATTTATGCAGTAAATCCAAATATTAGAGACTGGAAGTTCCTTGGTGGGGCTGAAATACTATTAATATGTGACTCAATCACTACTGCAAAACAGATTTGTAACAACAGAGATCCGGAAATTCTCTTATGGTTTCATCATGTGAAATTATGGGACAAAGATTATAGCCACGGTGATATGAGAACCACGTGGATCAAAATTTACGGTTTGCCATTGGATCTATGGTCTGAGGATAATTTCTCTAAAATAGCTTCAAGATGGGGAGAACCTATTGGTGTGGAAAACGGTAATTGGAATAACTCAAAAGCTTTGGTCTCAGGAAGGGTGCTAATCAATACAGCATATGAATTTCCACTTATGGACAGATATGTGATTAAATGTAAGGGCTATCAAAGAGAGATTCTTTTGAGAGAGGAAGGATGGGTTGATCAATTGGACGACGATGATGTAGTGACTTCTTCGGATGGATCTGTGTCTGAAGAAGCAGAAGACGAGGGTGATTTTGAAGAGAATATCGACCTTCAAACGAGGGAAGATTTGATAAGAGAAATTAATAGTCCTTTCAAGCAAACAATGGTTGTGGATTCTGATCTGTCGCTGAATTCAGAAAAAGAGAAGGAAAACGTACACGCGTTGAATGGAGATGGTGGAAAGTCGCCGGAAAAACCAGATAATTTTTCAGATTACGTTTCGGTGTTGCCGACGTTTACAGCGCCGGTAGTAGCTCTGTCCCCAAGAATTCAAAATTTGTCTGAAGATGGTACTTTCTGTGCAGAAAAAATCGAAAAGGTAGCTGCTAAAAGATCTGGTGAGGATATGTTTTTTCCACTACCACCTACGCACCTAGGGGTCAATTTAGCGGATGAGGCAGCCGGTGCAGAAAAGGATCTATACGGTGTTGGTGTAGCCCATTCTAGGGAGGCCCAATTGGTTTGTGAGAATAGAAAAAACGAAGCCCAATCAGAAGTGGGGAAGGATTATATTTTAAGCCCACAAACTGTGAGACCTGAATCTTTCAGCCCTGATATTAAAAAGAAGTTAGCCAAAATTAAAAATATTGGGGCTGGGAAAATTTCTTTGAAACTCATGAAAGAAATCGCTAGGGCTAAAGGAAGAAAGAAGAAGATGTCAATGTGCTCTTCGGAGGTGCATTCCATTAATTCAACTTCATCGTCGGAGCAAATTTCCTTTTCAGAAGACTTACAGAAAATTGGATTTTCAAAGAAAGGGTCGTCTACTGGTACAGATTGAAGGTAAGTTGCTGTGTTCGCCATTTTAGTGTTGATAAATGAAGATTTTATCATTGAATATTAGAGGATTGGGTTCGGTTGACAAAGTTAATTGGGTGAAGAATTTATGCGTCAAAGAGAAACCGTTAGTTCTTGGCCTTCAAGAAACAAAGATGGAATCTATTGACGAAAATTTGGTGGAAAAGTTGTGGGGTGATCAAAATTTTGGGTTCGCACAATGGGGGGCTACGGGAAATTCGGGTGGTTTATTATTAGTATGGGATTCGAATTGGATTCAAGATGTCATAGCTACGGGGTCAAAGTATTTTGTGGCGATTAGGGGCAAATGGAAAGGAAAAGAAGATTGTTTCTCTTTATTCAACATCTATGGACCTCACAATTCCTCAAAGAAAAAAGAGTGCTGGGAAACAATTTCTCTTGTTCTGAGAGACTGTGATAGTAACACGTTGTTGTTTGGTGACTTTAATCAGGTGACATCCTCTTCAGAAAGATTCAACTCCTCTTCCGTTCCCTCCAATGTAAGTGACTTTAACGAATTTATTGCTTCTAATAACTTGTTCGATATTCCTATGGGGAATAGAAAGTTTACTAGAGTATGTGCAAATGGTGTCAAATTTAGTAAACTGGATAGATTCTTGGCGGGGGAAAAGTTTCTTGATATTTGGGGGTCGTTGGCTTGTGTGGCGTTACATAGACATATTTCGGATCATTGCCCAATTATTTGTTTTGACAACCTCACTAATTTCGGTCCTAAACCATTTAAGTTCTTTAATTGTTGGTTAAAAGAAAAGGAGTGTGAGACCATCACGGTGTTTGCTTGGTCTAAACAAACAGTTAATGTTGATCCGGATAAAATATTTTTGGAGAAATTAAGGAATGTGAAATTTGCGTTAAAAAATTGGGCCAAGGGTAAGTTTGGGAATTTAGATTCCCAAATTTTAGATTTAAAAGAGTCGGTTTGGAATTGGGAACTCAAAGCGGAGTTGGGGGTTCTATCGCAAGAAGATAGAAACTGTTGGCTAGAAAATAAAAAAGCTCTATTGGAGGTAGAAGCAAAGAGTAGGGATATGTTGAGACAAAAAGCGAGGTTGTTATGGCAGTTAGAGGGAGATGAAAACACACAATTTTTTCATGCATCTATTAAGGCAAGACGTAGGAAAAATAATTTATCAGGATTAAAGGTCGGGGGTGCTTGGGAAATGAACCCGGGGAAAATCAAAGCAGCAGCTTTGGATTTTTTTAGTAACTTTTATAAAGTTGGAAATGACATTTCTCTCCAATTCAAAAGTAACAAGTTCTCAAAGTTGAAAGTTGAAGATAAGGGTTGGTTGGAAAGAGAGTTTTCTGAAAATGAAGTTAAAGAAGCTGTGTGGGATTGTGGGTGCAACAAAGCTCCCGGCCCGGATGGTTTTAATTTTACGTTTTTAAAACACTTTTGGATCCTTATCAAACCGGAGTTATTAAAAGCTTTAGATGGTTTTTGGAAAGGAAGTCTTTCAAAGGGTTGTAATGCCTCCTTCATAACTTTAATACCAAAGAAGGAAGATCCGATTTCGATAGAGGATTATAGACCAATTAACCTGATTGGATGTTACTACAAAATTGTTTCAAAGTTACTCTCCAAAAGATTAAGATCTGTCTTGCACTCACTAATTGGAAAAGAACAATCGGCTTTTTTAGAGCAACGACAAATCTTGGATAGCATTTTGATTGGGGCGGAAGTGTTTAAGGAGATCAAGAGATCGAATCAAAAAGCGGCGGTGGTGAAACTGGACTTCCAAAAAGCGTACGATACTATAAACTGGAATTTTCTATTTGATATCATGAATCAGATGGGGTTTGGGGAAACTTGGATTGGTTGGATGAAAAGTTGTTTGAACTCTGCTTCAGTGTCAGTACTGATAAATGGTTCACCAACGAAGGAATTCAATGTTTATAGAGGGGTTAGACAAGGCGATCCCCTTTCGCCGTATCTCTTTCTTATAGCGGCAGAAGGCTTCAATGTCATGATCAGAGAGGCTTGCGATTCAGGGTGGTTTGTTCCTCTCTTCATTGGGGAAAATAAAGTTAGAATCTCACATCTACAATACGCTGACGATACGATTGTGTTCGGACAGTGGGACAAAATCAACATGCGTAGATTGGTGACACTACTTAAGAATTGGGAAAGGACCTCCGGATTAAAAGTGAATTTTTCAAAGTCTAATGTTTGGAGTTTGGGGGTTTCCTCAGTAGATGGTAGAAAATTGGCAGATTGGATGGGATTTAAACAAGGGGTGGGTGTTCTTAACTACTTAGGGGTTCCAATCAATTTATCTATGAAAAGAAAAGAGCATTGGGGCGCAGTGGAGACAAAGTTTGAGGCCAAACTTTCATCTTGGAAGGCGAAGATTCTGTCAAGTGGTGGTAGATGGACCTTAATTAAATCCGTGTTATCCAGTTTGCCCGTGTATTTCTTCTCCTTGTTTCGTGTCCCAGCAGGTATTCTCCGTTCTCTTGATTCTTTTAGACGTAAATTCTTTTGGGGTGGGGGGTGCGATACTTCAAACAAAATTTGTTGGGTTAAATGGTCGGATATAACACTAAGTAGGGGTAGAGGGGGCCTCGAATTGGGTAACTTAAATCATCTTAACTTAAGTTTGCTTGGTAAGTGGTGGTGGCGGTTTTGGAAAGAAAAAAACTCGTTTTGGGTATCTATTATAAAAAGTGTGTATGGGGGGGGGGGGGGGCGGGGGGGAGGGATATTATTTCCAACTCTTCGCATTTGTTATCAAAGGGTGGGGGAATTTGGGCTAGTGTGATTAACGCTCGCAGGTCTCTCTTGGATTCCGGAATTGATCTCTTGGGGCTTCAAAAAAGATCAATAGGAAATGGTTGTGACACAAGCTTCTGGCATGATATCTGGGTCGGGTCCGCGGCTTTGGCGCTTCAATTCCCTAGAGTTTTCGCCAAGTGCGGGAAGGAAGATAAAAAAGTGGCGGATTGGGGAAGTTGGATCGACTCTAAGTGGTTATGGTCGTGGGATCAAGAAAATAACTGCAGAGGTAGGGTAGCAGAGGAGTGGCAGATTCTAAAAGCTATGCTTGAAGATGTTTCTCTTTCTACCAACCAACAGGATAAAGTGACTTGGACGCTTAGTGACGACAACAACTATTCGGTTAAGAGAGTAAGACAACTTCTTGAAGAAATCAACTGCACTGATCCACCAAATGTTCACCCTTCCTTGTGGTCAAATCTGGTTCCAAAGAAGATTTGCATTTTCAACTGGAGGGTCGTTCGGAAAAGGCTTCCGGTAAGGGTTAGTCTAATCAACAGGGGTATCGATCTTCATTCTTCTCTATGCCCAAGATGCGACGAATCTCCAGAATCGACGGAGCATGCCTTATTTAAATGTCCGTTGTTAAAACCAATCTGGGAGGAGTTACATGCTTGGTGGGGGGTCGATTGTGTCGATTTTGATGAACTAAAAGTTTTGGATTTGAAGGTCATTCATAAGCTAAATAAAGCGGCTAGGGTGCTGTGGAGTCTATCTACGACGGTGACGGCGTATCTCATTTGGAAAGATAGAAACAGGATCGTATTCGCGGGAGAAAAGTGCAAACTTAACTCCATCATTTTGGAAACCAAACTAATGATGTTTAGTTGGTTAAAGATTAGATCGAAAAAATCAATTCATTTTTGGTGGCATGATTGGATTATCAACCCGGCAGGTGTAAATATAGTCTAGCTCCTGTTTGGTCGGTGGATAGGTTCATGTAATTTTCTTTTTGGTCGAGATCACCGGGACTTATAAAGGTATACCACTTCTACCACTGGTGGATTTGTATACCTTTATATAAGTCTTTAGGTGTTGTCGTGTATTTCACTTCTATATTATAATATATATATACCTTTGCCTTTCAAAAAAAAATTAATGGTACGTACTTATAAAGATGATCGAATTCACCATTATTGGAGCACATGTTAACTGCTAACCCTGTTTAGAATCTATTCAACTACCTTGTTATTTTTAATAATTAACACGATAATAATGCCAACTATATAAACAATCATTGTTACATACTAAAAAACAAAAAACAAATAAACAATTATATTAATGATTAATATTCCGTTAAATTTTGTATTTTTTAAGCAAGATGCATGTTCTTCCTACCTTCACTAATAAAACCTCATCGATCATCTCATAATTTTCATAATAATATATAACAGATCAAACGGTCACTATTATAATTTTTTATTTTAGTAGTTTTTAGTTAACATGACCTTTGTTCTAACGATATTAAAATATATAAAGTGTTATTTTCTTTGTGAGATTAAAAGTTCAAATCTTATTTAAGACAAATGAGTGAAATAAAAATATACCATACATAATTATTATTAATTAATAATCTCATGTCTTGACTTTCTTTGATTTAGGCTGAAACAAGTGATTAAGTCGTGAACATATGATGTTCTCAAATGCTGAAGATTCGAGATCTTTGATGGTTCCTTTCTTCCAAAAAAGAGATATATCACTTATGGAAGTACGTGAAGACAAGCTTGGTTTGGTTTCGTTTGTAAAGAAGTTATTGAGGTTATGATCTTTTGAGTTTCATTGGAGGATGAGATCAATGACTTTGGTTTCAAGATTACAATTGTTCTTCAAGATTAAGTTGGTTTTGAAGTTTTCATGGATAGGTTTGGTTCGGATGATAGCGCTCATGCCTTGCTCTTGTTTTAACTTGGTCTATTTTAGTCTGATTTTGATAGCACGCCTCTGTTGAAAGGCATATGGTTTTCGATCGTTTGTATTTTATTTGCTTCGGAACCCTATTGTACTCTTATATTGGTCTCAACCTTTGAGACCTTTTAATTAAATCTTTGCTTTTCAAAGAAAAATTAATACACTCATGTCGTATTTTCAGACCTATCATTTAGGCATTTATTGATCGTTATCAAAATCTATATACATTTTTATAAACAAAAAATATTTTTATTCTACTAATAAATCCTCTTAACTTACCATCCTATAGTACTCTCTTTACTCGTAAATAGACCAATTTTTATAATTCAAGACATGACTTTGACTATCGGTTAAATATAGACTTCTTAGTTACCACAATCGACATTAATTGTTTTTAGATGCTAATCTTAAGGTCTTTTGCTACCGACGAGCGGGTGAGGCTCGGGTCCTATGCTAATCTAGATTTTTTTAAACAAAGAGAGTTGAGAGGGATGGTAGTAAAATAAAACATATCGAAAGAAGGAAGAAGAGGGAAATGATCCGAGGCTAATATAAAAACAAATATTATAGTGTTGAGAAAGATGGTAATGAATAGCCTATGGCATAAATTTTATTAAACGCTACCATAAAATTTATTAAATACTATCATAAATTTTACTAAATAAATTTTACTAAGGGCTTTCATTTATATAAAGTACTATAAACGAGGTATTTAATACACCGTGCATTGTAGCCAGATTTGAAACATATGCATTATGTGTAGCAAATTATACCTTTTTACTTGCATAAATAACGTGACGAGGAAACAAAAAATAAGAATAAACAAAATGTAAAAACTAAAATGTAAATAAAAATATTTAAAAATTAAGTGGAGAAAAGTTATGAGGGCTGATTAAATAAAATAGAAGATGCTAATAATGTTATTCTATTGTTTATCTAAAACATATAAATTAAAAAGTGGAGCAAATTGTATTTATTAGTATACATAACAATTTTGAAAAATACTTCTTTGAGATAGAGCTAAAATATCTACGAAATTTCAAGAATATTAGAGTACAAAGATAATACCATATTAAAGAGAATTATGCTCTTTAATTTGACACCGGTATTCCTATACTTTTTCGACAACAACATTAACGTACGGAAGTTATAACAAATTAAAGTAATACATGCCACTCAGCCAAAGGAAGATGATGGAGAGTTGACTGAAATGCACACTAAATACTTTTCGAGAGATCTCCTCCAAATCACTGGTATGGCTATCGGACAAAAAAGTTATGATCTTTAATTTGACACCGATATTGTTATATTTTTCGCATAAAATTTTCGTTTTGTTGGGGTTTTTTAGCACGTATTGTAAAGTCACATATGCATAGTGCATATGTGCATCACACACATATGCATAGTGCAAATGTGCACCACTTGTTCATACTAATGAGTTTTGTTTTCTGACACATGAGCGTCTGGGTGAATATATGCAATGTGCACATGTACATCTCGTGCATATGTGCACATACACAACCTAAATGCATAAGTGCACGTGCACACATGCAACTCAAAGTTGGTTTTAGTCAAACTCAGGCTCAAATCTTATTTACTTCTTAAATATGAAATACATAGGTATTTTCTCCTGGTAACAATTTTTCTCTCCTAATCTTTCCGTCCAAAAGTGGGAGGAAAATTTATGTCCAATCTAAAGAAATTTTATGTACATCACACACAAACACATAAGTACCTAAAGAAATTTTATGTATGCCCTTTTTAAACCTTATAATATCATATTTATCCACTCTAATTTGTAAATATCATATGAATCCTTTAAAATATTTCAAATATCACAATTAGCTAATTTTTATTTTATCATTTTAAATATTATATGATTATTTTAATTTGTTTTTAGTTATAACTAATAAAGGTTTTACCTTGTTTCTTAATTGTACAAAATGATTAATGGCTTATGCAACAAACACAATCTCTTCATATCATGAAACCATGTCTCTTCCGTCACGTCTGTCCCAATTTTGCGTCGACGCTTCAATCGCTAGTCTGAGTGTTTTCATTGTTTGTCTTCATTTCTTTTTTTTATCTAATAATTATTTAATATATTTTTATTAATATTTAATATTTATTATTTTCTTCAACCAACTCGTATATTAGACGGACACGCCTTAAACTCTAACAAACTAATAATCTAAAAATAAGTTAATCCATATCTCGTACATGTCTTAATATATAATTTTGTGACGAAATGATCATAAAAAAGTAAATATCTACAAAAGTTGTTATAATTATATACAAATAATTTCATTGCGATTAAAATAAACAAATAAGCAATGATAGCTTCTCTATTGAGCTGCAATAATACATCAAAGTCAACCCCATTATATTTAGCAGTTAACTTTAGTTTAAAATAATTTTGTGTCGTTTAAAAAATTGTTTTAATATTGTGATAAATAAGCCAACTAACAAATGTTAATATATAAAAGAACAACATTTTTATTTCGTAGTAATTATTAGATGGAACTAGTTTATATACTTGTTTAAATACATGGATAGTCAATTAAAGAATTAGTAAATATTGACTAACAAAAAGTTAATTAGATACTCTAATTAAATTGAAAAAGTTAATATATTATTAATTGGTTTATAAAAAGTAATAAATATTAAACACTAATAAACGATATTAATTAAATACTTATAAAACATGAAAAATATGGTAAAAAATGACGACAGACGGTGTCAATCCCAAGACGGCATGACCAGTGATAAGTAAGTCCAATTTATTATATTATATTATTAAATAATAAACTTAATTAGTTAGATAGATAAATATAATTAATTTAAATTTAAACTTATTTCTAATTTTAAAACGTATATATCTAAATTTTTTTAAATTAACTCAATTCATAATAAATACAATTAATTCAAATCAAACTTAAAAAACTTTAATAACCATATATAGCTTAATTTATCTAAATTAAAGAAAAGATAACTTTTTTTTATTTATCATTGATTTAATTAAGGGTTATCTTAATCTAATTCATATTAGTTTGACTCTAAAAAGTCAAAATCAAAATTCTAGAATTAAATAAATTAACGGCTACGATTAAATCTTTTATTAAATGAAGGGTCAAGATTATCTAATAATTTTTTTCAAATTAGTCTTTTATATATATTAGAAGATTTAGTCACTTTTTTTTCGTTCTTAAAGACATGGATAGTTAATAAAGCATAATCGTTCTTAAATTTATTTAGTCACTTTTTTTTCGTAAGGTTTAAAGAATTTTCAATCTTAGCTGTGGATAATTACAACATATTAAATTTGAATTTTTTTAAAACTTATATTAATTTGAATATTTATTACTTACTTTTAGATCGATGTTATGTAATATTGTTTAAGTTACTAAAATGAATATATTTTTGTTTTTTCTTATTAATTATTATGAGAGAATTTAAAATAATGCCACTATAAGTCACTTGTACATGTGCATTATGTTACAAATTTCTCTTGTCACGATTAAATATGACAATTTTTAAAAGTAATATGTAGTATATTTTAGTTATATTTTATAGTTAAATTGATTTAAAATCCGGCTATAGTTGATCCATTGGAAACAGAAAGGTATGGTGTTTGGAAGGACATTGCTTCGGTCAAGTTGATTCTCAATGATATTATTTGTTATGTCTTTTTTAAGAACCTTGGTTGACAAAGAACTCTTGGGTGTGGCTACAAATAGTTAGTTTAATTGGATTCCTATACTTTCCTAGCAAGGTGAATCTTTTCATTTGGCGGCTCCATCATGGTAGGCTTCCTACATTATGTAACTTATTAAGAAGAGTTGAAACTGGTATTTCAAATTGCATATCATGTGGGAAAGTTTTAGAAACTGTGACATATATCTTTGTTCATGTAAAACCACTTCTAAACTCCTAATGGAAATTAAAGGTTTGTGGGGTGTTAGCAACTCACATGGTGACTTAATTAACTCATGACTTAATTGGGGTGTCAATAGGAGTTTGAAGAGGTCGATTTTAGAAGCTTTTACATGCGTTATGTGTACATCATGTTTCCAAATGTCGCCTTGGTGTCTGTTTTTGATCCATTCAGTTTGGACAAGCCAATCATTCTTTTAGATAAACAATAGGGGAAATCGAAAAAGAAAACTAAATTGGATAAATTGGTGTCCTTTCCCTGGAGTTGGAATGTAATCTTTTGTTTTCCTTCCTTTCTTTTTATATATGTTATTGATTCTGCCTTTTAGCTTCTTGCTAAAGGCTTTTATAATAAAATTCGTTGATGTTAAAAAGACAAAAAATAAATATAAAGTCAAACTAAAAAAAGTCACAATTGGAATTTTAATTTTTGATTAAAGGGTTTAGTTTCTATAAATGTATCTAACTTGTCATATTTTGCTATTTTATGTATCAAACTTTAAAAGTTATCGACTAATGTGTTTAGGGTTTAGGGTTTAGGATAACTAGTAAATCACTCCTTTTTTATTTAATTTTATGTCATTCATTTGCTACATCACATGTACCCCTTCTATTTTTTTATTAATTCTAAAGAACAATCATGTGTTTCTAGGAAGAACACAAGAACACAATTAAGAACTTAAATCAGAACATAAATCAAGATGAAATCGTTTATGAACCTTAAATCAGATATGTTCTTAGATTAGAAATCAGCACAATCAAAACCGTAAATCCGTTTATGAACCTGATATTTGCATTTGGAACAAGATTAAACCGAATCAAAACTTACAAGTTGATTAAACCGAATCTGGGTTTCGACACAACAAATGAACTTACAAGTCGACTGAATCACATACAAATCGATGAAATCGAAACTTACAAGTTGATTAAACCCGTATACTAGGGTTTGGTTTGCACTTGAAGCCATTGACGAAGCAATAGCGTCTGAAATTCAACTATGAACCCTAAAATCGTACTTAGATCCGGAATCAATTTAATGTTTTCGTTTTGCCCGTAGGAAGTGCGAGATATTGAATTTATGTGTGTCTGAGGGGGTAAGTTTTGGACTGTTGGCAGTCCAGTATCCAAATTCATTAACTAAGAGAAACCTAAGAACCCGACGTGCTCCAGAGTCGTTTTCAATGGCATTCATTGACTATGCTTCTTTTAGGATATGAATGTTATATCGTTGTACTTCAGGATTGATAGAGTTAATGATGTATCCGCGGTTTGCAGTGACTATCTTAGTTCAAGCTCTCCATTTAGAAGGGTGGTTCTTGCATTATCGTGGCAGGCGTGTAGGATTTGGAAACATGAGATACGTACTTGATTTTGGTTCAATCTGTTCAGGTCAGTTCGCTGGTAAAGGGAGGGTGGATGGTTCATCTATGCGACACAACTAATGATGGGAAGTGATCGTAATATTATCAAACAAGAGCTAAGGAATATAGTTGGTTTTAGGGTACTAAGGTTCAACAGGGGGAATGTTTTGTGCCATATAATGAAACAAGGCGACTCGGTTATGCATATTCAAATGCGGTACGATAGATTCAGTTTGTTTAAAAGGATAGGCCATTTTATGTAATATGGGGGACAAAACATAGGCTGTACTTTGCAATGTTAAAACATTGTTATGAGTTTGGGATATGAAATAATACCTACTTTTCAACAAAAAAAAAGTTGTTTAAAAGACATAAACATTTAGATGTGTCAAAGAAATATTTGCACTACCAAATGACATTTGGTCTAGCTCTATGTAACATATACGTTGATCCTCAATATCTTTAGTGCACATGTTGCAGTAGAAAAAGGTGTAAATTTCAGAGTGAGCATAGAGGACTCAAAATTAGTATAGAGGATGTTTGGGAAGTATGGTAAAGTGGCAAATGTGTATATTTGTTATATTATTTTTCTAAGGCAAAAGGAATATATTTGTTAAAGTGTAATTTATTATTAAGTGATTTGAATAGATGTGTTTACTTGACTCGAACTGAAAAAAACTAGATTGGTGAAATCAATAAGATGAGTGTTTGGAGTAGTTGTATATGGGTCTGGCCCATTAGTTCATAGGTTTTTTGGTTATAAATGTTTGTAGCTACGGTTACCAATGTATCACTTTAAAAACAGTTGAATAATATAAGTATCACATAATAATAATTGTGTCAAAAAGAAAGTAGAAATAAGATTCAGGTTTGTGAGGTTCCTTAATGTGGATAATCATAGGGGTGAGCTTGGTTCAGGAACCGGTACCTGAATGGTACCGGTATCGAAAATGTTGAAAACCAAATTTCTTGAATTCTTAGTACCAAATACCGAACCGAAACCGGTGTAGAACCAACTCGGTTTACGAAATTTTAAGTCAATACGTTCACCTTTACCGGAACCGGACTGAACCTGTACCAGTACCGAAAATATCGAAACTGAATTTCCTGAACCAAGCCAGGAATAGATTTAATAAGTAAGCTAGCCAGTTTTAATAAGAGCATCCACAGTCATCACTAACCGTTACGTTAGAGCTAATTTTTTATTTTCATTTATCTGTTAGAACACGTAATATCTATAAAATAAAACTGGATTGATAACTTGTTAAATTCAAATAAACTAAAAATTAAAATAACTAAAATTTCACTAGAATACTACAATACGATAATTAACTAAAAGAATAATTATAGCATTAATACTACAACGAAATGGATTCGGTGTTGCTAACGTAAGAAGATGACCATTCACTGATAGAGCAGGTAACTGGATGTCTTCTAGAATCCTTATAGTCACTTTTCAAATTCGATATTTCGACCTTTTGTGCCTGGGTTACATGAAATTCGAATTGGGATGATAATAGAAGTGTAATCTTGTTCTAGGCACAAAAGAAGATCAAGAAAAACCAGAGAGAAAATGTATTGTATTTCGAATTCTGTGTGTCCTAATCGGTTCATCCGATTTTTGATTTGAAAACTGAAAACGGGGAGTTATCAACTTTTAGAATTTATAATGAAACCACTTAAAAATCAAGAATTTCCATTATAAACCATGTACGTAAGTGAATTCAGCGGGACACCTGTTTTTCGTTCAGGGGGCGTTGCCCAGAAATCTTACCGGGAGAACATATACTAATACAAGCGTGTACTCCATACTCTTCATACTTGTTTTAGAACAAAGTTCATTCCCTTTTAAACAAATTTATACATTTCATTACACTAAACCGGTGATATTAAAATCACTGACATCCGCACGGGAAGAGAAATGAATCTATATCTACGTATGAAAAATAAATAGCGACATTGCCAAGGCTCTAGACAAGAAAAATCATCGACTAGAGTTTTGATCAAATACCATGATTTTTCCTGTAGTAAACCTCTAAGGGGTACAATAATACATATCAACAACTTTAGAACCTTTAGTACACGAACTCGAAAAAATCCAAAATGCTTCAACCAATGATCTTCCTATACATCTTGTCGCATAGATAACTGAGATATGGATAATGTTTGTCTTTCGGCGTAATAGCAATTCACGGTGATAGTAAATGGACAAGCAATGGAGTTATGTGATTTTGAAGGGAAGAAGATTGTTTTGTGTGAGAGAATGGAGTTGGGAATGATTTGAATGGTAAGATATTTAAAGAAAAATAGATGATTTTGTATGAGACATTAAAGCGGAGAGTATTGAATTACACACACCGTTTGTTATGAAAAAGAAAAAAGTATAAAATACTCTAACGAGCCCACCTATATCGTTACCACCGTAACTAGTGTTCTAACAACGAGCATGTAACGAACGACCTACAATGGATGTAATGAGGACTTCGCCCGATAATCGAACATAGAGGATATCTTTTGATCATACCATCGCCAATGATTAAACAAAGCAAGTATTTTTTTTAAAGTTACGTTTTCAAGAATATAATGTTTTATTTGATTTTTATGAACATGTTAACCAAACTATTATGTTAAAGATTAATCGTCAAAAGAACATTTCCGAGATATATCACATCAAATACTATCATATATGAGGTGTACTATCCTCTCTTTTATCAAATAGCGTTTAATATAGCGGTACTTGATGTTTTAGGTTTTTCTTAAAGTCTTGAGCTCAAGTTGTTAGATTGTGTGCAGAGATAGATAACATGTATCATCGTGTCCGATACTATGTGACACTAAAGGATCACACTGCTACACACCCATTTAGAACCTTTTGGATTTTACCGAGTTGTGTGTAAGAATAATTAATTAGTTAATTAATTATTGAGAAGGAAAATAATAATAGTTATTTATTATTTTAAAAAGGGAAATTGATATTTAAGTTTAAATATTAATTGGACCAATTAATTAATAGTAATTAATTAATTAGAAAGGTCATAGGGTATATTATGCACTTAAGTGATAGTTTAATTAAAGTTGGACTTTAATTAAACGGGCTTGGGCCTTAATAAGGTTTATAATATAAATAACCTTTTAAGGCTTAAAGAATCATAAGGATTGACACAAGTTGCAAAAAGATAACCCTACCCCTCTCCCTCTTCTATTCTGCGTCGAACTCAACATAGACCCCGGGGGGTCTCGGCTTTTGGCGATCGACGACACACACACACACACACGCACGCAAGCCTCGCGTGTTCGAGTTTGGTGATATCCTCAGGTAGTCTAGCAGCCAGTTCGAGGTGGTGCAGTAGCGGTGTTCTACCTTTAGTTATCTGGATTGAGGTTTCAAGATTACTGCTGAAAGGTATAACTTTTATTCCCTACTAGCTTTTAGTTTTTTACGAGTTAGATGAGATCATTGGAGGGGGTTTTGTTTTATTCCGCTGTGCATGTTATATGTTTTGTTTGTATACCCTACAAAACCCTTCACAAGTCACATAGTGAATGTACAAAGTTAGATGCATAAGTAAGTTAATATGAGTGTGGAAGTTCTTGATTTAAAAAACTACTAGGGCCGGCGCTAGGCCTGGACCATAGGGGCAGCCGCACAGGGCCCACCAATTTTAAGGGCCCACCTGTTATTAGAAACCTGCATATATGTACAGTTGTTGTTAGCCCAGAAAAACAAAGATAAGCCCACTTCTAATCGTATAGGCAACCCAATATCCAAACTAAATGTTAGGAACCGAGGCGGACTCCTCACACCATCGGCGTATCAGAAAAAGCAAACCATCGAATGAGCGTCTTCCGCCTCTGCTTGGGGAATCGAAGCCTGGAGAAATGGAATCGACGAAAAGCGTTTGGAGAAATGGAATCGAGGCCTGGAGAAATGAAATCGACGCCTGGAGAATTGGAATCGTAGCATGTCTGTGTTCGCTATTCCTCAGACCTCAACCGAACCAACCATCGAGAGTGTACTGTTCCTCAATCGAGAGCCTCAATCGACAATCGAAGTATCGAACCATCGACCATCGACGCCTGTATTCTATGTTCCACAATCGACCATCGAAATATCGAATTAAAAATTAAAACTGAAAACCCTAAGTCGATTGTCGAAAACATAAAACTCCAAGTCGAGTATGCGATTCTGCGAAATACTATTAGGTTTTTTATTTTTTTAACAATATATGTTCATCTTTATTTCATTATCTTTCTTTAACTCTTAATAGTCTATCAATCTCATTTTGTTAATTTAATCAATTGTTTTTGGAATTATGGAATTCCCACAGGACACATATTCACTTTCATACTTTCATACCAGTTGGGGGCTTGAAGCAAATAGTAATCCTTTAATCAAACAATCAGAAAAAAAAATCAAGATTGACATTTCATACAATTGAGGCAAATCCTTCAATCAGGTGTATCACTTCCTATTTCCTAAAGAGTTAATTGCAGCAATGGTCCTTTAACTATCTCATAGTTGCAGGTTTAGTCCTTTTTTTCAAAAAGTTACAAGTATAGTCCTTTAACTACCTAAAAGTTGCACTCATGATCCTTTTAAACGTTTTTCGTTTCTGACCTCCGTTAAATCAAGGGTATTAAGGTCTTTTTACCATTTTGTAATTTTTAATTAGTTTTAGATATTTAATTATTTTTTAAAAGAGTTATTTGCACAAACACCAAGACACAACACAATCTCTCTCTTTAATCCTGCATACAAACACACACACACACACACACACACACTCTCTCTCTCTCTCTCTCTCTCACTCTCCCAAACACATTCTCCAAACTCCACCGCCCAGCACTGACATCCGCTGCCACCAAGAAACACACACACATATGAACACACCACTGGAATACGCCGTCACCACCGGAACCATCGAGTTAAGACCGCCATCGAGTTAGGGTTTGTTGCAGATCTAGACAAGACAACAACGTTAAGGACAGAAACGTAGCGGTGATGGAAGCTGCAACCCTCGCCAGACAACAACTGCAACCATTCTTGGGCGTTGACGACAAAATCGAACAGGTGATCTCGGGTTTGATGGGGTTTAAACGCAAAACTGATGATGGATTCTTAGTTTACATGTGTTAAAGATGGTGGTCTCGCCAGAAAAACCCTAGATCTGCCCAAACTCCACCCAAACTCGAAAACCCTAGATCCCGCCCACCATGATCGCAAAAACCCCGTCACTCACCGACGGTTCTTTAGTCTGTTGTTTCTTGTGGTTGTTTCTCTTCTTTGATTTACTTTTGTAGAGGTTGTGGTGGCATACGGTGGTGGTTTCGAAGAAGGTGGTTTGGTGTGTGTATGTGTGCAGGAAGAGAGAAAGGAATAGAGAGAGAGAGAGATGTGTGTGTGTATGTGTGTCAGTGTGTGTGCCGGAAGAAAGAGAGAGTGTGTGGTGACCCACCATTTTCTTAATTATTAGTATTATTATAGTATAATTATAAAGAAAATAAATAAGAAATAAGGGTAAGGGTAAAATAGTCAAATTACAAAAACTAACAGATATTACAAACGGAAAACGTTATAATGGACCATTGGTGCAACTTTTGGGCAGTTAAAGGACTATTTTTGCAACTTTTTTAAAAAAAGAACTAAAGTCGCAACTTTGGGATAGTTAAAGGACCATTGGTGCAATTAACTCTTTCTTTAATCCTTTAAGACTTTACCGTTCACTTATCTTTTGTTTAATTGTCTACTCGTATGTTACAATCAACTGAGTAAGTTTGTGTGAATCTGCCAATCTGCCATTTAGTTATATTTGATTTGAATGTAATCTAATTTTTGTGACTTTGTGTATTCTAAGACTATGAAAGTGTTTTAATCTATGATTTTAGAATTAACCTCATTGATGACATCAAATATAACTTATCCTGTTTTCATTATTTTATTTAGTGATATATACCCTCTGTATAAATTATACTTTATATGGAAAAAAATTAGTTTAGGGGCCCCTTTTAAAGTTTCCGTCCAGGGCCCATAAAATGGTTGGACCGGCACTGAAAACTACAAAAATGATATACCTTCCAAATTTTCCACCTATTCACTATAAAATGACATGTGGACTCCGCTAATTTTTTTTCTCCACATACTTTATTAATTTTGACACTTATATTTACTTATAAATAAGATGATAAGTAAAAGTATAAGTTAGAAAGATATATTATTTCTCAAAAACATTGTGATTTTTTTTCACAACAAATTGATAATCCTATCTATCCATGTAAGGATATGCATTAAAGTTTTCCGCGACTCACCCATTTCCAAGAAACATGAAGAATGGCAAGTAAATTCACGCACCAAAAATTGTTTGACCTTAATATTACATTTTAATTATTCCGAATAAAACTAAATAGAAATATAAATACTTCACGATTATTGCTATTATTACCATATACACTAATCATCTAACAAATTCTTTTTATCGTTTTTTAATTTTTTTTTTACTAAAATGGATTATTGAGATTGATAAAAAAAAAAGTCGACTAAAATATGTCTTAAAGGATGACAAATTTTACTAACAATAATTAATCATATATCATCAGTTTCAAACTTGCAGATAAGAAAAACTAGAAAAAAAAAGTAGAGAGAGAATCTCTGTGTCGTATTTTCTTGTTAATAATAAAAGAATACAATGGATAGAATCCTCTAGAAGTTGGAGACTATCGCCCCATTAGTCTAATTGGTGTCATGTACAAAGTATTGTCGAAAATTCTAGCTACAAGGCTGGCTCCTCTTATGAGCAAGATTATTAGTCAAAACCAGTCGGCATTCATAGCGGGAAGACAAATTATAGATGGTAGTTTGGTTGCAAATGAAATTATCTTCCATGCGCAAAAATCAGGCCTCAAATTATTGGTTTTCAAAGCAGATTTTGAAAAGGCTTTTGACTCAATCAACTGGCAATTTTTAATGGATATTATGAAACAGATGGGGTTTGGAGCGGTTTGGAGGAAATAGATTCTTGGTTGTCTTTCCTCTGCGTCTATCTCAATTCTCATCAATGGCTCAACAACAAAGGAATTTCATATGTCAAGGGGTGTACGGCAAGGTGATCCTCTTTCCCCATTTCTTTTTCTAATTGTGGCTGAAGCTTTGCAGGTTCTTATGATTGAAGCTTGTAGCAAGAGGCTATTTCATGGTCTTAAGTTAAAAAGCTCAAACTTAAATGTCTCACTATTGCAATTCGCGGATGATGCAATCTTCTTTGGTGGGTGGTCGAAATCAAACATTACTTCCCTACTGGAGATCTTAAAATGCTTTGAATCAGCGTCTGGACTTAAACTTAACCTTAATAAATGTAACATTTTTGGAATTGGAGTGGCAAAGGAAGAAGTAATTCAGTTGGCTTCTCGGGTGGGATGCAAAACGGGCGATCTACCCTCCACGTATCTGGGCTTACCCCTTGGAAGTAGCATGTCGCGGATTTCAAACTGGTCTTCAGTAATTGAATCTGTAAATAAAAAGTTGAACTCTTGGAAGAAGAAAGTACTTTCTATTGGAGGAAGATTGGTTCTAGTAAAATCAGTTCTTGGGGCTTTACCACTCTATCAAATATCACTATTCGAAGCTCCAAAGCTAGTCATTAACACTCTTGAAAGTCTCCGTAAAAGATTCTTTTGGGGAGGGGATAAAGAGAAGAATAAAATGAGTTCGGTCAAATGGGAATTACTAAAGAATGACAAAGAATATGGGGGTCTAGGAATTGGATGCCTCAAGACTGCAAACTTGGCTCTCTTAGGTAAATGGAAGATGAGATTTCTAAAAGCGAAAGGATCCTTATGGCAAACACTTATAAAAGACTTGTATGGTGAGTGTGGTGGGTTTAGAAAAAAGATCCAAAACAAGATGCTATCCTCTATATGGAGTAAGATAGTTCTAGCATGCAACAAGATAGAGGATTCAGGGATCGGCTTTAATAACTCTTTTGAGAGAGTAGTTCAAGATGGGAATGATACAAGATTTTGGTTAGATTGTTGGCTGTCAAAGGATTCTTCTTTTTCTGAAATATTTCCCAGATTATTTGCTTTGGAACGTAAAAAAAACTGCTCGATATCAAACAGATGTATTAAGGAGTTGGGATCGTGGAAAGGAAGTTGGAACTGGACTAGAGAACCAAGAGGAAGAGCTTTAAATGAACTTGAGTACTTAATAGAGGCCTTGATGAATCTGAAACTTGATGAATCAAAGAGGGACTACTGGTCATGGTCCCTCTCGAATGATAGATGCTTCTCGGTAAATAAGCTAGCAAAATTGCTACGGGGTAAATTGCTCACTTCCTCACTGTTAAACACAAATGATATATGGAACTGTTGGGTGCCCGCAAAGGTAAATATTTTTTGTTAGAGAGCGTTCAAAAAAGCTCTTCCGACTCTCGATAATATTGTACCTAGAGGAATACATTTATCGTCTGTTGTATGCCCCTTGTGTGAAGATAAAGACGAAAGCATTTAACACATACTTTTTGGGTGTGAGCAGGTGAAGCTTTTGTGGAGGAAGCTGCTAAGTTGGGTTCAAGCTCCTTTCATGCAATTTATTTCAACAGATGACATCCTAGTGGTTGGTAATTCTCTTGCAACAAAAGGCCATTATTATAGAAAAGCATTTATGGGGTTGTGCTTCGTTCTTATTTGGGGAGTTTGGAAGTGGAGGAACAAGGTATTTCACGCGGAAGCTTCGAAGAAAGCATCGGTGTTGCAAGAAGACATTTTCTCTCAGACGTAACAGTTGTCCAGGTTATGGTTCCAAAGCAGATCAAAAGGTATATATTTTTTCGTGTTGGATCTCTAACACATTGGAGTGTTGTCGTTAGTTGTTTAAGAGACTTAATGGAAAGACCCCAACTTGGTGTTTTTTTCTCTTCTCTTTAGTGTTTGTATCTCCTTTATAATTAATAAAATATATCCTCATTGCCTTTAAAAAAAAAGAATCCTCTATTTTTTTTTGTTTTTTACCTCTTTTTTGTTATTTTTTTCTAGCATCTTGTTTGAATTATCTAAATTTCTTAGCCGTTAAAAAAATAAATAAATTTATAATGGATTTAGTATTTATATTTTGAAGAAGAATAAAAGAAATACAAAATACATTTATATGTCTAACACGACGTGTCATGTGTTAGTATTATTAGAAAATCAACCCGAACTTTGAATTAAACTCGAACACGAGTTTTACAGTTTATAGTGTGACAAACTGTATGAAAATATAATAAATTATTAAAATCTTATTATTTTGTGCAAGTGACTTATTATCACGTGGCACTATATATCTTGAAACCGCTTACCATCTTTTGTATTTTTTTTATTTTAACTATAAATTGATTTGAATAACAAAGAGAAGTTCGGCGGGTTTAGTAGTACCCGTTTTTTTGAAATATAATAGTTATTTTGTTTTAAATTATGGAAAAGGAAAATAATTAATAAATGGAGTTATATTCATTTTTGTGGTTTGACAATCTAAGGGTGTGTTTGGCGAATGGTTTATAGGGGATTATTTAGGTTTGAGATTCTAGTTTTTATAAGAGTTAATTACAAAATTGGTCCTTTTAGATAGGGCCCTTTTGCATGTTTGGTCCTTTAAGCAAAATTCTTGCATTTTTAGTCCTTTAAATGAGAATTTGTTACATAAATGGTCCTTTAGGCTAACAACGTTAATTTTAACTGTTAGTCCAGGGGTAATTTGGTCTTTTTGCAAGTAAAGGACCAATTTTGTAATTAAATCTTGATTTTATAATTTCTTTCACGATTTTTAATTATTAAATAATTGTTAATGTGCATTAATTACAAATTAATATTTTCTCTCTCTCTTCCCAAACACAACACACACTTTCTCTCTCTCTTTCTTCACAAACACATCAGACAAACACACACCCACATTCTCTATCCATCTCTCCCTCACCCTTTCTCGCTCACACCTCTACCACCATCCGCTGTCGCCATGCACCGCCGCCGCCATTCACCGCCATGCACCGCCCAGACCCCTTAAACCATCTATCTCTCTCTCATCGTCATCGTCGTACCATACCACCTGCGACCCTAACCCTCCCTTTAATCATCGCCTCTGGCGTCGAGGGAACAACACGAGAGATCGAGGCGAAAGTGGTGGAGACCATCGTATAGAAGAAAATACGGGAAGATTGAAGATCGAAGCAGATTTTGGAGGGTTTTTGATTCAACCGTCGTATAGAGGAAAATGCGATTAGGGTTTCTGCTCATTGATTGGGTTCTTCAAGTTTCTAAATCTCTGTTTATCATCGATTGGTGAGTTTCATTGATGGACTAACACTAACTGCAAATGGTTTTGGCATCTTGTTCCATATGGTTTAGATTTTTTGTTTTAGTTTTTGTGTCTGAAATTTCGATTTTGATTTCAGATTTCAAAGGTTTTGGTCTCATATATATGTAGTTCATTCAGATCTTGTTTATGATTTAGGGTTTTTCATCTTGTTTATGATTTAGGATTTTCGATTTTGAATTCAAATCTTGTTTATCATCGATGGGTGTGTGTGTGATTTCAAAGTGTGTGTGTGTGTTGTTGTTGGTGAAGTACAGCGGTGGTGGTGTGTGTGTTCTTGTTTATCATCGATTTTGAATTCAGATCTGGTCATGTGTTTAGAGAGAGAGAGGGTGAGGGAGAGGGAGAGATGGAAGTGAGAAAGAGGGTAATTATAAGAGGGTAATTAAGCTAAAATTAGTTACTTAACAATTATTAAACCATTAATAATAAAAAAATATTTAAAAAAAAAATACTAATTTAACTATTTTAATTACAAAATTGGTCCTTTACTTGCAAAAAGACCAAATTACCCCTGGACTAACAGTCAAAACTAACGTTCTTAGCCTAAAGGACCAATTATGTAACAAATTCTCATTTAAAGGACTAAAAATAAAAGAATTTTGCTTAAAGGACCAAACGTGCAAAAGGGCCCTATCTAAAAGGACCAATTTTGTAATTAACTCTTTTTATGATCCCCAGCCCTTTAGCCTCGTTTGGGTGAGAGGATTATTAAAAACTGTTGGTCAAATGATCTCATCAGTTAAGATTTGATTAGACAAAGTTAAGTTTGTAAGATAGGTTCTAAATACAACTTAAACAGAATTATGAAGCTTGATCAGACTGAGCACTTATAGTGTTTCAGACTGAGCATAAGCTGAGTACAAGATGAGCATATAGTTGGTCAGCTTAGACTATATCTTAGTCAGTTTATCAATATGTTTGATAAGTTGTGCGAGTCACCTAAGGTATAGGTTGAGTATTCAGCTTGATGCGTTTCGAGCTGAGTGACTCAGCTTATAGACTGAGTCAGCTCAACAGAGTTGCTAAGTAAGTTCTAGCTAACTCTTATGACTTCTAAGGATGAGTTAGTCATTATACATGTTAGTACATGCTTGTTTTCGAGTTTGTTCTCGAAGGACTCAGCTTGATGAGTTTCAAGCTGAGTAACTCAGCCTGACTAAAGAAGTCAGTTTAAGAGAATTTAAATACGTTTTAAATTCCTTTTACTCTCTATATCTACGGCATGGATAAGAAGATTCCAGAATCAAGATTGAAGATTGAAGACTCAAGATAGAAGATTCAAGATTCAAGATTCCGGGTTATCCATTAGTTTGTTAGCAGATTAGGATAAGCTCTAGTTTGTTAGGATCTGTAGGAACATGATTATAAATACTTATCTCCTAATAAGTTTAGAGGTACCAGACTCTAATCTCACCTCAACCTAATCATCGTATGTGTTACGAATCTTGATACACCGTTTGTAAGTTCAACGTGATCAAGAAATTCACAGATTGCCAACATTGTTCGTATGTTCGATCTTCACGTCTGTTGTGAAGTTGGTAAGTATTCAATCTGTGAATAAATCCTGTTTAGAGAGTCAGTTTGTATCTAAAATCATAAGTTGATTATAGATAGCAAAGTTTGAGAGATTGAGAGATTTGATTTACATTAGATGTTTACATATCAAGTGTTGCTTACTTGATAGTCACTGTAATCATCTTCTTATTAATGAAAGAATTCGATTTCATGTGGTTTGATTTGTGTAACACTTTTTATTGATTTGTTCAATTTTACGCAGAAAGTGTATTCAACCCCCCTTCTACACATTACTTGCTTGTTGATACTCTCACCAAGGGACCAACAAAAACATAATCCCCCATAAGCCCTCAAAATAAAAGCTTTTTCAAAGTAGCTTATGGCTTGGGCTTAGGATTATCAATTAATCAGTCTCAGCTTCAACCCCAACCCCAGCTCCAACTCCAGCCTGTTTTACCAAACATACCCTAAGAATAAGAATTTGCGAAGTGTGTGTTTTGGCAATTAAGAAAACATAAGAAAGGTATTTATGTTGGGTATTGGTGGCATCTAAGAACGTACCGAAAGCAAAAAATAGGTATAAATAATTATCTGAAATGCCCGCCAATACATACATCTAATGGACCAAACTCTAATCATGCATAATGCAACTAATCAAAAGAAAGGACAAGTACAAGAAGTTATACCATTCAAAATGTGACTTTTCCTTGTTGTTTATGATCTTGTATGAGAGAACACAAAAGAGAGTTCCTCTACTGGTATCCACACCAAGCACGCTAGATTCCCACTTGCTAGAGTACTTGTATGCTAACAAGAACACCACCTTGATCATACACCAAATTGAAAACCAATTGAATCAATTTTCTTCCAAGTGTGTTTAAGAGAGATGTGTTTTTCTATATCAATTGAATTGGCTAACCTTGATAACCAAGACTTCAAGTACATCTTATAGACCACATAAAGCAGCATAAAACCGTACAAAACAGTCTTGGTGTTAATAGCCATCAACATCCAAATAATCTAGTCTTAAAAGGGTAATTAAAAAGGCTGTTACAGCGTAGGGCGTAATTATGTCCCACAAGGCAGCCCGTGCCAGCCCAAAGGGCACACCCAAGTCATGTTGGACTTGGGCTCGTGCCTTAGCACAAAGCACGACGTACCTCCATTAGATATGCCGTAGCCGGCCCCAACGGGTATGACCAAGGCACATTGGTCGTACCTGGCCAACAGGCAAACCCGTACCTCTAATAGGCACGATTGTGCCTTGCCCACCAAAGTCATCTTTTGGTGTTTTTCTCTCTCTCGTTTAAAGGTGTTGCCGGAATCAATACTTGACGAGTAACCCTATAGGCCTATGCTTCATCGACCGTGATACCAACTCATGCGTGTCAGCGGACATACCCCAACATATTTCCATTTGCACATGACACACCCACAAAAGGTAACACCAACATAGAGCGACCTCTAGCAAGACATCTATGCCCCAAGTCAGCATAGGGTATGTCATCCATGAAGAGTACCAACCTGTAAAGAATGGACTTATAGATAAGTGATCATTCATCCCTTCGTTCAGGATATACTGTGTGAATGCGGGACATGGAACACAGTTAACCTCCTGATGATCCACGATTCTTTCTCGATCAAAAACTGCCATATGCATCTTGAAATTGAAGATAAGTTGTGTAGGTGAGTATTTTGATGTTTTTCATCAAAAGTTTAAGACTTTTTTTTCTTAAGTTACAGTTATTTGGGATGAATTTTATTCGAAAACAAGCTACTGTTTTTTGTTTACTAGTGAAAATTTAGTGCTTATTATATCTGTTAGAACCTAGAGGGGGTTGAATATGTTATATACCCACTTTTTAAAGTTTTTACAAGTATTTGCAAGAAATTAAAGAGATAGAGTTAGAGAGATATCACCAATCAAGAATGTTGAACACAATGATTTATAGTCGTTCAAGCAAGGGTTAACAACCTTGCTCTACATCCACTCATTGGCCTCATCTACCAAGAGTTGCTCCACTATCTTCTCTTTTTGAAGGTAGAGATAAACATTTTACAACTTCTCTTTTTTACTTACAAGAATTAACACTTAACTCTTGCAAGTAAGGAAAAGATAACCTTATTTCACTATAATTATAATGACTAGAGTTGATCCTCACTTCTCTCTAATTCTATAAGCTAGAGATGATCCTCACACCATTACAAAATATATGAAAGATTGAAGTAGTGTTTAAGCTTTGAAAGCTTTGACTCTTGCTTGATTATTGATCTTGAGCGTTGGATGAATTATCAAAGAATATGAGCTCACAAATTATAGAGAGTATTCTGTGTTTTTCAGATTACAAGAGGTGAGTAAAGAATGAGGTTTGAGTTGGTTTAAATAAGGAAAAAGGTGCAATCTCAAAAGCTGTCCACACTATCCACGGTCGAACCACGGTCGACCGTGGCTTCGACCGTCGGTCTGCTGGAACATTTTAGGACTTGCAAATAAAGACGTTGGCTTTGACCAAAATCATACAGAACTCATTTTTACCTTAAAAATCCACTGAAAAGAAGATTTAGAAAAGGTTGGTTGCTCTCATACTTCTTAAGTTTGAATTTAAACACAAAAATAAAAGTTTGGAAACCAATACACAAAGCATGTTGGAAGTTTACTCCTTTGAGATATTCCTTTGCCAAAAATGGTGTTGTATTGTTTCAAAGTGAGATTGCGTTTAGTATTTGCTCAAATGGAAAGTCTTGGATTTATTCAACCAACTTAAATAAGTTTATAAAATATTTGCCAATTTTATAAAAGTTTTTATAAAAATAATTTAATAAAAACTTAAACTTGTTTAATTATTTATTTTGTAAGCTCATATAATTCGAATGTTTTCATGTAGGTGTCTTTGACGATGTCTTCTTCTTGAACGTTGATCTTTGACGATTGGAGCTTAACGATTTGTTAAAAATATTTTGTAACAAATAAATACGAATATTTATTTGTTTGAATATATATAGATGTATATGTGCACATATGTTAATGTTAATGAATACAATTATATAAACAAATAGTATATTTTTGTGTCAACAAAAGAGGATATATTTTATATTCCTATTTTTTCCAATAATATTTTTTAAGTAATTGAGACGCATGTTAATGATTTAATGTTTATTGTTTTGGTGGGTAAATGATTGCATTTTCGGTTAATATAGTTTGCATTTCTACGTAAATTACATTTATTTTAAGTAAATTTGCAGCTTTTATTTTCATCACATTTGTTATATTAATAATCGTTAATGTGTTTTTGAGATAGCTATTGAAAATGTACGAGTGTTTGTGCTAATATGCAGTTGTCCAGTTGTTTTTTTTTATCAAAATGTATGGTTCCCGTTTATTTTATCTAGGAAATATTTATATCGAAAAATGTATATTGAATGAGGATATGGCTTTTTTTTTTGAACGGTAAAGTTAGTTGTTAGTAAGTTAGTAACACAAAGTTAGAATTAAACTCCATTGTCAAGGTTTGAACCCTGGACCTCCTAGAAGGCTTTGCCTCCCCCACACTCTTAACCACTAGGCTAAGAGATCATTGGCATATGGCTTATTGATATGCATGTATTCATGCATTTATGTTTTGCATTTTCAATTATTCATTCATTTTGTGGTTTTTCTTGCATTTTAAATTTTCAAGTGTCTACATTGCTTAAACCATCTGTATTTTTAGAACAAAATTTCAGAATATATCAAGCTTAGTTTTGAATTAAAGTGAACGAAAAAGTAAATGTAATGATATATTTTTTTGTTTAAAATCTTAACCGTATATAGTTATGATCATTTAAAAAGTATTGGTCTTTTTTAATGTATGTTGTTGGTGGAGGCGAGTGATTTTAATTGAATACTTGAATGTTTGTTGAATAATATTTCTTCAACACCTAACACTTTAATTTCTTTTAAAGGTACGTTTCAAAAATTGGGAGGAATTTTAAGCAGATACGAACTCTTATTTATAGTTATATGAGAATTGAACAAACTTGGAATATTCATATAAATGTTTATCAAACATTATCTTTAATTCCAATTATGAGTTTATGACAAACTCTTAGGCCCATCAGTTAGAAATAAGGCTTAGGCCCACCAGTAAAGGCTAATACTATGTTTAAAGCCCAATGCATATTATACATATAATCAATTAACAAAAAAAATGACACTATTCATTTCAAATTCTATTTTACACCCTAACAAATTTTTATTTATCCCCTTTTATTTATTTCAAATTGTATTTTACACCCCTAATAAATTTTTATTTACCTCTCTTTTATTTATATAAATTACATTTGACCTTCAAATTTTATTTTTCTCCATAAATATATTTTTCTTTTTCTCCTTCAACTTATATAAGATTAGATTTTACTAATATATTTACAAAAAAATGACACTATTCATTTGAATTTCTATTTTACATCCCTAACAAAATTTTATTTACCCCCCTTTTATTTATATAAATTACATTTGATCTTCAAATTTTAATTTTATCCGAAAAATATATTTTCCTTTTTCTCCTTCAACTTATATAAGATTATATTTACCTCATAACATAATTTATAGTTTCTATATCTTTTGTTTATCACTACAATTATTATATATGCTTTCGGACCGAATTAGATCGCATAAAACTTTATAACTAAGATTATAAGTAAGTAATTATGCATGTTAAGCATATAAGATATGTTAGAGAGAAATTCAATATGGGACGAGACGATAATTAACAACTGAAAATTGTTTAGAGTAATTTGATAAATTGGCATTGATACTAACATAATACATTTAGTTTTGTACAATAGATAAATAAAACAATATTGCATATGATACCATAACATATTCAAGTATACAACTACATATGTTGGAGAAATATGAACTAATTTTATGGAACATAACTTAATTGAAGAGTAAATTAGTCATGTAATTTTATATTTTACTTATTAATTTATGATTAATGATCTATAATTGCATAATGATAAGACATTTAAGTTACATGATACTAAAATCACCTAACATTTTTCTATATATGTTTTACTTTGCATGTATATTTTTTGAAAATATATATATATTTTGTATGTAATAAACTCTTAAACATCATCTTTTTATTAAGATATATATATGTACCAAGTTTATCATAATTTTCTATTGTGTGTAAGCAAACTTAATATAACCTCTAAAAGTTTAGTACAACAAAAAGTAAGATTTTTTATATGATACACACAACCATATGAAAATATGTCTATTTAAATTATAGTATAACAAATATATCGATGTTCCTAGACACACAAGTTTTCTAACTCACTCTTACCCCATCTTACCCTAGACACCTCCCTATATATTAGGGAGGGCACCAAGGTTCAAGGGGCTCTCTTTCCCTTTCCATCAGCACCCACACATGGAGACCTCACCATGCACACCAACTCTCTCTATCTCCTTACAAAGGCATAACATGATCACCATGATCATCCTCATTCTCTTCATCTCTTTCTAGATACTACGGGTTCATAAACCACGAGATCCTCTTGTCACCCCCGCTATGGACACCGTTTCCTCGTCCGGGGTTAGCCACCGCAATGGGAGACTAGACATCAAATATTCTTCACTCCAATCTGCTGCTCTTCATGTACCTGTTCGTTCTTACGAACAAACAAATGGCGCCATCCGTGGGACCTGGACAAAAATTCACGAGAAGAACTCCATGAGTTCGTGTTCTTGATTTCTTGCCCAAAGGTTCATGTTTGCTTTATCAAGTTCCAGGTCAGACCTTCTTATTTTATATATAAGCTTACTGTTTCGGGTGAGCAAGCATGGATTAGAATCGTTTCCTATAAACCATGCTGTTATGTTGTTTAACCTTCATGAAGGTTCATGTTTATTTACTGATATGTGAGCACGGATCATTATATATGTTTCCTTTTACATATGCCAAGCAATAAAGTATAGCTTGAATATGAATAAACACATATCCAGAAATAATGAGCATATTCCAGGCCTCTAAAATCGACATTCCAGTCCTTTAAATTGCCATTCCATGCCTTTAAATTGCTATTCCAGACCTCAAATATGTTTATTCTGATGTTTTAAAGAAATAATAAAAGAAAGGGGGACAATAGTACAAGAAAAGGTGGGATATGATAGCTCAATAGTACAAGAAAGGACATGACAACTTTATTAAAGTAAGACATGCCAACACTAGTACATGACAAGACATGACAGCTTTAATAAAGCAAAAATATACTAGACCAATGAGAGGGCACCACACAACCTACTTTTTCAGCTTTATCAGCTACTTTAGCTTTTTAAAAATGTCTTATACCTGACAGCCCCTACACATGGACACTAAGCCTAAACCAGGCTGGTATATGTACAAGTATTGTCCAGCAGTGACCTGACCTGGCCTGTAGTCACCTGGAGTGACCTACCTTAGTCCAGCAGTGACATGCCCAGACCTGACCTGGCCTGCAGTCACCTGGAGTGACATGCCCTGACCTGACCTGACCTGCAGTCACCTGGAGTGACTTGCCTTAGTCCTGTAGTGACCTGCCTAGACCTGATCTAGTCTGCAGTCACCTGGATTGACCTGCCTTAGCCTTGCGGTGACCCACCCTAGCCTGTAGTCACCTGGAGTGACCCGCCTTGGCCCAGCAGTGACCTTCAGTCACCTGCAGTGACCTTCTTTGACCGGTGGTTACTTGGAGTGACCTGGATTGACCTGTAGTCACCTGGATTGACCTGTAGTCACCTGGAGTGACCTGTAGTCACCTGCCATGCCCTGGAGCCGCCTGCCTAGTCTAGAGCTTCTAACCATGAGGCCTGCACGCTCAAACTGTTCCTTAATTTTGTGTAACAATGGTGCTAAACTTGTAAAAGCCATAACTTGTGATACTTCAGGAGTTACAAGGCCCATAACTAGTCGACGGAAAGCTCTCGATGAGACGAACGGGAGTTCACTGGCTTGAGCTTCAGGCCCAAATTCGACCATTTAAGGGATCAATTTCACTTTTCCCCCAATTTCCTCATTTTTTAAGCATTATTTGCTCACCGTTCTTGATACAAATCATGTATTTTTGGAGATTCTTTGAATTTACTTCATATCTGATATTGTTAATTGCAGTCTTTTGCCATCAATTTTCAATTTTTAAAAATCTCAAAAAAAACTGCCCAAAATGGAAACTTTCCAAAAAAGGAAACTTTAGAAACCTCATACAAGGTACAATACTTAAGTATGACACATGCCTTACCCTACCATAGGAGAAATTCATGTAGGAACATATGATATACAAGCCAGTGAGACAGTATGAAACTCACGTGTTTGCTACCTATAGAACTTACTCCTTCATGGTCAGGTTACACATTCATTATCATATGGTCGTCACTCAAACATATGATAATTAGCCATCACTCACAACCTATTTGATGATTCTAAACCCGTACAAAACACGTACAAAATTCACGTACACCTAATAACCATATCCATGCTGAATATCACTCATTTACTACATCCCTAACTGTCGTTGCTGGTCAGCATCAATCATGACATCATAACCGCCAATCCGCCAATGGCAGACCGTGTGCACACGTCACGCGCCCTTACCGGACGTCAAGTACCTAATAATGGAATACATCTAGACACCAACAAACAAACGACAAAATGGCCTACAGTCAAGGACTGAGTCTAGCCTGCCATGACTAATCATGACAAACTAGACTAGGCTGGGGGACATGATGACATACCTTAACGTTCCGTGAACAAACAATCCTCATTAGTCACATAAATATTACCTGAAGTGTGCAACACTTTCACAGTTGAAGATGATTGCGAGTTTACCATACTTGATCGATTTATTTAATCCTTACTCTGTATGAGGGCATACCTCTGACCTGGACACGTCCATAAACCTGATCTACGTAACCCTCACGAGCATATCACCGGAACAAGACGAACCTGTACACAATGCTTCACACTACGAGCTACCCCAGGCCTGAGCCTCGAAAGAGTCAACATCAGGCCTGACACAATTAACACACATGTCATAACACTATTGGCTGATACAGGCTTGCCACGGCTGTAATAACTGACACACTTAACACACATAACCTCTTCATGATTTAGTCTGAAATAACCAACGCCTCATGATTGGCTGGTATAGGCGGTGGGGAGCAGAAAGGTATGACCTTTCTGGTCCACTATGGGAGATTATGCCACTTGTTCATCATCTAGACGGTCTCTTCAAGGAACTCCTCAGTTGTAAGTAGGAGACCACCGTCTCCTGCCAAGGCCGCCTCCTGCCAAGGCCGTCTCCTGCCAAGGCCGTCTTCTGCCAAGACTCATCCTCCTTCGAGAACATCTCAGCATAATCACACCTTGTAATCTCACTATAACGGGGTAATGCCCTAAGTATGATACTCCAGGACACACCCCTGTCCTGGAGCCTGTGCCTGAACCTTACATTTTATCCATGCTCCGAAGCATTTAAATTAACTTTCTCATATCCTGGAGCTACGGTCCTTTCCTGGACCTCTAAACCATATCTATCCGCATTTAATGATAAGTACGGCGAACCTGACGCCAAAATACGTTCATCAGGCTTTCGCACGAATTAAAGATCTTCTTATACCTTTATCCAGCAGACTTAACAGAATCCATAATGATTACATCCATTCAACCCTTGACACTTAGATGATGATCCAATGGCCCAGGTGTCGATTGTTTCACAAGTATATTCATCAATTGGGTCAAACGCGTAAGGCATTCACGCATCCTGCTGATGATCTAGACGGGAATGCGCAATCACACTACATTGCACTTGTTCATCGTTACGAGCAAACAAAGATACCTTACTATTTAGTGCTGCTATAAGACTAATAACATCATCACGAGAACGTTCTAATGATTGCCTTTACATGACTTTACATAGCTAAGACATACATACACACCCTTCTTGGGCCTTTATAGATTAACTCGAGTGCCAGACTTATCATTTATTTGCCACCATGGCATACGGGGTTAATGCCATCTTTTAGCTATAAACATGTAATATTACCAATACGCATAATAGGCATGTATACTACCACGCAATACATCACCTTCGTTTTCACACAAGATTCCTTGGCAGTTGTTATTTATAAGTACGCCCGAATCATATGTGATACGTCGCTTTTATTTACACTTGCCTGTCATAATACACTGCATAGCATACCCAGTTACGCACTCATGTCTTTATGGTAGATTAACGCTACTAACTAGTCACTAGCATTAAACTGGGGGAATATATACTATGGGAATCACCATCATGTGCCACTACAACTGCCCCACCTGCTGTAGCTTATATAAAGCTGCGAACACGAACCATACCTACATGGGTTGACAACCATAAGATAATGATTTAATTCTTAAAAACAAAGTGATACAGGGTACGCGTATCAATGCTACCCGAAACCCTGGAAATTTCCTAGTGTCCTTAACAGTCATACAGTCATTATGTTAAATACGGCTTCACTAATGCCATAGACCTCTTCAAGTATAGATACTCATCAACAGAATGATACGACTGGTATCCTTATGTAGCTAACAGGATTTACTATAAGTTTATTGTTATTTGAGATGCCATGCAAACTACGTGCACGCTTTAGTTAATACTATTTGAGTTTCACATCTTTACATGAGCATAATTATTGTTATTTGAGATGCAAACTTCTAAGTTTATTACTACTACTAGTAGTTACTAACAATGAACTATGGATTGGGACTACGAGACGTAATGACGTCTGTCCCTAGTGATTACATTCCAATGCATTAGTGCAGGTACACCCTCATACAAGACAAGGCTCATACGCCTACAAGAAAAGGCTCTTAAGCCTGCAAGAAAAGGCTCATACGTCTGCACGGATCATACGCCTACACGGCTCATACGCCTGCACAACTCATACGCCTGCACGGCTCATACGCCTGCACGGATCATACGCCAGCATGGCTCATACGCCTGCACGGATCATACGCCTGCACGGCTCATATGCATGCACGGCACGACTTATACGCCTGCACGGATCCTACGCCTGCAAAGACGAGGCTCTTACGTCTACAAAAACAAGGCTCTTACGCCTGCCTGTGATCAAAGCTCTAACATCTGCAATCAGGTTCTTATTACATATATCATGCTACATATATTACACCCTTGCGTGTCATCATACATCACAGGTATGGCGGAGTCATTGGCTCCCCCGAAGGCGCATGTATGGTCATTGGCCATCACTAGCTCCGGAAAGTCTAGTAAGGCGGAGTCAATGGCTCCCCTGAAGGCGCAGGTATGGTCATCGGACATCACTAGCTCTGGACTATAAACTAGGGCATTGCCCTACATATCATCGATAACAGGTATAAATAACCTTAGCGAAATATAAAAATAATGGGGGACTTCCCATATTCATTTCATGTAAACTAGGGCATTGCCCGTTACATACATACATACATACATACATACATACATACATACATACATACATACATCATAACCACACAGTCTGGTAGGGCGGAGTCGTTGGCTCCCCCAAAGGCGCAGGTGTGGTCATCGGCCATCACTAACGACTACAAACCACCGCGTACACGTACATATTCAAAAATGAAACACAACTGCAGGTTATCATCACACAACCTAGTAAAGTGGAGCCATGCATTCCCTAAACGATATAGTCGTTGGTTATTACTCGTTTTGGACTACAAGCATAGGCATCACCCGTAAATGTGAAATATATCAAATACCATCCTGATCAAGTTATCAGGGCAACGTAAACATCGTGAACATCGAACTAGCACCCAATATGTGTGCATCAACAAATTACAGCAAGGCATACTCCAACAGCTGTTGATATGTCTCAAATTTGATTGGATGTTATAAAAGATCTCTAGTTTGACCCACTTGAATGAAATAGTTTGCCACGACATGTATTTCACAGTCGCACCAAACTAGGGGGACTTGTTGGTGTACCCTATGCTTGGGCCTTAGGTAAGGCCTAAACATATGGTATACCCATTGAGCATGGGCCCATCTTACCCTAGACACCTCCCTATATATTAGGGAGGGCACCAAGGTTCAAGGGGCTCTCTCTCCCTTTCCATCAGCACCCACACATGGAGACCTCACCATGCACACAAACTCTCTCTATCTCCTTACAAAGGCATAACATGATCACCATGATCATCCTCATTCTCTTCATCTCTTTCTAGATACTACGGGTTCATAAACCACGAGATCCTCTTGTCACCCCGCTATGGACACCGTTTCCTCGCCCGGGGTTAGCCACCGCAATGGGAGACTAGACATCCAATCTTTTTCACTCCAATCTGCTGCTCTTCATGTACCTGTTCGTTCTTATGAACAAACAATAAGGAGAAATGTGATCCACATGATTTACATCAAAAGTCAACAAAAAGGGACCACAATTAACGATGGATAATTGCCAATTAAAGACAGTTAAAGGCAAATCAGGAAATTAAAAAATAATGAGCAGCAGAATTTTGGCTTCTTATGTTCCCCAGATTCGAAGATACCCAGATGCACAAAATTAACAAAAAACAAAATGCACAAAGTTAATAGATAACGAGATGCACAAAATTGATTTTAACAATAGAAGCACCAAAGACTTGATGCACTATAATTTCATAAAGGGTGATGAACAAATCTGAATTATGTAAAGAACCAGAAATCTTTCACCAAATAATGGATTTTATCTCGATAAACATACACTTGGTGATACAGTAGATCAAAAGGAAAGCAATGGTGCACAAACTCTAGTTCAAACGGATCGCAACCCTACACCACCAGACCAAATTCATCTCAAGCATGAGAATTGCGGTATCAGGAGCCACACTACAGAAAAGAATAGCTCTGACAACACAACGAGCAAGAGGCAGAGAAGGTGATACGTCTTCTTCACCGGACCCGCCCCCTGCCGATCATCAAGAAGGTGTTAGGTCTCCTTTACCGGACCTGTTTACAAGGAAGAAACAGGGGAGGCGGCAACAGATCTCGTTGAGCGACGACGATGGTGGCTTCATGGTGTATAACAATCGCTTTACGGTGCGGTGACAACGGCGTTTTGAAAAGCGACGGTGGTTGGCCGGTGGGTATTCTCCATCAACTAAGGACTGAAAATTACTCTTATTTTCTTTTCCATCAATGACCGACAGAGGCAATAATAAATATGAGATAGACGGTCGACAATTGGTGACTCAATACCGAACGGCGAAGAGTAGCATGGCCAGAGAAAGGAGCGGTGGCCGGATAACCAACAGGCGCTAAAGTGTGGTGCGGCGAAAAATGTAGGGAATGGTTATGTGATTAGGTTTTTTTGTGAGGGATGGTGGGCCAGCTAACGTATAACAAACATGGGGAGGATGAGAGAGAAATTTTATATTTATTTAAAAGTTACAAGTTTACCCTTTTGTTAGTTTTTGTTGGTTATGCCACATGTCACGCTCACGTTTCTCCTTACATTTTATACCTTAATTCTTTTTTATTTTATCTTGATTTTCTCTCTTTCTCTCTCTCTCTCTCTCTCTCTCTCTATATATATATATATATATATATATATATATATATATATATATATATATATATATATATAGTTGTGTTCAATATAGTCCATATAAAAAACATAGTCCCGAAATTTTAATATTTAATCACATGTGATTCAGTATACAATCACATGTGATTGTAAAATCATCACATGTGAATTACGAAAATGTCACTCCGCCCAAATTTTTAAAATTCAATCTAGACTATTGATGGGGCCGATCCAAAGGCTTAGATTAGTCTCTCAGGACTATGCATTAAGAATGGACTATATTGAACATATATATATATATATATATATATATATATATATATATATATATATATATATATATATATATATATATATATATGAAGAAGTTCCATTGAGAACCATTTTTTTAGTGCGAGAACCTCGAGAAACAATATGAGTCGTCCAATTCCCCCTCTTTCAATGTCACTGTCCACCAATGAATTTCTCACATACACCCTGCCACACTTGATCCCCCCAAGCTCTCCATCCATAAATTTCACTTATCAAATCAACGGCTAAGATTGGTTCTCGTGGTTCACGCATTAAAAGCGGTATATATATATATATATATATATATATATATATATGCAATAGTTCAAACGAGAACTGTTTTTCGTACGAAAACTGTTTTTAATGCAATTATTGACTCATTAATCGGGGTATTTTGGTAATTTATATATTTATCCAACTGTGAATTGCGTCCGAGTGCGCCGTCATTAACTTATGATGCTTGATTTTCCCGAAATAACCCTCATTAAAGCGTCTTTAATGAGCAATTAACGAGTTATTAATGAAGCATTAATGAGCCGTCAAAAAATCTTAGCTATTGATTAATCAAGTGCTAAGATTGGTTCTTACAGTTTTCGTACGAAAAACAGTTCTCATTTGAACCATCACCTATATATATACATACATATATATATACGAGAGAGGGTTCATTCGAGAAATGTTGTTAGTGCGAGAACCGATCATAGCCGTTCCTTGGATATGGGAAAATCATGGATGAAGAGTGTTGAGAGATAGAGTGTCGCAGAGTGTATGTGAGGAATTTATGGGTAGACAATAACATGAAGTAGGGGGAATTGGACGGCCAGATTGGTTCTCGCACTAAGAATGGTTTATTTGAGAAAGTTCATATATATATATATATATATATATATATATATATATGTGAAAAAATTCATTTGAGAATTATATATATATCATGCAGTATAGCGTGGGACAACGAGGTTGTAGAGAATTATGAGGTCTAGAGATTCTGATTTTTATGATATAAAGTTATAACTCTTGTTCGCGTAACAAGATTCCGAATGAATTATAAAAATAAAATCATTCATCTTAAGCACTAGCCTCAATCTAGTTCCAGTTAATTTTGTTAAACAAGCTAGGAATTCATTTTCCAAAAGGTTTGTAGCCTTCCCATCACTCAATTATCACATACATATATTCAAACAAGGTCAAATTCATTGTCTTAAGACTTTTAAATGAGAAAAAAAAAATGCAATAAATAGAGTATGATGAAAACATCTCTTATCATGAATCCATGGATGAAGAGTCTTTTCATTTTAAAGTAGTGGAATGGAAACTTTTGCACGTACAACTTTAAATGCACACTTATTATGCCTTCACTATTTTAAGTTAAAATGTTTGAGATTTATATTCAAATTTATGGCTCACAATTCAAAGAGTAATCCAAATCATTGAGTAGCTTTTATTTCATGATGTAAGTCGCATATTTTTTTATTGTAAAAGTATCATATCCATATTGACATAAATGCTACATAAAAAATTAGAAGCATCTCATCTAATCTTCTAATCTAATATATATAAAAGACTAATTGAAAAAAAATTATTAAATAATCTGAACTCTTAATTTAATAAAAGATTTAATTTTAGCCGTTTATTTTTTTAATTCTAAAATTTTGATTTTGACTTTTTAGAGTCAAACTAATATTAGTTGAGATAAAGATAAGCATTAATCAACTCAATAATAAATATCAAATCCAATCATTAATTTAGGTAAAAAAAAATATTATTATCAAATCCAAGCTATTTATTTTAATCAAATTCAAATTCACGTTTGACCATTCAAATTCAAATGCGGATGTAATCACATTTATTTTAATCAACTCAATTTTACCCGTTTGTATATTTGATTAATTGTTGTATTTTAACAATTAAAATTTGATCTTAATTCTTAATATATAAATTTCATCCGGATGAAATATACATCCTAATCTTTTAGTTTGAAAGTTAACAAAATAAATTTAAAAAATGTTATACATTTATTCTATGTTATATTAATACTTTAATATTAATATATATATAAAATAACCCTATTTATCATTCTTTTCAAATATATGTCTTATAATTATTTAATATTTTTTATTAATTTTTAATATTTATAATTTAAACAACCCGTGTGTCACACGGGAATTAATCTAGTTTGAATAATAAATGATCACAAAACAAAGAATTCAATTTTGACGCTATTGTTTTTAAGTTACTCAATATGAGAATGTGAAGGGAAAAAAGTGAACAGGAGAAAATTCCTTTCTTTTTTTAATCATCTTTCATTTGGAAGGAAAAAATTTAAATAAAATGATCCCTTATTCACTTTTTCATTACATTCTTTAAAAAAAAACATCTCGAAAACACATAAACTTAATTATTTTCTTTCCTTCTCATCGTTTTCTTACAAAGAGAACATAGTGTAAGGCTAGGCTACATCCTAATTCCTTGCAATTACTAACATGTGATTATATATATATATATATATATATATATATATATATATATATATATATATATATATATATATATATCATTTAACACTCTCTCTTCTTCCAACTTTTAAGAACTTCTTAAAATTATGTCAATCTCTAATCTCCATCATTCTTTTATATATATATATATATATATATATATATATATATATATATATATATATATATATATATATATATATATATATATATATATATATATGTATGTATCATTTAACACTCTCTCTTCTTCCAACTTTTAAGAACTTCTTAAAATTATGTCAATCTCTAATCTCCATCATTCTTTTTATCTAAATTAATCTCATACACTCAATTTTAACCATTTTTCTCTTCTAATAAATTTTAACTTTTTGTTTATTTAAAATATATTCTCCTATTAATTAACACACTCTCTTACACAAACACAATTATCCACTCACATCAATATAATTTTCAAAATATTATTAACTTCTCTCTCCTTATTTCATAAATATAAATCGTTTTTAATTTTTTAATGATCTTTAGAATTTACTTTTAAAATTAATAAAATAGTTGATACAAATATAAGAAAAACTGAAAAAACAAAAACAAAGACTATTTACCGTCGTAGCATTGCGCATGTACACTGCTAGTATATATATATATATATATATATATATATATATATATATATATATATATATATATATATATATATATATATATATATATATATATATATATATATATATATATATATATGTATGTATGTGTGTGTGTGTGTGTGAAGAGATAGAGAAATGAGATCAATATAAAACCACTTTCTAAACATAGAATCTAAAAAACAAATTTGGGCCTTTAGATTAACTTGATTAAGAGTTGATATTAATTTGTGACAAAATTATAATTATTATATACTAATTATGAACTAAAAAGGCAACATGAAAAATCCCTCTCCCCCAATGTTACTCAAAATTTTAATTTATCATAACAAATTAAGTTTTAAGAATTTAAGCAAAAAAGTTATATCATCTTCTAGCTTTTAATCTTTTTTCAATCAAGAATACTTTTCCAATATTTTTCTAAACTTTTTTTTTAAAATACAACCCAGATGAAGATACAGATTTGACAAAAAGTGGGACAAGTGAAAATGTAGATATATGAAAATACAGATTTGACATATTTGCATTTCATATATCTTCATGTTCATGTATCTGTGTCTTCATATATCTGCATTTTCATATATCTGCATGTTCCAATAACCAAATTTTTACATTTTCGTTGTATGTTCATATATACGCATATTCACATAACCAAACTTTTTTGCATTTTCGAACAATCTGCATTTTCAAAAAAAAAGTTTTAGAAATATATAAAGTCTAGTCTTGTTTGAAAGAAGATGAAAAACGGAATGAAATGGTATAATTTTTTTGTAAAATTTTAAAAATGAATGAGTTATGACCATTTAAATGTTGAGTGTTTTTTTAATGATTTTCTGGAAGAAAGAAGGTAGGCGTGATTTTTTATTTTTATTTTCAGTTTTATCCGGTGTCATAATGTCACGTGTCTATCACCATATTTGTTCTTTAGATTCTATGTTTAATAATTAATAAAAGTTCTATATATAACCTTTTTAGTTAATCATTAATGAGTCACAAAATTATTAGTCTTTCCGATTAATTTTAATCAAGAATAGAGATTGGTTTTTGCATCAAATCAATTATTGTTTAAACATTACCCTAATACAAGGGAGAGTTGAACTAAGAACTATATATACATACATAGGAGGAAATTCATTTGAGAACCACTTTTAATGCGAAAACCGTGAAAATCATTCGTAACCATCCTTAATTCTCGTTAATGACTTGTTAATAGTGGTATTTTCGTCATTTTTATTTTTATCCAACCGTGAATTACGTGCGTGTGAATTATTTATTATTTCACTATGCTTGTTTCTCAAATACCCCTCATTAACGAACCATTAATAAGCTTAGATTCTTATTCGCCATTGATTAATTTTAATTAAGGGTCAACATTAGTTAACATGGTTCTAGCAATAAGAATAGTTCCCAAATGGACCCTCCCATATGGGAAGGTTAAAATGAGAATGAGAAATTGAATGAGAATAGGAGACTTAATCTCAGCCGTTCATTTTGTAAGTGGAATTTATGGATGGAGAGCGTGAGAGAATAGAGTGTGGCAGAGTGCATATGAGGAATTCATGGGTGGGCTATGACATTGAAGGAGGGGGAATTGGACGGCTGGGATTGACTCTCCCATTCTCAAATTATTTAAGGTTTTCATTTGAACTTCCCACTATATATATATATATATATATATATATATATATATATATATATATATATATATATATATATATATATATATATATATATATATATATATATATATATATATATATATATATATATATATATATATATATATATATATATGAAAAGGTTCATTTGAGAACTATTCTTAGTGTGAGAACCACGAGAACCAATCCGAACCGTCTAATTCTCCATCCTTCAATGTCATGCCCACTTTGAATTCCTTACATATACCATGCCACACTCTATTTCTCCATGCTCTCCTAGGGGTGTAATCGAGTCGAGACGACACAGTGCGAAGCTCAAGCTCGACTCGATTCAGAAGCTCGAGGCTTGAAACTCGACTCGAGCTTGGTCGAGTTTAAATTTCCAAGCTCGAGCACGACTCGAATAAGTACTCGACACTCTCGAGCTCGACTCGGCTCAACTCGGATTAATTTTAATTTAATAAATTTTTACAACAATAAATGTTAAAACACATATGGAACTCGAGCTCGGCTCGAAAGCCTACTCGAGTATGTAATTTTATGTATATATAAAAGGGTAAAATGGCAAATTAGTAGAAGCTTGATTAGGCTCGCGAGCCTGACGAGCTGAGTAATATGGAACTTGAGCTCGGCTCGAAAGCCTACTCGAGTAGCTCGAGCTCGACTCGGTTCACTACGAGTCGATTTCGAGTATTTTTCGAGTCGGTCTCGAGTAGCTCACGAGCTGTCTCGGCTCGATTACACCCCTACGCTCTCCATCCATGAACTTCCCATATCCAAGGAATGGTTGAGATTGGTTCTCACAGTTCTCGCACTAACAACAGTTCTCGAATGAACCCTTCCATATATATATATATATATATATATATATATATATATATATATATGTGTGTGTGTGTGTGTGTGTGTGTGTGTGTGTGTGTGTGTTGGATTATGTTCAGAGATAATTAATGATTACATTGTATCCAATGTTATAAGAGACTAAAGGGTCACACTGCTACACACCCAAATTAGAACAGTCGGAATTTACCATAATTCTATGTGAAAATAATTAATCAGATAGATTAATTATTAGAGAGAAAAATAAATAATTAATCAGTTGAATTATTTATTAAGAAGAAAAGAAATAACAAATAGTCATTTATTACTTACAGGGAAATTAAATATTGTTGGTGCATATTTTATGAATCCCTAGTTCGTATCAATAAAGTATATTCATGTGGTGTTAATTAAATGTGATTTGATTAATGGTTTGCATGTTTATACATTCTTAGTGTGTCTATGTGGTTACCTTAAGCTTACAAGTACTTAACCATGTGTTGGTGTGAGTTTGGAAGTTTAAGTCTGCGTGGAAAAATCACCACTTTGGTGATCACGTTCACCACGCATGAAATGACCTCACTACGTGCGTAGTGAGTACCACTTCGCACGTGGTGAGGATGTTGGTCAACATGGATTAAATAACAATACTACCTCGTGCGAATTGAGGTCACTACGTGCGTAGTGACTAGCACTTCGCACGTAGTGACTAGTCTGGGTCTATAAATAGTGCTTAATTCGCATATTCAAAAAAGAGTTAGCCACGAAACTCGACCTTTACGACCTTAAGCCTCGATTAACGCAAACTAGCCCTCAAAAACCGAAATCTAAGTGATAAATACGAAAACCAAGGGCAGCCTAGGTATCTCTGTGTGAGTACTGTGTGTTTGTTCTTCTACTCTTTCTGTGTGATACTGTGTGCCGGACACCTAAGCAGATCTTAGAATCCTTAGGAGGTTTGGGAAATAGAAATTTCGCACTATTTCTCATCCTAGATCAGTCCTAGCATTAGGGTGTTTTAGTTTAGTTTAGAACCTCATCCCTCAGCCCGGTCCTACAAATATTAAGTTTAATATTTAACGGACCAGTTATTTACTAGTTAATTAATTAACTAGTAAAGTCCAGGGAGTCAAAGTGAGAGAATTGAAACTTCAATTAAAGTCATGGGCTTTAATTGAATGAGCTTGGGCTTAAAAGAGGTTTAAGCATTTAAACCTAGATAAGGCTCATTTTATCATAAGGCAATAAAACTTGAATAAAAAAGGAACCCTGGTCTCCCTCCTCTCCCTCTGCGTCAACCTCTCTCTCTCCCTCTCCTTCTCGTCGATTTCGACCAACACCCAAGGGGTGTTCGTGTTTGTTTTGCGTCGAGCCACACACACACACGTGATTTTGTGTGTCATTAGGGTAATTCCAGGAGCGGTCTAGCAGGCAGTTCATTGGTGGTGCAGTAGTGGTGGACTACCTTTAGCAATCCCAAGATCAAGCAGGTATTGTCTAAACCTTTTATCTAGATTGTTGTTGAGAAACTTATATGGTCATTAGTAAGATCCTAACCCTTTTAGGGTTTAGAGGGTTGTGTTCAATCTGTTTCCGCTTTAGGATTGAACCAGTAGAATCAAACCCAGGGCTTGACCAGTTTGTGTCATGAGGTGGTTTGGTCAGATCAAAACCCTTTAGTGGTATCAGAGCCTCGGCTCTATGATCTGTAGTTTCTAGTTTTATCTGTTTTTAGATTTCAGGTTTTGTTCTTGATCTCCTACTTGTTCTTGGTGTTTTTCGAAAATCATGAGGACAACAAAACAATTTGTTTTTGTTACCCAGTTGCAAAAGGATTTAATCCTATTTGATCAGAAAGTTTAAACAGTTAGTTTAAACGGTCAAAACGATTATGATTTTTGATAAGGACAAGTTTGAATCAAGATAAATTAAACAGTTTGTTTTAATTGATAAAACCTTGTTAATCCAGTTAATTGATTCGTTTTATGTTAAATGATCTTCTGCTTCATCTTATTTTTCTCAATGCCAAAATAGAAAACCATAGGATAAGGAAAACAAGTTTCTTTTTTTTCCCGAAAATATAAAGGATTAACTTTAATCACATAAGTTTAAACAAGTTTTATGTTTACACGGTTAAAGGATAAGTCTTTTATCTAAAACTTGATATTGATCAGAAATTTAAACAAGTTTTTGTTTAAAAGGTTAAAATCAGTTTTAGGTTTTATTAATTATTAATGGTACTTTTTTTAGGTCACATTGATAATAAATAGTTTTGGTTTTTGATTAAATCCAGATTTTAATCATGATATTAAAACTAGTTAGTTTTAATAGATTAAATGGAATTAGGATTTAACGGTTTTAATTTTTTTTATTAATCGGAAAATAAACAAAACCACCACCTTTGCCGATCGGCGATGGCATCAGCAGCTGCTGCTGGTCGGCGATGGCTTCAACGGCGCGGCGGTCGGTGCTGGCGTGGCTTCGGCCCAGGCGCCACGGCCCAGGTGAGTTCTCGGCCCAGAAGGGGTTTCAGCCCAAGTGACCTTTTAGCCCAGATGGGTTCTCGGTCCAAGGGGGTTTCCGCCCCATGAGGCTCTCGGCCTAGGTGGTGTTCGGCCCAGTTGGCTCTCAGCCCAAGGGGCTCTCGGCTCAGGTGGCTCTCGGCCCAAGAGTCGTTGGCCCAAATATTTTTTTGGTTAAATGCAAAAAAAGTTATTAATTTTAAGTTTTAAAATTAATAAGTTTTAGATAAACTAGTAATCATATATATTTTAATTAGTCTAATTGAAATATATATTTTTTGGATGTTTATTTATGATGCCCAGTTGAGACGTTATAAATAAACTCTAAAAGGGTAAGTTTATATAAAAGGAGAAACTAACAAGATGATGTTATTCAAATAATGATCAAATTTTTGTCGTGTTTAAGTTTTTGGTAAAACTAGTGAAAACTCGACATAGGATTTATTCAAGTTTTTGAATAAAGTTATGTTTTTCAAAGTTTATTGAAAAACTGTTTTGGTCAAGGTGATTTGAATAATTTAGAATATTATAATTCTCATATTTGATTGATAGTTATTAATCAAAAGGGTAGATGAGAATAGTTAAACGAATCAGGTTTTATGTGTTTATCGCACCGTTTACCGTTTTATATATGTATAACTGCGTGGTTGATTATATTTTATATATTGCGTGGTTGTGATATATAGCTATAGTTTTGCCGACTTAGGACTCGTCTTTTATCTTTCTTTTTTTTCTTTTGGTTTTGGGAAGGCCTGCGTGCCAATTACAATCCCTTTTTCCTTTTGTAATATTGTACTGGTTCGGGGAGGCTTGCGTGCCACTTACAACCCCTTAATTATTGTATTTGTAATAGAGTAGATGTAGTTTTGTCCCATAAGCAAGACGGAGTTCAAGAAGATTTCCAAAATGATGGCTTGCACAGTGCTCGGAAACTTCGAAGGAGGTGTCAAGGCAAGTGGGAGCAATGCATCAAGAAGGCGAACCCAAGTCGTTTATTCTTAGGATTGACCTTAGGATTAGTTGGCAAAACTATAGGATTTATATGCCTATTATTTGCGTGGTTGTGATTCTTATATACTTGTCCATATTTGTATGTGATGGGGTTTAATAATAGGTAATTATTAAATAGAGAAAAACCACGATTTATGACAAACTAGAATACGACTTCAGCTTGTTAGTCGTATCAGTTAACTTTTTACAAATTTAAAGTTTTGTCAAGATTATAAGTTTGGAACTTATAAAGCCGTTTTGTGCACCTAGTATAGGTACACATGTAAATCGTATTTTTAAAACAGATGGTTTTAAAAATGGTTTTTCAAAAAACTGAAAAATTAAGTTTTTCTTTTAAACTTAATTATAAAACCCAAGAAAATCTTAGATCAGTGTGCTACCCATCTAATGGTACACCTTTGTTGTTAAACGGTACTCGGGTGTCAGAAGTGACCAAACCTTGGGCATCCGGGTTCAAACCATTGCGGCAAAGGGTATGAAAGATTCTGCGATAATCGGGAGTCCCGGCCAGAATTCATACTGTCTTAGGTGGGGCGATCTATTTTGGTGATAATCGGGAGTCCCGGCGCAAAATGCACTAGTGTAGAGTTAAACATACTAGACTGGGTCTAAGTGCTCTACGAGGTTCTAGGAGTCGTACCAGCTAGGTACGATTGGTACAGGGTATTACCTACCCGAAATAGCATGACTTGGCGGGAAGTGACCAAACCTTGCGTCAAGTATGTGAAATATGGGTCCTAGGTCTGATATATATTATTTATGGGTTTTGATTATATATGCTAGAAAAGTTTATTTGCAATTACTAATTAAACCGGGTTTTAATTTGTAGATTGCAACCAACGTTACCAGCACTAACAACCTCTCTCTTCGCTCTATCCTTGAGAAGGATAAGCTCACCGGACCAAACTTTCTCACTTGGGAGAGAAATCTCCGGATCGTGCTGAGGCACGAGAGAAAGTGATACGTCCTAGAACAACCTCTGGGGAACCCTCCTGCCAACAACGCTAGGGCAGAAGTCAGGGAGGCTTTTCAGAAGCGCTCCAACGATGCCCTGGACGTGAGTTGCCTCATACTTGCAACGATGAGTCCTGAGTTGCAGTCAAGCATGATAGAAACTCCTGCTTACGACATGATCCGCCAGCTGAGAGACATGTTCCAGGAGAAGTCCGCACGGAATGTTATGATGCCACTAGGTCATTTAACTCGTGCAATATGGTGAAGGGGACATCGGTCAGTAACCACGTCATGAAAATGAAAGGCTACATGGACCACCTAGAGAGGCTTGGGCACTCAGTACCGTTGCAGCTAGCAATGGATACGATACTCAACTCGTTGTCAGATGACTATAAGCCTTTTATAGTCAACTACAACATGAACAACATGGAGAAATCCGTGGCTGAGTTGCACTCTATGCTTAAGACAGCGGAGCAGAGTATCAGAACCAAGTCTAAGGACATCCTCATGGTGGGCAATGGTGGTTATAAGAAGAGGAAGGGGCGCAACGGAAAGGGAAAGGGTAAAACCCAGCCCAGCCAGAATGCACCCAGGGCTACTGATAACAACAAGGGCAAGAAGCCAAAGCCGAACAAGGAAAGAACCGAGAATCGGTGCTTCAAGTACGGCGAGGCCGGACACTGGAAGAGAGATTATCCGAAGGCTCACGAAGTAGGAGGCAAGGCTGGCTCCTCAGGTATCGTGTGACTAGCTTCTTTGTCACTTTCCACTTGTAAAGTTTCTTACGAGTTTTCTAATACCCTGCAATCATTTATTGCAGGGGGTGATGGAAAGTGAAGCAACCCAGCATTTGAGATCCCACGTGCAGCTCGGATATTTAATAATTCTTTTTCGTAGTTATTAAATATTTTTGTTCAAAGTTTTTGGATATGTTTGGCATGGTTTATTTAAAACTTTTGGGTTGACATTATGGTTTTAATATTTGAAAATTTTGAATTATTTAGTTTATATCCGTGCACGTGTGCTTTTGATGAATCAGGTTAGTCCAGTTGTGACTAAAGGATACTAATAAGTCAAGTTTTGACTTAATAGGAAATTCACAGTGATCTTATGAAGTAATTGTTATAGTTGCATAAATGCTAGCATCACTATATATATACTTAGATAAACAAGTCGTCTTTATGAAATTAGATAAGTCTTTCTAATTTACAAGTATTTAAGAATTTTATGAAAGACAAATGTTCAAAGCTTTGAACATGATCAAATAAGAAATAATAGTTATTATTTCTAGATAAAAGTTTTTGGACAAAACATTTAAAAAGTATAAAGGTGATTATAATAGTTATTATAATCAAGGTTGTTTTATACTAAATGTTTTAGGCAAAGAAATTTAAAATATCTTTACAAGTGTTTTATACTTGTAAACGTGTTAGGTTTAACAGAACCACATTTCGTAATTGGAAAGATAGATATATGCAAAATCCAAGTACCGGTTTCATAAAACGTTTAAATTTCTCACAAAAACTGAGCAAGTGTGTCAGGATCGGATATAGATTATATCAAAATAACAAGAACTAACTTTTGAATAACAAATCAGAGTTGAATAAAACTTAATCTTTAACTATGATCACAATCAACTAAGAAGTTGCGAAATCACACTTAATTGATTAAAGAAGGTTTTGAACACAAAGCAATTCAATCAAATAGTAGTTTTATTGATTAATCAGAATGATTACAATAGCAAACTTCACCCCCAATCTAACTTATTATGTTAGACGAAGAACACAGATTGTTCTTGGGTTTCAAAGAGAAACTTAGAGGCTTAGCACTATTCTGAAAGCAAATTACAACTTGAAGAATGAATGCAAAAACTTAAACAATGAGTACGTATATATTATAAATTCTAATCTAGCATTTATATACTCCTTGATCTTCCTTGATTTGCTGACAGTTAGGTAATCTTCTATCTTTTGAGATAATCTTGATGATCTTCCAAATATTTCGAGATATCCACAAAGATAGGGTTTTCCATATTTAGCTCAACCGAAACTGTTCATTGGATGCAACAGTTTTGGTTCTTCTAACAGTCTTCGGCTTCAAGGTCTTCAAACAGTTGTAGTAGTTTGTACTAACAGTTCTGAACTCTATATAACAGCTTTGAAGTTCACAGCAACTGTTGGTTACAACTGTTTTCACAATCTTCACTAACAGTTCTAAACTGTTTCTTCACCAATTATTCTAACAGTTTCGAACTATCTTCCCAACATCCATTAACAGTCTTAACAGTTTTGATTTTTGCATGTATAACAGTTTCAATGACTTAGTCAATTTCCCAACAATCTCCCCCTAACTTAAAGTATTGAACAATACACTTAAGTTGTTTGTTTTAAGGGTTCAATCATAGACAAATTAACATAAGTAAAGAACACATTTATCATTGCATGCAAAATCAAACTGTTACAATAAAAAATTCAAGAGATAGAAAAATTACATTTTCTTTGACTATATAAGCTCCAATCTCTTCTTCAATCTCTTCATCAGATCTTCCTTCACTTGTGCAGGGCCATAAAACCTTGCTTTCAACATATACATTAGCTTTGGTTTACTGTGCTCGATGAACTCAAGATCAAACCACTGAGTTTGAGCATTTTCCATCACCATTTGATACACCCTTGATCTTTCATATACTTTCATATACTAAGTGCATCATCAAGACTTTTACTTCAACCTCAGCTGCCCCGCCATAGTGACTTACTCCATATGCATACATCTCCTGTATGTCTCTCCTTGTCACACAATCCATCATATGTAAGAAACTGGAATAACTTTCAATTGGTTCCAGTTCCCTGACAATAGTAAATCCTTGCTTTCCAGTCTCTACCCTCAAAAATTCAAATCTCCACTCAGTAATGTGGGATTTTTGACCAAGCTGCTCTTTTTCTAATTTTTCAATTCTTTCTGCAATCTCCACACTTAGTCTGTCTTGAAGAATGGTTTGAACCTTTTCAGCTTTAGCTTTTTCTTCAGACTTTTGGAATGTTTGGGGCTTTTGGACTGTTTGGGGCTTTTTCTTTTCAACTACTGGCTTGGGAGGTGGGACTGTTTTCTTCTTTACAACTCTTTTTCTTTTTACTCCCTTACTAGCCTTCTTCTCCCTTTCTTCTTCATTCAACTCTTGTGTAAATTCAACAGCTAGTTGTTGAGCTAGATCATGATCTTTCTTTTCTTGCTGTACAAGCTCAGCATTCAACCTTTGTGCTAATTCCCTATCATGCTCTTCTTGTTGTTCTTTTGTGAGCTTGAGCTTGAGAATATCAACCACAACTTCCTTTCCCTTACCTAGCACAGGAGGCATCCTTTCATCTTTCTTTCCTTCAATAATTGCAATGCCTTTAAACCCTGGCTTAGGTGCAAGTGGTTCTAGCTTCGACACTTTTCCATCCAACCATCCATCATCAATCTTTTGTGCCATCTTGAATGTGCTGATATTCAGAGTTTGAGCACCTATTTCAATCAAATGATTTTGTTTAACTTTAGACCATGTTTTAAAAACCTCGGTTGTTGGATAGTCTCCTGTCATGATCATCTTGTTAATCAACACTCTATCCACAACTGACAACTTTTCTTCTTCTTCTTCCACTTGTTGAACACTTGCAACTGTTTGTTCAATTGGTGCAACTGTTGTGCCTTCAGCTGCAACTGTTTGTGTACTAGATGCAACTGTTAGTTCAACTGGTGCAACTGTTTAAGCAACTGTTTTTGGCTTTAAAGATTTCTCCCCCTTATTGATTGGAACTGTTTGAGAGGAGGGTCTGGCACGAGTAGAAGATTTTTGGAGCATTTGATCATGTGCGTGAAGGACATCAGTAGCCTTCTTCAAAGAAGCTGACAAAAATTTGATTTGTTGATCCTGCTTGATAATTAGCTCATTATGCTTTGTCAGAAGCTTGTCATATTAGAAATTCCTCTTTTTGAGATAGAGGAAAGCAGCAACAAATGGTACAAGATCAGGATTCGTCAATGCTTTAAGTTTCATACTTATCTCAATGTCAGCCAGTGTTGCCACTGTGAACATATCATTGGCAGATAGAACTAGTGGTTCACTTCTAGAAGATCCCTCACCAGTACCCCTCTGTTCTTGGTACTGGGGATTTCCAGAAACTGTTTGACCAGCCACTATTGCCGTGGCTGAGGTCTTAGTTATGTTAACCCTGTCCTGTTCATCCCTTGCGGATAAAACAGTAGTGTCAGCCTCAAAAACCACATGATCACCCTCTAATGAAGTGATCACCTCCTCATTGTGCCTGGGAGACAGCACGAATGTTTCAACAGTTCTTTTCCTTTTCTTTTGAATTGTTTTTAGTGCAGGGGCTTGTGTTGTAGCTCTTTCAAAGGTAGCAGAGGGGATTATTTGAGTATCGTGAGCTGTGGGTTCTAGAGGTGGTGGTGTAGCAATAAGTTGGGCTTCATGCTCACCCCTGGCAGCTCTGTTTCTTGAAAGAAACTCCACCATTGCAGAGAGTGGTGGAGTTATGACACCTGAGAAATTCTTCCCATTAACCATCAACTTGCTCAATGTGGAGGCCACATGAGCAGAGGGAATTAGGACCCTCTTGTGTGCTTTAAGATTTGGCATAAAAAAGTTTAACAAAACTTGCACAAATCTCGGGTACATCAAAAAGAGACCATATTTGGTCTCGAGATGTTTTACCATGCCATTAAAAATAAGTTTTGAAAAGTTGAAACAACGGTTGTTGGCCAAACAGATTAAGGCCAATGCAATGTTGCTTCCGAACTCGTTCCACCCTGTGCGTTTAGGACTTACACACTGCTGGAGAGTATGAATCAAATACTTCCAATGTGCGCAAAAATGTCCCTTGTAGAAGGTACCCTTGCCCCTAGGGCCCTCATACCCAAGCCTAACCAACTCGGTATGCACAAAGTCTAGGGAAACAGAATCAGAATACTCACCATCGCGAACATGAAGTTGAAGAAGTTGGCGGATGGAGTCCTCAGAGATTGAAACATTCAAACCATCAACAGTGGAATCAATCCATTGCACTTCATCAGTTATTCGAAGGGTAGCATGTTTCCAAAACTGATCAATATGAGAAGTGTAAATGGTTGGGTTTATGGTGAGAGCAGTGTGTAGAGTTGACATCGAGAGATAGTCAATCATGTCGTGGAAAGCAGTAAGATCAGCAGGTTTTGTAAGGAAGGCAAGCATATTGTGTTCTTTGACAAATGGAAGGGGAGCCATTTTGATTTGAGAGCAAAATTCTAGGGTTTTAGCGTTTGATCAAAGTTCAGAACGAGTGAATGAACTGGTGAGGAGGGAATTGCCTTATATATGTTTCGAATATTAGATGCAATTCAAACATCCTCAAAATTCTACAAAGACCAAAACACCCTTTAGTAACTTAACAGTTGACGGACAAAAATAACGCTAACAGTTGAAGAACTGTTTTCATAAGATGTAACAACTGTTATTTAGAAATAACTCCCTTTTCGAAGATCATGAATTTGGACTAACAGTTGTGCATTCTACACACTAACAGTTGAAGACTGTTTTTGTTAGAAAGTACAACTGTTATTGGACGAGTTTCTCCCCCTCAGATGCACATGGATTTTGCCTAACAGTTGTGCAGGCCATATGCTAACAGTTGAAAACTGTTAGTAGTATTTCAAACAACTGTTAAAAAATATGTGCAACTGTCAACAAAACTTAGCTCATACACTCATCATAAGCTGATTCATCATAAACAAACCATTAGCCAACACAGACATCAACAAAATATGCATTTTATTCATGTTTAACACAGATGAACTACAAAGTACATGCATTTTCACAAGCCATTGTTGGTACTGTCTATCTAATTGTGCAAGGGTCAACGAAATTCAGTCTTTTCTGACTTCAATTTCTACACCCATCTCTTTCTCTAACGGTTGTTTGTCTCTAATGGTTATGGCTTCCATTAGACTCGGATGGTGATGATGAGCACTTGCCAATTCATCATCAGCTAAGACCATGATGTGCAATGGAACTAGTCATCGATTACAATGACCTCCACTGCATCATCATCCGAGGCTAGAAGGTCATCATCAGCATCATTTCGTCGAACATTGAACCACACTACTGAGACTGTAGTGCCTTCCAGGTTCAAGTCGAACCTTAAACAGCAGTTGGTAGGCAACTCGTGGAAGAGAGTGAAGTTTTCAAAATCACCTCTTATACGAAAATGGTCAGTCTTTTTATTTGGCCTACGTGGGTCTGGGTGCTGTGTCAAGGTGAACATATCTCGATCATCATGCATCTCAAGAACACAAGATGAGTATTTCCAAAGCTCATGCATTCTAACAAGGGCAGGGATGGTTACATAACTTTGTTTAGCATTAATTTCTTTGAAGTTTATGAGAAAGAAGTTAGTAGCCATTTGCAAAGAAAATTTTGCTCTTAGGAATGAAAATGTAGGTGTGATTTGTGAAGAATGCATGCAAGATAATTTATAGACAAACTTGTGGTTGTGAATTGGTCAATAATTTAGCATGCAGTGACTTGTCAAAATAAAGTGACTTACCTTTATCAGTTTGGAACTGTTCTCAATAAAGTATTTTACCTTTTCCATATATCAAGGACATTCACGGGTTTGAAAAATGTTTGTGGGACAGGCAACCAGATATGTCCAAAACTGGATTGGGATTTGCACTTCTACTCTTCCCTGAACACTTAAAATCAATAGTTGTTAGATAACAATACTAACAGTTGCAAACTGTTAGTTTGAAAAACATTGAGTAATGAACAACTGTTAGTCCAAGTTAATCATTCCAATGTTGGAGATCAAAAAGTTGAATCTGCCCACATCAAATGCTTTAGTGAACAGATCAGCTAATTGATCATCAGTATGGATTTTCATAACTTGGATTAATTTCTTTTCATTGCAGTCTCTTATGAAGTGAAATCTGATTTCAATGTGCTTGGTTTTAGAATGCTTCACTGGATTATTAACTATGCTAATAGCACTGGTGTTATCAACATAAATAGGTGTATTTAAGAAAGACAAACCATAATCCAGAAGCTGATTTTGGATCCATAGAACTTGTGAACAGCAGCTTGAGGCAACAACATATTCAGCCTCAGCTGTGGAAGTTGAAACAGTTGTTTGTTTCTTGCATTGCCATGAAACCAGCCTTGATCCAAAGAATTGACATCCTCCAGAGGTTGATTTTCTGTCCACATTGGCTCCACCATAGTCACTATCAGAATATGCCACCAAATCAAAAGGTGAATCTTTAGGATACCAAAGTCCCAATTTTGGTTGGCCTTTGAGGTATCTAAAGATCCTCTTCACAACAAACAAGTGTGACATCTTCGGACTGTATTGAAATCTGGCACAAACACACACAGCAAACATTATATCAGGTCTAGAAGCAGTTAAATACATTAATGAACCTATCATTGACCTATATAGATGTATGTCTACATCCTCCCCCTCAGAGTCTGCTCCCAACTGTTTGTGTGTCTCCATAGGAGTGCTTGCCAGTTTCACATCTTGATAGCCAAACTTGTCCAATATGTATTTGACTTACTTAGATTGGCATAGAAAGATACCAGAGGGCTTCTGTTTCACTTGTAATCCCAAGAAAAATGTGAGTTCACCCATGGAACTCATCTGAAATCTTTTGTGCATAATGACTTCAAATTCTTTGCACAGGCTGTCATCAGTGGATCCAAAGATTATATCATCAACATAGATTTGCACAAGCAAAATCTCTGTTTTAACAATCTTAGTAAACAATGTTTTGTCAATTGTGCCTCTCTTAAAACCATTATCAAGAAGGTAGGATGATAATGTCTCATACCAAGCTCTAGGAGCTTGATGTAGTCCATATAGAGCCTTATCCAACCTATATACCCTGTCAGGGTACTTTGAGTCTTCAAAGCCAGGGGGTTGACACACATATACCTCCTCATCAATAGTTCCATAGAGAAATGCAGACTTGACATCCATTTGATACACCTTAAATCCTTTGAAGCTTGCAAAGGCAAGAATTAGTCTAATGGCTTCAATCCTTGCAACAGGTGCAAAGACATCATCATAGTCTATTCCTTCCTCTTGTGTATAGCCCTGTGCAACCAGTCTTTCCTTGTTCTTGATTACAATTCCTCTCTCATCCTTCTTGTTTCTGAACACCCACTTGGTGCCAATTGCTCTTTTGCCTCTTGGAAGCTCAACCAACTTCCAAACTTGCTGAATTTGAAATTGTAAGAGCTCCTCTTGCATTCCTTCCACCCATGAAGGGTCTTTCAAAGCTTCAACTGCTTTCTTTGGTTCTATTTGAGATAAAAAGCAGGCATTCACATCAAATTAGGCAAGATCCACACCACTGTTTTCATTTTGCAGCATGTTCCTTGTTCTGATAGGAGTGGTTGGATCACCAATTATTTGTGATATTGGATGATTCTTGTGAACTCTTGATGTAGGAATGTTTTCTTCAGTCAGTTCATTCCCTAGATTAGACAGATAAAACTCACATTCACTTGAATTTCCAGCAGTATCACACACTTGATCAGCAACTGTTTGAGATGCAGAATCAGTGTGTTGTTGAGGATCATGAGAATCCATGTCTTTAGAAGATTCAGCATCAATCAATGGATCAACAGCATTGGAGAACTCTTGTTGTAGCATAGGAATCACAACAAAGTCTTCAGTAACTTTGTTTGAACCAACAGTTGTTGGTTTTGAGCTAACAGTTTCAAAACTGTTTGGGCTGTTGGAGACTGTTTGTTGATTTTCACCAACAGTTGTCGAGGTACCTGCAGCTGTTTCAGTAGAATACTCAAAAGAAAGAGATTTAGACAATGCATCAATATCAAATAACCAATCAGGCCCATTACCTGCAATATTGATCCTATTCTCATTGAAAGAGACATTCATACTCTCTTCTATGATTCTAGTGACATTGTTAAAAACTCTATAAGCTTTACTTTGAGTGGAGTATCCTACAAAGAATCCTTCTTCAGCCTTACTCTCAAACTTGCCTAATTGTGATTTGGTATTAAGGATAGTGCAAGGACAGCCAAATGGTGTGAAGAAGTTGATTAAAGGTTTTCTCTTGAGGAACAACTCATAAGGAGTTTTCCCTTTGGACTTGACTACTTGTACTCTATTCTGAACATAGCAGGCAGTGTTCACTGCTTCTGCCCAGAATGTCATTGGAAGCCTAGAATCAGCTAACATGGATCTAACAGCCTCTATCAAAGTCCTATTCCTTCTCTCAGCAACTCCATTCTGTTGGGGAGTCCTAGGGGCACTAAACTGTCTTTCAATACCTTTACTTTCACAAAAACTGTTTAGCTCATAGTTCTTAAATTCAGAACCATTGTCAGATCTAATGACTTTCACCTTCAAATCAGATTGATTCTCAACCCTAAGAATAAGAGACTTAACTAACCCAGCAGTTTCATCTTTAGTTCTAAGAAATTGAGCCCATGTAAATCTGGTGAAATCATCAACTACAACTAAACAGTAGGCTTTCTTACCTATGCTGATCACAGATGTTGGACCAAAAAGATCCATATGCAAAAGTTGTAAAGGTGCAGCAATGGAAGAAACTTCTTTGGTCTTATAAGAAGTTTTGTATTTCTTGCCTTTGAGACAAGCCACATAATGATCATCACATGAGAATTCTTTTTGGGGCAAACCTCTTACCAAACTGTTTTTAGCTAACAAGTTCATGGTTTTAAAGTTCATGTGACACATCCTTCTATGCCAAATGGCAGACTCATCATGAGTTGCCTTTGAGAGTAAACAACTTAACACATTCTGTTTAGCAATCTTTTGTGTATCTAGACAATATACATTATCCTTTCTAGGTGTTCTCAAAAGAACATCCTTCTCAGTTAGTTTAAAATCTTTTGATAGGATAATGCATTCTGAATCTGTAAACAGAACTTTGTTTCCATTGTCACAGATTTGAGATACACTTAACAAATTATACTTAAGTTGTTCAACAAAGAAAACATCATTAAATGTAAGTGTACCTGCCTCCACAGCTCCTTTACCTGTGATTTTTCCTCTCTTAGCATTTCCTCCAAATGCTACACATCCACCATTGATGCTTCTGAAATCCTTCAAACAATGTGGATTTCCAGTCATGTGCCTTGAGCATCCACTATCCACATGCCAGATAGATCCATGATTGGCCCTATGAATGCTCTGCACAAATAAAATCAGTTAGTAGCAGGAAGTACCCAGGCCATGCAGGTCTTGGGTACACCATTCAAGTCATAATACTTAAACAGAGTTTGGTTCTTTTTGATTTCATCCAAATTAGATTTCTCTAATTTGTGTGAGGAATACTTTGTAAGAACATGTGGTTCCCAACTGTTGTGATTAACAGTTGAGACCTTTGAACAAACAGTTGTTGTAGATGGTAAAACAGTTGAGTCATCATGTGACTTATTCTGTTTTGCAATTTGAGTACCAGTTTTACCCTCTTCAGAAACTGTTTGTTTCTGTAGTTTCACCCAAGCCAGACCAACAGTTTTTGGTTTTGATAAAACAGTTGTGGAACTGTTAGCCTGTTTTGGCTTAGCAGTTTTAGAACTGTTAATTTGCTTTGACTTAACATTTTTAGAACTGTTATTTTGCCTTTTGAAACTTGGTTTTTTGGTGCTACACAGCTGTGGGTTATAATAACAGTCTTGAGCCAAGTGATTGGATCTCCCACATATATAGCACTTTTTAGCTTTCACAATAGGCAAACCAGTTCTTTGTGACCAGAACTGGTTCCTATTTCTTTGATTTCCTCTAACAGGTGCTGACTGAGGAAACTTTTGTACACCATGCTTTTGGCATGTGCATGCAGGCATTTCAGTATGCCTTTTTACAGATCTGAGTTTAGTCTGTGCTTTTGCAGCCTCCTTCTTGGGCTTTCCAACTACAACTTCATCAACCTTCACTTTTCCTTTTGACTTAACACTAACAGTTGAGCTGTTTGGGTTAGAACTGTTTGGGTTCCTTTTGGGACTGTTAGTGTAAAGGTGGGGACTGTTTGTAACAGTTGTGGAACTGCTTATAGAATGAACAACTTTGGTCAGTTTTGGCTCATTGGTGAGGGGTTCAGTGGATGCTTTTACAAACACCACAGGTTGTAAAGATGATTTTGTGGGAATGGGCTCACAACAAATGTGATTTTCATATGGAATACCTTCATCCTTCTTCACAACTCCCTCATTCTTATCATCACTCACTGCATACACAACTCCTTCCTCATCACTTTCAAATTGTGGATTAGCTGACTTCAGTTCCTCTGTTAATGATTCATTAACATACATATCAGCTACATCAGACATGGGAGTTATGTAGTTGTGATTGTATGGAGGTGGGGTCTGCTTATATCCTAAACTAGTTTTCACCTTGTCTCTGATTTGTGATTGTAACAAGGTTTCAAGTTTAAGATTTGTTGCCTTGAACATGCTCAGATCAATATCAACACCCTCCAACTTCTTGGTTAACACATCAACCTTACTTTCCTTCTCACTTAGCTTCTTTTTCAGACTATCAATCTCCTCTTGAAGCTGCTCTTTTTCCCACTTATGATATTTTCTATCATAATCCATTTGCAGTTCATTGGCTTGATAATCTTTTATTTTCTTTTCAAAGCTTTCAATGACTGCACTTGATTCATATCTCCTCTCCTCCATTTTTCTTAGAGCAGCACACATTTTCTTATTGTGCTCTCTAAACCTTTTAACAATAGCTCTACATTCACCAGGACATAGTTTAGAAGATACCTGAATGTCCTCAGATTCTGGTGAATCCAACTTGATGGAGGAGTCAGTCAATGCCATCAAAGCTTTGTTGTTTGTGGCCTCTTCTGGTTGATCACTCCAATCAAATCCATGGCCTTCTTGTGAGACCAATGCTGAGGAGGTTTGATTCTGAGTTGGCCTCTGACCTTGATTCTGGACTTGTCCACCAGATCTGCACTCTCTTGCAAAGTGGCCAAGCTGTTGACATTTGAAGCATCTCACCTTTGACTTGTCGAATCCAGCCTTGCCATCAGCTCTGAAATTCATGTTTTGCCTTCCAGTCCTTTTGATGAACCTCTTGGCTCTAACAGTAAGCATGGCTATCTGCCATTTGAGATCCATCTCCTCAAGATCATCAGGGTGCACTTGTTCAAGATCCTCATTGGTGAGGGTTGAATGTGCATGGCTGGCAAGAAAAGCTTCAAGCACAGCATCTGGAGTGTTCACATCTAGTCCAACAGCAGAACTAGTACATGCACAACTATCAATAGAGTTAGTTAATGAATGGTTTGATTCCATACCTGAGGATGACAGGAGAGCAGCATTGTGGCTAGGGACAACAGTTTTTCTTTTTCCCTCTATCTCTCCCTCAAACACTATCAAACTATTATAGAGGTCATCTAACTCTATGTCTTCAAGGGAATCCTTAGTCATCCATTGTGCAGCAAACACAGTCCATTCGTCACCTAGAGACCTAAGAAACTTTCTATTTATCTCATCTTGATCAAGCCTAACCTTAGCACTCTCTAGTTGGCTTACCAGCTTGTAAAACCTATCAAAGATTTGGGTGATGCTCTCATTCTTTCCACTGGTGAAGTTCTCATAGGCTTGTTTAAGGAGATCTCTTTGGTTTCTCTTAGAGCTAGCATTCCCAGCAAACCTCTTTTCCAGAGCATTCCAAAGTTCATGAGCATCATCAAATTTCTTGAATTGATGTTGATACTCATTGGGAATTGCAATCTGGAGGATGATGAGAGCTTTCATCTCAATCATTCTCTCCTTCTTTTCACCATCTGTCTTTGGTGGTGGTTTCTTCTTTGGTTTTCCAGTCTCATCAAGATCAACAGGGGCAGTGGGAACAGTTTCAATGATTTCCCAAACAGCATAGTCCATTAATTGGACATGCTGCTTGATTCTCAGTTTCCACATCTCAAAATCAGTTGGTTTGAGCATGGGAACACGAATGTTTGACCCAGAGCCATTGTTATCAGAAGATCCACCAGAATCCATTGAAACAAAGTGATTTGAAAATAGTTTTAAAGAACAAAGCAAGATTGAAGCAAAACCTTCAACTGGTGATCAAAGGAACCTTAATGATAAGGCTCTGATACCACTTGTCAGGATCGGATATAGATTATATCAAATAACAAGAACTAACTTTTGAATAACAAATCAGAGTTGAATAAAAGTTAATCTTTAACTATGATCATAATCAACTAAGAAGTTGCGGAATCACACTTAATTGATTAAAGAAGGTTTTGAACACAAAGCAATTCAATCAAACAGTAGTTTTATTGATTAATCAGAATGATTACAATAGCAAACTTCACCCCCAATCTAACTTATTATGTTAGACGAAGAACACAGATTGTTCTTGGATTTCAAAGAGAAACTTAGAGGCTTAGCACTATTCTGAAAGCAAATTACAACTTGAAGAATGAATGCAAAAACTTAAACAATGAGTACGTATATATTATAAATTCTAATCTAGCATTTATATACTCCTTGATCTTCCTTGATTTGCTGACATTTAGGTAATCTTCTATCTTCTGAGATAATCTTGATGATTTTCCAAATATTTCGAGATATCCACAAAGATAGGGTTTTCCATATTTAGCTCAACCGAAACTGTTCATTGGATGCAACAGTTTTGGTTCTTCTAACAGTCTTCGGCTTCAAGGTCTTCAAACAGTTGTAGTAGTTTGTACTAACAGTTCTGAACTCTATATAACAGCTTTGAAGTTCACAGCAACTGTTGGTTACAACTGTTTTCACAATCTTCACTAACAGTTCTAAACTGTTTCTTCACCAATTCTTCTAACAGTTTCGAACTGTCTTCCTAACATCCATTAACAGTCTTAACAGTTTTGATTTTTGCATGTATAACAGTTTCAATGACTTAGTCAAATTCCCAACAAAGTGTTTAAAAACACAAGTTTTAGACGTATTAGTCAAGGATTGACTAAGTCTAAAAGGGGTGTTTTAAGATCACTTTTTCATAAAAGATAGTGGGAGCACCTTGACTAGTGTATTTATCAAGTTATCAAGGATTGATCTAACTAGTATGATAAAAACAAGTATGAACTTTTAAAGTATATAATTGTTGGATGATTTTAGAAGTGATCTAAAATAAAAGGTTCTTGAAAGGGAACTAATCCGGGGAATGCATGACTTATTGAAAGGTTCTCAATAAGAGTGGCATTGCAAGTTTTTAAGTCAAGTTATGACTTAAACGGAATTATATATGATTAAAAGGATTCAAAGAGTCAAAATAATTAATGTTGGTGGTTGATTAACGTTATAGATGATAAGATATGATATTTTTCGGTATCCTTAGTAATGAAATTAGATAAGTGTTTGTGTACACTGGGAATCTAATCTCAAGTTTACAAGTTTGTGTAAATGGTTTTATCATTTCAAAAGGGGGGATATGAATATAGTAAGATTTATCACAGCTACAAGTGTAATTATAGTTTTAATTACAAGGGGATTATTTTATAAACTCAGAAACTTTGGAGTTATTTTCCAGTTCTCCAAGTTTAAGGAATTTATAGAATAAGTAAGTCTAGAATTGGTTTTTGGGTTGCGAAACCGGTTCCTAGCAAAACCAAGAAGGAGTACCTTAAAGTACTAGTCTTGAGTTTTAGGTTTATAGGCATATTATTTTCTCTGTAATCCGTGATAAGTTACAATGTAAAATAATAAAGTAATTCAGATAAACGCTGTGAATTGAGTCAATGAAATGGTAGAAATTATGCATCTTTATTCCAGGGTGGAATATGGAGGGTGCAGAAATTAGTTTCATTGTTCTTTACCATTTTGTATGTTTTAGACCATCCAGGAATAAACTTTGTTTATTCAAAACATTATCCGTGACTACTTATATTGGTGGGAACCTTGATAGGGTTGTAAAGTCATCGTAATTTTGGGGTAGATTCGAAGGTATATCAAATATAGCTGCAAAAGTCTTTTGCGGACCAAAATTTACGGATATTCGTTAGGGTTACGAATATTGGATTGACCCACCGTGAAAAATACTTCGTGTCAAAAGTATTTATCACATAGGTTATCCTTAAACCTGAGGTATTTGGTTTGGGATGCGGTAACTGTTGTCTCCTTAGTGCGTCTTAACGCCACGCCGTAACAGGGTGGTCATAAGGGGCGTATCTAGATTCAGTGGGAGCCCTATTGCCAAATGCAAATATGCAAGAAGGTATTTGCACCTCTTTTTAGGAGAGATATTTCTGGGCCCCTTGACTGATTAGAGAAACTGGTAAGTGCACGGCCGTGCCCAAACGAACTGATATGTTCTTTGTCGTTTATCACGCAGTTTTGAAATCAAGTATGTCATGAACATAATTCTTGAGATTTTGTGTTGACACTCTCCATGCTCATGCTCAAAATTGAAATATCGCGTTGTAAGGGACAAACCTATAATAAACGTACCCATTCATAAGCAGGTAGTTTATGATAGTTGATCCATGAACTGTTGGTTCATGATAGATTGCTCATAAACAGTCGTTTTATGAGAGTTTACGTTATCACAATTTTCTTTGGGGTATAAGAGTTCTTATGACCTAGTTATCCTAAGTGCCTGGCTAGGGACCTCCTTAGGCTAACAATATACAGTAACTATTACTTATCTTGCACAAAGGGGAGTCTGTTGGATTGTGTGCAGAGATAATTAATGGGTACATTGTATCCAATGTTATAAGAGACTAAAGGGTCACACTGCTACACACCCAAATTAGAACAATTGGAATTTACTATAATTCTGTGTGGAAATAATTAATCAGATTGATTAATTATTAGAGAGAAAAATAAAATAATTAATCAGTTGAATAAATTATTAAGAAGAAAAGAAATAATAAATAGTCATTTATTATTTAGAGGGAAATTAAATATTAAGTTTAATATTTAACGGACCAGATAATTAATAGTTAATTAATTAACTAATAAAGTCCAGGGAGTCAAAGTGAGAGGAATGAAACTTCAATTAAAGTCATGGGATTTAATTGAATGGGCTTGGACTTAAAGGAGGTTTAAGTATTTAAACCTAGATAAGGCTCATTTTTTCATAAGGCATTAAAACTTGAATAAAAAAGGAACCCTGGCCTCCCTCCTTTCCCTCTGCGTCGACCTCTCTCTCTCCCTCTCCTTCTCGTCGATTTCGACCAACACCCAAGGGATGTTCGTGTTTATTTTGCGTCGAGCCACACACACACGTGATTTTGTGTGTCATTCAGGTAATTCTAGGAGCGGTCTAGCAACCAGTTCATTTGTGGTGCAGTAGTGGTGGACTACCTTTAGCAATCCCAAGAGGGTTGTGTTCAATCTGTTTCCGCTTTAGGATTGAACCAGTAGAATCAAACCCAGGGCTTGACCAGTTTGTGTCATGAGGTGGTTTGGTCAGATCAAAACCCTTCAATATATATATATATATATATATATATATATATATATTCGTTTCGAGTGGAAGAGTCACTATTTAATGGGCCTTGATTTTTCAAAAGTACCCCTAATTGATGAGTAATTAATAGTAGGGCTATAAACGAAATAATAGAACACAAAAAGATGCTTGTTCATGTTCGTTTAACTTTATATAAAGGAGGTCCTTCTAGCCCACGCGTTAAGGTGGGCTTTTGAGAAAGGCTTTAGTTCACCAAAATGTATCCAAGTTGTCAAGTTTTTTCATTGTGTGAATCAAACTTTAAAAACTTCTATTGTGTGTATCAAACTTTTAATCTGTTGCTATTGTATGTATTAGGTTTCATAAAAAAAATACATAGGTTAGTACATACAATAAAAAGTTTAACACGCCTGATAGCGGCAAATTAAATGTTAGATACATACAATATAATTTTTCAAAGTTTGATACAGAAAATAACAAAACATACAAAATTGAATATATTTTGGTGAACTAAAAATTCTTTAAGAACACATAATTTATAGCAAGCAATTATTACTATGTGCATTTTATATAAATATCGGTCCTGATAAATCTAATTAAACACAATTGTTGTGGTTTTAGTCAAGTGCTAGAAGTTTTTCAAAATGTATTAATAATACTAGCATTGTACTCGCGCAATGCGGCAATAATGCTTAATTTCTACTCGATTCCATGTTCTTTTCAAAACGTAGAGTTATGATATTCATGTAGTACGACGACGGCGAATAATTTTAGTTTGGTAACATGTCTATTGTCTTCTCTTTTTTTTCATTTCATTTATTTTTCTATTCTCCATAAACTCTTTATTAGTTTTAAATTAAATTCTAAGAACAATAAAATTAGAAAAAAAATTCTACTTATAAAATATGGTAAAATGCATTAAAATAAAGGATTTAAGAAACTATTTAAAATTAAGAGATTAAAAACATAGAGTAGATAATGGATAGTTATCTTCGATTTTTTTTATTTATATATGCTATTTAAAAATGTTTATAAATCATGGTTATAGGTTATTGAGGTTTATGAATTATATTTATACATATTTTCTAGTAATTAAGTTAATATATTTATTATATGATAGAATATTTAATATGGAAGGTTTGTTAATGATTTTTTTTAATAATTAAGTTAATTTATATTGACTTGATTTTTTTTTAAATATGGAAGGTTAGTTATTAAAATGAAATCTAGAAGTATATTAACTCGATTTAATAGTTACTCTATTTAATAGTTTTTATTTACTGTATATGAAGGGTTGTTTAGTAATCTCAAATGACTTAAAATTTAAGAGTTTAAGAAAAAGATATAAATGTTTTATAATATAATATAGATTATTAACTAATAATATATCAACTCTAAATAAGACGTTTATATTTTCATAGATGTCTTACTAAAAAAATATTAAAACAATTAAATAACTAACTTCTTAAGTTTATAATAAATTTTGACATTCCTTTAATTAAACAAAAATATAAATAAAAATATATATTTAAGAGGAAATTTTTGCAAATTAGTTGCAAAATTTTGGATTCTATCCCACCTCTATAAATAAATGTTATTAATTGCTAATTCCGGACTAACAACATAGGATTAGATTGACCTGTTTTCGCAACTTGACCAATTTGTGTACATTGGTGTGTTGAGATGGGATGTGATAAACAATTCCTAGGTTTAACTTTAGAAAGTGAATAAATCCACACAAATTTGAGAAAATGATTAACGAAAAGAAGAAATTAAACATAACGACTCTATCGATTATTATCTATACTACATTATTTTTTCTTAAAAATTTTAAGACTACTTAATTTTAAGTAGTATAATTTTATTTGTTTAAGATACAAACATTTAAAGCAATAGCCTAACCAATTCCCTTGATTATCTCAACTAATTTAAGACAATTATTACTTTAATAAATCATTAAACATCACAAAAAATATTTAATATATCTCATTATGACTTAATTACTTACATCAATACAATTTTAAGGCTATAATATCTTTTTCTCTAATTATTGGATAATGTTATTTTTTCCTACGACGCCAGAGGTTTATTTTCAAAAAGCAATCTCTTTACCTATGAACAAATGTATGATTGTATACATCTCTACTTTCCCAATACCTTAATAAAGCGAGATTTTTTTTGACAAAATAATAAAGGAGGATTAAATATTGTTGTTGTGGTTGTTTTACTTTTCCCACTAAAGGTAACTTTTATGAGTGACATAAGCTTTTCCTATGCAACAAAAGATTAACATCAAATTCAAAATAAGAAAATATGCAATATTTAGATTAATAAAATTTGATGGTATTTCCTTTATTAGAAATGGTAAAATGTCTTATTTCATTTATGTAGAAACACGTGTAACTTATAAATCTAAGGTTTTGTTTGTTTTTAGAATATAAGCTTATTTAAAAAAAAGTCTGGGGTTTGGAGACGTTTTTAATAAGCTTGTTTTCTTTTAAAATGTGTGCGTCCTTCTAATAAGTTTGTTTGTTTTTTCGCAGACGTAAGACACTTATTTTATATATATTTTTTTGTTTATTTTGAGAAGCCAAAAACTACATCTTTTTTTTCGCAGATCTTTTCAGAATTAAGACTTTTTATATCACACATTCTCCCGAAAACATAAAATAAGACATAAGACATTTATGTCTTCGAAAACAAACAACACTTAAAACATATGAAGATATCGACTTCCAAACTTATGTATAATTTAGATCTACGAATCACTTCTATTTCTTTAATCAAACAGACTTATCTAATATCATTTGCCCGTCTAGTAACTATATATAAGTGTTTAAATTAAAAGAATTCAAGCAAGTTGTTAACGTTCACGTTTGCAAATATATGACGAGTCGGTGTCTAAAATCGGAAGTCGTTTACAAATTGCTTTGGATCAATTAAAATTTGTACATAAATATTTGTCAATTTACTCTTAAAAAGTCATATGATTATTCTAACTTTTATTAATGATTTCTTTGTTCCTCTCGATCCCATATATGTTTTTACCAATCCTTTGCTTAATTTCTTACGTACGTGCGTGTTGTAAAAACCGACGTTTATTATTCGGGAATTCGACATGTTGCATCAGATAGGCAAATCATCGAGAATATGTGTTTTGTAAATGCTAATTAATACATGTGCAAACTGCAAACCAAGTTCTACAACGTTCACCTTTTTGGCAGATATATCGCAAACGACAACAGTACTACACCAAAATTACGACATTCGTGTTAACTTTATAAAATGTAAATCTGTTAAAAGAATCGGCAAAACGAATCTTTATGATTTCTTTTCCAATCAAATAGAATTTAAAGATGAATAAATGTACCTCAGATAACAGAAACAAAAAGAGATGGGTTGTGTTGTGGCCTGTGGGAGAAGTAATAACAAGAAGTAGTACTACTTGATTGGATAAGCAGGGCTTACAAAAGTTATCCTTGACAATCTGATATTTGTGTACTTTTGGGCCTAACTGGCCCATAAAGATTCCAAATGTTTGTTTGGCATTGTACTTTTTGAGTTTTCTGGTCATGAAATTTATTTATTTATGTTTGGGTCTCAATCCCTCACTTCAAGAATTAAGCTTTACACTTAACAAATTTGAGCTATGACTAAAGTTTATTTAGTAAATGAGACTCAACTTGGGCTTTAAAAGAGTGTGTTCATTTTCGCTTGTAAGAATAAACAATCGTATACATTATATTTAATATGTGCGTGTATATGTCATCTTAATATTTAAATTCGAGTTTAAAAAACCTTGGTTTAATAAGGATCAGGCTCGCGCTTGACTTAATTTGTTAGATGCTTATAATGATGGATTCCAAACCATATTTTAAGTCCAACTTATGTTTTTCACCAATTCTTATGGCGCTTTTATTCAAACTTAAACCAGTGATTTGCCCATACTTCCAAACCTTTTTTTCTTATACCTCATCCCCCTCCTCCATCTTAAACCCTAGACAACAATCACCGTCTTTATCATCACAGCTGGCCTGACGCCGCCCATCACCCTCTCACCGAAGAAGGCCGCCGCTGCCAACCACCTCCTCTCGTTGCATCACCATCACCTGTGACTAGGGGTGTTCAAAATAATCTGAATCCTAACATCCGAATCAACTATCCGAAAATCCGTTCCGAAATTATCCGAAAATTCGGATCTGAATTTTCGGATTCCGATTCGGATAGTAGTTTTTTAGAATATCGGATATTGCGGATATCCGATATACGAAAATTATTTTTTTATTTTTTATTTTTTTTATTGTTTATTTTATTAGTTTTCTTAACATATATAGTTTTATATACATGTATTTGTACATTTTGAAACATGCTTGAGTTATTTTTTGTGATTAAAGTTTAAAATATGATTATTTAGTAATTATATATTTTCTGAAAATTATATAAAAATATTTTTTTTTTGAAATTATCGGATATTTCGGATATCTGATATCCGAATCCGAAATTTCGGATTCGGATTCGGATACCAAAATCCACTATCCGAAAATTTCGGATATCCGAGCGAAAATCCGGATATCCGATAATGAACACCCCTACCTGCGACACCCTCACCCATATCTCTATCGTTCTCTCTCAACCCTAACTGTCTCCCGCCACCTTTCTCTCTCTGTCTCTCTCTCTCTCTCTCTCACTCACAACCCTAACCACCTCCACCCACCACCACAAAGACCCTTGTAAAAGAGGTTTTTGCGTAAGAACATCATAAACTCTTCATTGATGACACAAATTTGGGCGTGTGAGTTTAGATCTGTCGATGACAACCTTGGGTCCACACCGTTGATCTATTCAGATCTCTTGATGACAACCACCATCAGATCAACTAAACTCCCCCTCGACGGTTCAGATTTGCTAACGACGTCAAGCACCATCGATGGCACTTCTCCTCTTCTTTTCTTTTTTTATATTCATATATTTTGTTCAAATATGTGTTGCATGCGATGGTTCTTGGTGTTCTTGATGGGATAGACGGTGGTGAGTGGTGATTGTTTTTACGGAGGCAGAGAGGTGCTAAAATGGGGGTGGTGGACGGTGGTTGATGGTGGTCAGATGTGGTAGTTTTGGTTTTCTAGCAGAGGGGTATGTAAAGTTATTTTATTTATATATTTGTAATTAATAATTGATTTTTAAAATGAATTAATTTATAAAAACAAGAAATTAATAATCGAAGGATATTATTGATTTTTTAAGTGTATAAAGAGTGAGAAGAGACCATCAGTACTACAAAGTCCATAATCCAAACAGTTGAACTCGTAATATAATATATATATAAGGTTTATAAGAAAAAAAAGTGTAATTTACTCGTTTAAATAAATTCATCATTCTCTCCAAAAGCTCTATTCTCTCCTTCCACTGTGACAGTCAAAGTCAAATATGCACTTGTCAGTGACATAACATAGCAATAGCAAGTAGCTAACATTGGATATTACACATCAATCAAATCAAATAAAATATAATATACATTAAGGAATCTCATTTGCAGAAATATTATAAATTCAATTCATATATTTCACACCCTAAGTTAGGTAAGGGGGCTGGGAGCGGAAAAACCTATTTGAATGCATACCCCCTTGAATGTGAAACTTCATGTGAAGCAACCAACGTTGTTTTGACTCTCACGTGGTAGAAAAATAATTATTATTATATCATTTGTGATTATAAAATTATTATTATTACTATTATGTAATAGCTAATTAAGAATAAGTGTTAAACACATAAGTGTACATGTGTGTTGGGTGGTTTTGGAGGGAAAAAAAGCACCGCCCGCAACAACAAATCTGATGACCGAAAATTCTAAGCATGGCCAAACAAAGTCAGGGAAGTCGATGGAACAAAACTTGATGGACAACAAAACCAATCCAACTGCAAATCGCTGCAATCGCTTACAAAACATGACCGATCGAGTGAGGAAGATAAACAAACGAAGTCTTAAGATCAATAAATCTCAAAGTCATAAAAGAAATCTCGAACTTGCTAACCTACTAAAGGGTTGGAATCTTGGAGGGGAGATTGGTGATAAGAGAAAACAAAAACCTACATGCTACCGTTGCCCAGAATGGGGACATTTTGCGTGCAAGTGCCCCACGAAAATATTATAATCGCATAAACACAGTACATGGCTAAAAAAGACACGACGAAAGATCAAGAAACTCGCTTCACTCATCTTTCATACACTGACCGAACCATCATTAATGGTTTTATTGAAGGAACGGATCAAGAATCATATCTTGGAATTCATTTTGTGTTAATTCGAAAATCACAATGCACATGACTTCAAATCAAGATCTACTCATCGATTTCAAAGAATGCTTTAACATCATCAAAGAAGACCAACATACTCAGATTGCAACTCATGGCATTGGAGAGATAGAATTGGAATCGGGAGGCCATAAGATTCTCAATATACCATATGTCTCTTACGCGCCTAACATCAATTTAATGTATTGAGTATGAGTCAACTTATTTTACAAGGTTGATCTAAAAGACACTACATGCATTATTACACTCATACTTGTTTGAGTCGACAAAATGAAGAGGGTAATGAAGTTGATTTAATGATGGAAGACATGAACAACCACACTACCGACGAAATAAAGGAAGACCAAGGGCTTGTAAACCGATGGAGATATCGTACCTTTGATTATCAAAACATTTGATGATTTTATTTCTTTCATGGTACTAACCAATAGTGATCGAATCTATTACAAAAACAAAAGGATGTTTATTAGAAAATACGAAGAAGCAATAGGATGGATATATGAGATGAAGAGTGGTTTCGAACTTGCCTTTCCACCAAACCTTGCCGGCTTAGACATCTGCTTATTTGATCAATATAAACTCATCACAACATCGGGTAGATATGACATGATTATAAAGGACAAAGAATGGAGCGAGATCGATGAGTTTTGGATACCATGAATGCTATGGTCAAACTTTCCAAGAATTGTATGAACAAAGCTTATTAATTCCTCAAGAATTTTATGTTATTTGGATTGAAAAGGTTTAGCCAAATTTCAAGCATTGTAGAACAAGGTGTTGGTGGAGTAATCAATAGATCCTTTCGAGTGATATCGGCTCAGAAGCTAGGGTTACCAAGAGCCGGGATCAGCAAGATCATGATATTGCGTGTATGCGGGAGGCAGAACAAGACCTAACAGCATTTGACGAGGAAAAAGAACCAAGCATCGTGGAATACGGCTTTGATGCAGATGTCAGTAGCAAGGTAGACAATTATAACTTTATCATCATAACTGTAACGCCACCCCTAACGAGTTAAACTTAGAGTTAATTTAAACTTTTTAAACAACGATTATCAAAAGCGTGCAGCGGAAATAAACACCAATTACAAAAGCAACGTTGTTTGACTCGGCTAATTAATTACATCAAAAGTTAAGCCAAGTTTGTTATATACAAGCGTTACCAACTAGTTTCCGACCATCGGATCCATACATATAACGACGTGTTCCCCAAAAGGTATTAACAACAAAACTACCACCAGTCCCGCCTCACCAGGCATCTAGCGTCAACCTGCGAAAAAGGTAAATCTTGCACCATTAGCTACAACTAGCTAGTGAGCACCAATTACACATAAGCATCAATAAGCAGGCTATCATGTATCAGAACAGCACACAGGGCTATCCTATCATATTGCGGCGAGCCAAACGTGTCAGCAAGAGTCGTATATTGCAGGGGAGCCAACCCCGCTCAACAACCCAACAGCAGTCCACGTGGTACGCCATGTCTTTCATGCTGGTTCCAATCTATCAAGGAACCCAGTCCCATAGAGGAACGGCGGCCTGCAGAGCCCTACCCAAATGTATACTACTTGAGTATCGTTAGTTCCCCAATCCGTAGTCCCTAAGGACCCTGGGAACCCAGCCAGATACTAACACCCGTCTACCTGACTGACCTCCGTGTTCTCCAATTCAGTGTCCGGACATAACTTCATAAACAAATAGCTGATCCAATAAGGATCCAGTTCATGCGCTCATATAATCATAACAATATCTTTCATATCAACAATAAGCATGCTTGTACAACTCTATCATATATTACCTCGTATCTTACATATCAATGCACCAATCACGTGTCAACATGTACCACAGATAACTTACCTATTGAGACTTATGGGAAACCGGTACTCACCTCGAGTTTACAAGAGATAGATATGCAATCGAGAATCCCAAGAGCACATAGAATCGTCCGAATCACCTAACACATTAGGTTCAGGCATAGACACCAATTAACAACACTTAACACCACTTAAAACATAAGGCTACAAAGCTGTCAACACGAAACCCATGCTTGCGACCGCAAGCCATGCACATGCGGCCGCAAGGGTCATTCTAAACCCCTCCTTGCGACCGCAAGGGATTTACTTGCGACCGCAAGGGTCCTACACAAACCACCCCAGCTTGCGACCGCAAGGACATAGTCATGCGACCGCAAGGGTGGTATCTTGGGGGCTTACGATCGCAAGTTATGTACTTACGACCGCAAGTATGTTTCCTTCGTCCTTAGACGGTAAAATATGACAACGACCCACTTTCGACCGCAAGACCCTTGCTTGCGACCGCAAGGACAACACAACACAAGCTTACGGTCGCAAGGCCTTTCCCTTGCGGCCGCAAGCACCAATTTACAGTGACACACAGCTCTGTTTTCCGACAGTTGCTGTTCTTCGGGTTTTTGACACAAAAATCAACCCAAACATCATTTTAATTGTCTATACACTTCCTTTGACACTTATGGAAGCTTACTAACATGTATTTGACACAAAAACTATAACAAATCATCATCTAATCCACCAATTTAGTCTAACACCATTGAAACCTTAAAACATAGGTTTACACCAAAAATACTTACTAATACAAGAAGCAAGAACAAATTTAAGCTTGATTTTGATCCTGGTTTCCACAAAGCAATCTAACTTCTCCTTCAATTCTTCTTCAAAACTCCTCTTATGTGTGTGTGTTATGTCTCGTACGTATGTTTGTGCACAGTGTGTGTTTTTGTGTCAACAGATAAGTCATAAAGACTTAGGCCGACCTTGGGTGAGTCAAATACCCCACATGGGTATTTTGTTCTCCTATTCAACTTAAAACACACCTTAGGGTTATCCGTTTCCACTAACGGAGATATTTTTGGAACCATTATCCAAAACCGTTCAACTATTTATCTATTAGGTCAACTTATGACACTTTTCACATTACTACATTTTTATGCCCATTTAACATCAATTAGCACCAATCACACCATTTAGCACCAATTAACACCATTTCACGTTTAAAACACCAATTAACATATAATACACCATTTAACAACATGTATACTACATTTAACAACAAGACACCAATTAAAGTCAACGTACAACTATTTGAGCTACATGTACTACAGTTCACAACTAGGCCCCACTTTGGGGTGTTACAAATCTACCCCCCTTAAGAATATTCCGTCCTCAGAATCTGATCGTCTACAAACAAGTTAGGGTATCTAGCTTTCATGTCGTCTTCCGTCTCCCAGGTCATATTCGAACCCAGGTTATGCTTTCATTTAACTAACACCAGTTTGATCATCTTTCTGCGTAACTTCTTGGTTTTTGAACCAAGTATTTCAACAGGTTCTTCAACTAGGCGCTTTGAAACGTCAACCTTCAATTCCTGTAGAAGCAGAATCTGGTTCTCCTCCACCTTGCACTTACGCAGATAACACACATTGAACGTGCTGTGAATTCCAGAAAGCTCTGGAGGCAACTCTAGCGTAACAGTCTGATCATTAACCACGCGAATGATCCAAAATGGACCAATGTAACGTGGACTCAACTTGCCCTTTCTACCAAAACGAATTACCCCTTTCCAGGGAGAAACTTTCAGGAATACCCGATCGCCCTCCTGGAATACAACTGGTCTGCGTTTAGGGTCAGCATATATTTTCTGTCTGTCACGGGCCGCTTTGAGCTTCTCCCGCGCAATCTTCACTTTATCTGCCGTAATCTGAACAATCTCAGGTCCAGCAAACTGCTTTTCACCGGGTTCTAACCAACATGTGGGAGTACGACAACGCCTCCCATACAACATTTCATAAGGCGGCATCCCAATACTGGAGTGGTACGAGTTATTATAAGTGAACTCGACCAACGGCAAGTGAGAATCCCACGCGCCACCAAATTCGAGAACACATGCGCGAAGCATGTCCTCTAACGTCTGAATCGTTCTTTCTGACTGGCCATCTGTCTGCGGATGATACGCCGTGCTCAGATGAACACGTGTACCAAGTTCATGTTGCAAACTCTGCCAAAAATGTGAAGCAAATCTCGCATCACGGTCCGACACAATCGAACATGGAAAACCATGTCGGGACACCACTTCGTTCACGTACAACTTTGCTAACTTTTCTAGCTGAGTAGACTCGCTGATAACTAGAAAATGAGCGCCCTTGGTCAATCTATCGACAACGACCCAAATATCATCATGACCCCTAAGGGTCTTTGGCAACTTTGTCACAAAATCCATCGTAATATGATCCCACTTCCATTCAGGGATCTCAAGTTGCTGCAAACTGCCATAAGGCTTCTGATGTTCTGTCTTAACTTGTGCACAGATCTGACATTTTTTCACAAAGGAAGCAATGTCTCGTTTCAAATTAGGCCACCAATACAATGTCTTTAAGTCATGATACATCTTTGTGCTGCCCGGATGAACCGACAGCCTAGATTTGTGAGTTTCCTGCAGTATCATCTCACGATTATCACCATGAAGAGGCATCCACACGCGAGACTGAAAAGTCTTAAGTCCGCGAGTATCATCAACAAGTTGATCTTTCAGCTTTTTCATTGTTTCTGCTTTCAGGTTCTCATCTTGCAACGCCACTTGCTGTGCTTCCTTCAATCGAGCAATGATATCGGGAATCACAGTAAGTTTCATGAATCTAGCATCTACTGTAGAGCTCTTGCGACTCAAAGCATCCGCCACCACGTTGGCCTTACCAGGATGGTAGCGAATTTCACAATCATAATCTTTTATCAACTCGAGCCATCTGCATTGTCTCATATTGAGCTCTTTCTGCATGAACACATATTGTAGGCTGTTGTGATCCGTACAGACCACACATTTGGTGCCATAGAGATAGTGTCTCCACAATTTCAACGTGAACACCACCGCTGCCAACTCAAGATCATGAGTCGGATAATTGCCTTCATGAGGTTTCAATTGCCTTGAAGCGTAGGCAATTACTTTATCTCGCTGCATCAGTACACACCCCAATCCAGAATACGAAGCATCACAGTAGACAATGAAGTCTTCAGATCCCTCTGGCAAGGAAAGTAGTGGAGCTTCGCACAGTAGCCGTTTCAAAGACTGAAACGCTTGTTCTTGAGTTTCCGCCCAAACAAATGCAACGTCTTTGAGAGTTAGTTTAGTTAAAGGACCCGCAAGCTTAGAAAAGTCGCGGATAAACCACCGATAGTAACCAGCTAAGCCGAGAAAACTTCTAACTTCAGAAGGAGTTCGAGGAACTCCCCAATTCATAACTGCTTCGACTTTCGCCGGATCAACTTTCACGCCATCGCTGCAGATCACGTGACCAAGAAAATGGACTTCTCTCAACTAGAACTCACACTTCGAGAATTTAGCGTAAAGCTTCTCCCGTTTAAGAATTTCGAGAACCTCTCGCAAATGTAACTCGTGTTCAGCTTCAGTCTTAGAATAGATAAGAATATCGTCAATAAACACAATCACCGATTTATCGAGGGAAGGACGACAAACCCGATTCATCAGGTCCATAAAAACAGCAGGAGCATTGGTTAAACCGAAAGGCATCACCAAAAACTCATAATAACCATAACGAGTACGAAAAGCCGTCTTTGGAACGTCTTCACTAGCAACTAACACTTGGTGATATCCCGACCGCAGATCAATCTTTGAGAAGCACGTCGTTCCCTGTAGTTGATCAAACAAATCATCTATCCGCGACAGAGAATACTTGTTCTTTACTGTTCGCTTATTCAGCTCCCGGTAATCAATACACATTCTCATCGTTCCGTCCTTCTTTTTCACAAACAGTACCGGAGCACCCCAAGGAGAAGAACTGGGGCGAATAAAGCCTTTGTCAAGCAACTCCTGAATCTGCGTCATCATCTCGCGAACCTCGGAAGGAGCAAGACGATATGGAGCTTTAGCCACAAGGTTAGCCCCCGGAACAAGGTCAATACGATACTCTACATCTCTGACTGGCGGTAACCCAAGCAACTCGTCAGGAAATACCTCTGGATAATCGGTCACCACCGGAATATCACGAACAACTCGTTTCTCCAATTTAGCGTCAATCACATGGGCTAGATAACAATCGCAGCCTTTCAAAACCGACTTCCGAGCTTTCATCAGAGAAATGATAGGAATATCTAACTTTAGTCTCTCGCCACGAGCCACAGCATATGACCCGTCAGGTAAAGGAACTTTGATCAACTTCTTGGAACAGAAAATCTCAGCGTTCAACTTGCTAAGCCAATCCATCCCAATCACAACGTCGAATCCCGCAATCAGTATTAGAAGAAGAGAAACAGGAAAACTACTCCCGTCGATATCAATAACCGCTTGAGGGACATTATCTACAACTGGAACTACTTTACCACTAGCAGTCTCTACTCTTACGGGCTTAGACAACGAAGATATAGGCATTTGCAGTTTATCACAGAAAGATACAGACACAAAGGAATATGTAGCTCCAGAATCAAACAGTACACATGCTGGGGTAGAGTTAATAAGAAAAGTACCAGTAATTACGTCCCCAACACCTTTCGCCTCCTCTTTCGTCATCTGAAATGCCCGCCCTTTTGCACGGGGAGCGTTATCTTTCTTCTGCCCTGAGGCAGATCCTCCAGCTCCAGCATCCGACTTTGATCGACAATCTGAAATTCTGTGCCCGGGCTTGTGGCACTTGTAGCAGACGTTCTCCTTAAACTCGCACTCATTCACCGAGTGCCCTTTCTGACCACACCTAAAACAACGAGTAGTGGCCTTCGAAAAATCACCAGTATGGTAGGTACGACACAGAGAGCACCACGAACCCTCAAACTTAGCCTTCTTCAAAGAATCAGGCTTTCCTCCAGTCGACGATTGCCCCTTAGAAGTACCAGATTTTGAGAACTGCTGAAACTTCCTTTTCTGACCCTCAGCAGCGTGATCCCCCTTACCCTGGCGTCTATCCCCATCAACCTGTCGGGCTATTTCAAACGCCCGATCCATGGTAGCCGCAGCTCTCACATGAGCGCGATAGTCGAGTGGCAGCATGTTCACAAACTTGCGCATCTTGGCTTTCTCGTCAGTTACCAAATGCGGTATAAATCTTACCTTATCTGTAAAAGCGTAGATAAGTTCTTCTACTGGTTTGTCCCCCTTACGGAGACTGTTAAATTCATTCTCCATTATCTCCAAGTCATAGTCTGTGCAGTACTTGCCTTTCAACTTTTCAGAAAACTGCCCCCAAGTCAAAGCAGCGATTACCTCTGGGCTCAACGTATCTTTTACTGTATCCCACCAATCCAAAGCAGGCCCTTTCAACATTCGAACAACATACTTGACACGACTTTCCTGCTCACAATCACAAGACTCAAACACCTGATCCGTCTCGCGAATCCAACGAATCGTATCCGATAGATTATCACTACCCTCATAAACCTTAGGCCCGCAAGACATGAACTTTTTGTACGAGCACTTCTCTGGTTTCTTTCCTGCCAGAGCATTCTGCAACAGCTCCCTCGTCAATCGGAGCTCCTTTTCTAACAATCTAACATATGCCGCCTGATCTTGATCGTGTCTTGGCGGCTCCACATTATACTGAGAAGCCTCGTCCTCAGCTTCCCGTCGTTCACTTGAGGCCTCGTCCTCCATTCGTTTAAGAGTCTCTTATGTCGTAGCTCTATGCTCAGCCATTTCTACTCAACTAACTATTTACACATAGACTACAGTTAGTACACCATTTATTCACCATTTACTAATACTACAGTTAATCTTTCACGTAGGACAGCCACATAACGCTCAACTCAACCCCACTTACCCCGATAGGAACACTTAACGATGGTCGGGCCCGAGCTTGAGATTGAATACTGCTACGAGTACTCAATTCCTCAAACATAGGCTCTGATACCTACTTGTAACGCCACCCCTAACGAGCTTAAAATTAGAGTTAATTTAAACTTTTTAAACAACGATTATTAAAAGCGTACGGCGGAAATAAACACCAATTACAAAAGCAACGTTGTTTGACTCGGCTAATTAATTACATCAAAAGTTAAGCCAAGTTTGTTATCTACAAGTGTTACCAACTAGTTTCCGACCATCGGATCCATACATATAATGACGTGTTCCCCAAAAGGTATTTACAACAAAACTACCACCAGTACTGCCTCACCAGGCATCTAGCGTCAACCTGCGAAAAAGGTAAATCTTGCACCGTTAGCTACAACTAGCTAGTGAGCATCAATTACACATAAGCATCAATAAGCAGGCTATCATGTATCAGAACATCACACAGGGCTATCCTATCATATTGCGGCGAGCCAAACGTGTCAGCAGGAGTCGTATATTGCAGGGGAGCCAACCCCGCTCAACAACCCAACAACAGTCCACGTGGTACGCCATGTCTTTCATGCTAGTTCCAATCTATCAAGGAACAGTCCCATAGAGGAACGGCGGCCTGCAGAGCCCTACCCAAGTGTATACTACATGAGTACCGTTAGTTCTCCAATCCGTAGTCCCTAAGGACCCTGGGAACCCAGCCAGATACTAACACCCGTCTACCTGACTGACCTCCGTGTTCTCCAGTTCAGTGTCCGGACATAACTTCATAAACAAATAGCTGATCCAATAAGGATCCAGTTCATGTGCGCATATAATCATAACAATATCTTTCATATCAACAATAAGCATGCTTGTACAACTCTATCATATATTACCTCTTATCTTACATATCAATGCACCAATCACGTGTCAACATGTACCACAGATAACTTACCTATTGAGACTCATGGGAAACCGGTACTCACCTCGAGTTTACAAGAGGCAGATATGCAATCGAGAATCCCAAGAGCACACAAAATCGTCCGAATCACCTAACACATTAGGTTCAGGCTTAGACACCAATTAACAACACTTAACACCACTTAAAACATAAGGCTACAAAGCTGTCAACACGAAACCCATGCTTGCGACCGCAAGCCATGCACATGCGGCCGCAAGGGTCATTATAAACCCCTCCTTGCGACCGCAAGGGTCCTACACAAACCACCCCAGCTTGCGACCGCAAGGACATAGTCATGCGACCGCAAGGGTGGTATCTTGGGGGCTTACGATTGCAAGTTATGTACTTACGACCGTAAGTATGTTTCCTTCGTCCTTAGACGGTAAACCATGACAACGACCCACTTGCGACCGTAAGACCCTTGCTTGCGACCGCAAGGACAACACAACACAAGCTTACGGTCGCAAGGCCTTTCCCTTGCGGCCGCAAGCACCAATTTACAGTGACACACAGCTCTGTTTTCCGACAGTTGCTGTTCTTCGGGTTTTTGACACAAAAATCAACCCAAACATCATTTTAATTGTCTATACACTTCCTTTGACACTTATGGAAGCTTACTAACATGTATTTGACACAAAAACTATAACAAATCATCATCTAATCCACCAATTTAGTCTAACACCATTGAAACCTTAAAACATAGGTTTACACCAAAAATACTTACTAATACAAGAAGCAAGAACAAATTTGAGCTTGATTTTGATCCTGGTTTCCACAAAGCAATCTAACTTCTCCTTCAATTCTTCTTCAAAACTCCTCTTATGTGTGTGTGTTATGTCTCGTACGTATGTTTGTGCACAGTGTGTGTTTTTGTGTCAACAGATAAGTCATAAAGACTTAGGCTGACCTTGGGTGAGTCAAATATCCCACATGGGTATTTTGTTCTCCTATTCAACTTAAAACACACCTTAGGGTTATCCGTTTCAACTAACGGAGATATTTTTGGAACCATTATCCAAAACCGTTTAACTATTTATCTATTAGGTCAATTTATGACACTGTTCACATTACTACATTTTTATCCCCATTTAACAGCAATTAGCACCAATCACACCATTTAGCACCAATTAACACCATTTCACGTTTAAAACACCAATTAACATATAATACACCATTTAACAACATGTATACTACATTTAACAACAAGACACCAATTAAAGTCAACGTACAACTATTTGAGCTACATGTACTACAGTTCATAACTAGGCCCCACTTTGGGGTGTTACAATAACTTGAAAAACTCAAACAAAATTTGAAGACAAATTATATGATAATTAAGGAGGCACCATTAAAAAATAATTTGCGTTATCATTTGTTAACCCCGTATAACTATTATGACATTATTATTATTACTATTATTATTATTATTATTATTTAATTAGGAATAAGTGTTACACACATTATTATTATTATTATTATTATTATTATTATTATTATTATTATTATTATTATGTAATAAATACGTAATAATTAAGTTAAAATTTATTATATGTTAGAATATTTTGTAAGAAAGGTTTAATTATTAAATTGTTAGAATTTTAATCTAATTTGTATTGATTTGATTTTTTTTTTAAATAAGATTTATTTATAAAATATATAGTTATTAAAATGATAAATAAGATTGTTATTAACGCTATCTAATAATTATTTCATTTAATAATTTTAACTTTTCAATTACGATTTTTAAGATTTATTGAACTTTCATAAATTTTCTATTATGTTGTAATTGTTTGTACAAGATGTAGAAATATTTGGACTACTTAAAATTAAAGATTAAGACTTTAAAAAAAAAAAATTAAATACATTATATATTAGTATAAATACACTTTATGTAATTTATTTTTCAAGTTAAAAATAAGACGCACGTTCAAAAGTCGAACAACTCAAAGGTTTCAAAACTGAACAAGACTAATATGTTTTGTAAAATCATTGCATATCTTGTGCCATTAGTAAACTATTGCATATCTTTCCGTTCACCTAAAATTTATTTTTCACTTCCCCCTCTCCTATCATTTCTCATTTAATTATGTTTCAACTAAATTTATTAGTCTCTACTTCTACCATAAAAAACATATGACAAATAATAAAAACGAGTTTTTCCTTTAACACTTTGTGGCGGGTTCTAATTAATAAACATATAGAGCAGTTTTAAATTAGAATGTAAAATATAAACTGAACACAACAATAAATTTAAAATTAAGTAAAAATACTAAATAAAAAAAAAAGCTACAAAATAAATTAACTTTTAAAAACATAAATAAATAACTCTAAATAGTTGGAAAATTAAAAAATAATTTTTGTGGAGAATGAAATTACTAATTACATAGAAAAACCTTAAAATCTTAAAAAAAGAAAATGAAAATGTATAACCATGAATTAATGCAAAATAAATAATTAACTACAAATTACATCTAACAGGAGTCGAACTTAAGATCTCAGGGTAATTCCATCCATGTCGTACAGTCTGCCGCTTTACTATTCCGACAAAGGCTACTTTGTGTTTCTAATCAAATAGGTAAATATAAATTAATTTATGCAGAAAAAGACCAAAAATGTACTGTTCATATTTCCTATAAATTATTTTATATATATATATATATATATATATATATATATTAATAATTACTTTAAGTTATATCAAATTCGTGTAATGCCTTATAACAAAGCAAGCATAAATATATTAAATAATATTATTTTCTTAAACATCAATAATACCTGGCTTTCCTATATTTATTTATTTCATTGGGTTTAGTACACCAAAATGTATCTAAGTTGTCACCTTTTGCCATTGTGTGTACTGAACTTTAAAACTTACCATTTAATGTATCAAAGTTTCAAAATTTACCATTTTATGTATCAAACCTGCTATTACAGGTTGCAAGCTGATGTGGCTCAAGTTTTGCTGAGGTGGCGGGTACAATGGCATATGACTTGGATTTTATATACCTCAAAAAATTAAAAATAAAATTGTTATTTTAGAAAAATATATAAATAACAATAAATAATAAATAATAATAATAATATACATTAATCATCCATAATCCAGATCCTTCATCGATTTGTCTGTTCATGCCCTCGTCATCTTCCTTCTCCACCGATGGTTTCAACGCAAGGGTCTTCATCGCAAAGATAGGTAGGGTATCGATTTCGTCTTCATTGATGGTTTCATCGCAAAGGGTCCTGATAAAAACTGGTTTGCTGGTCTCATCGCAAGGGTTCTTCATCCAAACACCAAGCGATTCCAGGTATTAGGGTTCTTCATTCTTGAAACGATTTTAGGGTTTCGTTTTCATCACCATTGATTCTGGTTCTTCGATTTTAGGGTTCTTGTTTGGTTCATATTCTATTTTAGGGTTCTACGATTTGAAGATGATGAAACCGGATTTGGATCTTGATTCGTGAAACGATTTTAGGGTTCTTGTTTTGATTTTTGTATACATGGGGTTCTGATTTCTGTAATATATCAGATCCAGTTCATATGATTCGATTTTGATTTTGAATATCTTTTGGTTTTTGTTTTGTGGATGAAGATTATTAATATCAAGCATGAAGATGATGAATATTAAGCATGAAGATGATAAATGTTCTGATTTTTGTTTTGTCGGCGGTGGACGGCCATTTAGGGTTTTCATATGAGTTTATGCATTATATGGTATGATTTGTTCATACGGTTTTGTTCCAGATGTTTGAACACCATATGTTCTTCACTTTCAGATGGGGATTTGGCCATATATTCTTCGATTTCAAATGTGGGGATTAGCGATTTTGGGTTGGGGTTGAACAAATGTGTTGTTTTGGTTGTGGATTTCCAGATCTGTAACCTATAACTTTGGTTGTTTCCATATCTGATTTCTTATGTTCTTGTTAAGTGTTCTTCATCTTCTTCTTAAGCGCAATTCTTCATATTTTTTATGGATTTTCTTTGAAAATGGACTGATGTGGAAATTAAATAATGACTTGGCATTTTATAAAAAATGAAAAATGAACAAAATTACCGGTTACCTTTGGAATAGGTAACCGGATACATTAAATGGTAACTTTCGTGAGTCTGATACATTAAATGGTAACTTTGAAAGTTTGATACATACAATAGCAAAATGTGACAATTTGGATACATTTTGGGGAACTAAACCCTATTTCATTTGCATATTATATTATAATCAAGTAATATATTCTTATAGATAATTTACTCTTTTCATCCAAATATTATATTATAATCAAGTAATATATTCTTATAGATAATTTACTCTTTTCATCCAAATATTATTACCAGCCGTTTTTTTTAGTTTTAACATAATAATTGTCCATTTTTAAAAAAGGGCTGTTTTTCATTGCTACTTTTCATATATTAGTTTTCTTCTAACTAGTTATTATTACTATATCTTTTACAAATTAACGATTTATTAAATATAAATAAAAAATAACACTTTCACATCTTCTAATCTTTTAATATATATATAAAAGACTAAATAGAAAAAAATTATTAGATAATCTGAACTATTCATTTAATAAAAGATTTAATATTAACTGTTTATTTCTTTGATTCTAAAATTTTAATTTTGACTTTTTAGAGTCAAACTAATTTAACTAACCAATATAAGATAAATAAAATATTCAAAAAAATATATCCAAATTCAATTCTAATATAAGATAAGGTAATAAGATACAAGATAAATAAAATCTTATTATAATTCAAAAAACAAATTATTAATTTATATTTAAAATGACTATACGTAGGGTTTAATTAGTTTATAATTTAAAATAAACATCTCCCGGAGTAAATAATTAATATTTAATAAAATTACATTTCAACCTTTAATTTAAATAAAAAATACAATTTAATTATAACATTTAGAATTCAATGTTATTTGATTTAATTCATAACTATTATAGATAATTTCATATATGCTCTTATTAAACCTTAAAATATCGTATTTCACCGTCCTAAATTTTATATAATATTTACTCTTATAAACTTTTAAAATATCATATTGATCCAAATTCTTAGTTTTATCATTTTAAACTATGTTACAGTCATTTTAAACTTTTTTTAAGTATAACAAATAAATATTTCACCTTATTGCTTATAATTGTAACGATAATAATCGTTGGTGTTATGTCTTTTGTCACCATTTTTTAAGATCAAATCTTTCGTGTCTCATAATTATTTAACATTTTGATTAATGTTTAACATTTACTATTTTTAAACCAACACGTGTATCACACGCGTATTTAATCTAGTATTAATATTCCATTAGCTACTCCATCTTAAACTGTATGTCTTTTTACTCGGTACAATAATTGGGACGAAGAGCGTATTTATTTTTTTGACTAGAGCCTGTACCTGTTAGGAAAATTTCTTTTTGTAGGATTTAGAGAGAATCAGTGGCTTGAATAATCTTTCAATCATGCATAAGTGCACTGTCCATAAGTTTTGTTTCTACACTATGGAAGGTTTATAGATATTAACTCAAGTAAATATAGTCAAAAGATTTCTTTCCTAGGGGATATCTATATGATCTTCATGTTTGTTATACTATATATAGACACCTTGAAAACCAACCGTCAAAATCAGTTAAATGTCGATAACTGTTAGTTATTAATAGGTTAGAAACAATTTAAGCAAATCGAGTGATGAGCCAAGTAATGATTAGCTGGGCAACAATCAACTAATTAAGCAAGCATATTTAGTTAGCTGAGGGACTTAAGTTCTCATGGTGACTAGCTCAACACTAATTACTTGATTAGTTTTTTTTTTAACGGCAAACACACATACTTTCTAAACCTACTCCAAAATATACTCTACTGTGTACGCCGGGACTTGAACCCACAAGTCACAACCTCTTAGGAGGGGCACCACCTTACAACAACAGATACCGCTGGGCTACAAGCCCTTTGGTACTTACCTGATTAGTTCATCATTACGTAAGTATGTTGCGGCCGGGGGGGGGGGGGGGGGAGGAAGTGGGAGTACCTCTAAAACCCCAGGAGGGGGCGCAACCCCTAGACCTCCGCTGTTTTTAAGTCTAGGACTGTTAAGACATCAATGAGCGTGCACTCTACACCATCATAGCTCGTTGATCATTAACCAAATTATTATAAATGACGTGATTACTTAAAAAAGTCAATAGTCATGTTTCAAATAAAGCAAGACAAGGATGAGACATAAGTTGTCCGGTATATTACACATTTGACGATTTGGAGAAATGAAGGTGAACATATTAGTAGTCACTTTTGGCAAGGGGCCGGCCATTGGTTCTTTCTCTGTGTTTGTTTCTATTATATATAGATTGGTCACAATATATAAAAGCAGAAAGGTCAAGAATGGAAGCTGAAACCAGTTTCATGTGACTCATGAACAAAGAAGACATGGTCTACTTTCATTACTATGTCATTGCCGGAATAGATTGGTAAGTGAGTACTTTTTTTATATTTATTTTGACTTGAATTCTTATAATGTTGTCCGTTTAGATAATTAATTAGATTTATTATTTAACATCAGCAAATAAATTTGTTATTCTCATGAAAATAGGAAAACAGTAAACCGTCATGAACAAATTTTGTATCAGGGAAATAGAAGAGTATTTTGTAGACTTGTTGTCTTAAGTAAAGAGAATGAAAATAATAATAATCTAATAAATATAAAATTGTTTGATTTAAAAACAGTAAAATATAATAATTGTTTATGTTATTAAAAAAAAGAATAGAGTGTGAAGCTAATAGAAGGTGACTTCTATAGGGTAAAAGAAACAAACTACAATCAAACAAATGACACCAATTATTAATATAATTATTATTTTTGTTTTTCTAACGAAGCGGTTTCAGAAGAAAAAGTGAGAAGGAAAAATATTGTGGGCGGGGAGGGGAATAACACGAAAGCCCCTGGTTTTACGAGTCTTTGGATCTTTGCTCCATAAATGCATGTTACTTTCCCCTCGTAAATATGAACCATTTACCGAATCTAACTTTGTAATTAACTTTTTTAAATGTCATTAATAAGAATAATGAATAATCTATCTATCTACATGATTGCCTACCAATATTTTATGTAATTTTTATTTTTAATCATTGATTATATACATGGAAATGCTTTATTTTATTTAGTCAGTATGTCAAGGGAAGTAGATTATATATATATATATATATATATATATATACTAGTGTGATCCGAAGGTTGTGCTATGCACAGCCCATGACGTTTTACGATAATTAATTTTAAAGTAAATAAACGATCTTGCCAAAACAAATACAAATAATTTAACATATACAATCTAATATATTAGACGATACTAAAAACATGAATTTGGTAGGTTTACTACTATTTTCCAAAATTACGAACCTAAAATGTTATTAACCAACTAATTTGCACGTTACTTCATTTAAAAATATATATAATCAACAAACTTAACCTTCAACATAATATATTGTCATTCTCGTAATTTCCTTTGTTAACTTTGTGGTCTTTTTTAGCAAAATGTTATAATAAGTTATTAATTATAATATGTATCTATGCACAAATTAATATATTTAGGTAAATACTTATCAACATAAGCTATTTTTTAAAACTAATTTTTCATAGTTGCTAAGTTTAATATTACTAATGTAAACAAAATATATTTTTAATATCAAAATCACTTATTTGTTTAAGTTGAATATATAAAAAACGATATATCTTTAATTATTATACGTCATCAATTATAAACATCTAACTAAACTAAAAGTAAATAAAAATAGATTAAAATCATGAAATATTAGAATATCTGTTAAAATATTAATACAAATTTTGAACTATGTTAAATAATATTAAAATTTTACTATGTGAGACATTCAAATATATAAAAATCTTTTATAAAGCTAAATATTCAATTAAAAAGTTTAATATATATCACAAAGTTCGTTTTTCTTGGATTTCAATATAAACTATTAGTTAAAAAAAGTTGCAATAATAAATTTTTTATCTCTAATTTTTAATGTTTATCAAGTTAAAATGTACCCAAAACACTTAAAATATTATCATAAGTCCGGGAATTATAGTAATAGATACCATTTACAATAGAAGAAACTAATAAAATAATAATGTAAATTATTTGGTTTTACATATTTTAAGACCAAATAAAAAGATCTAAACTAATATCTGTAATACAATTATGTTTCCAACATATATATCCTCTAGATTAGTATCCAAGTACTTAAAGCATATAAGATATAAAGTTGAATAGTCTGAATATTGGTTTTCTTTTTATGTTATTCAAAGACCAAAAACTACACATGTTTCTTTTTATATAAAGTACAAGTTATTATTTTTGCATTAATAGTTAAAATAGTTTCATACTATTTTTAACGGACAAATGTTAATTGTAGAGGGTATACGTTATATATATATATATATATATATATATATACGTGTGTGTATTATGAGTTATTTATGTTATTTGTCTTTAACTATTCGTATGGTTATAACTTTTGTTGTTATAGATTTTTTTCTTGGTTTATAATAATTCTATATTAAAGTGTTATAATCTTATTGCCTGGATAAAGAAAATGATAACAAAAAAAAAGGAATATGAGGAGAAGTAAATACTCAACAATGTGGCCTCTTTTTTTTTAAGGTAGAGAAGCGGAGGGGTTAATAGTTTGAAACTATAACTATAGACACTTGTTTTTAGGGAGGGTATGTTAAATATATATATATATATATTAGTAAAGTTTTTAAGCTGTGCGTTTTATGTTGATTTTGTAAAGATGGCTACGTGATTTTGTGAAAAAAAATACCAAGTGAACTCCGTTTGATGGCAGTGGATATATAACAAGGAAATTATTAAATTATGACAAAAAGGAATGAGAGTAGCAGTGTACAACATATGCAAACTCATAACAAATAAGACTTTTCTAGGCATCTTTTAAACATCCCAAATATAGAAGGTATATAGCATAATTAATAAGAGGTTTAATTTTAATTTTTCCGTGATTGATATAGAACTAAAAAGATAATATGGATTTTAAAAAACCGAGTTTTGGTATACAGTAACATCAAATGTGCAAGTCAAGATGATACTAAATATTGAAACGAAAATGTTTATTTGTTCTAAAAAATATAATCACGTCAATTAAGAACAAAATTAATCTCTTTTACTTGTAGATCTTTATTTTAGGTGTAGCTTTTGGTATATATTTATAGGGGATAATATGCTTCTATTAGCATATATATATTAGGTGATTACATATTTCTCCACAAGTTTTATGAGGTGTATTGCCTCAATCATAGGATTATTTATTATTACTTCGGGGTTTATCATATAATTTATATAATAAGGCTATGTATATTACATAAATAGATGTATACGTATAGAAACACAATATAATGTTAGACGCAGTTGTTTACCTAAGGAAGAAGCCAAGGATCTGAATTTGATTATTCTTTTCCTTTTTCTTTTTTCCTAAACCTACTTGTATTATTTATAAAAAGATGTGTACACTAATCCAAGGTTCATATATTTCTATGGTTTAACTTGTCTTTTAAAACATATAATTAGATATAAATATATGTATGTTTGAAGAGACAAGTTAATCCCGCACCACTCTCGATAAAAAAATCCAGCTTTTAACATCTACCAAATGTTATATTGTTATTCTGTCTACATCATTGCTTTTAAATATAAAAGGAATGAGGTATTGGAAGTAATAGGTTGATAGTGTGTTGAAATAGTTTGGCACTATTTAAGCAACACATGTTGATTTTTAAGGGTATGCATTGATTTTATATATATACTAGTTAGTTCTTTAGCTTTGCTACGCACAGCCCTTAACGCTTTATGTTGATTCTGGAAGAATTATACATGATTTTGTAAGAGCAATTCGGAAAGTGTGATGTTTATAGTTTAATATTTTTTATATAAAATAAACCGAAATACATAGTATGACCAATCAAGGTAAAAAAATTGAAGATCAAAACAATCACGTAACATAAACTAATTAAGAAACTAAACTAAGACTTGAAAAATGGAGATGGTAAAAAAAATCATACCCACCAAGATCACTATTCCAGTATTCTTAATCTCTAATTCTTCTATTTGAGAAAAAACCCAATTTAAAAGGGTAAATTAGCAGTTACAAAATTAGATTAATAAATAAGTAGCTACATAATTAGTACACCACATAGAGCCTTCGATCAACCTTTAGATATGTATAATTAGTAAAGTAATTTGTTCATAATAGTAGCTTTAATAAACATATAGAATGCATTTTGAAACTAACATGCATTATCATCAAATACGTCTATAACATTTGAAAACAAGTATCTTTAACTATTATGAAAATTGCATCAATGTAAAAATAATTTTAGAGGTATAAAATTCATTTCCCCATATCCAACATTTCCCCATATCCAACAAGAAATTTGTTTTATAAAATCCTTGATCTTGCCATTGATACCAGAAATAAAACTCAAAACAAAATATGAGATACCCATAAGGGAATTTATCAACATAAGCCAAAATCATTAAAACCCCAAAACACACTGAAGATGTGTAGTTGTACTCTATGCTTCGGTTGTGGTACATATACTTATATATTCATATTTCATGATTTTTTGATTCAAGATCACTAAACCACAAATCATCACTAGCCGATTACGAACATAGGTCTAACATAAAGAAGCTTATGAAGAACTTACTTAAAAATCAGATGGGTGGAATAAGAATTACCGAAAGAATTTCTAGAAATTAAAAAATATGCCGTATATGGTACATGCCTTACATTCCTGCAAACAAAAATCTACAAACATAAGGCAAAATTAGGGACGGTGCTCATCAGGGGTCGGCGTCGAGTATGCCCGAAGTAAGAGACCGACCAACGAACATAATATCCTCTTATGGGGGCCGGTGCTGAGGGTCGGAGTCGAGTATCCGGAGTAGGAGATGGACTTGTTGAGAGGGTAAGGAAATTTTTTTCTCTTTGTAAGGATGGCAAAATCTACAAAGAAGGGAAGAAGAGATTTGGGTGACGATGAAAGAGGTAGAAAGGTAAGAAATTTGGTAAGTGAAAGAGAAAGAAGGGAAGAAGGGTAAAAAATTAAAGAAAAAAAGCAACAGATGTTAGATGATGTAGTAGGGTGTTTCCTTGTGAATAGTTTGTTACTATGAAGAGGTAACGTGTCAATTTTTTAGGGTATATGGTGTTTTTATATAATAGGTATATATATATATATATATATATATATATATGTTTAAATGAAACTGTGTATATTTTATCGGATAGTCTACATTAATTTGACCCTTTATTTTATTCATTACTCAACTATGAATTGCGATGGCTATAAATTACAACTGAATGAATTGCGACCGCTAAATTTAATAGATCAACATTTAGTTGATGGCTACAATTTGTTTTCCTATTCTCACAATAGCTCTCGTCTCTCTCTCTCTCTCTCTCTCTTTATATATATATATATATATATATATATATAGGAGATTCAAATAAACATGTATATTTAGTTGAGAATAAGAGACTTAATCTTGACTCTCCTTTTAAATGATCGGATACTTTACAATTGCCTCTTCAATTTATTCATAATCCAACCATGAATTGCAACAATCATGAATTACGACGGATGATTACGACCGTTATATCTAATAGATCAACATATAATTTATTACTAGAATTTGTTCACTCATATTTACATAAGAGTTTTGTTTAATAAAGTCCATTTAAAAAACATAGTCCTGAAATTTTAATATTCAATCACAGGTGATTCAGTATACAACCACATGGGATTGTAAAAGCATCACATATTAATTACGAAAATACCACTCCGCCCAAAATTTTAAATTTCAATCCGGACCACTGATGGGGCTGATCCAAAGGCTAAAATTAGTCCCTCAAGACTATAAATTAATTATGAACTATATTAAACATTCTTCATTTACATAAATATTCATTCTTATAATTACCCTCAAATATATACGTGTGTGTCATATAAGGAAAAAACTAAGGAACCAAAGGCAAATTGAAATTCTAATATTTTGAAACTCACGCGCCGGCAGTTTTATAAGCATCTTTAAAGAAAAACTCATCAAACTTGAATCGGTTATACACATATCTTAGTTATATATAACCTATTTTATAGAAAAATTGCACCATATATTCAATTTATTATCCTTTTCAGATCAAAACCAGTATTGACATATTTTAGTAATTTTTTTAATGCATCTCCATAAAGAAAACGCAGAAATGGACAAAATTAGAACCGAAATACATCTTAAAATGATAAATCACGTTCAACAACATGAAAATTGCAACAAATAAAAAACACACCCCCAAAATTGATACTGATTTGGTTCGTATGCCATTAATTTTAACTTTTGATATGAAATATTTATAACATCATTAATGATTAATTTATAGTTGTATTTTAGTTATTTATATATTTATCTAACTTTGAATTATGTTCGGGTAAACGGTCATTACTGAACGAGACTTTATTTTCTTAAAAATACTTCTCATTAATGTGTCATTATGCACCATTACAGTTATTAGTCATTGATTGATTTTAATCAAGAGTCAAATGTTATTCTAAATGAAAAATGAATCTCATTTAAACCCTTTCTTTTATATATATATATATATATATATATATATATATATATATATATATATATATATATATATATATATATATCACTACAAAAAATATATCATTTATCCACGCTTTATCTAGAGCGTGTAAAATTTTTTAAGCTTTGTCACACTTATAATTGTGAAAAATAGTGTAAAAATAAAATTTGCTAGAAAAGAAAAAAACTCAACATTTATATATGTGTACGTTTGATTTTAAAAGTCTACGCTTTTAAATATGTGAATTTAATAACAAATAGATAATTATAGAAGTTCACACTTAGAAGCGTAGACTTTTGTAACACTAGAATTATTTTCAAATTTTCCACTTTTATAAGTGCGAAATTTTAGATAATTTGTCCACACTAATAAATGTGATTTTTGAATATAATATTCACACTTCCAAATGTAAAGATTTGATACAAATTAGTAACACCAAATTTTTCCATGCTTGATTGCAATTTTTCACGGTTTTAAGTGTATTTATATTGATAAAAAACCGTGGATAATTGACATCTTTTTAAGTGTATGTGTGTGTAGGTAAAAGTTCAAACGAGAACCGTTGTTAGCGCGAGAATTGCGAGAACCAATCTGAGATGTTCAATTCCCCCTATTTCGATGTCATTGTCCACCCATGAATTCCTCACATGCACCCTGCCACACTCTATCCCTCAACGCTCTCCATCCATGATCTTCGCATTTCCAAAGAACGACTGAGATTGGTTCTCGCTGTTCTCGCGCTAACAACGGTTCTCAATTGAACCCTCCCCTATATATATATATATATATATATATATAGGGGAGGGTTCCATTGAGAACCAAAAAAAATGCGAGAACTGCGAGAACCGATCCCATTATTTTAAAACTAAAATATCTACCAAATGCCAAGATATTAAATTATGAATATTATACCAAATTAACGACAAAAATATGTTCTTTAATATGACATCCATATTACTATATTTTTTTCAACAAAAAAAAATTCGTTACATATATGTAACATACCTTATAGTACTGATTACATATATGTTAGTACCGATTACATATATGTAACATACTTTATTGTGCTATAAAAAAAACCCGGCAAAAACTAATTTTTTTGTTGAAAAAAATATAGCAATATGAATGTCATATTAAAAGAGCATATTTGGTATAATTTTCATAATTTAATATCTTGTCGTTTGGTAGATATTTTACGGTTTAGATCGGTTCTCGCAGTTCTCGCATTTTTTTTGGTTCTCGATGGAACTTCCCTCTATATATATATATATATATATATATATATATATATATATATATATATATATATATATTTGTGTGTGTGTGTGTGTGTGTGTAGAGTGAGGTTATTATAAGAGGAAAATCAAAGTAAGAGATGTAAGAGATAATCTTTGCGGTCCAATTTTAATGAAAGTCATCAAATATGGTTAAAATTGAAAACAAATCAACTTGAGGGGAAAATTAAAAAGAAAGAAAGTTGATGAATATTGTAATGGTTACAATATTGGAGAAATGTCTGATGATTTTAATCGTTGTTTTTCAACGATTTGATTTTATAAAAGCACCTGCTACACAGAAGAATTGACGAATGAAGATGGCATTAGTTAACTTTTTTGATGACACAACGTGAAAATATTTAGTGCACAATATGAGTTCATAAAAAAAATATGATAACATATATTAATAATCTTTTAGCTATTGGTTAACTAAATTTTAAAAATTTATTAAAAAAAATAATGATAACATATATTAATAATCTAATTTTAACTATTGTGTAACTAAATTCTTAATATTCCTCAAAAAAATAGATGATTGTGTAAATTAAATATATATCAATCAATATGAGAGTACGAGGTTTGTCTTCTGAGTATTGTGAAATTGGAAAATATTAGAGTTAGCGTGATTTCGGGAAAATAAAAGTTTATTATTTATTAGGTTTCAAACCCGTGTAAACACGTGCCAGAATATAAGATCTTCGATATATGATTTTATATATTTATGTTTTGAGTTACATATTGCTTGTTAATCGAATGTTAACAAATAGGTTTATAAAATTATTCTTCTAATTAAATAAGCATAAAAAGCCAAATGTAGTTTATGTATTCAAACAATTGAAAATAAGCAATCACAAGTACCATTTTATATTAAAACACTTGTATTAAAAGAAATGACAATAAAATCAGAAAGAGTAACTCAAAAAGTAGTTTATGTATTCAAACAATTGAAAATAAGCAATCACAAGCACCATTTTATATTAAAACACTTGTATTAAAAGAAATGACAATAAAATCAGAAAGAGTAACTCAAAAAGTATGCATAAATATATAAGAGAAGCTTAATTTGGTAATTAATCTAAACAGTAAATTCAAAAATCAATCATAAAAATAATGATCATACAAATCAAAGTGATGGAAATGAGCCAGCATATAAGCTATTTGACATATAATTCTATATCTCTATGTTTTGAGTAAGCTAATATTTGTTAATCGAATGTTAGTATGAAGGTTTAAAAAATTATTCTTTTAATTGAGTAAGTTTTAAAAAGCCAAAAGTAGTTTATATATTCAAACAACTTAAAATAAGCAATCGAGACACTCTTTTAGATTTAAACACTTATGATGGAGGTAACAGATTGCAACAAAGTGTCCAAGTTATGCTATATCCGGAAAACCATACTGGTGAGGGATCAAGAGTTTTTCCAATAACTCAAGGGGCTCATAGCTGCGTAGGGAAAACTAATCATTATAAAATAAATTCAAACTTATTTGATTAAACAATATCTTTTTATTAAGTATGAAGTTTACTCAAGTGTAAATCTTTCACACTCCTGCATAATTTGGATCATGCAATCTCCTATGAAGTTTCCGGCCACACCACTATCCAAAAGAAAAAAATTGAACCAGATTACATACATGTAATTACTATGTGAAATTAGATATTTAAAAACTAAAAAAGTGTTTGGTAGATCAATAGGAAATGATGGTTCATACATGTACTAATATGAAATATTTGATGGCTCGTACATGTAAGAAATCAATATGTAACCTAGTCTTCGTAATCCCTTGTTAACCTATTTGAGATCTAATCAAAATCCTTGATTTGGATGTATGGCAACACCTTAGTAGAAATAGACTTTTAGTTGACAAATATTAACTCATTCCTTGCCTTCCAGAATTGATATAATGTGACCCGTGGTGTGGGACTTTCCAAACAGTATAACTTGACAATTACCCACCTTTTTAATGTCCGTTAAGCTCATCTTATCAATTACCCACCATCCTAATAACGTCTCTTAAACTTTACTTGAAACCCGCAATTAACTAAAACAAAGTCTTTATTAATAGACCGCAAGAGAAAAACGATCAAATGATTATTATAAGTATTAGATAGTCATTTACCGAGAATTATAAGAAATCTATATATAAAAAATATGTTTAAAACACCAATATTTTAAATCATAAATTATGCAAGCGAATGAGCATTCAAATTCACTAATAAGAATTAAAACATAATAGTTGAATAAGATATATAAACTAACAGGAGCCTTGATACTTTATGACACCACTTTAGAGCTAACAAACGAAATTACAAAGAGTAGGATGATAAATTTAAAATATAAATTCTAAACATGAAATAAACAACTTCAAGAATTTTTTTCTGTGGACCAAAACAGGTATGGTCAAAAAACTATTTGAGTATTAAGAAACAAATATTTTGGGAGACAATATTTTTCTAGCAAAACATGAGTTGATTTAAAATACATCTTAAATAGGAAGAATGTAGAATTAAGGTAACCAAAATCTTATCTAAAGAGTTCATCTTCCTTTTAACAGCAATCACATTTATCGTTTTTTCATTTTAATAGTGATTATTAATATTAACAGATTTCATCTTACTATCGGTCCAAATAAACGAACACATTGATACTACCTATTAAAACAAATAACTTCCTACTAAAGGTAAAATTACAAATGAAATATGAAAAATGATATCATTGTGCATCACCAACCGGTTAAACCAGACTTATGACCAAACCGGAACCCATTTTTAACCGTGAGTTTTTATGGGCAACTTTTTTGTAATGGGACCGAAACAGCCGGTTGGACTGGGAACCGGACATGCCTACGGTTCAAAACTGACCGGAAAGCCGGATAAAAAACCGCCCGGTTGTGTGAAAACCAGAAAAATCGATTGAACCGGACTTACGACCCAACCGGAAACAGATTACCCATTTTTAAATCGTGAGTTTCTATGGGGCAAGGCTTTACTAATTGGCTTCCAAGCTCCCTTTTTTATATACATGATTTTCCTCATGAAGTTTTCCTCCAGCCCCGATGTGGGAGAAAAGTTTCAACTCTTATTCTTATAACCTTCTTTCTAATTGTATGTCACGTCAATTAGCAACACTCCCGATTTAACTTGAATTTCAAAATTAGAACTCAATCTTATATGCCACCTAGGATTCAATACATTCTAAGTTAGATAAGATAAATAGATTGAGATGGTAAATAGAAGTTGGTAAATAAAAGTTGGAAAAAATAAATAAAATCTATCAATTTTAAATGGTTTAAAATAATTATTTAAAAAATATTCTCATAAGATTTATGGTGGTTAGGGGTGTTCAATCGGTTGGTTATCGGTTCTATGGATTTAATCGGTTCGGTTTAATTAGGTTTTAGGAAAAATATTAACCGACCATAATCCAAACCAGAAGTATTATAAACCAAACCAATCCAACCGAATAACCATCGGGTTAATTGTTCGAGCCCCGTAAAACCAAATAAGAAATTTGCTCAAAAAACACATATAAGACTTACCATTAGTAACACATATTTAGCACTTGACTACAAGATCACCAAATCCCAATAACCCATATTAATATATATTAGGTATAAAATAATCAAGCAATCTGCCAAAAGCATTATATCATTATAATTTTTAAATCCATAGATACTTGATACTTGTTTACCCACAAATGCTTTTAAGAAATTACTATCATATTCAGTAGTTTATAAAAAAACTCAAATGAAATAAATTATTTCAAGGCAATTATATGATAATATATAAAATTAAATGCAAACTCTTTGTTTATTCGGTATTCGGTCGGGCCTCAAAAGGAAAGCTTAAAATCTAAATCCAAACCATAATCCGATTAAATATTTGGGTGTATCCAAATAACCGATCCAAATCCATTTAAGCCATAACCAATTAATCCAAACTTATATGGACCGATTAGATTTTCGGGTGAAATCAATTAATGAACACCCCTAATGGTGGTCATGTAAATAAGTTACAAGTTGAATAGGGAGCGAGATACCCGCTAAACACAAACCCACAGACTTAAGTCGCCAAACTCCTCCTTATATTCTTTCTTTCTTCTTTCTTTTGCTTCTAGTCCTTTCCACGCACACCACACTTTAGTCATGATCTTGAAGAGAAAAATCTAGGAAATGAAATATCATGAGTTCAAACAAGGGTTGAAGACTTAAAGCAACACAATGGTGAAATCAAGCCTAAGAAATTGCAAGTGTCATGCATTTTTTTCTATTTTCATAGTGTTATGTTCTTGAGAACCCCTTTAATTAGGGTTCTTGAAACCAAATGTGGATTCTTACACTAAGTGAAGTTAGAATACATTCAATGAGTTCGTGTAACTTATGTAGATCATCTTATGTATAAATACGTGATTATTACATCGTGATTTATTGATTTGAGTCTAAATCCACTTGATTGGGTCAAATGAATTATTAGATATTAATCTTTAATTTTGATGGTTTTGGTTTGATTTAAGGATGTTATTAACTGTTGAGAGTGTCCCCAAGACCTTCAATAAGTGAAGAAACACTATGAAAATAGATTTAAGACCATCCGCATCGGCTGTGTGAGGGGTCTCGTGAGAGGCCTTCACACTCGCGAGCACCATCACTAAAGTGTGTGATGGCTTCCTCACGCTCACGGGCGCGATGGCAGTCTCGAAGGTGAGCTGAAGGTTTTTTTTTTTTGATTTTTATTGTATGTTAGGAGATGTGATGGATACAGGGTTTGTGTGATGGAGGGGAAATGATGTGGCGTTGATGTGGCTGTGTGAAGAATGTGATGGATGTGGATAGCCTAAGGATGAATGGGTCGGAATTAAAGTAGCAGAGCTCTGCGTCTTTTTCTGGTCGCTGACACGACGCATCAGACCTATGGATGTGATGCGTCATCTGTACAACGAACACCTTTCTTTCTTTTCTCGTACTGATACTTGGGGTATGTTATAGGATGGAATAGGAACACTACTAGAAGTTAATTTTATATATATATATATATATGGAAGGGATATTGTAAAAATAATTTTAGGGTACAAAAAGTAAGGAGGAATAATAACCATTGGATCAACCAAAAGTCAAGATTAAAAAGTCAAAAAAAAAAAAAACAAAAAATTCGGATTTAAATAAAATAAAAAGGGTATATTAGTAAAAGTAATAAAAGCAACGTGGCAGTTACATGCTCCACTTTCGTTAACCACCACCACCACCACCACCCAGCTTCTTCTCCTTCTCCGATCACCTTCTCAGATAAAAAAAAAAACACCTGATGCACAATTAAAAACTACACCTGATGTACAAAAAAAAAACCCTGATGCACAAAACTGACAACCTTGATGCACTATCAAAATCAACCAAAAGATATATCTATCGATTCACATATTACACTTAATGCACAGTTACACCCATTTGATGCACAAAATAAAAAAAATATACATACTTGGTAAATCTGATGCACAAAAACATGGTAAATCTGATGCACAAATGAACAGATGAGCGGCGGCGCTGGTGCAGAGGGAGTGACGGAACAACGGTGGTGGTCCTGTGACGGATGGAGGCTGCGACGCAGCCGGCGACGGGTCTGCACCACCAGCGGCTGAGCAAAACAAATCAGAGACGGCACAGGCAGTGGCGCTGGAGATCGTGGTGCACAGGCAGCGGTGGCCCCGTCGATTTCTGCTGTCGAAATGAAGCTAGAGGCACAGGCTTGTGCTGTCGAGGCTTTCTGCTGTCGAAAGGAAGCAACAAAACCGACCGGCAAAACAGCGGCGGTTAGGGTTTTCGTGGGGGAGGCGATGGTATATTTGCGGCTAAGATTTAGGGTTTTCGAGGTGGAGGATGCACACAGTCGGTGGGATTGCGACGCTGAACAAACGATGACCGGCGATGAATGTCGACGAACGACGATGGCGGAGAATGTATGCGTTTAGGGTTTTCGTTTGTAAAGATCGATGGCAGGAACGACGTTTTTGGAGAGAGAGAGCGTATCTGTCGTTTGTGGAGATCGATGGCTGGAATGGCGCTTTGGAGAGAGAGAGAGCGTATCGTGGGGAGTGTGGGTCTCAGGAGAGAAACAAATTTTTATTGTTCCTAATTTACCCTTTTAACAGATCTGCCACGTGTCATCATCTAATTTCTTCTTACTCTTTTTACCTTAAAACTCTTTTTATTTGATCCTGATTCTAAATATATATATATATATATATATATATATATAGGAAAAAGTTCATGCGAGAACCGTTGTTAGCGCGAGAACCGCGAGAACCAATCTAAGCCGTCCAATTCCCCCTCCTTCAATGTCATTGCCCACCCATGAATTCCTCACATGCACCCTGCCACACTCGATCCTTCTACGCTCTCCATCCATGATACTTCCCATATCCAAGGAACGGCTGAGATTGGTTCTCGCGGTTCTCGCATTAACAACGGTTCTCGCATTAACAACGGTTCTCGCATGAACCCTCCCCTATATATATATATATATATATATATATATATATATATATATATATATATATATATATATATATATATATATATATATATATATATATATATATATATATATATATATATACACACGTGTGTGTGTATTTGTGTTTTTTCTTATGATGGATAGCTATGTTAAATAAAGAAAAGGTTGTAGTTAAATTACGGGTTACTAAAAGGCATATACGGTTCGTAATTAAGGGAATAGCCAATTATATGATAAATAAAGAGAAGGAAAATAATTTGTTATATTGAAGAGATATAAAAGTATTGTAAGAGATTTACGATGATTGATATATTAGAGTGAGGTCACAAGTGATATATCTATAATAAATTATGAACTAATAGAGAATACACATTTATGTAAATTGAATGTACTTGGTCTTCTTTGGTCCCTAAAAAATATTTATCTTTGCTTGGAAGATGGTTCGTAAAAAGTTACCAGTGTTGAAGAAATTAGACTCAAGAGGGATTGATCTGAATTCGGTACTTTGTCCGAGATGCAGAGATCATATAGAGGATGTGGATCATGCAATTTTCTCATGCCCAAACCTCTTCCCTCTATGGGGAGAGATACACAAGTGGTGGGGACTTGATTTTCATCCGGCGGTAACATTTCAAGATTTGGATAAGGCAATGATTCGCTCAAAAGGAAACAATCTCATTTGCAAGTTGGTCACTAGAGTCGCTGGGTACTTAGTTTGGAAGGATCGGAACGAGTTAGTATTTTTAAATGCTAAATCCAAGGTCAAAGGCATTTTGGTAGACACACAACTACTTCAATTCCAAAGGATAAAATCGAGAGCAACGAACGCAAGTAACATTCTTTGGCAAGATTGGATCTTAAATTCGGCTGGAGTTGTTATTAAGAGTTAAATATTCTCCGTCTTTTTGGCATTGTGATTTAGTTAGTATAGTTTTTGGAGTGGTTTCGTAAGCTAAACGGCTTAGTATTTTTTGGATAGCCGGGAATTATAGGGATATTCTAATTTCACTACTGGTGGAATGGTATATCCTTAATTGTAAATCCTTGGCTTGATCTTGTGTAAATCTCGGCATATATTACTTAATACAACATCTGCCTTTCAAAAAAAAAAACTTACGCAGAAACCCATTAACGTATGGAGCATGAAATGTGAGAATTATATAATACTCAAACACGTCTTATAAGCATATATAAGTAAAGATATATCAATACGCTACGTGAATATAGTCATGGTTAGACCATGTGCATCCATCACACCTTTCACACAGCCACATCAGCGCCACATCAGCATCCCACCATTTTCTCATCACATCACACAAACCCCTGCATCCATCACATGGTTCACACAACTTTTCTATTTTTTATTTTTTATTTTTTATATTTGTTTAATTAACATAAATTAATTTTTAAAACAATATAATAAAAACATAATAATTTTAAAAAACATTAAATAACAATATAACTTCAAATAATATTTTAAAATTCCAAGGCAAACAAAATATTTCAAATTACATCAATTTAAATAAAAAACTACTAGTTATCGTTGTCGTACCATCTTGGAAGCCGATTGATGTGCTCGATTAGATCCGATCGAAGGTTGTGATGGATTTCAGCACTTCGGACTTCTCGGACGTTAGCCTCAAATTGTTGTTCACTAATATGTACGTCGTCTTCATCGTTTGGTTGCTCGACATTTTCGTTGAATGGGCAAATCGCGTGTCCTTCATCTTCCAATATCATATTGTGTAATATGATACAAACATACATTACTCTACGTATTTTTTGCGGGTGCCACAATCTTGTCAGGTGTTGTATCATGTGCCACCGTTGTTTAAGCACACCAAAAGCCCGTTCCACGTCTTTCCTTGCTCCTTCTTGCGCGGTAGAAAACGTTACTCGTCTTTGATCAAGAGGTGTTCTGAAGGTTTTGACAAATGTAGCCCATTCGGGATAGATCTCATCTGCAAGATAGTAGCCGTGTTTGTATTGTACCCCGTTTAATTCAAACGGGCACTGCGGTGCTCGCCCGTTGTATACATCATTGAATAACGGCGACTGATTTAGCACATTAATGTCATTGTTGGATCTGGCCATCCCGAAGAATGCATGCCACATCCAAAGATCATGTGATGCAACAGCCTCTAGCATAATAGTTGGATTACTATTATCACCTCTCATGTACTGCCCTCGCCATGAGTTTGGGCAGTTGCTCCAATCACAATGCATACAATCTATGCTTCCTAACATGCCAGGAAACCCGTGCCTACTCTCATGTGCGGTGTACAAAAGCTGAATATCATGGTAAGAAGGTTTACGTAAGTATCGCTTACCATAAAGAGTGATAATACCTTTGCAGAAATTTTCTAGGCATAGTCGTGCGGTTGAACCCGCCATCTTCAAGTACTCGTCAAATCCGTCAGGGGTCATCCCATAAGTCATTTGCCGAATTGCCGATGTACACTTTTGCAAGGGAGATAACCCTATTCTTCCTCTAGCATCGCAACCCAGCCGAAAAAATTCATCCCATCTCTCAAGATCCGTGACTATCCTTGTGAATAGTCGTTTGCTCATGCGAAAACGTCGCCTAAACGATTCGTCATTGTAGTTGCAGTTTTCCGCAAAATAATCTGCTACAAGTTGCTCGTGTGCAGCTTCACGGTCTCTAACTTGATCCGGGCCTCGCCGTCTCGTTGATTGACTCGAGCTAACTTCATCATACTCACGCAACACATCCAAAACCGCATTGGATAACCCAATAAACAAATTGGTTCTCGTTTGACGATAAACGGAGAGATAATTTGCCTCTGTTTGATTAATCTCGAAATCCTCGTCATAATAATCTGACAAACTAGAATTAAATGACATGGTTGAAAAGAATTTGAAAAAAAAAATTTAGAGAAGATTCGAGAAAAGGTGTAAAAAAAATTAAGATAATAGGTTGTATTTATAGAGTGAAAAGAATTTGAAAATATATATATATATTAAATGCAATGGCTCCTCCTCCAACGGCTCCCTCTCTCTCACGTACGCGACGTGGGTCACGAAAGTGACCGTGAGCGCCGGCTCACGCATGCCAGCGATGGTGTACTGTGCGCGTGAGCGGCCATCACACCCCCTTTTCGCGATGGATGCACACGGTCTTATACATATGGGAGAGTTTAAATTATGCAATTATGGTTATACAAATCTATATCTATACTAAAACAATATCTATTGAATCCCATGTGGCATGGTTAATCTTCCTCCAAATCTTCAATTAAGCCCTCTTAGTGATTGATGAAATCTGATATGGCACTCAATTAGGTGTTTTAGTTGTCTTACATCGCTACCTTAGTCAAAAGTAGAAGATCTCTCTCTCTCTCTCTCTCTCTATCTATATATATATATATATATATATATATATATATATATATATATATATATATATATATATATATATATATATATATATATATATATATATATATATATATATATATATATATATATTATGATCCCACATTACTTCTAAGAAACAAACCAAAGGATGTCCTTGCCTATATTTAGGTCTTCCATCATCTATTGATTTTAGTTAAAAAGCTTTTGTAAAGGCCGGTACGATGCGGGTTGCTTCAGTTGAATGGTTTTATTCCGGTTTTAATGAAACCGTCCGGTTCACAGTTGCCCGGTTTAGTCGCTACTTTTGAACTGGATTTAATCACGGTTCATGGTTGAACCGGTTCAAACGACTGTTTCAGTCCAGTTTTCAAAACAGTACAGTAGGGTCAAGCAAGATGATAACTTGATATTTAACCTATGTGAAAATTCCAAATTAATTTTTTATTTTATTAAAACAAATACGGTTTTTTGACAGTTAACATGGTTAATCAGTTAACTAAATTAAGAATGTTTGAATCTCATGTGGCATGATTATTCTTTCTCCAAATCTTCAATTAAGCCTTATTATTGATTCTTAAAATCTGATGTGGTATTCAATTAGGTGTTTTGGTTGTCCCACCTCCCTAGAATAGGCAAAAGTAGGAGATCTCCATATACATACATATATATATATATATATATATATATATATATATATATATATATATATATATATATATATATATATATATATATATATATATATATATATTTTACGATCCCACATTATTTCTAAGAAACAAACCAAAGGATGTCCTTGCCTATATTTAGGTTTTCCATCATCTATTGATTTTAGTTAAAAAGCTTTAGTAAAGGCCGGTACGATGCAGGTTGATTCGGTTCAATGGTTTTATAGAAACCGTCCGGTTCACAGTTGCCCGGTTTAGTCGCTACTTTTGAACCGGATTTAATCACGGTTCACGGTTGAACCGGTTAACGGCTGGTCCGGTCCAGTTTTCAAAACTATCTATCTATATCTATACTAAATGAAGAATGTATGAATCCCATGTGGCATTCTTATTCTTCCTCCAAATCTTCAATTAAGCCCTATTATTGATTCTCAAAATCTGATGTGACACTCAATTAAGTGTTTTAGTTGTCCCACATCGCTAGCTTAGGCAGAAGTAGGAGATCTCCATATCCCACATTGCTTCTAAGAAACAAAACAAAAGATGTTCTTGCCTATATATAGGTCTTCCATCATCTTTTGATTTTAGTTAAAAAGTTTTAGTAAAGGCCGCTACGATGCAGGTTGCTCCGGATCAACGGTTTTATTCCAGTTTTAGTGAAACCGCCCGGCTCACAGTTGCCCGGTTTAGTCGCTACTTTTGAACCGGATTTAATCACGGTTCACGGTTAAACCGGTTCAAACGGCTGGTTCAGTCCGGTTTTCATAACAGTGCAGTTAGGTCAAAGAAGATGAAAACTTGATATTTAGCCAATGTGAACATTCCAAATTATTTTTTTATTTTATTAAAACAAATACGGTTTTTTGGCAGTTAACATGGTTAATAAGTTAACTAAATGAAGAATGTTAGAATCACATGTGACATGCTTATTCTTTCTCCAAATCTTCAATTAAGCCCTATTATCAATTCTTAAAATCATATGTAGTATCAATTAGGTGTTTTGGTTGTCCCACATCCCTAGCTTAGGCAAAAGTAGGAGATCTCTATATATATATATATATATATATATATATATATATATATATATATATTATCATCCCACATTACTTCTAAGAAACAAACCAAAGGATGTCCTTGCCTATATTTAGGTCTTCAATCATCTATTGATTTTAGTTAAAAAGCTTTAGTAAAATCCGGTACGATGCGGGTTGCTTCAGTTCAATGGTTTTATTCCGGTTTTAGTGAAACTGTCCGGTTCATAGTTGCCGGGTTTAGTCGCTACCTTTGAACCGGATTTAATCACGGTTCACGGTTGAACCGGTTCAAACGGCTGGTCCGGTCCGGTCCGATTTTCAAAACAGTGCAATTGGGTCAAGCAAGATGAAAACTTGATATTTAGCCTATGTGAAATTTCCAAATTAATTTTTTATTATATTAATACAAATTCGTATTTTTTGGCAGTTAACATGGTGAATAAGTTAACTAAATGAAGAATGTTTGAATCTCATGTAGCATGCGTATTCTTTCTCCAAATCTTCAATTAAGCCCTATTATCGATTCTTAAAATCTGATGTGATATTCAATTAGGTGTTTTGGTTGTCCCACATCTCTAGCTTAGGCAAAAGTAGGAGATCTCCATATATATATATATATATATATATATATATATATATATATATATATATATATATCTTATGATCCCACATTACTTCTAAGAAACAAACCAAATGAAGTCCTTGCCTATAATTAGGTCTTCTATCATCTATTGAATTTAGTTAAAAAGCTTTAATAAAGGCTGCTACGATGCGGGTTGCTCCGGTTCAACGGTTTTATTCTGGTTTTAGTGAAACCGCCCGGTTCACAGTTGCCCGGTTTAGTCGCTACTTTTGAACCGGATATAATTACGATTCACGGTTGAACCGGTTCAAACGGCCGGTTCAGTCCGGTTTTCATAACAGTGCAGTTGGGTCAAGCAAGATGAAAACTTGATATTTAGCCTATATGAAAATTCCAAATTAATTTTTTATTTTATTAAAACAAATACGGGTTTTTGGTAGTTAACATGGTTAATCAGTTAACTAAATGAAGATTATTTGAATCTCATGTAGCATGCTTATTCTTTCTTCAAATCTTCAATTAAGCCCTATTATCGATTCTTAAAATCTGATGTGGTATTCAATTAGGCGTTTTGGTTGTCCCACAACCCTAGCTTAGGCAAAAGCAAGAGATCTCCATATATATATATATATATATATATATATATATATATATATATATATATATATATATATATATATATATATATATATATATATATTATGATCCCACATTACTTCTAAGAAACAAACTAAAGGATGTCCTTGCCTATATTTAGGTCTTCTATCATTTATTGATTTTAGTTGAAAAGCTTTTGTAAAGGCCGGTATGAAGCGGGTTGCTTCAGTTCAAAGGTTTTACGCCGGTTTTAGTGAAACCGTCCGGTTCACAGTTGCCCGGTTTAGTCGCTACTTTTGAACCGGATTTAATCACGGTTCACGGTTGAACCGGTTCAGACGGCTGGTCCGGTCCGGTTTTCAAAACAGTGCAATTGGGTTAACCAAGATGAAAACTTGATATTTAGCCTATGTGAAAATTCCGAATTAATTTTTTATTTTATTAAAACAAATTCGTTTTTTTGGGAGTTAACATGGTTAATCAGTTAACTAAATGAAGAATGTTTGAATCTCATGTGGCATTTCTTATTCTTTCTCCAAATCTTCAATTAAGCCCTATTATCGATTCCATAAAATCTGATGTGGTATTCAATTAGGTGTTTTGTTTGTCCCACATCCCTAGCTTAGGCATAATATATATATATATATATATATATATATATATATATATATATATATATATATATATATATATATATATATATATATATATATATATATATATATATATATATTATGATCCCACATTACTTCAAAGAAACAAACCAAAGGATGTCCTTGCCTATATTTAGGTCTTCCATCATCTATTGGTTTTAGTTAAAAAGCTTTAGTAAAGACCGGTACGATGCGTGTTGCTCCGGTTCAACGGTTTTATTCCGGTTTCAGTGAAATCGCCCGGATCACAGTTGCCCGGTTTAGTCGCTAATTTTGAACCGGATTTAATCACGGTTCACGGTTGAACCGGTTCAAACGGCTGGTCCGGTTCTGTTTTCAAAATAGTGCAATTGGGTCAAGGAAGATGAAAACTTGATATTTAGCCTATGTGAAAATTACAAATTAATTTTTTATTTTATTAAAACAAATTCGTTTTTTTTTTGCAGTTAACATGGTTAATCAGTTAACTAAATGAAGAATGTTTGAATCTCATGTGACATGTTTATTCTTTCTCCAAATCTTCAATTAAGCCTTATTATTGATTCTTAAAATCTGATGTGGTATTCAATTAAGTTTTTTGGTTGTCTCACCTCCCTAGCATAGGCAAAAGTAAGAGATCTCCATATCTATATATATATATATATATATATATATATATATATATATATATATATATATATATATGTGTGTGTGTGTGTGTGTGTGTGTGTGTATATATATATTATGATCCCACATTATTTCCAAGAAACAAACCAAAGGATGTACTTGCCTATATTTAGGTCTTCTATCATCTATTGATTTTAGTTGAAAATCTTTAGTAAAGGCCGGTACGATGCAGGTCGCTTCGGTTCAATGGTTTTATTCCGGTATTAGTGAAACCGTCCGGTTCACAGTTGCCTGGTTTAGTCGCTACTTTTGAACCGGATTTAATCACGGTTCACAGTTGAACCGGTTAACGGCTGGTCCGGTCCGGTTTTCAAAACTATCTATATCTATACTAAATGAAGAATGTTTGAATCCCATGTGACATTCTTATTCTTCCTCCAAATCTTCAACTAAGCCCCATTATTGATTCTTAAAATCTGATGTGACACTCAATTAAGTGTTTTAGTTGTCTCACATCGCTAGCTTAGGCAGAAGTAGGTGATCTCCATATATATATATATATATAGAGAGAGAGAGAGAGAGAGGTTCAAATGAGAACTTAAATATTATTGAGAAGGGGAGACTCAATCTCAGCCGTCCAATTCCTCCTCCTTCAATGTCATTGCGCACCCATGAATTCCTCACATGCACCCTGCCTCACTCGATTTCCCCACGCTTTCCTTCCATGAATTCCACTTACAAAATGAACGGCTGAGATTTAGTCTCTCATTCTTAATTAATTTCTTATTCTCATTTGAACCTTCCTCTCTCTCTCTCTCTCTCTCTCTCTCTCTATATATATATATATATATATATATATATATATATATATATATATATATATTATGATCCCACATTGCTTCTAAGAAACAAAACAAAGGATGTTCTTGCCTATATATAGGTCTTCCATCATCTTATTTTAGTTAAAAAGCTTTAGTATGACAAATGCCGACCAAGTCTATTCCATCATTTTGTTTGATAACTTTATTGAGTCGGGACCAAAACCATTCAAATTTTTTAATGCATGGATGGAGGTTGATGAGTGTGTAGAATTAGTGAAGAAAGCATGGCAAATGCCGAACAAGTCTAGGAAGAAAGATTGTTTGTTCATGGAGAAACTTAAGGCGGTAAGAACGGAATTAAAGAAATGGAGTAAAGAAAAGTTTGGGAATTTAGATAGAGAACTTGAGGACATTCAAAAAGAAATAAGGGATAAGGAACTGAAAGCGGAAGAAGGAAGTATTTCAGAGGTGGAGCATCATAAGTGGTTGGATCTTAGGAATAAGTGGTTTGAGAAAGACAAATATAAGAAAGAAATGCTGAAACAAAAATTCAAATCTAAATGGTTGAAGGAGGGAGATGGCAATTCCAAGTTTTTTCACTCTATGGTGAAAAGAAAAGAAAGGAAGAGTAAGCTTGAAGGTATGGTTGTAGAAGGTAGATGGATATATGAACCGAATCAACTCAAAAGAGAAGCAGAGAATTACTTTGGTGAATTTTTTAAAAGTAAAGGATACAGAAAAGTTAAGTTTAGATCTAACAAGTTTAAACGCATAAATGGATTTGAAGCTAGAGAATTAGACGAGAGGTTCACTTTGAAAGAAATAGAAATAGCAGTAAAAGAATGCGGTAGTAGCAAGGCACCGGGTCCAAACGGATTTAGTTTTGGGTTTATTAAACATTTCTGGAATTTATTAAAGGATGATTTGATGAGTGCCCTAAACTGGTTTTGGGAGAAGGGATGCATTTCAAAAGGATGTAACTCGTCATTCATAACTTTAATTCCTAAATGTAAGAATCCAATATCTTGGAATGAGTTTAGACCAATAAACTTAATAGGCTGTTACTACAAGATTCTAGCTAAGGTGTTAGCTAATAGAATCAAAAGAGTGATCAATGGGATTATAGGTGAATCTCAGACGGCATTTATAAAAGGGAGATCTATATTAGATGGTATTCAGCAGCAGGGGAGATCCTTGAAGATTTGAAGAAGAGAAGTAAGAAGAGTTTTTTTATTTAAAATAGACTTTGAAAAGGCGTATGACAGTTTGGAATGTGAATTTGTGTTCGATGTGATGATCCAGATGGGATTCGGGACAAGGTGGATGATGTGGATGAAGGCATGTTTCTCATCGATGCTTATGTCGGTTTTGATTAACGGATCCCCATCAAAGGAATTCGAAATTGGTAGAGGGGTGAGACAAGGCGACCCGCTATCACCCTACATTTTTCTGATTGCAGTCGAGGGATTAAATATCATGTTTCAGGAGGCTTGTGAAAAAGACATCTTTGAAGGTGTTCAAATTGGTTCAGGGAATATCCGAGTATCTCACTTACAGTATGCAGACGATACTATAATTTTTGGGAAGTGGAGTTTAAGTAATCTCAAAAATATGATGTCACTTTTAAAAAATTTGCAAGAAGCATCCGGGTTGAAAATTAACTGGAAGAAGAGTAGTCTTGGGGGGGTGGGCATTGATAAGTCTACAGTCGAAGAGTATGCGAATAAATTGGGTTGTAAGGTGTGTGAAGGTACCATTCAGTATCTGGGAGTGCCTATAAACGTGAATATGAGAAACATTATACATTGGGATAAAGTAATCGAGAAAATGAAGGTTAAATTGGGTACGTGGAAGAGGAACGCGTTGTCTTTTGGTGGTAGATTAACATTGATCAAATCGGTACTTTCGGGAATTCCTTTATACTTCTTCTCCTTATTTCGTGCTCCTTCTTCGGTCCTCCGTGTGTTAGAGAGTGTGAGATGTTCCTTTTTTTGGGGTGGGGAAGAGGGTAAAAATAAACTTGTGTGGATTAAATGGGCTGATACACTCTTATCTTTTGACACGGGGGGTCTCAACATTGGGGATTTGAAATCTTTTAATTTGGGTTTGTTGGGAAAATGGTTGTGGAAGTTCAAAACTAATCCAGGGGATTTATGGGTTAGAGTAGTCAAAAGTATTTATGGTGATTCGGGTGGGCTCGAGGCTTGGGGGGGTTTGTGTCGGTCTTCTTTTTGGGGCGGGATTGTCAAGTCCATCATTGAGTTGGAGTCATTGAGAGTATCTTTAAAGTCTTGTTGGAATCTAAAAGTGGGGAATAGGTAAAGTGTGCGTTTCTGGTCAGATAATTGGTCGGGGTTTGGGAAGTTTACGGTGTTGTTTCCTCGGGTCTATAATAGAGTCCAAGAAAAAGAGTCTTTAGTGGGACATATGGGGTCGTGGGTCAATGATAATTGGGTTTGGGATGTGAATATGTTGGGGGGTGGTAGGGGCAGGGTGGGTTCGGAACTCGAGCTTCTTAAATCTATTTTGGAGCAGGTGAATCTAAATTCGTATGCAGAAGATAGATGGAACTGGAATTTTCAAAACAAGGATCAATACTCAGTGAAATCGATAAGAATGATGCTGGAAGAGAAAAGAATGGAAACAAGTCAACAAAGGACTCAACATGCAACAAAGTGGATTAATTGGTTGCCGATGAAAATCAACATTTTTAGGTGGAGAGCGGATAGAAGAAGGATACCGGTTTTGGTCAATCTAAGCAATCGTGATTTGGACATCCCTTCAATTTTATGCTCACAGTGTTTACAAGAGCAGGAGGACACTTCTCATGCCTTAATCAAATGCAAAATTGCGATGGAGGCGTTGACACAGTGTTTCAAATGGTGGGATGTTGATTGGAAAGACACTGCAGATCAAGAAGACATTTGCAAGTTGTGTAAAGATTCATGGACTACTAATCAGAAGTTACTATGGGCTGGTGCCATTTCTTTTTTAGCTTACGAGATTTGGAAACAGCGAAATTAGTTCGTATTCAACAGGAAAAACAAAGGAGGTGTCGAAATCATTTTTGAGGCTCAATTACAATCCTTCAGATGGTTAAAAGAAAAGGTTAAAAGGAAAAAAGAGTTGAGATTGGGTTTATGGTTAACAAATCCAGTAGCAGTAGGATATATGCTATAGTTCCTTTTGTTCAACTTGTCTTTGTTGGCTGCTGTTGGTAATTGTCATGCTGGAAATAGTGGAGTGGTAACTTGTACTTTCCAAATTTGTGCATTGTACTCTTGGTAGCCTCTATATCTTATAGAGGTTACTTTGTTTTAATAAAGTGTTGCTTTTCCAAAAAAAAAAAAAAAAAAACTTTAGTAAAGGCCGCTACGATGCGGGTTGCTCCAGTTCAACGGTTTTATTCCGGTTTTAGTGAAAACGCCCGGCTCACAGTTGCCCGGTTTAGTCGCTACTTGTGAACCGGATTTAATCACGGTTCACGGTTGAACCGGTTCAAACGCCTGGTTCAGTCCGGTTTTCAAAACAGTACAGTTGGATCAAGCAAGATGAAAACTTGATATTTAGCTTATGTGAAAATTCCAAATTAATTTTTTATTTTATTAAAACAAATACGGCTTCTTGGTAGTTAACATGGTTAATCAGTTAACTAAATGAAGAATGTTTGAATCTCATGTGGCATGCTTATTCTTTCTCCAAATCTTCAATTAAGCCCTATTATCGATTCTTAAAATCTGATGTGGTATTCAATTAGGTGTTTTGGTTGTCCTATATCCCTAGATTAGGCAAAAGTAGGAGATCTCCATATATATATATATATATATATATGTGTGTGTGTGTGTGTGTGTGTGTGTGTATGTATATATATATATATATTATGATCTCACATTACTTCTAAGAAACAAACCAAATGATGTCCTTGCCTATATTTAGGTCTTCCATCATCTATTGATTTTAGTTAAAAAGCTTTAGTAAAGGCCGGTACGATGCGGGTTGCTTCAGTTCAATGGTTTTATTCCGGTTTTAGTGAAACCGTGCGGTTCACAGTTGCCCGGTTTAGTCGCTACTTATGAACCGGATTTGATCACGGTTCACGGTTTAACAGGGTCAAACGACTGGTCCGGTCCGGTTTTCAAAACAGTGCAATTGGGTCAAGCAAGATGAAAACTTGATATTTAGCCTATGTGAAAATTCCAAATTAATTTTTTATTATATTAAAACAAATTCGATTTTTTTGGCAGTTAACATGGTTAATATGTTAACTATCTGTTATCTGATTATTGTGTATATATGTGTCCTACGTTCTGGGCAAAACAGAAAAGAAGAACACCCTTGAACACACTGTTTTTTGATTAAATTCTCTGGCTATATTTAAATTTTGTTGATGTTGGTATTGTTTCCAAAACATATTTTAGGCAGCTGATTATCATTATTTTGTAAATATGTTATCTATTCATTGACGAAGTTAGATAATACAATCGAATTAGAATGTACAAAATTTAGACTCTATCAACAAATGAAGATACCATGAGCTTATAGCTAAGGATTTTAATAACTTAAGTACTAACCTATGCATCACTTAATAGGCCGGAATTTCTAGAACTAGCACACTGAGCTATCACTGAAAGCGACAATAATTTTAATGTTCGTATGAGGTTTTGTTTTCAATTACTAAATTTTGTTGATTAAATCTTTGCAGATCTTTGAGATGTAATTGATCAAATACTAAAATTATAAAGTTTATTTTTTAAATCTAATTAGATGAAATGTTAACCAATAAAACCTAAAATAGAATCCCGCATTTATGCGGGCTTATAACCTAGTGAATCATATATATGGATATAATTACTGATATAAGTTTACGGAGGTTAATATATATAGTACTTATACCGACGCATATACGAATATAATGATACATACATGTGTAGACACAAAGTGTGTGTACATATACGGAGGATAATATATATAGTGCTTATACCGACCAAAACTTATTACATTTTTGGTCTCTCTTAAAATTTAATTGAGCCACATTGATTTAAATATTATTTAATGTTTAAATCTTTATTGATATATAAAAAATTGCATATTTAATATCATCTAAATAAACCTCTCTATCTATTATTTACCAACATTCTCTTTCTCTTACAATAACACCACCACCATCGTTTTCATGACTGTCATCACCAATCACTGTGGCCATCTCTAATCACCACCTGAACACTACCCTGTCATCTATCTCCTCCTACAGGTTTGATCTCTCTCTTACCTTCCTTCATTTTCTTCTACTTTCTCTCTCTACTAACAACTTCGGATCTAGACAACACCATCGTCACCAATATCACCTCTCACCACACTTCGCTTTACTACTCACAATCACTACCCTTGTGTCACCTCCACTTATGACTTCTGACCCTTTTCGTTTGATCTCACCGTCACCAACACCTACATTGATGGCTAACATGTTCTTCGTCACCGGTCAGCGCTGTATCTCCATCTTCGGCAATTTCCACCTGTTCCATCTCCAACTATTATCGCGTTCACTAAAATTAGACACATTAACCAAATTTAATCTAAAACCCAACAAAAAAAAACAAAAGGAGGCAAAATCTTAATTAGAAAATCAGAAACACAAACTAAATCTCAAACAACAACTCAATGAGAAAGATTAACGTGTGAGAGAGAGTGAAATAGAGATCTATGAGAGCGTGGTTGGTGTCCCTAGTGGCCAAATCGCTTACCTAGTGGTGTCCTTAGTGGCTACTTAGTAAATGTACCCTACCTTTTTTAATGTGTATCAGCTTAACACCCCGTTTATAAATACGGAGATGACAAATCATGTATATAAAATATGGAGATGTATGAGAGCGTGGTTGTTGTCCCTAGTGGCCAAATCGCTTACATACTAACATGTATATAAAATAAGATTGTTAAGCATACATAGAATATACATATATTTGACTGACAAAATTGAATCATTATCAGGATTTGACAAATCATCCGTATATTCAACAATGATGTTTTGTAAGAAATTAATATTCGTCACATGATCAACCAATTTAGTTTTTGAAAAGTATGATTTAACCCTGAAATTTGAAATTATATAAAAATCATCTTCTTCTAATTGACGGTGAAACGTTGTTAGTAATGTTTTTCTAATAGCGGCGGTTATCTTGTAAACTCTGTTGAGAATAAATATTTAAATTACAAAAAATTCCAATAAGAATTATGAAATATGGGCAAATATAATATATATGTTTTATATCGAATATTAAAGATGACTTATTTCTCCATCAAGATTGTCTCAAGGCTAGATGAATTTATTTGATTGTTATTAAATAAATCTTTTACATGAGAATTACTTTTACTTTGATGCTACAGTGATCGGATTCATCTTTTATTTTATTAGAAACGTGAATTTATTTCGTTTTCCACTATAGCGTTGTCAGCTTTAAAAATAGAAATCGCTATCGAATGCAACTGAAAAGAATTATAAAAGTTTTTGAACTTAATTTCACTATTTAGGTATATATTGTGGATAGTACACACACACACACACACACACATATATATATATATATATATATATATATATTTATTTATTTATTTATTTTTAGATATTTACCAATACTAATTACCTAGAAATATAGAAAGTTTGAAAATTTTAGTAACTTTGTTATCTAAATTTGTTTCAATTGTAAATAATCACACTTGATATGAGAAAAGTAAATATATTGAAAGTAGGAGGTTGTTATTAGTAATCATCAAGGGCTTTTTTAGAAAATTGTAAAATAGAGATTGTAATTGATAAAACAGAATATTGTAATTGATAAAAAATTCCTATAAATAAGGATGATGATGTCATATATTTTTTTAATTTAATAAGATTATTAGATAATTGTGTGTATACACATATTTGGTTACTTCAATAGCCACGTACTAGTTGATTTAAAAAATTAATATTTAGTTACTTCATGAGATTCATGCGATAATAGAGCATGCAGTTGGAGTCAAATTATTCTTTTTTGCTAATCAAAACGATGTTGATATAAAAAAGTTTTATGTATAAAAAATAGTAAACAAACTAAAAATACTTGTGATCTTAATCATCAAAAATTAGATAAATTATTCCATTTAGGTTGCAAGATTGTTGGTGTAGTCTAACCATTATTGGTTTGTTTCTTTGATTGCATGACCTCAACAATAGGAATCAATTAGGGACCACGATTTTATTTGTATATATTTATTTAAAGACTTATTTGGATGATATACATTTCATCAAAACAAGATGCAAATGCGACTATTATATGTGTCTGGATTATTAATTTTCGGAAATTTTTATGAGCCATAATATATTATTTATAGAAAAACACATATAAATTTTGAAGGTTTCCGTGTTGTGGAGAAAAGTCTTTAGTTAAAACTTATCTTTATCCAATTTGCTTCTCTCCCCGAGTTCTGATCATTCTCGTCTTCGATCGGCCCCAAATCATCCACGCCTAGAAAGTCATTTGAAGGTATTGGATTTGTTCTACTTTGTGCAATCTGGAAATGGAGAAATAAGATTATTCACGAAGACGACTTGGCGAGAGAAATAACTTTGAAAGAAGACCCCTTTGCAGAATTGCAGCACATGTTGCTCTTCTGGTTCATTAATCAGTGTAGAAAACTAGACGCACCCTGGACGAATTGGGTTGTTAATCCGTCGGGCATGTAGTCTTTAGTCTCTTTTGTATTTTGGTGTTATGTAGGTCTCTCCCTTAAAAGCTTTTACTCTTTGTAACCAAACTTTATTATTGATTAAATGAATTTCTTTGCTTTAAAAATAAGAAAAAAGAAAAACGCATATAAATTCAGTATTAATTAGAATTAGATCAAACTGTGAAATTATAGAAAATTAAGAAGTCATTTAAACGATGAAGTTATAATAACTTATCACATATAATTAAACATGAAAGTAGTAGTTTAAGCACATTTCAACTAAAGTTATACTTTGCTAATACGTACATTCCATTATCATAATGTAATTTTGTGGGATACCCATCTTAAAAGATTCTTCATCAATCACTCTTACAAACCTATATGGAGACGTAAAACGTGTAACTCGTAACTTGGATATGTGCCAGAGTTGAAGTCTAAGGTATTGAGTTTATGAGTTAGCTTATAACTTCGGACTTTGAAGGTGTAAATTAATTATATTAAGCTCTCTATGCAACACATGCATCTCCTAAGGTATTGATTCTGTAATAAAATCGATGCTTAATTAAGGATGATGTTACGTGTTTAAGTGAAAGATTTTGTAACAATTATTTCACACTTAAAATAAAAAAATGTCTTAAGTGCATGTGAGAACATAAAACTATCACATCGAAACAAAGCATAAAGTTTTAAAAAACTATACAAGTTTCAAAGTTATATATTACTCGGCCTTTTTACTATTTTCTAATGTTGAGATTGGTTAATTGATAAGTTTAAGCTTTAATATGTTACGATTTAAATACAAGAGTTGATGTGAATGTATGAGCATTCTTAGGTATTTTAATTTCTGTTTATATTATGTTATATTATATATGAATAAGTATTAAATTACTAGTTTTGATACATAAATATATAGATATATGATATAACTAATTTCTATACACATTGTACATTTCAATCAAACCATAACATATATTCATACCATCACAATTATAACGATATATTATATTTTCAAAATAAAAACGTTATTTAATGATTTGATATGCTTAAAATCTTAAAGCGTACGATCAAACATCACAAGATCAAATCCACCAATTTTTATATCTCAAATTGTGTTTGAATATGAAAAAAGATTAGCAACTAATTTATAAAATCATTGGTTGTTGGGTTTCCAAGAAGTTTGAAAACTACATTAACCCATTCAACAAAATCATATGACAAGATTTTGTTCCATTAAACTATTTAAGTGTTTTCCAAACAATTATGATTTTTCTTTTTAACATAATTTTATAATGAAGTGCCCGTTTTCTTGGATTTGCTTAAGTAGTTAGGATTTTTTCATAATAAACTAGACATATTGAGCTCCATTCTACTTGGGCGTTATTCCAAATTATTACAACTTGTTAGCAACTTATACACAAAAAATCATTCTCATTTTTATCTAGAGATATTCAGTGTATTAAATGTTTCAGTTCCTAAAATTATTATAAATACAAATCTCGTAATGAACAAAATTAGTAAATATATATTTAGAAATACAATTAGAATGTGTTTTTTCTCGTTTAAAAAATTCTTTTTAATAAACGCAAAACATAACAAAAACTTTATATATAAAAATTTAATAGTCCATCTTTAATACAATGTCAAGGATACAAATGCGTGAAGTCTAACTACAATTCTATTACTAGTTCAATCAACTTTGAATTTCGATGTTTATAGTTGGACGAAAATGACCTCTTCCCTCTCTCGCAAGTCATGTCAAAAGCGATGTGTGGCTTTACAAGTGGTTTAACTATATTATTTTATTACTAGGTTAATTCAATATCTAAAATATAATAAAAAATAAAAAATATTTAATCCTTAAACATTACACCTAGAAAAAGTTGTCTGTAAAAATTTCTAATATATATTTTTATCTCCAAACTTATTATAAACAGATAATTTATTTAATTGAGCTTTTATAACAGGTTGATATTTAAAACGGTAAAATCTGATTTAATTCATAGAAATTACACTACAAGATAGTTCAACCCATAAACTTTTCACTCTAAAATAATTAAACCCTTAAAATATGACACTACTTCTCCGGTATCAATCTATTGTTCTATTTGTCTCTCAACAAACATGATATCCACTTCCTTTACGGACCTACGTGAAACATATATCCTTGATGAAATCTCCTGGCTATGTGTGTACATGTGCAATTCATGTATGTGTATCCACGCGCAAGTCATTGGTGTATGCACGGATGCAGTCAGTTAAAATAAAACCTTTCGAGGATAGGTTGTCTATGGGTGTGTACAATTAATTCGTTTTTGATGAAAAAGACCATGATTTCTTGTCGCTAATAGATCGTTGAATATAGTTGTCGTTGCTAAAAGTCTTTATTTAGGTTACAACTTTGTAACAAATAGTTTTATAAAAAAAGATGATTAAACCAAACTTTGAGGTTATAACAATACTAAAACGAAACTTCGATAAAATTTCTTGTCTTTGGAAAACTGATTTTATTATCACTACATATCAGCATGGCATGTAGACCCGCTCTCCTTTTGAACGAGAGTGTATTGATGGATCGAGCTATGCATATAGTAAACTTACATTTTCAAACTTGGTTTGGACTATAGAACCACCTACTAGGCTTTTAGGATATCCACGAGGTTCTTCTTATAGCATGTCTTCAACATCTACAATTTAACCATGTCTATAACCGAACATCAAAACCCAATTTTCAACTTCTCCTCTAATCTTTCTTCGTCCGCCTAACTTCATCAAAATGAAGCAAAGTGTTCGTAGCCTCGTAGGGTCTCAATCTAAGGGGTGATTGAATGAGAGGTAAGCATGTTAATAATTATTAGATTTAAAATAATTTATTTTGTGTATTATTTATTTTTCTTTAAAAACATTTAACACATATTCTTTAGTCTAAATATCAATGTAAAATTGTCATCATCTCGATTGTGTATCCATTTCAAATTAACTTTATCGTATTTATTTAAAGGTGTATTTTTAAATCGTGATACTAAAAAGTTCATTTAATGAAAAATAAATGATGCAAACAAAAATAAAAAATGATCTTACTTTTTGTACTCAATGAGACCAAAATTAGTTAGTAATTTGAACTTTTATAACATATTTTTCTAGAGTAATGGTGGTTGGTAACGAAGTGATTGTGACTCCATAAAAAAAGGAGTCGTGAGAGTTGGTTTGAAGAATAAACTATATCGAAAACTAGAGATAATATCTTTATTTAGTAAGTTTTTTTATTGATTGTATTTTATACGTTATGGTACATCATGTTGCGGATGGCGTAAATTCTATTACGTGAAGTTTATTCAGAATGTGTAGATAATGTTATTATAAATATGATATATGAAAATATGAAATAAGTTTACTATAATAAGTAAAATTTAGTTGTGCTTTTATAGGTCTCTCTTATTAATTAATTCACTAATTCGAGGAGTATATGGATAAGAGTAATTTTCAGATGCAATGTACGAGTTATTGATACCTCATTAAAATTAGTCAACTAACTCATAAAAGATTATATAACGTACTTTTTATACATTTGTTTCACTACTAGTACTTTATGCTTAAACTTACTATCATAAGGGCATATTTATTGATTAAACTTACTATCATAGGGGCATATCTTTATTGATTTTGTAATTTCTCTCTCCTGAAGACTCCCTCATTAGTTATTTAGTTACATATTTAATAATTTATTTAATGTAAGATCTTTTTTTAACATTGTTATTATTATTTAATTAATTGAGAATGGAAATAAATAGTCATAAGGAAATGGAGGGAAATTGAGTACGTAACAACAAATTTTATAGAAGAGGGTTGAACACGTACTTAAGCTTTTTGAATTAATTTGACACACTTATATTTTTAATATAATTTTTATTATTTCTGAATCAAGAATTACATGTAATAGAAAGCGAAAATTCTTAATATAATAAAAGTGTCAGCTAATATGACTAACACATAGACAAACTTCTCTTAAAACAACTATTATTCAAGAGGTTCAGCACGTGGACAAGTTGTTCTACGCTTATGCAAATTTCTTAAAAGCTTGAAGCCTGTTCTTTGAGAGATATGTTCAGTGATGGTGTAGAAGAGACTAGTATGTATGGTGTAAATGCATATCTATTTATAGACGGTCTTGGTAGAGGTTCGGGAGAGATTTCAAGAGATGATGTGGCATAGAAAAGACAAAAAATATAATACAAAAATTGATAAAACGTAGTATCACTGTACTTGAGTACAAGTACAGTGTTAGCACTGTTCGGTGAAAATGCGTCGCATCAGCTATAAAATTATTTATTTATCTTGTCTTGTTACCGTGTAACTCTAACTTTCTGTTTTCATGTTAATACTTTCATCTTCAGCCCATTTTCTTAATATTTGACTTTACTAACGATGTAGTTGTCAGCTATGCTTTAGTACTTGAGCAAATCTTCGAGATCTTTCCATTAGAGGTAACTTTAACCTTTTCCGGAGGTAAGGTTCGATCTTGTTTGTATCTTTGAAGATACAAAAAGTGTCAACACTTTTATAAATGAAAGATCCAAGACATAATAGAACAACATATATCCAGCCTTTGACTTAATAAAAATTTCATGATAAACGGAGAACATGAATAAATTGTTAAGGCATATATCATGGCTTTCCTGAACAACATGTATTAAACTGACTTACTAATTTTGTCTTCGGTGAGAATGTTGGGATGTTTAGTGATGAATGATGATTGAACTGGGTAATGAATAAACTTAGAGTTGTTGATGTTTAGTTGATAGATGAAGGTTTAGCTAACACAATTGGGATAATTCATCTGAAAGTCTTCAGTGAATGGTCTTCTAAACTTGTATTTATTTCAGACGGTCTTTGTAACACCGGGTTTCACAAGCTTAAAATTAGCGGCAATTAAAACTTTTTAAACTTATTTACACAAAAGGTTTGCAGCGGAACAAACCACTATTTACATACTAAGTACTGTTTATTGACTTGGCGATCAAGAACAACGAATCAAGCCAAGTCCCAAAAAATCAAGCCAGTGTTACCACTACGTACCGACCATCGCCACAAGTATCAGAGTTAACAAACAAGTGTTCCAAAAGATATATAAAACAACACTACCCATAGCAACCCGCCTCGCCAGGCCATCTGATCACTAACCTGCGATAAGGGAAATATCAAGAAACATTAGCTACACTAGCTAGTGAGTACATATATCACGTAAGCACCAAAAAGCATGCTATCACATCACGCTAAGGCACACAAAGCTAAGCTATTGCATAGCGGTGTGCCGACATGTCAGCGGGATCATATCTTGCGAGGTAGCTAGCCTGGCTCAACGATCCGAGCTGGGGAATCAGTCACAACCAACCGCATCGGTGGGGGAGCGAAGAGCAGCCCACCATCACGTTTGAGCCACTAGGACTCCGTTCGGATCTGATCATAGACCAAGATCCTCACTGTATGTCGAGGAACGACGGCCTGCAGAACCTTTAACCCGGAAAACCCATCGAGTACCGTTGATCCCGGAAAACACTCAAGGATCCAGCCGCGTTAGCAAACTGACCTCAACCCCTGCGTCTGTCCGGACAGTAATCACAAACACAGATGACCCATAGAGTCCACAGTACGCATGCGTATCACATATAACACTATATCATGTCATACCTCGCGCGTCCACATATATACACATGGCACATAGCAATAGGCAACTGATAACCCTACTTACTGAGTCTCATGGGAAACCGGTACTCACCTCGAGATTACAAGAGGCAGATATGAATTCGGGAATCCCAAGAACACACGGAGTCGTCCGAATCACCTAACACATTAGGTTTAGACTTGGTCATCACATACACATAGCCCACATAGGTTAAAACACAAGTTACACAAGCTGTCAGCACTGAACAGGCTCCTACGGCCGCAGAGGACATGTCCTACGGCCGCAGGACACATGCCAAACCCATCCTACGGCCGTAGGGATAGTTCCCTGCGCCCGCAGAGGTTCTTTCCAATGAATCATGCCCTACGGCAGCAGGAACCTATTCCTACGCCCGCATGAGCTATTCTTTGGTGACCTACGACCGTAAGTTATGTACCTACGCCCATAGACCTTGTTCCTTCGTCCGTAGACGGTAAACCACACAAAAACACATCCTACGGCCGCAGAGACCCTGCCTACGGCCGCAGAAAATACAAAAAGCCTCATACGGCCGCAGGGATTATCTACAGCGCCCGCAGGAAGTTCCTGCACAGCAGGCCTTCGTCTCTGTTTCACGAAAGTTCTGTAATTCACGTTTTTTAACACCCAAAACTCGATTGAAACCATATCCAATCGTTTATACATGTTGTTTGACATCTAGGGAAACTTATAAACACATTTGACACACAAAATACCACTTAGAACACATTAAGCACCATATACACCATCAAAGTCGTGTATCTTCTTCAAGACACAAAAGTTAGGGCTCTTGATCAACAATCACTTATAGAGATGAAGAAGAACAGCAGATTAGCAACTGAATAGCTACTGGAATCACTTGTAACAGATTGCTTCTTGATTTGCTTTTCAAAAACTCCAAGACATGTGTGTGTGTGTATGTTGTGTTCGTATGTAAGTGTGTGTGTTGTGTGTATTTCATTTTGACCCAAGGGATAAGGAAGCCAAGAAACCGACCTTGGTTACCTATTTTAAAACACGGGGTATTTTGTTCCCCATTTCAACTTACAACTTGACACACGCCATCCCGTTTTAACCAACGAGGATATCTACGGAATCATTACGCGAAACCGTATAACACTTTAACACTTATAGACACGTTTGACACTTTTCACTTAATCACATTAATTAACACAAGACACGTTAGTCACTTAAAATACTTTAATTAAAATTCACTTAAAGTCACAGTACAAGTACCAAAGCACATGGCACAACACTACACTGCTAGACCCATTTACAGGGTGTTACAGTCTTCTTACATTGTCTTCAACTGATGTTTAGTACTTAAGCGAGTCTTTGTTGATACTCCATTGTTTGTAACTTTTTACGTCAAAAATTGAACAATACATGTTTAAATTCATTCTTAGACTTACTGAAGATGGGATTTTTGTTATTAGTAAATCCTACCTATTTCAGTAGACGGATTGGATTATTGGGCTAAAATGATTATCTCTCCAACAAAAATCATTACAAAGATAATTACACATTTATAGAATATTTCCTCTAGATGTAATACCCCAAAAACTTTTAAGATTTTTAAATAAATAAAATACGAGAAAATTGAGGAAAATAATTATAAACTATGGATTATTGTATGGTTTAAACTATTGTTCTCGAAAATATCCTCTTTAGAATTCATGGGTGTTGTTTAAAATAAGTTGTAAGTTAAAAATTGGAAACAAAATACACACATTTAAGTCAAATATACAATAGGGCAAATTGCGCGAAAATATAAAAAATTATGTTGGAATTGACATTGTATGTAACCAACTTCCTTTTTTAACCAAAAATACACCTTTCTTTTATTTTTCATTAATTGTATATGATATTGCTGTTATAAGATATATATTTTACGCGATATTCGGGTAGTTTTAGCCAAATATTATTCAAATTATGTCAAAAGGGTACTCTTTACCTTTGTTTATCTATTTCAGGCTAAAATATACAAGACAATGCAAATCAAAGCTCAAAAAGCTGAAAAATCAAGAAAAAAAATACAAAGTTTGTGAAAGCAAAGAGATCGCGACGCAAGTTAAAAGATAGAGACGCAATCCAGAAGATAAGACCTGAGAAGTTTGAATTTCAAATCGCAAAGAGTTTGAGATAAAATCCGCGATCACGGCACGATCCTTAAAGATCGCGGCACGATCCCTCAGAATTCTTCATCTATAAGTTGCTTCATTCCTATCCGGTTTTGAAACTTTTCAACCACTTTTTACCATCATTCCAACCGTGAAGACGTACCAGAGGTGATCAAGGAAGCTTGGAGCATAACTTTGGATGTTTGGAGCTTAAATTGAAGATCAAAGGCTTAGTATCATCATCTTTTACGGTTTTATCACTCCATTCTACCATGTTTCTGCTATTTTACGATTTCCAGAATATTAGTATGAACATTCTAGGCTAAGTTTTCTGTTTTCCTCCCTATAGGAGATGAACCCTAATTAAAGTTGATTAATTTATGAAGTTTTGTGCTTTTTATCATGTATATATATCATGAATTACTTAATAAATTGATAATTCAAGTTTAAGATTCTGTTTTTGGTTGTTTATAATTTGAGTTTTGTTAAATTTGATGATCAATCTATTTATAAAACTTGAATCTTGATTATCTAGGATCATTTGATAATTTAGACTAGTAATTGATTAATCCTATGTTAAACAACTAAAGATTGGAACTTTAATATGTGGTTCAACATACAATGATCTTTATGTGTTGGTTTAATGCTTTGTTTATCAAACAAACTTAAAAAGATTAAAGTTTTTCATGAATCGAACTTATTTGACTAGTTATACTTGTTAATTAATCTTTTGACCGTAAAGGTTGTTAATTGATATAATTATAGGGTTTGATTTTCAGAACAAGAGTCTAATCAATTTACGAATCGATAATTGATCTTTATTATTCATGGCACATGATTTTCTGAATTTAATCAACTTGAGAAAGGGGTGAAATCGAATATAGGGAGGGAAGTCTTCATAATATAGTTTGAATGCGATAAAGTTGCTTTTTCTTGTTTCTTTGAATTTCTAAAGTATTATTTAGGTTTGTTAGTGGTAATTAGTTGAGTTGAAAGTGAAAAAACGACATAAATTCTCCCTTTAATTGCTTTACTTGTTTTTAATAGTTTTTAGGGTTAATTAGTTTAATATTTAAATTGGTATAATTAGTGTCAAATCATACCCGTTCCCCTTGTGTTCGACACCCGTGCTTATTAACAATACTAAGAAAACCGATTTGGTCCTCTCGCATATTCGTGTCGTTTTTGGTACAAATTAACGCGGAATTTATAAATTTAAAACTAGTACGTAAAACGCACATCAGTATACAGTAAACTTATAACAACCGTTACCTCTTTTATACCCATTAGTCATTATAAAAAATAATAAAAGCCGTTGATTCGATGATATCACTGCGATTCTTCTTCGAATGAGCTTGAGTTCCAACGACATGAGTTCTTCTTCATCTTCGACAATGATGAGAAGGACTGGAGAAATATTTTGTGACTATGTGATAAGATGAATGGGCAAACCTAATGGACAAACACATCCATTAGTATAAAATAGTTCATAAAATACTGTATAAAAATATGACTCCAATTTTAATGTGAAAATATATGGCAAGGTCTAGCTAGGTGGTAGTAGTGGTGTAAACGGGTAGAGCTTTTATCAAGTAACTCGAGCTCGAATTCGAGCTCGGCTCGTTCGATTTGAACTTTATCGAGCTTGAGTTCGAGTTCGAGCCAGAAAGATGAGCTCAAATTATTTAAACGAGTCGAGCTCGAGCTACTAACAGTTTGGCTCGAGTCCTTATCGAGCCTTATAAAGTATATGTATATTTTATATATATAATATGTATATATGATGAGCTATTATTAAAACATATTAAAAAGGACTACTTATTGAGATAAATCTACATTATATACGTACTTTTTTATAATAAGTAATTACTTAAAAATCATTACTTTAAGATTTTATCTATATTTTGAATAATTTGGTTTTTAAATTATAATTTTATTATTTCGAGCTTTTCGAGCCGAGCTCGAGCTAATAATGTCACTTGTCTAGCCGAACTCAAGCTTTAACTATGAAAGCTCGTCGAGCTATCGAGCCGAGCTCGATCTTAACATAAAATTTCGAGCCGAGCTCGAGCCCTATCTAACTCGAGCTTGATTCGACTTGTTTACACCGGTAGGTGGTACACATCCCAAAAAGGAGAAAAATCAACATAAACATAAATAAATTTAATGATGATTTAATGTAGTAATAGTAATCCAGCTGTGTTTTATAATTAGGTGCATGCACGGGTTCTTTTCATTAGTATTATTAAACTTTCTTAATCATAGATTCTAAGAAAATTTGTGCGCATGTAATCTTTTATAACAACGACGCCCTTGTCTTTGTTTCATAAGTTTCTTCTTAAATTGTCAAAATTACTTTTTTTTTTAAGGCAATTCAATTTATATCAAACCACTGACCAATTAGAATTACACCATAATCACTCTACAAATAGTAGAGATCATAATCCAAATTGTTTGACTTTTACAAAATACCAAATACAGACCCCACAGAAATCATAGACCATTTTATCTATAATCATTATTTCCAGCCAGTGCCAGTTTGCCTACAATTGACTTGTAATACTTTCAGGTAGTATTAACCATGAAGACCAATCCATATTTACCTTGTTTGAGGACTTACTCTTAAGCCATTGGAACATCTTCAACTGAGCTTTCATTACGCAATCTTCCACCTCTCTCTTCTTTCCTTTGAAAATTTGAAAGTTTCTATTTATCCAAATATAATACATTAGTGATTTTGCAGCACTTACCCACAGTAGCTTTTTGTTTGACGACCCCAACTTCTCACCCAATTGCAATGTTTCCTCTAATGATCTTGTTTCCACGAAGGGCACCCCCCACCATTTAAAAAAAATTCTCCACGCAGATTTTACTTTATCGCACTTCTACAAAGCGTGTTCCACTGTTTCTTGCTCTTCGAGACACCTAATACACAGCAATGATGGTACGTCAATTCCTTTGTCATTTAATTTCGTAAGAACCGGGATCCTTTGCCTTTCCACCCTCCATGCGAAAATGTTTATCTTCTTCGGTAGGATGCTTGACCATGTCGTTTCCTTCACTTGCTGTAGATGCTCCATCCTTTGACTTTGATCCTTGATCTCTTCTATTATCCTTCTAATAGTCTGTACAATAGAAGCTCCTTCAGGATCGTCTGTTATGCTCCATCGATCTTTTGCTTCCTGTTTTAGTGAAATGCCTGACAACAAATTTGTTAACTGTATTGTTTCCTCCCCCACCCTACCTCTATGACTACCAAACTCCTCAAACTCCCACACCCATTTTCCGTTCACCCACGACCCCATCTCCCCCACTAACCTTTTCTTGTTTCGAGCTCTACCAAACACAAGATATTCTACCTTATATATTATACACAAGATAACGCGTATAATGATTTTTAATTAATCCAGTGAAGTTAGCAATGTTATAAGGTGTAAAGTGTGCAAAAATACAATAAATTTTAGTACAATTATTATTGTATGCCATTAACTTTATTTGTACTTAGGTAACAAACAACTTTTAATTTCGGTTCATTATGGTTACAATTGAACGTCTAGAATAAAGTAGGATAGCGATAAATTTCTTACATATATTAATCTAGTAAAATGTAATCATTTAGCATGCTTTTTTTTCTACCAACAACTATTACTCCTCGTTTGGTCTGCAGATTCCTTTATGATTTCCATAATCTCGAACACGTACCATGTTCTTATAATAGTATGAGTCATGTACTATTTTAAACACACACACAATATATATATATATATATATATATATATATATATATATATATATATATATATATATATATATATATATATATATATATAGGAGGGTTCATGCGAGAAGTGTTTTTATTGCGAGAAGTGCGAAAAGCAATTTCAACCTTTGATCGGCTTTTGATCTTATGATTTATATTAATTATAATTAGTATTTTTATTTAATTGAAAATGGTAAGTTAGTAAACAAAAAAATTTCTCTCTCCTATCTCAAATTGATTTTCTCTTTCTAATTAATATTTTTACAGGTTTTTAGAATTTAAATTTATTTTATTATTAATACGATGTTCACTGCTGAACACACAACCTATGATTTATAAAAAAGTTTGTTATTATACAGTATTCATTAGTGAATAAATCAACTTCCAACAATTATAAAAAAACATTAATAAACTTTTAAACCGTCTATATCGAAGTTCACTATTGATCATGTTACATTCATAATACCAGATTAGAAGTTATTTTTTCCGGTGTTCATTAACGAACCATAGGCAATTTTAAAGATTTGATATTATGATTAGAAAAAATTAACAACTAATAAATGTGTTCAACCATGAACAAAAAAGTTTAGAATTTATAGTTACAGAAAAAGAATAAGTTACATTAAACCGTATTCCTATGTTCCCTAATGGAATAATGAACAATAAATAAACGACCCAAATCAAAATATTACATTAACCCAAGTTTCTATATTCACTAATAAACAATACAATCGTTGTTAAAAAAAATAATAAACAATATAATCACAACCAAAATCCACCCAGTAACAAACAATAACTTATAAATTTCTTTGAAAAAACTATTAGATCTAAAAAATATAAAAAAGAAATACATATTAGCGGTGCACCAGTTGTGTGGAAGGCAGAGTTATGGGTGAAGGGTGCAACCTTGTAGATATTCCGATTGAGAGGAAAGTCGTATGTTTTTCGTTCGAGATGCTCAGATCTGGATACAGTTAATGAAGTTGAGTGGAAGTAGACAAAATCATAACTTTAAACAAACCATTCTGATGCTTGTTTCATCTACGGTCGGATGCAAATCTGGTAGCAGGTGAGTCGGCAATGGCACGGGTCGGAATGCAGATTAGTCGGTGGTGGCATATTTGTGGTTCGTTGACACGAGAAAGCTACCGGTGATGGTGGTATTTTCCGATTGAAGCTAGAGATAGAAGGGAAAAGAAAGGCCCATCGGTGGTAATAAAAGTTGTTGTTGTCGTCGGCGATTATGAGATGACCGGAATCATTGTGTTAACTATGCGATAGAGGAGAGAAGGAACTAACTTTTTGTATATAAAATAGATGAAATGGTGTTGCGGTGGTAGGTTATTATGTATGGAGAGGTGGAGATATTTTTGAAAAATTAATGGTAACTGACAGATATAGGGGAATGAGTTAAATATAGTAGGGATTTAATTTGATTGTGTTTAATTACTCTTATGCCCTTCTTGTTTTAAATTAACCTCCTTAATTTTTCTAGTTAATTACTAAAATGCCTCTAATCATCTTAGCCATTAATATAATCATCTAACGGATAAAAAAACTTCTCGCACTTCTCGCATGAACCTCCCTATATATATATATATATATATATATATATATATATATATATATATATATATATATATATATATATATATATATATATATATATATATATATATATATATATATATATAAGGGAAGGTTCAAACGAGAACTGTTTTTCGTACGAGAACTGCGAGAAACCAATCTCAGTTGTTCCTTGGATATGGGAAGTTCATGGATGGAGAGCGTGGAGAGGATCAAGTGTGGCAGGGTGCATGTGAGGAATTCATGAGTGGGCAATGACATTAAAGGAAGGCAAATTGGACGGCTGAGATTGGTTCTCGCAGTTCTCGTACGAAAAACAGTTTTCGTTTGAACTTTTGCCTATATATATATATATATATATATATATATATATATATATATATATATAGGGGAGGGTTCAAACGAAAACTGTTTTTCGTACGAGAACTGCGAGAACCAATCTCAGCCGTTCCTTGGATATGGGAAGTTCATGGATGGAGAGCGTGGAGGGGATCAATTGTGGCAGGGTGCATGTGAGGAATTCATTGGTGGGTAATGACATTAAAGGAGGGGGAATTAGACGGCTCAGATTGGTTCTCGCAGTTCTCGTACGAAAAACAGTTCTCGTTTGAAATTTTGCCTATATATATATATATATATATATATAGGGAGGTTCAAATGAGAACCTTAACAAAATTTGAGAATGGAAGACTCAATTCTAGCCGTCCAATTCCGCCTCTTTCAATGTTATTGTCTACCCATAAATTCCTCACATGCACCATGCCACACTCTATCCCCTCACACTCTCCATCCATGAATTTCACTTACAAAATGGACGGCCGAGATTGAGTCTCCCATTCTCATTTAATTCTCATTCTCATTTGAACATTCCCCTATATATATATATGTATATATATATATATATATATTGAAAGTTTCAAATGAAAACCTTAAATTAAATGAGAATGAAAGACTCAATCTCAGCCGTCCAATTCCCATCTTTCAATGTCATTGTCCACCATGAATTCTTCACATACACCATGCCACACACTATCCCCTCACGCTCTCCATCCTTGAAAGACTCAATCTCAACCGAATACCGAATTTGATCTAAAGATGGTACCGAATACCGTACCGAATTATTCATATACGGTACCGGTACCCGTACCGAGTACCTATTTTAACTAGTTAGTTCGGTACTAGTCACGAACACCGAGAATACCGAGTCACGAATACCGATTTAGCGATATTTCAAGTACCGAATACCGGACCGAAAACTCTAATTCGGTACCGGTACCGGTTCCGGTACGGTGCCGGTACGGTTCGGTATTTCCGGTACCAATGCTCACCCCTTTAGTCAGGTTAAGTAATCACGTGTATAAACTTTTCCTAATCAATAAAAATGATTACCATTTTTATACTACATTCTTTAATGAAATATAAGTTATAAGGTCGTGTAGTACTAACCCTACACAAACACAAGTGGTAACACAGCCGGTGTTACATTAGAGCCCTACACGGGCATTATAAAACAATACGGGCCATGTTTCTTTTACACGGTCTCGCTAATGGGTCTCTTAAATCTACACAGACTGTGTAGCCTCAACACGGTTAGTAGTGTTCACCCAAACAGTTCCTTTTGACCCATTTGGTTTCTAAAAACAATTCTCTACACGTCTAAGTGTTCCTTACACTCAAAATTACCTATCTGGTTGTTTAAAACACATTGATCAGTTTATAAAACTCGTCAATTATTAAATGAACAGTAGCTAAGCATTTAATCAAGAGTTTCATGTACAATCAGTTAGTACTTGCAGTTATAATCACACTTATTCGGTGTTAATTTTCCTTGTTTCTTGAAGTAATTGATCTTTCCAGCCCAAGTTTCTTCCGTTGATACCCAAGTTAACTGGTAAATTTTCAATTTTCTTAGCTAATATATAAAAGACTTTGAGCTATTTGCATATTCAGCCACTGGACTTTCTGATTATTAGAATTGACAAATTTAGTCCATAAAGTTATTAAACACATAGTTAATTATCTATATTCTATCAATAATTTTAAATTATTTAAATAATAGCTTAAAAAAATAATACTTCAGACTTTGGGGTGTTACATGTTGGAATTTTTTTCACTAATATTGTACTTTCTAAGGAAATTTTTAAAAGTAGGTTTGAATATGTAGTAATTTCAAAAGTATAGTAGTCGAGATTTGAGAAATTGGTTAGTCCACTAGTAATCGGTTTTTGAAATGCCGGTTAGTGGGTGTACCATTTCAAACAAACGCTGACTTTAAGGAAAACTTATGAAATGTAAGAATTGATAATCGCTTAAGGATTGTAATGGAAAATAAGTGGATGGTTTTAATTTATGTCAAGTTTAGATAAATGGTTTTACTTTCAGGTAAATTGTCGTAAGGTTAGATTATTTCTCATCGTAAGCTATATATACGATGAGAAATAAGAAACACAAAGAAGAAGAAAAAACTGAGAGAGATTTGAAGAGGTAAAAAATATTCAGTTTCATAATTTGGAAATTTATAATATACAATGGAGAATGTTAGAGTTACTCCGGGTCTCACCAACAAAGATTTGTTGCTTTTAGTGAATGAGCAAAGAGTGCTTAACTTGTTTCATAACAGGTCCAATAAACAGGTGTTGCACATAAAAAGAGCCGACCAAAAATTATGGCGGATAATTAAAAAGAACCCAATCGCGACGAGGGTGATGAATCATATGTAGCCGGTTTTGGAGGTGTGTTTGAGTGTGGTTATAGGTTAATCGATCACAGTCTTATAACCGCACTCGTAGAGAGATGACGTCCAGAAACTCACACATTTCAACTACCAATTGGAGAGGTGACAGTAACCCTCCAAGACGTAGAAGTCATGTGGGGTTTACGAATTGATGGCGATCCAATGACGAATTTACAATATAAATAGTAATTAATTGTTAATGGATGAAATTAAACATTTATTTTATGGATGTAAATATTAATACCGTTTTAACACGAAATGTAAACACACAATTTATTTGTATAAAATAAACTAACTATCTATTTTCATAATACAAAATTTTAATATATATAACCAGTTATATTATGGGTTTAGTTCATAAAAGTGTATCTAACTTTACACGTTTTGCTATTGTATGTACTGAAGTTTCAAACTTACCATTTGATGTACTGAAGTTTTTCAAAATTACAATTTTATGTATTCTGTTACCTTAACAACAGGTAGCAGGTCATTTTTTTATTTTTTATTTATTTTTAATAACTACATTTTGCCACCTCATTAATTCTTGCCATGTCATCATCTTCTCTAAGAACATTCATCATGATCATCCATCTATGAAGAACATGAAATCCACCCAAATCTGAAAGTCAAATCTGGAACTCAAAATATACAACAAATGAAATCTAGAACTCAAACAAATTATGAAGAACAAAACAACAAGAACATCAAACCTAAACTCCATTATCAAATATGCTCAACAAAACCCAAAAACATCAACGATGATGATGATGATGAAGATCCAGAAACCCATATATAAAACCTAGCAAATTCAAGATTAAAACCCAAATATAAAACACGAATCATATCTTATCTAAAGAACCACCGTCACAAACCGCCACCGCCCTAAAGAAACAAGACCAAACCGAAAACCCTAAAGATGAAACAAGAATCATATCTGATGGTTACCTTTGAAGATGGCAAACCCAAAATGGCAATCGGAACAAAACCCCAAAATGAAACTGAAATTAAAACTCAAACCCAAAATGGCAGATCTGAAATCACTGGATCTGAAATCGGTTACCTTTGAAGATGAAGCACCCAAAATCGAGCAAAATCGTTATCTTTGAAGATGAAGCACACACCCAAAATCGATGGATCTGAAATCAAGCAGATAGATCTGAACATCGATGGATCTAGTTAAGGTCTTCAGTCTTCGATGGATCTTGTTAAGCACCCAAATGTGAAGCTATTCAGTCGGCTGGATCTTGTTAAGGTCTTCACTCAGATGAAGACATGATTTCAGCGGGATGAAACAACTTCACGGTGGTGGTGGTGGTGGTGGTGGATGAAGCCCTAACTTCACGGTGGTGGTGGTGTCGGAACTCGACGGTGGTGGTGGTGGTGGTGCCGAAACTCGACGGTGGTGGTAGTGCCGGACGATGGTGGTGGTAGAAGATCAGACCATCGCTGAAGAAGATGGATGAATATGAACCCTAAACCTTATTATTATTATTATTATTAGAATTATTTTTAAAAAATGGAAAAACACATAAGCTGCCAACTCAACCCATGTCATTGCCACATCACTTTAACATGTGCCACATCATCATCTTACCTGCTATAGCAGGTTAGATACACAAAATGATAATTTTTTGAAACTTGGATACATCAAATGGTAAGTTTAAAAGTTCAGTACATACAATAGCAAAAGGTGTAAAGTTGGATACACGCTTATGAACTAAACCCTTCTATTATTATAAACCTTATAATCATACACAAAACAAATAATCTAACTTAAGACAACTAACCTGAAGGCTAAAAGTAAAATCATTTATCTAAACCTGACACAAATTAAAACCATCCACTTATTTTTTTATTACAATCCTTAAGCGATTATCAATTCTTAAATTTCATACATTTTCCTTGAAGTCAGCAATTGTTTGAAATGGGCTTCACCCACTAACCGGCATTTCAAAAGCCGGATACTAGTAGAGTAACCGATTTCTCAAATCTTGACTACTATACTTTTAAAATTATTACATATTCAGACCTACTTTTTAAAAATTTCTTGGAAAGTATGATATTAGTGAAAAAAAATTTACATGTTGACGCTGACATAACATAAAAGATAAAAATATAGGAAGGTGACCATACCATATTGTCTTAAAAGATAGTATTCACCTAAACATATATGACTATAGTATTCACCTATACATACATGACTAAAAGGCATACAATATTTGGGGCATCAAAAACAACCGAACCCAAAAACCGAACATAAAAATTAAATTCGGGTTATTCGGTTGATCAAGTTTCTTGGTCTAGTAATTAGATAACCAAAAAGTAATTCGGTTTCAGTGAGATATAAACATCTTGAGAGTTTCCAACTACGTCGATGATTTTTTATTTCTCTGATAATCAATTAAATGAACACAATAGAAAAACTCAGCAAAAATAAAAAATAAAAAAAATTCTTATCCGGTTAAACCCGAGTAAGGATTTATTATAACCAAACCTCAATATTATCCGAAACAAAATAAATCGAATTCCTATACAGTTCGGTTAATGGTTATTTTTAAATAATAATATACCCGAATAACTCGAAACCTGATAAAATAACCGAAAACAACACTCTTATACGATATTATTTACTCCCATTTAATTTTAATTATATTGTAAATAATGATATGTATAATTTTAGGTTATAGAGAACGATATATGATCGTTAAAATATAATTTCTTATGAAATGAAAAATAGTGAGGAGAAAACAATAAAAACTATATATCCTATATATATTCACACTGGACTAGTAAACTAATGAAGAATTCAGGCTATACACGCTCTAAGGCTATCCGTTATACTCCCCCTTTCTCCTTTCCTTACCCACTGTCACATCAGCGCCACATCATTTTCTCTCCCCTCCCCTTTCCCTTACCCACTACACCCGTTATACTCCCCATTTCCCCTTTCCCCCATTTTTTATTTTTATTTTTATTTGAGTTAATTACAAATTTCGTCCTTTTAGATTAGGGTCTTTTGCACTATTGGTCCTTTAGCCAAAATTCTTGCAATTTTAGTCCTTTATTTAAGAATTTGTTACACTATTGGTCCTTTAAGCTAACATCGTTAGTTTTGACCGTTAGTCAAAGGGTAATTTAGTCTTTTTGCATATAAAGGACCAATTTTGTAATTAAATCTTGATTTTATAATTTGTTTTACAATTTTTAATTATTAATTAATTGTTTTATAATTATTAATGTGCATTAATTACAAATTAATATTTTCTCTCTCTCTCTTCCCAAACACAACACACACTCTCTCTCTCTCTTCACAAACACATCAGACAAACACACACCCACATTCTCTATCCATCTCTCCCTCACCTCCACCATCATCCGCCGCCACCATGCACCGCCGCCACCATCCACCGCCGCTGCCATCCACTGCCATGCAATATCCATCCCTTTTACCTCCAATTCTTTTTATCTTTCTTACTATTTCCCTCTCTCTCACTCTCTCTCTCTCTCTCTCTCTCTGAAAGTACAACCAAAAATTGGTAACACCCCAAAACAAGAACACATAAAAGTGTGTGTGTTGTGGTGGTGGTGGTTGATGTCAACGGCGGCAACAGTGGATAAAGGCATCGGAATCCTAGGCGGCGGCGGTGGCGATTTAGGGATTAGGGTTTTAGGGTTTTTTCTTGATTAGAGATTAGGGTTTTGGATCTGATTACTTCTTGATTTGTTCTTGATTTAGATCTGAGTAGCGATTTAGGGTTTTGTTCGTTGATATTGTTTACAGATCTTGTTTACAGATCTTGTTTCCAGATCTAGGATGATGGTGGTGGTGGTATGGTGGTGGTCTTCACGACGGTGGTGGTGGTGGTCCTTCGTGGTTGTCGACTTCTCCGGCTAGGTCCTTCGTGGATCATGATGGCCTAAGCTTTCTGATTCAACCTTGCTTAACTTCAAACTCAAGAATTTAGTAAGTAATCAAAGTATTGCTTGGATCTCTCGGGCCTAAGCTTTCTGATTCCCTTCATAGGAGTCAAAAAACCTTAATTTGGGAATTCCGGCGATATCTCCGGTGAGGCAGCCGGCGGCGGGGGTGGTGATCATGATGGGCGGTAGTAGAGTGACCGAGAAAAAGGGAAAGATGGAGAGAGAGTGTGTGTGTGTGTGTTGTGTGTTTATAGTGAGAGAGAGAGAGATATATATACATTAATTATGTAATTAACTCTAAAACTAATTAATAATGATAAAAGCAATAAATTAATGATTAAAAATTGGTAAAAAATATTACTTTAACTATTTTAATTACAAAATTGGTCCTTTACCTGCAAAAAGACCATATTACCCCTCTAACTAATGGTAGAAACCAACGGCGTAAGGGAAAAGGACCAATAGTGTAACAAATTCTTAAATAAAGGACTAAAATTGCAAGAATTTTGGCTAAAGGACCAATAGTGCAAAAGACCCTAATCTAAAAGGACGAAATTTGTAATTAACTCTTTTTATTTTTTATATTCAATAAATCATTTATTAAACTAAATTTTTTTTCATTAATAATATTAAAAAAAGAAAATTATATAATTAAAAATTCCTAAATTGCGATAATAAAAAAAAGTACACAATTTTAAATTTAAAAACTACTCGCTCAAAGTCGGCCAACCGTACTTTTGTGCAACATCATTTTTCATTTTGATTGTTGCAGTAAAAAATGGTCCGTCAAGATGATTAGTGGGCGAGATGTAAAATTGGTAATCTTTTTCCATCCGATCCGCCGCTTGTATTTACACTTGTTTTTTGCTTATTTCAATTTGTTCTCGGCTTACTTCCACTTGATGTTGGGTAACTTCCAAATGTTTTTCACGCATCGATATGAATTGTTCATTTTGCGTGTTCATACTCGATAAGTTACTCAACAACGATGTTATCTCAATTCTGGACCCGGTTCCCGTCGATGTTGATGTCGGGCGCTTCGCTCGGTCTCTTCCGGTGGGGCGTAAAAGCTCGTTATCCTGCCCCGGTTCCTCTTCATTGTCATCATCATCATCTTCATTGAGGTCGATGGGAGCGCGAGCATCGGAAGACCCCGTATTAGATGGAACATGTGAGTCTGTTGTTTTGCTCCGTTTTGAATGACGGGAAGCTTGACCCACGAGCGGCTGTGGTACCCATTTGGGAAATTGTTTAAGAAATTCTCAACATGCTTGGTAACCAAAAGATGTCTTATATTGGTCTCTGTAGCGGATGTGAACGGTTTTAAAATATCTGAATCGCTCATTCCACTACGTCTTCCACCCTCGATGTTGGCGTAGATACCGACAAACTTTAATACTTTTGCATTGATATCTTTCCACTTTGCATTTACTTGATGAGGTGATCGGTAATCAGCCGGTTTGCGAAGTTGATCTCGAAAAACACCCAAAACACGTTCCCAAAATCCACCTATAAATAAATAAATATATAAAAAACGTATAAATAAATAAATACAATAAATAAATATATATTTAACAATAATAATAATAACAATAAATAAATATATATTTAACAATAATAATAATAACAATAAATAATTATATATAAAAAAACGTATAAATAAATAAATATATATTTATACCATGTGGTTGCGCGTTTCCTACTATGGGGTCTTCGGAAATGCTAACCTACGCCTTGACCAACGCCAACTCTTCCTCGGGTGTCCACGGTGTTGCTTTTGCTCGCGTTTTAAATTTCTTCGGCTAGCCTTGTTGTCGTCCCGAACGATTTTGCCGGAGGTGGCAGTGGCGGTGGTTGGGTGTTCGCAACAAACTCCTCTTCGTCATCTTCGTCTTCATATTCATCTACAAGTTGGTGTTGTTTGTGTTGTTGATAATGATGTTGGTGTTGTTGATAATGATGTTGGTGTTGTTGATATTGAATCGGGTAGCCACCTTGGGGACTTGAAAATTATGTTGCATCGGGTAGCCAAGTTGGGATAGTGGAACTTGATTTTGTTGGCTAAGCATACCCGTATACGTAAATTGCGGGGGAGTGAACATCGGGTTTGGTTGAGGCATCGGTTGAGACACGCCAACAAAGAAAGGATTATCCGGCGACGGTGTAGAACTCGGAATTCTTGAACGATTTCTACCGGATGATAGAGGGGTTGTGAAATTTTGGTTTGGATCCATTGAGTATTTTGTTTAAAAAAATATAGAAAAGATGAATAAAGGATGAAAAAAGATTGAGAAAAGTGAGATATATATAGAGGAGGAAAGTTAAAAAAAAAAAAATTTACTGTTCAACGGCTATTTTTTTAGGGGGGGGGGGGGGGGGGTGGGGGGCGTGGGGAGGTGGGCTTTTGGGGGCCGAGTCTCACAACCCGCGACCCTACCTTACCCGGCGAGTACTAACCACCCGAGGTGGTGTTCTGTTCCCCGCCTTACTCGAGCCAACCCGCGGCCAAACTCGCCCAGCGGGTAGCACCATAACGGGTAGCCTAATGTACAGGTCATACGTTAGATAAGGAGTTGAGAGCTATTTATCTATGTATTATATCAAGTTCGATCATACGTTAGATTTATAAGAAGTTGAAAGGCATTTTGTTTTTTTGGAAAGCTAATATATAATCTATTTAATAATTATTATATTTTAATATATATAGTATTATACAACAAAAAGACACACATGCGGACAAAAGACATTACTTTAATATGTTCAATTCGTAAATAGATAATTATTAAATCATCATGTTCTTTTTCTTTAATCTTTTTAGGATATATAGTTAAGTTGATATCTTTCGTGAATGTACTACGTACGTACGTGAAACACATGAGATCGATCAACAAATATAAAACCTGACCAATAAGAGTTGAAAACTGATCATTTTAATCCCAATTTTATATATACATGCATACACATAAATAACAATACTAATAATATATAATCTCATTTAGTTTGGAAACGACTAAGAGTTAAGAAGGTAATTGGTCTCTCTAATCAACCTAAGAATATATATATTTTTAAACTGGATCTGTTAATCTTTTCAGAATTTTAAAGTATTGACATTTTTTTTGTTAAGAATGATTATGACAGTGATCGCTTTTATGTACGTGATGTTATTGAAATGAGTTCCTTATATATACGCACTGTTATTATTATTATTATTATTATTATTATTATTATTATTATTATTATTATTATTATTATTATTATTATTATGTATAATATTTAAGCATTCTTAATTAACGTTTACAAATATATTTCGTACATTCTTTTAAGATTGTTAACTTTTGTGGTTTTGACTCAACCAGATTATTTAATTTTACTATTATTAATATTTAAAAGAAAATATCTTTATTAAAAAGTTTTACAGATTAAGAGAATTACTAGATTATAAATTTTCATACACTTATCCTAAAATGAGGTGTTTTACTGTAAATTGGCTTACAAAATTCAGTCTTTAAAAAAAGATTATAAATTTTCATGCCGAAAATAATTTTGTTAACATTATGTTTTTTCTAATTTAAATATCATATATTATTTAATCCACGAACCATGAATATGTGTGTTTTGATATCCATTTTCTAAAGCAAATATTATTATGAAACCAAGTCCAAGTTACAATCCAACAAGGCAAGAACTGAAAGGTGTGTAGAACCTTCACAAGGAAAACCCAAATTTATAAAATGAATGTTATATATGAATGCTACTGAACATTAATTTAATACCATTTTCTTAATATTTTAATTACTTGTTGTATGTAACTTTTGTACTTGAAAAGACTTATATCTTAAAAGAATTTTGTTTTCCATACATTAACACATTATTTTAATGTATAACACACAAAACTATAAAGGATCATTTAAAATAAATATTTGATGTTTAATCAAAATATACAAGCTGTTTTTTAACCACAAAATGAAGAAAATAAAAACAAAAATTGTACTATACTATAAAAGTTCAATTTTTAAGCAATGGTAAAGGAAATTTTTGTACTTTATAATAATAAGATGGTATAAAAGTAATTACATATCTAGTACAATATAATGATTATTATAAAAGCTATATATATTATACTAATCTAAAATTGAAGTGCCACCATCTCTTAATATTCCTCTCCTTCCTATATATTCATCCTTGATTCTCCACTTGTGCAACTTCATCATGTTAATCCTATACGCTATATTCATCTACCCTAGAGAGAGAAAGTGAGCTCTAGAGTGAGAAAGTTAACTCATGGAGTTCCAACACCACCATGGCCACCATGGATTTTTGGACGAAATATTAGATTCAAACATTGCTTTTGGAATCAATACTATTGATGATCAATTTGACCAAAATGCACTTCTTGGTGTTCTTGCTACCCCTACCACTTTTCTAGAAAGCTCACCTCTTTCCATCACTTCTCAAACCTCTTCTTCTTTTGAAGACTTTTCTTTCTATGACCCACAAACCCTAAATTGTTCTTCATTTGGTCAATATTTCATTAACCCTAATTTTGTTGACCATGATCAATTATATCATGATCACTATACTAGCTCCAGCATCAAGCTTGAATCTTCACAACTGTTTGATGAAAATTATAACTCTACCTTCTCAATGCTGGATGATGTACAAAACTGTCATTTTGTGAATGAGGTCACTAACTGGGTCAACCCGGAAATGCCCGATCCGCAAGGCCGGGTTACGAGTGACCAATTAGCGTCCGAAATATCTACCGGTTTTAACGTGGGAAAGAATGGTAAAAACTGTAAAGTTGAGGGGCAACCTTCGAAAAATCTAATGGCGGAAAGGAGAAGAAGGAAGAGGTTGAATGATAGACTCTCCATGCTTCGATCGGTTGTACCCAAGATTAGCAAGGTACAACTCTTGTTTCCTTATTTATTAGAAATCTTATCTAATTTTAACTTCTATATATGTTTGTTTCTAAAGCAGGAAAACTATAATTATTTTACATAAATAAATTTATTTTTTACAAAAATAAAAAACAAAAAGTATGCCCTATATATACGACGTTCAATTCCTTTTGTGCAATGACTTAATTGGAATTAGTGAGACATATATAAACTCATACCGCTATATATGTTCTTATATTTCTCAATTTAATTTCCCGTTTTATTTCTTGCGTGTGTTAAAGTAATTAGATATAATATTATTCTTTGTATAATAATATATGTGGAAATGATCTATGTTATTGGCGGCATATTAGTTAGGTATTGCTACAATCATAATTACTTAAATCATCTAACAGTTAAATTACTTTTTATTTAGTGGGTTATTTAATTTAATTATAATATACTCTATTTTAAATAAAGATTTAACATTCCATTTGGGCTGGCGACTGATGATCACGGTTTTTAAGTTAACATATGTATTATTTAATTAATTAATTTATTCAAATTCGATTGTTACTTCATTACTTGTATGATAAATAGTACGAACATTAATTAGAGAATATGTTTTTTTGAGACAAAACCCAAGAGGGAGCAATGAACTGATTTAAAGGAGCAAAATTTGAAAATCAGTTAATGATTATTATAACAATATGAAAAGTAATTTTTTTTAGCCGAATTAGACAAAACTTCCAACTAAATATAGATACTTTTTAACTAAGTAGGATGGTGAAAAGTTTACGTACATGCTAACTCTTAAAAACTAATGATAATCATAATATATAATATGGAAAAGGCAAATATATATATATATATATATATATATATATATATATATATATATATATATATATATATATATTTGAAAGGCAAAAGGTATATTTATATATTAGTAAATACAACAAGTGTATCCCCATTCCCCAATGAGAAGTGGGGATTTACATTAAAGGAAAAATTAAATACTTTTCTTCCTAATGTCACATCACTTACTTTACAAATTCATGTTACTTTTTCATCGGATTGATTATAAGGCTAGCTTTGTCCTCTATATACCATTTTTTTTGTTCTTTTATCAAATTTTAAAGGTTTTATTATTATTATTATTATTATTATTATTATTATTATTATTAAACAATCCTGTATTAGAAAACATATATATAAATTTTTATTATAGAAGCTCAAGTCTTCAATTGATATGAGTGTTTACCTGCTTGGTATAATTAATCATATTGTCGTATTAGCGTCATGCTCTTACCATAGAGTAGATAATGTAATCATAACTCACCATACCAAATTGTAAAACAGATATACCCACAACTTACCAATCAAAATTGTAAAAACAAATGAAAAAAGAAAAGAAAAACACTATGTCATGTGTGAGCACCAGACCTTGATTTTGCGTTATTCGATGTATATGTGTTAAAAACTTGTATGTATAGCTGCAGATCGACTTGTGTTTATTTGGATCTAATTTAATCTGATTGTATGTAAAGATGGATAGAACATCCATACTCGCAGACACAATAGACTACATGAAGGAGTTGATTGAGAAAATCAATTATATGCAGCAAGACATGGATATTTCCTCCAATCGATACAATTTAATGAATGCAAAGCCTAAAGAAATATTTATCAGAAATTCACCAAAGGTATATATATATAGTATGTTTCCATTTTTAATTTTCATGTATAATAATATCGATCTATTTTTGTAAAAAAAAAAAGTAATAATAATTATGTAGGTGTTAATTAATTAGCTGTATTTATTGTGTTTTTTTTTAGTTTGATGTGGAAAGGAGAAACACAGATACACGTGTGGAAGTATGTTGTACGAGTAAACCAGAGTTGTTGGTGTCAACCATGAGTACGCTTGAAGCTTTGGGGCTTGAGATTCATGAATGTGTTATTAGTTGCTTCAATGATTTTGCCATGCATGCTTCTTGCTCTGAGGTAAAATTCTCTGTCGATTAACTCCTTAATTTAATTCTATCTGCTGATCGATAGTAATGGTGCTGTTTTATTCTTTACCAAATATATTAATAATAAGCGGAGTAAATGAATCGAGTCAAACCTACGTTTGACTAGCTTGTTTGTCTCAGTACAGCTCGAGCACAAATTAATTATAGGTCTTTTGTCTGATACTCCTCATGCAAACTTTACAGACTCGAGTCCGGCTCGAAGCTTGCCTTATTTGTTATATATATATATATATATTTTAAGACGTACGATGTAGGAATTAAACAGTTAAAAAAGATTTGCATTTGTTCTTTGATATAGAATTATACATTATAAAGATTGTTAATAATTTCAAATAGCTTAAATATGTTTTATTGTTTTAATAATACGGACAAAGAAATAACAATACAAAGAAGAAAAAGGTTTTTTTTCTTGTTTCTTTATTATTTTTAAATATTTTGCTCCGATCTATTTGATATATGGTGTTAGCTCGAGCTAATGTGACTAGAATGAATAATTCCTACTTAATGACATGTTTGTTTTTATAATGTAGGGTATGGTATTCACACACTCTAGTACCATCGAATAATTTTCGTTCGCAACATGTTCATTTTCTTTTCTTCTCCTATTTTCTTTATTTTCCTTTTATACTTTTATAAATTCTTAAAAAAAATTTGAAAAACAATAAATCAAGAAAAAAAATCTCTACTTATTATATAAGATGATGAAAATAGATTAATGAATTTGGAAATTGTGTTGATGTGGATGTGAAATCTTGTTCATATGAAATAATGTATTTGCGGGTTTGTGTGTTTTAAAAAATTGTAATGATATTTAGTATTATATTGGTCATTTTTCATTACTTAACGTGTAAGAGTTTAACGTTTAAGAGTTTAAGTAACCTAGAGAATGTTAATATACTTGTTAATAAAATATTTAAAATAACTTTTTATGGGGTTTTTTTAAGAATTTGTAATTTGTATTTAATATACATAGGTTAAAATTTAATTTGCATTGAGTTAACATTTTTAAGCATTATTTATTATGGAATGTTAAGTTATTAAAATGATATTAAGAATCTAATTAACTTATTTAATGATTTTTTTATATGCTTAAATCAAAGATGAGTTAGTAGTTACAAAAGTTAAGATTTTAAGACTTTTAAGAGAGTGAATAAGAGTTAAATGCTTTATATGCTTTTTATATTTGTGTGTGTGTGTGTATATATATATATTATTGTAATGCATTTAGGACTTTTGTTTAATCTTTTAAATTTTACGTAATTTGGAATTACTAAATTAGCCCTCACATAAAATTAATGGAAACTCTTATATGAAGTTATAACTATTTAATAGTGAGTTAATAAGATTCTTACATTCCATTATAATAATTAAACTTTTTATATTTAAAAAAATCAAGTCAATACAAATTAACTTAATTATTAAAAAATATTTTCATAACCAAACCTTTTATTTTAAATATTCTATCATGAAATAAATATTTTAACATAATTATCAGAAAGTGTGTACAATAGAAAAAATATACCTGAATAATCTATAATCAGAATTTATAAACACAAATTTTTAATTTGAGAAATTAAATATCTTCATACCTTTTGTTCCTACTATATATTCATACTCATCACAAGCTAATATTTGTACTCCACTAATTCTCTTTCCTCACATTCTTTCTTGATTTTGACACATGTCTTGATCAAATGAGTATAAGGATAAGTAAGAACAAAAAGTGGGAGGATATATCATTCCTCTCTTGATTTGTTTGAATAGATCATATAGTCAATAGTTTCAAATTAGTTAACTATATTTTCTTAATCTCTAAATTTTAAATAGTTTTAAATTACTAATTTACACATTGTATTTCATGCAATTTACCCTATTTCATAAGCAGGAACATTTTTTCTTATTACATTGTTCTCAAAGTTATTATAGAAATAATTAAAAAGGTGATTGAGAGCAGAAAAACAAATCAAATGAAAAAAAGATAAAGAAAATAAACATGTTACGAAAGTTAAATTAATAGTTGTTAACATATTACGTGTATATACCGAAAACGTATAAATTATCGAGTAGAAACTATTTGATACCGCCGCATTGCACGGGTTCCATGCTAATGTGTGTGTGTGTATAATTACATTTTGGTGAACAATAAAAAAACTTTGCATATATTATTTTATATGTAAGGAATAATTTAGGGAAATGGTGAAATATCTTATATGTGTTTAATTTGAGATGGCGATGGTGATTCAAATTACAGGAAATGGAGCAAAGAATGAATATAAATTCGGAAGATATAAAGCAAGCCTTATTTAGGAACGCTGGATACGGAGGAAAGTGTCTCTAAAATTAATAAAAATGTGTTATTGTTATACGCCCGCCCGCCCGCTGATTTTTTTTTTTTTTTTTTCTTTTTTGTTCATTCTAGCTTCTTAATTAATTCAATTCTTCTTAAATACATGAAATAATAATAAAAATTAATAAATTTGAAATTTGAGTGATAATTATTGAGGGATAGAATTGTAATTTTGTTAGAAGGTAGAGGTCGAGTCGTGAGGATGTATTGTAGCTCTTGTGATTGAATTTTGTCATGGAACTATATATAATAAACCAACGGCAACGGGTATGCTACTTTTTTGCCCTAGCTTTCTCTTTTAATCTGCTTTTGGCTACATGTAAATCCAAACCATCAGATCCTAATATCAAATCCTATGAAACAAAATCAGTTTCTTTGGTTTTATATATGATTTCGCGCACAACGTAATATGAAGCATACGAATTCTCTCAAAAATCATCCAGTAACATGACTTTGGACCGTTGATCTTGATAGGATTATCCCATTATGTGAATATTGTTATAGCCTAAACATAGACGGTGAAATGGAAAATGACTTTTTTGATCTTACAAGAAATCCAACATCATTTGATTTCATAAACTATCTCGAATGCCTTACAATTTCCGACGGTTAGGGTGTAGTTGAAGCATGATGGGGTGACCATAGTGTGGTGAGTGTTCCTCTCGCACTACCAAGGTGTACGTAGAGATGGTGATTCATGGTTAAGACAACATGGAAGGAGGGTGACATTGTCGTCTTTTCATTTATAATAACCTCAATCTTTTAGGAGCTTAACTTAGTAATGGGAAGGGATTACTTCTCTTGTACCGAAATGACTTGGTAACGCCTCCCCATGGGTCGGTGATCCATAAATATAGAGTATCTCAGTGATGAATTACTTTAGGATGAGAGGGAACAAGGATGTGTTAAAGAGTGAAAATGATATAAAAGTGAAAAGATTGTGGGATGAGGTAAAATCTAACTCTGCATATAAATATTCTAGTGCATAAATGTTTTATATCTATAAGTCAAGTGTCCTGATTATAAAACTTAACTCACAATCTTAAATTGAGAAGTTCTATATAATCATGATAAAACTGAACTCACAATCATAAGGGGGTGTTTGGTTGGAGGTTTTAAAGGGGTAAGGAATGAAAAGAGTTGTAATTAATATTTTTTGGTTTAATAAAATATAATCAATCATTATTCATTAATGGGTAATGAACCATTCACTAATAATTTAGGTGTAGTGGATTCTAGATAATGGGTTTAACTATGTATATGTCTCCACTGAGATCACCACCACCATTACCTAGCACCACCAATATTGCTACTACCACCCTCCGGCACCGCCATCACCACAATTACCGCCACAACCACCGTACCATCATAACTCATTGCATAATCAGCATGCCTACCGCCGCCGCCACCACCACTCGTCACAATTGCCGCTATCAACAATGGCCTTCATAAAAAACCTCCATCTTCACTACCGCCTCCACCATCGATTACCAATCACCACCAACATCTCCATGAACTCAAGTGTGTATTGGTCCACCGACCACCATGTAATACCCGTTTTCAAATTTACACGATTATGTGTTGATGTATGTAAAATTTCGATTGTTATTATTATTATTATTAATTAATGACAAGAATTGTTGTTCATTGGGCTTGCTTTATTCATAAAGGATATATATATATATATATATATATATGGGAGGATTCTATCGAGAACAAAAAAAATGCGAGAACCGATCTAAACCGTCCATCTTAGCTTCTTTCTTACCCCATTTTTTTAAAACTAAAATATCTACCAAACGCCAAGATATTAAATCATGAAAATTATACCAAATTAACGACAAAAATATGCTCTTTAATATGACATCAATATTGCTATATTTTTTTCAACAAAAAAAAATCGTTTTTGCCGGGTTCTAGCACTATAAGGTATGTTACACATGTGCATCAGTACTAACATATATGTAATCAGTACTATAAGCACGCACACACACAACACTAGAAAAAGAAACAGAAGAAATACCAGCTTAATAGCAGCAAGAGATTTGTTAACGTATAATATAAACCTAAAATGTGTGTAAGATAAGGTATGTATATATATATATATATATATATATATATATATATATATATATATATATATATATATATATATATATATGTAACATACCTTATAGTACTGATTACATATATGTTAGTACTGATGCATATATGTAACATACCTTATAGTGCTAGAAAAAAAACCCGGCAAAAACGAATTTTTTTTTTGTTGAAAAAAATATAGCAATATGTATGTCATATTAAACAACATATTTTTGTCGTTTATTTGGTATAACTTTCATAATTTAATATCTTGGCGTTTGGTAGATATTTTTGTTTTAAAAAAAAGGGGGTAATTAATTAAAAAGAAAGAAGCTAAGATGGACGGTTTAGATCGGTTCTCGCAGTTCTCGCATTTTTTTTGTTCTCGATGGTATATATATATATATAAAATTAGGGCACAACTCCCAAGCATCATCTTCACTATTCATTCATCTGTTCTTGCACTAGAAAGAGTATGTGTGTATGTGTGTGTCCTGTGTTGTTGGCACATTGCCAAGAAGAAGAGGAAGAAGGGAATTGAGATTCTTAATCTGAACCTTCAAGGAACACTTAGGTATGAGATTCTAATCCTTTGTAGCTTTATCCATGTGAAATTCCTGGTGTTTAGAGAGAAGTTTGGAGAGTTTCAGTGAGGGTTTTACCCCTGTTCATTGTTCTTGCATCTGTCGTGGGTCAGGGATCAAAACCCACAACCATTTCCTTTTAACAATGGACGAACCAAACTAAATGGATTTAGAAGTGTCGAATTTATTACTGGTAACGCTTAACAAATCGAAAGAATACATTTGTAGCCGACCTAGATACATACATATACATATACATATACATATACATATGTGTGTGTGCGACTTGGGTTTAGGTACGACCTAGGATCAAGTCCGACCTAGATATACATATGTGAGACTTTGGACGAGGTGCGACCTAGGACCAAGTCTGACTTAGGTATGTATATGCGGCTAAAAACTGGTCTAGCCTAGGTGTACATGGTGCGACTCGGATTATGGTCCGACTCAGGACATGGTGTGTGTGAGTATGTCATACGACTTAGGGACTTGTACTTGATATTGATTCCACAAGATGTATTGTGGTCCTTGCTATCATATCCGTGAACCGTACAACTCTGTGAATTACTAATCTGTTGTGTCATTGACCATGTGAGTTCACTAACTTATATATTAGAGTTAATTAAATTTTTGGTCCTTATGGTTTACATGAAATTTCACATTCAGCCCTTAGGCTTCAGTAATTACGACATTAATCCTCGTGGTTTATATATTATTCAAATGTTAGTCCTTAGGGGCTCTTAAAAAGACAAAAATACCCTTATCATTTATTTTATTTAGTGTAAATTACAAAAATTGTCCCTGTGGTTTACAAAAAGTATCACATTTGGTCCTTTATAATCAAAAAGTACAGAATTTGTCCTTGTGGTTGATATTTTGTAATAATTTAGTCCTTATGGTTGACAATTTGTAACACATTTGGTCTTTTATACAAACGTCCGTTTACTTTTCCGTTAAGAGCCCCCTCATGTGCCTTGCACATGAGGGTATTTTGGTCTTTTTACCTTCTAATCCTTGTTTCCAAACATATACTTCATCACTATCATCTCTCATAACCATCCCCCTCATACACAGACCACCGTCACTATAACACCGGGTTTCACGAGCTTAAAATCAGGAATAATTTAAACTTTTAAGTATTTATTAATGGCATGCAGCGGAAAGTAAGCCCTGGTTATAAAATATAAGGTGATATTATTATCCAACTTAGCGAATATAAACATCAAAAGCCAAGTCGCAAAACGAACCGGTGTTACCATACTAAAAACCGACCATCGGATCACAGACAAAACAACAACAATGTGTTCCAGAAGAGTTAAACACAATTAGCCACAAGCACCCGTCTCACCAGGCTGCCTAATCTTTACCTGTGAAAAGGGTAAATCATGAACCGGTTAGCTACACTAGCTAGTGAGTACAGGTTGCACATAAGTCTTAATAAGCATGCAATCATAACTCAGGAGAGCACACAAGGCTATCCTATCATATTGCGGCGTGCCAATTATGTCAGCAGGAGTCGTGTCTTGCAGGGTAGCGAGCCCCGCTCAACAACCCTAGCTGGGGAATCAGCCGCAACCAATTGCACCAGTGGGGGAGCGAAGAGCAGTCCACATGGTGCACTCTGTCTATCATGATGGTTCCTGCCTAAGCGAAGAACCCAATTCATATTAAGGAACGGCGGCCTGCAGAACCTTACCCAAGCGTATACTCATGAGTACCGTTAGTTCCCCAATTCATAGCCCCTAAGGACCCTGGGAACCTAGCCAGATATTATCACCCGTCTACCTGGCTGACCTTAATCGTGTTAGGAACTGTTTGTACAGCTCCCCGAGTGTCCGGACATAATAACATATACAAATAGCTGATCCAGTTAGGATCCAGTTCATGCGCGCATATAATCATACCAATTAATATATTTCATACTGATAAACAAACATGCGAGTACAACTCTATCATAGCATACAATTACCACATGATTTCTATCATAAATATCCTTTTACTTTTACAAAAATTCTAATCATCATAGCATAGCACATCACATCATAACATACCTTTACATACGTACTTAGAATCACCAATACACGTTTAAAACACACAATAGTCAACACTACTTACTGAGTCTCATGGGAAACCGGTACTCACCTCGAGACTACAGGAGGCAGATACAACGTTGGGAATCCCTAGAGTCGTCCGAATCACCTAACACATTATGTTTAGACTTGGTCATCACATACACATAGTCCACATAGGTTAAAACATAAGTCATATAAACTGTCAGCACTGGACAGGCTTCTACGGCCTCAGTGGACATGTCCTACGGCCGCAGTACACATGCCAAACCCTTACTACGGCCGCAGGGTCAAGTCCCTACGCCCGTAGAGGTTCTTTCCAAAGAATCATGCACTACGGCCGCAGGAACCTATTCCTACGCCCGCAGTAGCTGTTCTTTGGTGATCTACGACCGTAGGTTATGTACCTACGCCCGTAGGCTTGATTCCTTCACCCATAGGTGGTAAACCTCATAAAACACATAAAATACCTTGCTACAGCTGCAGAAACCTTTTTCTACGGCCACAGAAGGCTTAATCTCAATAACTCTGAAAAACACCCTCCTACGGCCGCAGGAACAGTTTACTACGGCCGCAGGAATATCAGGATCCCTACGGCCGCAGAAACATTTCCCTACGCCCGCAGGAATGTTCTGCACAGCAGACCACCGACTCTGTTTTCTGGCAGCTGCTGTTCTTCACGTTTCTAACACCAAAACCCTATCAAATTCATGTTTAAATACCCATACAACTTATATAACATCCATCTATGAACTTTATCATGATTCATTATTTAGACTATCAATTTGACACTACACCCCTTAACATCTCAAGAACTAAGTTTAGACATCAAGAATACTACTTACAAGATGTATAGAAGATGTAGAGCCACTGAAATCTTCTGAAATTCTAAGTTCCTTCTTGATTCTCTTTTGAATTTGAGAGAGAGTTTGGGTGTGTATGTTCACGTAGGCTTGTGTGTGTTGTAGTATGTGTTTTAGGTGTTCACAGGAGATAAGAAGGAGGAGAGAACCGACTTAGAGGTTTATTAATTTAAACCTCGGGCATTTTATTCTCCTTTTCAACTTACAACTTGTCACACGCTAACCCGTTTCAACTAACGGGGATATCTACGGAATCATTACGCGAAACCATTTAATATTTTATCACTTTTGCATATTAACTCTAACTTTCATATAACACCTCATATATCCACTTTAACTAACTTATAAAATTCTTCTCGAACCGCGCTTTTTACCTCTCTTCTCATTTCCGCCATAACTAATGGCATGTTTCTACGAAAACACTTATCAAACTGGTCAGACATCACCTCTCGGAGATGTCGGGTAGGCACCGCTCCGCGTTTATTCCCGTATACGGAAATATGATCCTGTAGTTCTCCGATAGTAGTTAAATCCAAAGTCTCCTCACGTTCTTCTTCGTTTTTTCCCGAACCCCAGTTGGTATCCACAACAGTTGAAGAAATGAAATCAAAATGAATAGAAGCATGGATCTGGAAAAAGATCAAGTATTAATCGAATTGAATTCTTTGACTCCATTCATAGGTTCATGTGATTCATCTTCGTCGGTCGATTTGAGTTATTTGACTCAATCAATTTTAGGGTTTCTAATGCCTATCGAATTTGGGGTTTCATATGACTCGTGCTTCCTAGGTTCTTGCAATTCATCATCACGAATTCTTCAATTAGAATTACTCAGTTTGGTTCCTGGGTTCAATTGATTTTGAGTCTGTTGTTAGTGATCCTCGATTACTGGCAGTGGTTTTAGTAGAGGGAGGCGGTGAGGGTTGCGATGGCTTCAGTAGAGGGATGTATCACGTTATTTAGACCGGTGAGGATAGTTACGGGTGGTAGTAGACGGTGGTTGGTGGTCAGTGGTGAGGATAGATGGTGGTAGTAGATGGAAGGGGTAAGGTATTTTGGTTTAGGGAATGAGCGGAGATGGTGGTGTATAGATAGGGGTTAGATATTTGAGTGGTGGTTGCCACTTTCTCCAGCGGAAAGTTGGTGATGGTAACGGATGTTACCTACTCTGCCGGTAGAGGTAGTTGATGGTTGAAAGATCGGTTACGAAGATTGTGAAAGGGAGACCATAGTTCAAACCCGGATGTGGTGGTTGAAAGGTTGTCGGATCCGTGAGCGACGTTGGTGGTCAGAGATGGTGGCCGGAAGTGGCAGCCGGTGAGATGTAGAGAAAATAACCGGTGAAAGAGATTGTGCAGGAGGAAAGGGTGTAGGGTGGGGGTAGGGGTTTATGATTTATATTTTTTTAATTTATTAACTTTTTAAATTATAATCAATTTGTTAATAATATTTGAGAATCTGTTATAATATTTAATTATATAAAACTTAAATTAAAAGAATAAATTAAACTTAGAGGGCATTTGGGTCATTTTAAGTGCAGTAAGGACCAACATTGAAACGAAAGGTAAACTATAAGAATCAATGTCGTAATTATTGAATTCCTTATATGCACTCTGCCAAACTCTATCATCCACGCTCTCCATCTATGAACTTCTCATACCATAGGAATGGCTGAGATTGGTTCTCGCGGTTCTCGCACTAACAACGGTTCTCGAATGAACTCTCCCATATATATATATATATATATATATATATATATATATATATATATATATATATATATATATATATATATATATATATATATATATATATATATATATAATATTATTTGTATATATAATATTTTTTTCTACGGATATTCTAGTTGCCACCACTACCACAACCAACAATAACAACCACCACATCACCAGTCATCGACACTACCACCACATCCATCTCTTGTTGCCGCCTCTACTAACTAACACAACCTTTGGTCGCAACCACTACCATCGTTGATCACCACACGCCGTCACTAATTTCCATTAATCGATGTCTCAACCAACTCGTCGTCGCTACCATCCACCATCACCCCTAATAGTTGCCGCCGCCATCATTAACCACCACCACATCATATTGTTCCACCATCACCAACAACAACACCACCATCATCACTGACTACTGCCGCCACAACCACTGACCCTACACACTATATTATACATATAAAGATTACCTATATTAACCAAGCAAAGATGATAATACGAGGAGATGCTTAGTATATTCTTTTGTATTCTATTACTATTTGTCATTCTTTTTAAAAAAAAAATCACCTTACTTTTTATATATACTTATTCTTATACTTATAAGAATAAAACAAGTGTTTAAATTAATAAAAAAATATAAAAAAAAGAGTTGACTTTACATATTATCATTTATTAAGTAAAAAATCTAAAGTATAAAGATATAGTAGTAAGTAATATAAGTTTTTTAATATACTAAAAAAATATTTATCTAACTAAAAGTAATAAAAATATAGATTAAGGTATTCATATCCTTAAAGTAAGGTGTATGGATCATCACCTAACTTTATTATTTCTATCTTTCAAAAACTAGAGAAAATACATAAAAATATAGTAAAGTATTATTTTTAGTCCCTAAACTTTAAAAACATGAGTCTACAATGCCACCTATAATTATGCACTAACAAGAAAAACAGCCTTGATCCTATCCACCTCCACCTTCCTCAACCACCTTCAATGGCCGCCAATTCCTCCTCTCTTTAAAACTACCCTGAGCCCATCGCCACCGTACGCCGTTCAAATTATGGAGAATAATTACTCGTATTCTTCATATCCAGACTCAAACACCTCCACCCCTCGCTCCCGGGAAGTTGATTGCGAAACCGCCTCATACGATGAACAACTCCCCAACAACCCTAACCCTAACCCCAACCCTAATAATTACAAGGTTAAGCTTATGTGTAGCTATGGAGGTAAAATACTACCACGCCCACATGATAATCAACTCACTTACATCGGCGGAGATACCAAAATTCTCACCGTCGATCGTAATATTCGGTACGCTTCCATTTTACATAAACTCAATTCGCTCACCGATACGTCGGATATCTGTTTTAAGTACCAATTGCCTGGGGAAGATCTAGATGCGTTGATCTCTGTTACAAACGATGAGGATTTGGAGCATATGATGACGGAATATGATCGGATTTTCCGTTCGTCGGTGAAGCCGGTTAGGCTGAGGCTGTTTATGTTCCCTTTATCTCCATTGACTTTCGGCGGTGGTGGTGAGAGTAAGACGGAACAGCAGTGGTTCGTTGATGCGTTGAACGCCGTGCAGATCTCGTCTGCGCAAGGATCTTCGCCGGCATCGGAGAATCCTGATTTCCTGTTTGGATTTGATAAAGGAAACCCGCCGGCATCGGCTCCGTCGAAGGTGCAGGACGTCCCGGCGGTTGTCGTGCCACAGACGAACGTTTCAGAAGCCGCTCGTCCGGGATCGGAGTGTGGTTCGGAGGATAGTAACAGCAACCGTCACGTGATATCCGATACGGTTGTTTCACCGACGGTGGAAATCCAGCGACAGATGCAGGAATCTCAAAGGATGCAGATTGCAGCTAGTCATGAACAAGCAATGAACATAGACCCTAGAGCTTATTACGGCGACTACTACACTCAGAAGATGCAACCGGCGACTGCCACCGGTCAGACGCGATACTGGCAGGACCAACGACACATGACAACCGGAGGTTACCAGATGTCAGTAGCCGGAACCGACTCTCCAGTTTATCTAATTCCGTCGTCCACCGGTGTATATCCTTCTCCATCTCCACCTCCGGTACCTGCTCCGCCTGCGCCCCAGACTCTCCGACCGGCACCTCAGGTCAGTCAAGGTCAGACTTACTACGGAATGCAGAGGATGGTGAACCCACCTGAATTCTACCGGGAACAGCCAGTGTACAGCACAATGACACAACCCCAAATTCAGCAGCCCAAAGTGGGTACATACCAAGAAGCCATTGGAATGGTGAGACCACAGGCTGAGCTCGGGTACGGGCAGGTGGGCATTGATGCCTCCGGGCGGCAGGTGTATTACACAACCTCACAGGGTGCGATGGCCCCTACTTACCAACCGGTGGTTGCCGCTGCTGATATGAGACAGGCCCCTGGTTTGGCTGTCAATCAAGACGGTAAGATGGTTATGAATCCCAATAAAGGTCCTTAAATTTCTCATCTTTGATTTTCTTGATCATGAATTTGGACAACTTTAATAACTATATAGGTGTATATGCCTGTTTGGTATGCCTATTTGGTTCTTGTTTTGCATTGTGTTTCTTGTATATAATTATTTATAATTTTTACATTCAATTCAAGAGTTTAAGTTTACTTAATCATTTGGTATCTTTCATAATGTTTCTCAAGTTGAAAGATGTATATTGCTCCATCATCTTGGACATTTGTATTATGCACCACCAGTAAATTTGGTATATCAGATAATATTGTATACTGTTATGAATGATAACGGAGGCGGGTCTTGTTTCCTGTCGTGGATTTTCGCGGCATAAATCGAGTCGAGATCTTTCGGGTTGAAGTGTTGAACCGAGTTCTTTCAGTAAAAAAGTTAAACAACTCTTGCTGGAGGGCTGCATGATTGAGACTCAAGAAAGGAGGTCTTTTGGGTCATCTATTGCGATCCAAATTCATAATCAATCATGGAAGGTTGTGATTTGGGTCTGTTAATCTGAGTTTACAGTATCTTTGTGGACTATTTAATTGATGCTACAAAAGAAATATTTGAATTATGCTAAAACGAAATTTTATAGAATTTACTACTGTAGTCTGTCGTAAAACTGAATTACACAATCTCCCGCATCCTGACCACATTCTTGATGTTATACAACAAACGAGAGTGTAATTTGAAGATAACGAACAACAAAACACCGAAAAGACTTTGAAGCCGAATTATCACAAAAGACTACCAAAATCCCCACATGAACACTTACCCTTAACAAATCTATGGAGTCTTTTACTGTCTCTTACCATGATCTCCCTCTGTGTTACCAACGAAACAAACTTAATAAAATTATGACACTCTCTGCACATACTCGTACTCTTCACAACACGAATCTCTGCAGGTATTTGTGTCTTCAACAAACCAAACACCACAGCAAACTTCTCACTGTGATGAACCCTAGAAAAGTTTTCTATTTCTTCATTTTCGGGTATTTCTAAGTTTTCTTTCCAATCGTATCCGTGATTTCTAGCTTTTTCGAGCAAATCAGTTAATAAGACATGAACTTCTTGATACTTTGAAGAACATGATCTGTCATCTGGTTGAAAAGAGTAAACCTTACTTTTAATGCTGATCCAGCTCCAATCTTTCAATTTCATAACTTTTTCATCTTTCATAGCTTTTCTCACTCTAGATGCATCTTTCCATCGTTTTTCCGAGACATACATGTTTAACAGCATAATATACAACTCAGGATCTTTCGGGTTTAGACCAAGTAACCGTTCTGCCGCATAAAAACCCAACTCAAGATTCCCGTGACTTCTGCAACCTGCTACCAGTAGAGACCAAATGAACTCGTTTGGTTCAAACTCCATCTTCTTCACAAAATCAAAAGCTTCTTCTAACCTACCTAATCTTACAAACATATCGATTATGCACCCGTAATGATCCATAACAGGAGTAATCTTGTACTCGTTTTTCATCATTTCAAAATAATTCAGACCCTCTTCCACCATTCCTGCATGACTACAAGCTGCAAGAACACCAACAAAGGTTACTTTATTTGGCCTATCGCCTGCTAATCTCATGTCACTAAAAAGATCTAACGCCCGTCGAGAAAGCCCATGTTGAGCAAACCCCGTTATCATCGAAGTCCAAGAAATCAAAGTTCTTGAATTCATCTCAAGAAAAGCTTTACTTGCTTTCTTGATACTACCACATTTACTATACATGTTAACCACCGCCGTCCCAACAACAACATCTGATAAAAACCCAGTTTTAATAGCCTGAGCATGAACTTGTTCTCCTTGTTCTAAACCCACAAGATTGCTACAAACTTTTAGAACACTAGAAATTGTAAAAAGATCAGGTTTCAAACCTGATCTTTGTAATCTCAAAAACATCTCAAGTGCCTCAACTCCATTTCGTGTAGCTATTACACTATTATCAGCAACATCCATCATCTGGGCATGGCCTGCAATTATCGCATTCCATGTCACTAAACTCACTCTCTCCAATCCGTCAAGCAACTTCCTCGCTTCGATAAACCATCCGTTCTTTAGATACAAATACATAATGGAATTAGTCACAGGCAAGTTAGATTCATACCCCATTTTTACACTCAATGAATGAACCTGCAAACCGAATTCTATAGCCTGAATCGTGCAACACAAACTCAACACGCTTGTAAGAATGAACTCGTTCGGCTCAACACCCTCCTCAAGCATTGCACTAAACAAACTCAAACCAGATTCAGAATTCCCATTTTCACCACAAGCGGATACAATCGTTGTCCACGAGATCACATTTCTTTCCCTTATCCTCCAGAACAATTTCATTGCAGACTCAAAGGACCCGCCACATTTGGAGTACAAGTTACACAGCGCGTTCCCAATGCTTGTGTCATCCTCGAGCCCGTATTTTATGACATACCCATGAACTGTCTTCCCTAACTTAACATCATACAAAGCAGAACAAGCGTTTAAAACAACTCCAATTGAGTAATTTGTGGGATAGGATCCGTTTTCCAACATTTCTATAAACACTCGGATCGCTGATTCGTGCTTTAAGTTATGAACATAGCCAGACATCAAGGAAGTCCAAGTGACTACATTTCTTTTAGACAATTTATCGAACACCTTGCGTGCAGCTTCCATGGCACCACATTTTCCATAAACGTTCACCAAAGATGTCATCACAAACAAATCGTCTTGCTTCCCGGATTTCATAATATGACCATGAATCGTTTGGGCTTCTTGAAACGAATTCCTTTCTAAGCATTTTTGTAAGAGTGGCACGTAAGTTGAGGATTCAGTTTCTCTGAAATCCAAACTCAATGCATTAAAAGCTTTATCCAAATCACTAGAGCTAGAATTTCTCTGCTGACAAAGAAAAAAGATGATGAAATTAAATAAAAACCACAGTTCTTCCATCTTTTCTGCTAACGAATTGCAGATGTAAGAAGTGAATCGTAAGAAAGGCTTACCTTTTCAATGGAAGGGAAGTTAGCGGTACGCCTCTTGAGCTCTGATTCGAGTTTGGTGGTGTTGCCGATTACAACTGAAGGTAAAGAAGCCATGAAAGCTTAAGATTCAGCTTATATCATGATTTCGTTTGTGGGTTCTTTTTCTTTTTTTCCCGGAAATTCTGTTAAACTGTGAGGAATTTCACGTTATCTGCATATGTTTATTTTTCAGTGTTTGGATGAAAATGGATTTCAGAAAACAGGGGAGAGATGGGAGGAGGAATTTCTTTATCTTCGATCTGGGGTCCACTAACCACCCTCTATAAATCTATAGTTTCCCTTTTCTGTTTAGGATTATTAATTTTACTATAATTCATCAAGACTAAATTACAAATTTCAGTCTATTATCTATATAGTTTACATAAAACGTTACTTTTTGTCTTCTAAAATCTAAACTGATAGTTATTGTGATTTGTATTTAAAAAACAGATTTGATTCTTTATACTAACAAACGTTAAATACCCTCGTGTCATTTGATTATTTGAACATAAAGGTGATTTGGTCATTCTAATAATTGTTCTTATTACCAAACATACTTACCTTCTTATTCTTATTACCAAACATACTTATGTCACTTCCGCTCTCAAAGAGTCTACGAAACAATCACTCTCTCTCCCAAAGACACATCAAGTCTAACGACTAAATCTTGGACCTTGTCGTGCTAATATGGTAAAGTATAAAACCAAGACGAAATTTTTAGAATCATGATACTATGATCTATATGAATAGACTCACTGCAAATACTCACTTTATCTTCTACTCGTTCATATATTGTGAAAGATCGAACAATATGCGATTGAATCAACATCTTACTTTTGTTATCTTGTGTGCGTATATACTTCACAGAGTTGTAAGTTTATATTTTTCTTTTTCGCTTTGTTGATTAGTGCATAAACCAAATTTAATCAATCTACCTAGGGGTTCAAGATGCTGTTCTTCTAAATATAGTTTTTGTTTTTTAATTACCGGACAAGAAGAGATCGTCATCCATGAATGATAATAATGAATAACCTAAGATCATTTCAGAAATGATTGAGATGGTCAATTTTAACTTCTTCACAAAAGGCCATCTCACTCGTCAAGACTCTACAAATAGGTTCATCAAGTGGTTGATTTACGAGCCAACGCTTCTTAAAAACCTTTTTTATATTTGAAATAAATAACTAATCAACCTTTTTTATATTTGAAATAATTAACTAATCATTAATGTTATGATCGCAATCAGGGAACCGACCAACGATATTGTCCGCTTTGGTTATTCCACATGGCTTTAAAACGTGTCAGATAGTAGAAATAAGATCCTATTCTTTACAAGGAAAAATCCTCCTTGCCTCACCAGTGTGGAATGCTCCTGGCCTTCTGCATTGCTACGATAACGGTGGATTTAAGAGTCACGGATTTGACCGGCTTGAGAGAATACTGAACCCTATAAACCCAACATTTTATTTATATTTATTTGTGCTAGATTGCACATTTGCACTACTTATGGATAGATATCCCTTTCTGTGTGCGGGTTTTGTTGGTTCATTTATCATATATCTTAACAATGACCCGGCCCATTAAGTATTAGTTTCTGTTTTGAGATGAATTACAGGAATGCTTTTTAACTCTGTGGCTTGACTCTGTGATATTCTTTTAATTTTTTATTCTTGTATATAATTGCATGAATTATAAAATTATCTTAATAAATATTATCATTTATGCAAGGAATATGATATATGCTTCTAACAACATACATCTTAGGTCACACTCATAAACACTTCAAATAAGAGATATATTATTAAGTGTGAAATCACTTTTTTTTAAAGGCCAAGTGTGAAATCACTTATCTAGATGCAGGCATCCTTTACCCTGTATCTAATTCAAATGTAGTTTAAAAGCTACAGCCTTTTTCCTGTATGAATTTTTTTTTCACCAAATCAGCTTCTCTCTATTTATAATACAAAATTTGACAAAATATAATAAAAACAATAATAAAAAACAAAAAAGAAGCTTGCAACAAACAAGTAAATTTATGTTGCTTATCAAAACAAAAAACCATAATCACAATCCATCTTACACGAACCAACAAACAAAAAAAAAGAATAAAATAGATGTGATTATTCATTCTTTAGTGTTTGCATATTTGTGTGACGTGATGTTTTTCTCTTTTGTTTTTTAATCTTTGTATTTCATTGTTTCCTTCTCGAACCCGATTGTCGGGAATTGTTTTGCATACGCCTCTACCTCGCCCCGAATCTTTATAATTTCAGATTGAAATTTCTCCTCTCCATTCATTGTTGCAACAAAGTCCTTCAACTTAGTTCCTGGTATCAGTTTCATTTACAGAACAGAGAGCTTCATTAGCATATATGTTCAGAAGTTTCTGTTGACTTCTCGAGTCAAACCTACAACTGCCGTTAATTCTATATCGATTTGTTTGTTACAAAGTCAATACTCTACACTCTTATTGTTTTTATCTTGTAGCATTTGGAATGATTTCAATAAAATCAATCAAGTTTTGTTGAAACTTCTAAGAAACTGCTCAGTTGAAACTAGCATGTTTGACTCTAAATTCAACCAATATCTCTTTTCATATACAGAACAAGAGGTGAGGTCCATTAGGGTACAGAAATTTATTTTTGTTGACTTCTGGGGTACTGCAATATCAACAAGTCTTACAAAATTAATGTCAAAAACAAATCCATTGACCTAAAAGGTCAAATTAAGAAAATGGGCAATTGTTGAAAAAATACCTATTTTTGTTTAAATGGCATATAAATCCTTAGATGATATTTTTGCTCGATTAATCCCCTCGATTTTTCATAGCAAAGCCCTTCACTTTATTATTAACATAACAGTCTTTCCTTTTTGTATGATTATATCACTGACCTCTCAGAAAAGGTCATCATTTTTTGCATGATTAAGTACCTAAATTTTATTTAAACTTCCTTTCCATTAAAAATAAAGTCTAAGAAGTTTTATGTGAATTTAGTGAACATGTATAGGGTTTTTATCGACAATTTCCCTAAGAAAATAATAACATCTAACCTGTGGATGCAGCCTTGATTTTCAAGGCCAAGTTGACTGAAGCATCAAATAACTCAGCAACTTTGACAAAATCATCCTCAAGAAATCCCCTAGATGTTAGAGCAGGAGTTCCTGAATCATAAGAGCAGAAAAGTAGTGTTTAAATTTTATTATTAAAGAGAAAAACTCAAAAACTTAGTAGAATGTATAAATACTTATTTTATGAATGCAAGATATATAAAAAAGATGAAACTTACCCATACGGATACCACCAGGTACCATGGCAGACACATCACCAGGAACGGTGTTCTTGTTGGCAGCAATATGCACCAACTCCAAAACCTTCTCAACTCTTGACCCATCAATACCCTGTGTTTAGAACCAAATGCTATCATACTAAATACCTCAAGGAATCGTCTAAATTGCCCTTCAAGAACGATATAGGCAAATAGGTAATAATCTTAATTCTTAAGTATATGCCAAAAAAAGGAGATGTTATGCAAACCTAAGCGGAGGATATTTCAAATTTAAAAAAAAAATTATACCTTGTTTCTCAAATTTACCAAGACCAAATGGTTATCAGTTCCACCAGATACAAGATCGTAACCCCTCTCAATCAAACTCTGCAATTAAAAAGCGTGAAATATGTAGACATTTAGTTTGTTTCATATCATTATTTTATGTAACAATTTTGTTTAGAAAATATTTTGTGTCTTATCTTGATTCTGTTTATAACATGGAGTAAAATGGCTGATGAATCTACCAATTACATCTTATTTCTTGTAATACCACATCAATTAGACATGTCTGATTTAGGCTATGTTTACTTTTATATACACCATCTTCTTCCATTCTCCATTGTGTGAATCTCATCATCTCCTAATGCTACGGTGCCCAGTGGCCCAAAATGTTATATTTGTTCTATTTTTTATTGTTTTCATTGTGTGGTTCTGAGCTCAATGGTGAGCAAAACAATAATCAACAAAATGAAGAACATATGATGGATGAAAAAGGTCTAAAATAAAATCAAACCTGCGAAAATTTCTTGCAGTTGGCAAGAACTTGTTCTTGATATGCCTTGTACTCTGGAGTCGTAGCCTATAAATCAAATATCAAAATAAGTCAAAACATAAAATCAATCAGGTACAAAGAGAGCCAAGATTGCTACTAAGAAAAGTAGAGGTAGCAATTTCTCGATCCATTAGCCTACATATGGATTGATTTCATATATATTTTTAATTTCTAAATGAATTAACAAAATAGGATAATGGGTCAAGTAAAAAATCATTGACGGGCATTTAGTAAAAGTTCAATTCTTATTGTAATACTACAACTTCTTTAATCATATTTAACACACTATTAATCTTCAAAATTAAAGAAATGGACAATCAAGGGCATTATGGGTTCGCCCCACTTGACTTGAACGGTTTTGACGCACAATAAAACATAACCCGAACCCAACCCAACTATTTTGCCATCTTGAATAAAAACAATAAACCTGTTTTAACGCAACGGCTAAACCAGTAATGGTATGATTGTGGGGACCCCCTTGAAGCCCTGGGAACACAGCTTGATTAATTTTATCTTCAAAGTCATACATCACCTACACATTAACACATATGTTATAGCATAACAATATGATAGGAAATTAAGAAATGAAGATAATGTATTGCTATATTCAACTATAACTTACTTCTTCGCCTTTTTTATTGATCTCTTTTAGCCCCTTCCTGAAAAAGATCATTGCTCCACGCGGCCCACGTAGTGACTTGTGTGTCGTGGTCGTCACAATATCTGCATACTCAAAAGGTGATGGTACAACACCAGCAGCAACCAACCCGCTGATGTGTGCCATGTCAGCTAATAGAACAGCTTTTTGTTTGTCACAAACCTGTGAAAATTAGAAGGTTTGAGATAAAATGCCGTCCGTGAACACAAGAAAGAAATGACTTACTATGAACACAAAAAGTTAGTTTGTCTGTCTAGTAACTTTAAAATATAATTTATTGAGTTATTATGAACATAAAGCTAATGCTAGTTGCATAACAGATTGTAGAAGATGCATATATCAAGATGGATGAAAGCAAGTGTTAGAAGGATCAATGTATGTTTTTCCTGAAAATTGAGGAAAACTTGCAGGAGAAAAAGAATCTGCTGTCTGTTGAGGCTGGAATGTGGTCATTTAAAGTAAAAATGTTTACCTTGCGCATGCGGGCATAGTCATATACTCGAGCATAGGCACTTGCACCAGCTACAATTAACTTTGGCCTAAAAAGCACCGCACTTTTCTCCATCTGCACATAGAATCAACTTTTTTCATTAGGAAAAAATAATCTTAGCAGGAACATGAAATTATGATGCCAACTCTTATAGCTTACTTGGTCATAGTCAATATAACCCGTGCTTTCATTCAATCTGTATGGCATTGTCTCAAAAAATATTGAGACAGCTGAAATCTTCTTTGTGTCAGTCTAAATCATAAAAAAAACATATCAAAATGTAAGACTTTTTGATAATAGCTCATAAAATATCAATGAATTTCAGTCATCTAAAGAAATCACATCACCTGATAACCATGTGAAAGATGTCCACCATGAGGAAGATCAAGTGCCATGATTCTCTCATGAGGTTTCAATAGAGCAGTATAAACTTGAAAGTTAGCAGGTGATCCAGATAAAGACTGCACGTTGACTGCATGAGAGATGGCAACATTTCAAACAAAAAAACAAAAGATTAAAAATCCATATTTAGGCATATGAGCATATCAAAGTTCGAAGTTCAGGAAAAGAAGAAAAAGATATAGATGATTAAGAAGTTAGCCGTTATTTGGATACAATATCAATGGCTGGTAATCATGGTAAAATCGGATTCATTGTGTTCAGGAAAAATGATTTTGTTTATTTCATATTTTTGGGGCAAAATAATTAGACTTGGAGAAGCAAGTAAGGAGGGTTGCTGAACACTGATTTTGAGTGTAATTGTATATTTATTTAACTATCTGCAACTTTAGTCGAATGCTCATCCGATTTTGATTCTCGGGATGAGTAATCACTTTTGATTCTTAACGATGAAATTCAATAAATTTCCTCTTCGAAACATCATACTTGGTTTTTCTGTTGCAAACACCAATGGGCTTATGAAGATGCCAGATAAACATGTAGCTTGCAAGAATGAGCAATTTTGTATAAAATAATGAAAATGCAAATGCAAAAAGATCATCTTGTTTGACAGCTTTTGTCCCAAAACCATTCTTATCGTTTGCTCTTGTTTTGTTGTTGTTGTTTTCATGAACAATGGTTGGTTTGCAATAATAAGCCAGTAACAATAGTCCAAAACGCCAATCACTTAGGATTTCAAATATTACCTCCCCATTTTGAAGGATCCAAATTAAAAGCTTCCAACGCACGCTTTTGACACAATCTCTCGGCCATATCAATGTACCTTTGAAAATAGAAAATGCAATGAAAGAATGGGAAAAATGGCCACTAAATACATGGAAAACTAATAAATCAAAGTGAATTTTTCATACTCATTTCCTCCATAGTATCTAGCACCAGGATAACCTTCACTGTATTTATTGGTCATCACTGATCCAACAGCTTGCATCACTGACAACGAGGTGAAATTCTCTGAAGGTATGAGCTCGAACCCCTATATTTAGACAAAATAATCAAGTTCTCTCATTGGAGGAATAAACAATATGCACTTTGACTTTTGAGGTCCATATTTCAAAATCTTTATGCTAACAAGAATGTTATTTTATATAAATGCTGCTACTGTAAACTTCAATTTTGTTAGCAACCACTGATCCATAAATCTTATTATTCATGTCATCTTCAAAGTTATGGAAGTATTCCTTTGACCCTCCAAAGTTAAATTGTAGCTCAGTGTTAGAATAGAATCCACATTATAATAGTTTGCATATATTGAAGGTATATATGTAAGATTGACCATCATAAATGTTACAAGTCATATCATATTTATTTTGAATCTTTGGTCAAATTGATTGTTCTGTGAAGTCTGATTACTTAAGGTCAATTATTGACAAAACATATAAATTATGTAGATTGTATTAAACGAAGCCGCAAAGTCGATTTGATTATTCACATACAAACACCCCCTAAATTAACAAAGTTGTGACTTCAGATGTGAAATAAGCTACACTAAATTTTAACATTCATCTCAATTACTAATGTTAGAGAAAGAGACCTATAACCAAAGACAATAAGTACTATAAATCAGAGTTAAAACTCATCGAAGAAAATAAAGATTTGTTTTTTCTTTTCCAGAAGAAAAAACTTAACTTTAAACCAAATAAAAAGAAAAAACGAATATACGGAGGATCAAAGTTACCTTCCATTGCCTAGCTTTTTCGAGCTCAATAATGTCAGCAATTTCAGGATCAATTTCTTCAAGTGGAGCATTCAATTGCTTCGTCCACTATCAATAAAATTCATCAAAAAAGCATCAAACCCTAGATGACAAAATCAAGATCTAATAACACAGGAAAAAAGAATCGAAGTGAGTAAAAGGATTGCTGGTGTACTAACATTAACACGTGAAACTTCGATGTCAGGAGCAGCTGGATTCGGCAAAGAAGACTAGATAAAAACAAGCATATGAAATGATTAGATTAGATTAGAAAAGGAAGAAAAACGGCAGGATGAATTGATGATTTAAGTGAAGAAATAAAGTAACCATGTAAAAGAGGGAAGATCCATTGGACAAACGACGAAGAAGATGATGATGATGATGTGAAGAAGAGAGCCTTCGAAGTGTGATCGCCATGGCCATTATCAGCTGGATCTGTTAGCCGATCGAGCGAGTGAGAAAGTTGGTTGCTTTTGGATTTGGAGGGTTGCGGGAAGACGGTGGTTGGTGGGTGAGTGAGTGAGTGGGTTGGTGAATGGTGGCCGTCGACAATATCCTCCACCTAAAATTAAGAAAGCGACTGTCGGCTCTTTTCAATAACATTTTTCTAATAAATTAGGAAGGAGGTTATTTCTTATTTGTGCGATTTATAACACACCAAATTTTTTGCCAATCCTTTCCGAAAGTTCCAATATTTTTTTAGAAACTTTTCTAAAAAAACAGAAAATTATAAAAGATATGTTCGTTATACTTTCCAAGCTCTTCAAAACTGAATTTTTTTGCCAACCTATTTATTTTTTCAAACTCTTCAATTTCTTTTTATTTCATACTTTTTCAAACCATCTTTTAAAAAAACACACTTCAACTAAACATGTTTTCTATTTTTTTTTTTAAGGAAACTTTACCCTTCATATAAACACATTTTAATTTTATTAGAAAATAAAAACTTCACCATTTTCACAGAAAAATTTTCTTCTATTAAATGCAGCTTTTGTATTTTCAAATTTTCTATTTATGTTCTGATATATGATGTCAAACCAAAACTATGGTTGTTTCTAAATTTTTTTATTACTCAAAACGTTTACACCTTATGAGAATTGAATATTGGTCTCTTCTGAAATAGTGAGACCTTCTATAGATCCTTTCATCTTAGTCATCTTAGGATGGTTTTTCTTGGATCTTTAAAAGCTCTAAATACTTCAAAATTAGTTTGACTTTGAAATATCTCAACAACTTCTAATCATCTTATCATAGTTCTGTAACGTCCGTTTTTCTATAATCGTACAACAAAGAAAACAAATAATACTTTATTAAAAAGGACAAAAACTGGCTTAGGGATAATATAAAAATAGTTTTCTTTGACGTTGCATAAAACTCTCTAGTATGTGAGTGTATGTCCACTTAGAAGTCTCGTCTAACAACTAAAGTAATGAGCTAGAAAGCCCAATAAGTAACTCCACAGAGTACTCAAATGATGATGCAATTGCCATATCATATATATCACATGAAATACTACCGTAGTGCACTAGCGGTAGTCTTACCTTTACACCTCGGTCCTTTACGGAGTAATCGGTGTGTAACATACTGATTATGTAATCATATATCACATATAATGTTAATTAAAAGTTGTAAACTGAACCACTGCAAAAGCAGTGCCATATAAGCTATTAACTCTATAATTGTGCAAAGCTATACCACTTGCATAGCGATACACTATTACCCTTTAATTTACATATAGTATAGAGACTAATAGGGTGAGTATAGGCCTCCCTCCCTTTATATACTTGGTACCAAGTTCACTTCATAATTTTGCAAAGCTATATTACCTGTATAGCAGTACACCATAACACCATAATTGTGCATAGCTACACCACCTGCGTAGTAGTACACCATAACACCATAATTGTGCATAGCTACACCACCTACGTAGCTATACACCACCATTTTCACATTTGTATATGCATCATAGCCACATCATATAAAGAAGTATAACATATACGTCACACAATAAATTCATTATACACCTTTATTAAAAGAGAAGTAGTAAACTCACATTATCTGTTATATACACCACTTCTCTAGTATTACACACATGATCAAATTGGTACTCCACAATTATCACAATCATAGTCTCGCATATCATGTTTATCATACTAGTTATACCCTTACCGTTGATTCATTTAGTCATGATGTAATCATATACATTATTCCATATTTCACCTTCTCTACCTTATGAATTCATCTTTCGTTCATTTCATTACACATTTCTCTTTTCATATATAGACAGACATATTCTATCATATTCTCTCGTATTCGCGTGCGTGCGCACACACACGCAAACACACACACACATATATATCATCCATATACATAGTATTACCATGTTCCAATCTCAGCCATAAACATGTATCTCTGTCTCCTATCTCTTGTATGCATTTTTACACATCTCTATTCATTTCATTTTCATCTTTATCCTTTTAAACCATTAATTTATAGCCATTATTTCAATATTAAAAGATAATAACAACCATTTAGTAAATCTCACTCTAGTATTGAATACGTACAATTACAAATAATTAATATCTCTAAATACTAGGTTGAGGTACTAACCTGTGGTCCATAGCTTCCGCTGTCTTCTCTCATTGTCTCCTTAAGTCCCATAAGACCTAAGTAATGATAGCATAACAATCATACATCTCATATAAAGCATGGAGCAAACTTATAAAATGATAGAGGCCTATATGGCCTTTGACATGGCCTATGTTGACCTACATGGCATGTGTCAACCTACATGGGTTGTATTCAGCCTACTACGGCCTCCTCAACCTACACGGATCGTGTTTAGACCTACATAGCCTGTGTTACCCTACATATCCTGTGTTCAGCCTACATGGCCTACCCTTCTCTACACGGCCTGTGTTCTATAATTTTCAACAACAGTTCGACAAAAACTCATTGTTTTCCGGCCAGAACCCAGATAATCCATTTCTATGACATTTCACAACACTTTCTAATCATTCCATAACATCTACTAACTCTATTAAATAATAAATTAACATCCTTTGATCATAAATTATCATCTAACCTCAAATTGATCAATTAACACTTCAAGAACACTAAGAACACTACAAAGATGATTCAGAATACTTACTAATTGATGATAGATATGGTGAAGTTACTTGAGGGAGTAATGGTATTTTGGATTTGGATTTTTAGAGCTAAAATTACTTGATTTTGATTAGCTGAGGAGATGGCTTCATTTTGTTCAGCTGCACTACCTTCATTTCGATTTATAATGGGTAATTCTACCAAAGAAGGAATATTTGATATGAAATTAGAATCCAATGATGTTGAGTTATGGTTCACATCTTTCAGCAGACGTATATGATTGGATGAGTGGTTGTACATGAATGGGAGTATGGTTTAAAATAGGTTCTTCTAAATCATCTTCAGTAGTTGGTGTAGATGGATCTTTTTGCTCTGAAGAGGTTTCGAATGCAACAATGACACTTAGGCCCCTCTAAGGTACTTGTTATTCACTCCAACCCATATGTAAAACTTTCAGACATTTTTTTTATCATTTTAGCCACAGAATATTAATATAATATATGTACAACATATTCACCCTTACGACCTTTTCATTACACGACTTAGAAAATGCATCTTCGTATTTTACACAAAGGTTGGGTGCGAAGTATTTGAACATGTCTGAATGGTATTCCCGTAAATGTGTGTAAAAATTTCATAAATGGATATACAACCTTATGGCTACAAGAATCTTTATTGACTTATTTTCAGCAATATCCAACAATTATATTATATGGACACGTGAACTAAAACATGGATCTTCGGGCATGTTAAAAAGTTCATTGGAAACTAGAAAAAATGTTTAGTTGCATGAAGAGGGCAATACACGCGTCGTGATCACGAATATCCAATACTTGAAACGATGACATTGTATTATCAATGGTTTTGACATGTATTCCTTGGTGTTGCATGTTCAAACAATGATATAACCAATTTAGCTATTTGACATTGTATTATCAATGGTTTTGTATTATTTATAAAATGTAATTAGTTATTAGAAATTATTTAGTTATATAGGTTGAAACTAAAAGATTCCATCAAATCTTCGTATGATAATACAAAGAGATTTTATACCAAATCTCATCATTTCATGTCTGCAATCAAAGAACCTATATTTTGAATCAACGAAGAAATCTTCAAGACTTTCATCAAGGAGATAATTTCAAACCGAAGAGATTTTGAATCAACGAGATCATTTCAAACCGAAACTAGATCTTCCAGATCTGTTCTGGTTCCACCACCCGCGATTTTTTCCCATACCACCACCGACGATTTGTTCCGGCACCACCACCAACGATTTGTTTTGGCACCCACACCAGCGATTTGTTTCGGCACCACCACCGAAACCAGATCTGTTCTTCAACTCATGGACGATTTTGCATATTTTGATTTGTTGAGGTATGTTTCAATTTACGGTTCAAATTTAGATTACAACAAAGGGTTTATGTTCGTAGATTTAGGGTTTTGATTTATTTGCAGGTTCATCTTCATGGATTACGATGGTGTGATTATTCGATTTAGGGTTTTTGTTCAATGGTTATGGTTCCATCATCTAATATGTCCGATTTAGGGTTTTTTTTCGAGATCTGATATGTTCGATTTAGGGTTTCTATTCTCATCTTGTTCTCATCTGAGATGATTCGATGGTTTTTGTTTCATTTATTCTTCAGATCTGTTTAAGGTTTTTTTCCTTTTAGATTTCAATCTCTTCATTTGTTCATGGTTTATGTTTTATGATGAAGATGAATGTTGTTCTTGGTATATACTTTATGTTCATCTATTTCTTTATTTGTTCATTGTTTTTTATTTATTTTAAACATGAGTGATGTGGAAATTAACTATTGAGTTGCATATTATAGAAAAATGTAAAATGAATAAAATTACTATCTACCTGAAGAACAGGTTACAAGATACATTAATTGGTAAATTTTAGATGTTGGTACATTAAATGGTAAGTTTTGTAGTCGAGTACATACAATAGCAAAATATGTCAACTTGGATACAGTTTCGGTAACTAAACCCTAAATAATAACAAGAAGTTGACATATAACTGAAAGGTTAGAGAATAAGCTTTATTATTTTATTCCACCTCATACTTTAGGTAGTGTCGGAAAAAAAATACCCCAATATATGAATGAACATAGTATTAAAAGAGATATGATATATTATCTTACTATTTTCTTCTATTTATTTTTCTACTTACAAGATAAAAATAAGTATCAAAATCAATGGTAAAGACGAGGAAAGAGAATTAGTGAATTTTACATGTCATCATATGAGTTAGAAGATAAAATATAAGGAAATAGTAAGAGGATCATATATATATATATATATATATATCTAATAACCTTATTAAAAGAAAAGGATGTATGACATCATCATTCTTATTTGTAGAAATTTTTTAACAATAACAATCTCCTATTTTACAAATATATAAAAAAAAACCTTAATGATTATCAATAACAACCTTTTACTTACAATATATTTACTTTCCTCATATCAAGTGTAATTATTCAAAACTGAAACTAAATTTAGATAATAAACTTTTTAAATTTTTAAACTTTCCTTATTTCTAGGTGATTAGTATTGGTAAATATCTAAAAATAAAAAAAATATGTTTATTATCCTACAATATATACATAAATAGTTAAATTAATTTCATAAAACTTTTACAATTATTTTTTGTTGCTTTCGATGGTGAATTCTATTTTTAAAGCTAACAATGCTATAGTGCAAAACGAGATATATTGACGTTTTTAAGAAACATAAAAGGTTAATCTGATCACTATATCATCAAAGTAAAAGTAATTCTTAATGTAAAAGAAATTCTTTAATAACAATCAAATAAGTTCATCTAGCCTGGAGATGATATTCATGAATAAATAGATAAATTTTAATATTCGATATAAATTATATATATATATATAGATAAATTAATATTCGATATATTGTTTGTCATATTTCATAATTTCCATTAGTATTTTTTATTTAAATATTTATTCCCAACATTGTTTACAAGATAACCGCCACCATTAGAAAAACGTTACTAACAACGTTCGAGTGTCAATTAGAAGAAAATGATTTTTATATAATTTCAAATTTGAGGGTTGCATCATACTTTTCTAAACTTATATTAGTTGATCATGTGGCAAATATTAACTTCTTCCAAAACATCATTGTTGAAGCTACGGATGATTTTCCAAGTCATGATAATGATTCAATTTTATCGGTTAAATACATTATATATTCTCACTACTACACAAAAGACAATAAAGACCACTCTATGGGAACCAGTTCAACAAAAAACCGGTTTTTATATGTATGGGAACCGGTTCGTAAATAAAGACCCGGTTTTTAAGAGTAAAAGACATGGGAACCGATTGCTAAGTAAAAAACCGGTCCTTATGTTACATATAAAGACCGGTTTTTAAGTTATCAACCGGTCCCCATAAGTTTTGTTCATATAAACCGGGTATCTATTAAAGAACCGGTCCCCTTAAGTTTATCAAAAAATTTAACCTAGGTTAAACACCAAACATTCCCCCATTCCCCCATTTGCATCGCACGACTCATTTGCTCTCGATACCTCACGACTTCGCAATCCCTTCCGACCCCTCGCCGGTCGTGAGTCCGTTCTCCGGTCGCAGCCCCTCCACTCGCCGGCCATCCCTAGCAGCCCGCGTCTCTCCCTCTTCCGCCCAGGCGACGCACATCTATTCCCAGCCACTGCCGCCGTTCCTCCACGCACAGCCGCCGCCGCATATGCCCTAATTCACGAGGTTAGCCTTCTAATTTCAACTTCTTTATGTTATTTTCTTGTTAATTTTTGCTGTTTTATGTTTATTTCTTGTTATTCTTATCATTCTTGTTAATTTCTTGATAAATGATGGGTTATAGGTACTGTGTTTTGTTTTTGTGTGTTCGGTTCCCACCCACAGCCGACGTTCCCCCACCCCTGCCGCCGCATTTGCCCTAATTCAAGAGGTTAGTCTTCTAATTTCAACTTATTTATGTTATTTTTTGTTATTTTGTAGTTAATTTTTGCTGTTTTATGTTAAAATTTTGTTATTCTTGTTATTCTTGTTAATTTCTTGATAAATTATGGGGCATAGGAACTGTTTTTGGTTTTTGTATGTTAATTTGTTGATAATTTTTGTTGTTCTGCTGTTTTATGTGAGCTGTGTGTGTGTGTTGTGTGCTGTGAGTGTGTGTTAGTGTGTGTTGTGAGTGTGTGTGTGTGTGTGTGTGTGTTTTATGTGTGTAGTGAGTGTGTGTTGTGTGATGTGAGTGTGTGTGTTTTATGTTTTGGATTTGTTTAGATGTATAGAGAACATTAGTACATGCTGTTTTGGAACTGATTTCTTGTTTAGATGTTTTGGCTTTGTTTAGTAACATCAACAGTAATTAACTCTGGTATTTGGATCCTTGTGTTCTTAATCCTACTGTTATTAACCAAGTCTGATCAAAGGATGAGACTAGCTATAACAAATTAAGCAAATGAATTAAGCGTAATATATGCTAATGTGTATACTTGATCAGGAAAAGAAAACCAAAAGCCAAGAAAAAAATTTACTTAGACCATGATATATAGAGTACCACCAGAAGTAGAAAATAAATGTCATTCAAAAGTACATGATTGCATGCCTCTGTTGATTTTACTTTTGTTTTCTTATATTTCTCAAGGATTACTATTTACTGTAAACACAAATATAACAAAAAGGCCACATACAAGCACACCAACTTAAATACAATCCCAAACACATCTAAGACTTGGCTGTAGGTCTCCTATGGATACATATACTTGTGACATTAAATTTTACATTGACTTGTGTTTTACACACACACACTCACTCACTCACACACACACACACACACACACACATATATATATATATATATATATATATATATATATATATGACACTCATTTAATATACTTGTTATTTAAATAGGTGCAGTGGAGTCGTCATCCATTTTCCCAAAAAGAACTATATGGCACAAAATGTGTCAAATTCGATCGGGTAAAGTCAACATTGTGTTTATTATATTTGATTATGTGTGTGACAACTTTTTCTAGCTTGTGAAAAATGTTTGTGATAAAGTTTTTGAATCTAACATAAATGTTTGTGGTCTTGCAGATATAGTAACTATATGTGTAGAAGAATGAAAGATTTTTTAGGAAGATTGTCGCAACTAAGGAAGATTTATGATAAGATATTAGCTTGGTTTTGTATTTATCTCAATTGTGATAATCAACTAAGTTTTGTATGGTTACGTTGTAATATATTATTTAAGTATCTTTTTGTTGAAATTATGTTAAATTTGTAATTCTATAGGCACTACTAGAATTTTGGAAAATTTATTTTTTTAAAATTTGTTATTAAAAAGAGACCGGTTTTTATAGAAAAACTGGTCTTTATGGTTTGTTATGGGGACCGGGTCTTTATGATAACCGGTCTTTATGTGTACTTATCGGAACCGGTTAATAACCGGTCTTTATGTGTTTTTTTCATGGGAACCACCCCTAAAAGGCACCCCCACTAAAACCGGTCTTCATGAATAGATTAACCGGTCCCCATTTCTTTATGTGTAGTAGTGTCTATATATGTTTAACAGTTTTATTTTGTATACATGTTAGTACGTTAAAAAAAGTTTAAAATAACTTTAATCATCTTCGTGTTTATATAACGAATATTAACCAAAGGGCTTGTAGCCCAACGGTATTTAAGTATTTTTAGGTGGTTTTCTCTCCTAAGAGATTGTGGGTTTAAGTCCCGACATAATTAGTGAGTAGATTTAAGATTAAATTTAGAAATTGTGGTGTTTTCTGTTAAAAAAAATATGTAACGAATGCTAAGCTAGTTAAAATAATTGTCTTAGTTATACCTTCGTTAAACAACTCCGCATAGTTGTTATCGTACTCCTCTCGACCAATCCATAATTAAATTGGTAGAAAACTATGAGTCCGATTTCCCCGCCGGCAACTTGATTCCCACACTTTCATTCGTTACGATATCTTCCAACTTGTATTGTATCACACAAACAAACAAATCCACTTGATCAAAAAGTCATACAAAGGTAATAAATGTCACTAACACATGGATAATATCAATTCCTACGCTTAAATTTACTAACTATTAAAGATTTTATTAATTATCACTTTAATTTCCAGACTAATTTGAACCAACTTTATTGTACTATTATACTTATTCATTAACAAATCCAATTTTTGACATTTTATCAAAATTAAATCTAATTTTGTCTGTAAATTTAATCAAACAAATTTAATATATTTATCCATCCGAATTTATAAATATCATAAATTTTTTATAACAATTCAAAATATCATATTTAAGTAGATTATTAGTCTCGTTATTTTAAAAATATTCTAAACATTATTAAATTCATTTTAAAAGCAATACAAATTTGCTTTATTGCTCCTAATTGTAACAATAATGACTGACACAATAAACACAATCATATATTTTCGTATCATACACAATATTTATGCCTTTACTTTTGCCTGTATTTACGCTTCAATCACTGATCTGGATGTAGTTGTTGATGTTTGTCATAGTTTTTTAAGTTCTCATTTCTTTTATATTTTATAATTATTATATTCTTTCTATCAATATCTAATATTTATTATTTATAAAAAAACTCGTGTATCACATAATATTTAATCTAGTTACCGATTTACAGTTAATTAACAAATAATTCCTCTAGCTTGTGGCTAGTGTTTGACCGTGTGTACGCTTTGATTTCCACTATTAGAAAATAGCCTTTCATTCCTTGAGTGAAATCCAAGTAGGCTTTTTTGTTGCTTCAAGGTGCAATACTAAGGTGGCGTTTGGTTCGCAGGTGGCGTTTGGTTCGCAGGAATGTTTCTGATGGAATTGGATTCTCTGATGGAATTGGAATCTGGCAGAAATTGATTTTAAATCTGTAATCTGTTTGGTTGACAGGAAATGGAATTGGAATCCTTTTCCATAATCTGTTTGGTTTGCAGACAATATAGATGAATTTGATTTCAGATATGTAAAATGACATGATTACCCTTCATGGTTTTTTTTTCTGAATTTAGCTTGTTTTATAACTTTTATGTAAACATTTATTAAATAAATTACAAAATCATAATAATAAACATAATAAGTTAAAATACGAATTTTCATAAGTTACCAAAATAATATAGTAAGCTTTGGATACATCCAATTACCAAAATACGTGGGATGTTTTTAACAAAATATAGTTATCAAAAAACCTACACATCCAAAATAGCAATCATCCTAAAAAAACACCACAATTCATACTACTAAGCTTCCAAAATGTATTTTACCCAAGCCTCCCTATCACTTTCTTCCAATTGCCAAAAGTTTTGTACGTTTATAGGATCACTTCTTATCTTGGTTAAAGCTTTGAACTTCTCGGATTGGGTTAGTGAATTCATCTTTAGAATCTCCGGAGGGATCTTCTCACTCAATTCGTTGATCTTCATTTCAAACCTAATACCTTGGCTCAAGTCTTTTGATATTTCTTTGAGACTTTCGGTTATCAATCCAACCGCATTATTGAACGCGTCATCACTTCGGTTCTTCCTCTTCCTTGAAAGAACACCTGGGGAAGTCTCATCATGTTGCAAGTTTGTGTTACGGCTCACGGCATTGTCTGAATCAAGTAAATCATCATCCGACTCTTGTGATTGTTCCAAGTTAACGTCTTGCTCCATCTCAACAAAATCTTTAGCTCTATTTCCTTGTGCTCGGTCTTTCCCAAAAACAATGCAAAGGTCTTCAAAGTAGGGAAATGTTTTGTCTTTCATTTTTGCCGCATCCTTATGAACCTATTAAGCAACATTATTATTTGTATAAAAATATAAAACAAAAACGCAATATTTAAGTAACAATATAATTATTATAATTCGACATATAATGACACGATTCTTAACATTGTGAGCAATAATATGGAGAAAAATAGCAACTTGCTCATCAATATTCATATTCCTACTTGGTTTCAAGCCTCCGAATACTTCAAGCATATGACACAACTTTGTAAAACACCTACGAGGCATCCTAATTTGTGATATTGACATGGTGTCACTCTCATAAACAAATCTATGTAGAATCAGGTATCGATCTACATTTGAAGAAAAATGTTTAAGACGTGGTCTATCTCTATGTTTTTTAAACATCATTAACAAGAGGAGTACAACAATGTGCAAAACCACATTCCACCATGTCAAAATCAATGACGTTTGTCGTTGTCTACGGTTATGTGATGTTAAATTAAGTCGGGACATTGTTCCTGCGCATGTAAATTCCTTTTCAATATGATAAACAAAAATAATAAACACATTAATATTGAACATCAAAGAATGACTTTTTATGACCATAAACACATTCATATGATTTAATAATATTTCTAATGTATAATACATGTATAAACCATGTGTAATACAAATCAAGAACACACAATCAAAAATCATGAATCAAACTACACAATCAAGAATCAAGAAATTTAACACTACTCATTATCTTGTAACACAATTAAGATTGTTTTCAGCATCAACAAGTTAGTAAAAATGGTAGCTAGAAACAGTAGCAAATATTTGTAATCATAAGCAAAAACAGTAGCATTCAAGTATCCAGAATTTGTAAAAACAGTAGCTAGAAACAATATTTGTAAAAATAGTAGCTGGTAACAATAAGCAAAAACACTAGCATTCAAGCATCCAGAATTCGTATGAGCATTCAAGCATCCATAATTTGTATGAGCATTCAAGCATCCAGAATTTGTATGTACTGAGAGGAAGGGAGAGATAACTTACCGAGGGCAGCAGAGAAGGATGGCGGCGGTGGATGACAAGGGTGAGGACGAGGCCAACGATCGATGAGCAACCCTACGGTCAGCGGTGAGGACGAGGCCAGCGATCGATGGAGGAGAAGACGGCAGCTCGTTGGAGACCACGCTCGTCGGAGACGACGGCAGCTTGGAGAAGACGATCGATGGAGGAGACCAGGTCGGCGACGCAAATGGTTGGAGGCGTCGAATGGATTTGGGGGAATAGAGAAAGCGTAATAGGGTTTTGATGGTTGAATGAGGGTAATAGGGTAATTAGCCACTTTCCTTTGTTCCTTGGATTTTAAAATCTCTCCATATATGAAAGGATTTTAGAATCCCTTATGTAAGGGATTTAAATTCCAACAAAATCCAATTCCATAGCCAACCAAACAGGAATTACTAAGGAATTCAAATCCAATTCCCACAGAATCCGTTGGATTCCTGCCAACCAAACAGGACCTAAGTAGACGTTGGTTCAGATTTTGTAGTTTGGTTTGGTTCATTTAAACCAAAATGCACACTTCTATTGCATATAGTTTCCACCAATTTTAATTTTATTTAATTTAATTCTGTAAACGGGATAGATAGTATCCGTGCAATTATGCCAATTACTATCTAGAGGTTGGGTAGAATTTTAAAAAGGATACTCTCAAATAAAAAAGTGTAGTCAAATAATCAAAATTCACATATGACTATTAAAAAGAATAAAACGACTTATAATTAGATGACCTCGGAATTAAAAGCTCGCAACACTGTTGTTAATCTTGAGTCATCAAGATTTTCTTGTAGTATGTCTCAACTAACTCGTTATTGATTAATTATGTTGAGCTTAGATTTTTATATGAAGAACATACTACATATGTATGTATGAATGTATGTATGTGTGAACTAATTATGAACAATCTTGGTGTGATATAGCCAGCGGGAGGGAGGGTTTAGGGTTTAGGGAGGGAGGGAGGGAGGGAGAGAGAGAGAGTATTTGTGAGGTTTACGAGAGATAAGAGAGTTTGAAACATAACTAAGCAGTGTTTGAAAACATGGATAAGAGTAAAAAATACCAAAATTTTCTAACAGAAAAGAACAACCTACTCCTCATTTAAACATTGTTTGAGTTCAAAAAAGCTAAATCATTTATATGTTGGCCCGCTCTAGGGACTGCTTCCCGAGTCAACCGATTTGGCCGGCCGGGTCGACCTGGGTCTTGTACAAGACCAAAAACAATCCGTGACAAGAACTACAGCAACAACCACGAGGGTTCAAAATCTAATTCATCCCAGTTGTAGAAACTAGAAGTGTGGGGGGGGGGGGGTTGAATATTTTCTATGACCATTTTTTCGATTATTTAAATAAATAATTAAATATGGGATACAAGAGAAACAATTGTTAGTAGATACAATATAATAAATATATGACTTGAATGTAAATAAGCGGAAATATAAAGATGCGTAAAGTATATAAATATATATAGTAGTGCTTATATATTTATACTACAAATAAAATAAAGCTACTAAATGTAAGGTGGAATCTCAGCCATCCAAATTTTAAAATCTGATCCTAAAAAATAGGTTTTTTTCCTTTTCTTTTAAATATAAAAAAAGCAGTTAGGGGTATAATCGTCCATTAAAGTTTTAAAATTTCAGCATTTTTTAATTTATTTACTCCGAATATTTTCCAGGTTTTCCATAATTAGCTTGATGCTCATTGTTCTTCACCGGATACACAAATTCAGTGGATGCACAAATGAAATTTAAAAAATTCAACTAAAAAACATCAAGATTATTTGATACACACCACAAATCATTAATAATAAATTAACACCATCAAGAAAATCATCAATAATAGATTGATGCACAACAAACATTATAAAATCATTTACAAATTTTCATACCAACTACAAATTTTACATCAAAAATTTAACAAAAAATTACTCATATACAAGAAAAAATATCGAATCAGAAGGTTTACAAACATGAATCATTAATACAACACTCAAATATACTATGTACTAAATCTGATGCACAAGCCACCGGCGATCTCCAACAAATGAATCATACCAGATATGAACCTTGATCTGATGCACAAAATCGAATCAGAAGGTTTACAAACATGAATCATTAATACAACACTCAAAATATAGTATGTACTAAATCTGATGCACAAGCCACCGGCGATCTCAAACAAATGAATCATACCAGAGATGAACCTTGATCAGATGATGAATACTTACAAACAAATAGAGGCGGCAGAGACTATCGAGAACGGCGGCGGCGGAGAACAGCGACGGAGACGGCGGAGAACAGCAACGGCGACGGCTATCGAGAAAACCAAAACCATAGGCGGCGATTAGAAGCAAACCCTAGGCGGCAAGCAAACCCTAGGCGTTGGCTATCGAGAAACCAAAACCCCTAGGCGGCGAAGATGAGAAAAATACATCAAACCTTCAGATCTAGGAATGTGCATCGACGACTTTTCAAGAGACTTCGCTCGCGGTGGTGGTCGCAGGCAGCGGGTTTCATATCTCGACTTCATGGGGATTTCGATTTCACACAGCGCCGACTTCAAAGGGGGCGATTTCACACGGCGGCGACTTCATGTGGCGGTGGCAGTGCGGCGAATAAGAAAACGGCGGCGGTGGCTACGGCGGATAAGGAAACAGTCGGCGGCGAAGGGACTAAGCAGCACCGTAATAGGGTTTTTAGCTTTTGTGCATATCTGAGGTAGGAGGAGGTTGTGGCTGATGAGTTAGGGTTAGGTTTAATAAAATGGGGGTGGAACGTGGGGTATTTTCAGGATTTATTAGGTTTTTTTTTAATTTAGAAAATAACAAAATGTCAAATATACCCTCTAACAAAAAATGACACATGTCAACTCCTCCTTTCACCTTACATTTAGTACCATAAGTTTCTTTTTACTTGAACTCAATTTTACATATATATATATATATATATATATATATATATATATATATATATATATATATATATATATATATATATATAGGGGTGAGCATGTGTACCAGAAATACCGAACCGTACCGGCACCGTACCGGAACCGGTACCGGTACCGAATTAGAGTTTTCGGTCCGGTATTCGGTACTTGAATTATTGCTAAATCGGTATTCGGGACTCGGTATTTTCGGTATTCGGGACTAGTACCGAACTAACTAGTTAAAATAGGTACTCGGTACCGGTACCGGTACCGTATATGAATAATTCGGTACGGTATTCGGTACCATCTTTAAATCAAATTCGGTATTCGGTAAAACCGGTACCGGTACCGGTCGGTACCGGTCCGGTACCATGCTCACCCCTATATATATATATATATATATATATATATATATATATATATATATATATATATATATATATATATATATATATATATATATATCTTGATGAGTGAACCATATATATATATATATATATATATATATATATATATATATATATATATATATATATATATATATATATATATATATATATATATATAGTATGACAGAAATTTGAATGAAGGTATGAAATAAATAAAAGAAATAAGAAATAAAATGCTGAAAAGTAAAATGCTATAATGTAAATATGCTTGCGAAAATAAATATGCAAATGCAAGTGCGGAAATTAAAGAGTTAAGGGTTTAGAAGAATGACACCAAGATTTTTACGTGGTTCGGTTGAACTCCAACCTACATCCACGCCTTGACCTCCGTCAAGGGTTCCACTAGCAACACTTGCAAACAATCTCTTAAACCGGAAGAGATCACCGTAGTACAATCATCTTTACGGGTAGATGATAACCACCAAAGATCGACACTAGATCCAACACCTTGTTCTTCACCAAGAACACTATCTTCTTCAACAAGAAGATTCACCAAGTTCTACACCAAGAACTAACACCAACAAACTTACAAACTATGTGGGGAATAATCAAACCCACCAAATATGTTCTTCACTCAAGAACACTCTCAAGAACACCAACAATAGTGCTTGAACACTAATATCTCAATACAAGAAAAAATCGATCCACTCTATGTGTGTATCACTCAATATATTTTTCTTGCTTCTCTTTTGCTTGATCTTGAAGTGTTGTATAAATCTCACAAATGAAGAAAACAACTTCAAGAATCAACACACTCAAAATGTATATATTTGAAAATGAAAGATCAAGATATGAATGTGTGTAGAGGAGAGAAATTTCTAGGATTGCAACAGGTAAAGTTTGTATGTTAATGGGTTGGTATTTATAGAGGAAGAGAGAGGAAAGAGGTGGGGACAACTCTGTTGTGCCGACGGTCGATCCCACGGTCGACCGTGGATTGGCCGTGGCCAGAGCTGTTGCCAACTTGCGCCGTTTAAAAATATTTCCGATGTTTTTCGTCTTCCTCTTTTAAGCTGGTATTTTTGAATAGATAACTACCAAAATAAATATCGTTATACTGTGTACTTGGACTGGCTTTTGAAAAGATTAAACACATGTTGAATTTTGAGGGTGACACCTCATGTACTTGCATGTACTTGCAAGATCTTCCAAGATATCCCTTCTACCAATTATTTAAAAACACAGTATAATAATATCTTTAAGGATATTTATCTTGTATTCTAAAATACATATTTTCACTTTTGCCAATTTATAAAAGGGCAAACTGCACCATAATACAATAAACTTATATTAAGCTACCAATGTATACAATCAACTTTAAATTTAAAAAAAAAAAATCAACCCACTTATGTCTCCCATTTAATACAAATTGTAACCTGCACTTCAGGTTGCAGGTAATTCTATTTTTTTTTCATTTTTTCTAATTTTTTTAATTATTTGTTCTTGATGTTTTTGTTCAACTCTTGAAGAATCAAGATGATACCCAGATCTCGGAAATTTTGAACAATATAACAAGTAAAACATTGACTAATAAAAGATTACACACACGTCTCAATAATCACAAATAACAAAGTTCTAATACATATCAAATCAAAGATGAACTCAAGATCTGTAATCTAAGAACATTCAAACCCAAGAACATATTTAGATATTGTGTTCTTTATATCCAAATAGCTTAAACCAGTAATAATCATACATTCAAATCAAAAATCAAAGTAGAAACCTGTGAATTTGAAACCCAATTCGCAAACATACAGCTTCAGATCCATAAATACTCGTAACTATACCAATTTTGCAGCAGATTTGAATGAAGGATGAGAGAGAGAGAGAGAGAGAGAAAGACCTGTGAAATTAAAACCCTAATTGCAAATAAACCTTAATCGGCGGCGGTTGTTTGAACCCCGCATCTGACCGGCGGCGGTTGTTTAAACCGACACAAGAAACCCTAATCGCAAGAGGGACGGCGGCGGTTGTTTGAAGCAGCGGTTATTTGAACATGAAGGCGACGACGGTCGTGGTTTAAAGCGGCAGCGGCAGTGGTGATGGGTTGAAGACGGCGGCAGTGGTGATGGGTTGAAGACGGCGGCGGTGGAGGTGCTGAAGCGGTGGTGAGAGTTTCCATATCAAGCTCCAAACACAAATCTGGTGACTGAGTTGAGGTCTTGGGGTTAAATCTAGGTTTCCACCCAAGTCAATCATATAAGCTTCAAAGTCTAAACCCAGATCTTCATGTTTTAAAGAATAAAAAAAAATAAAAAAAATAAAAAAATTCATATTAACCTGTTGATGACCGGTTTAGGAGGTCAATTTGTATAGAATGAAAGAAAAAATTAGGTTCGTTGTATTTTTTTTTTTAGATTTTAAAGTTCATTGTATACAATGGTAGCTTAGTAAAAGTTCATTGTATTATGGTGCAGTTTGCCCTTTATAAAATTATGTTTTTTTAGATTTGTTGGCAAATGGTTATAAAAACTTTATTCCATAGACATATACCATTTGACGCAGTATGTAATAATTTTATAAGTGAAATAGTATTTTTATACAAATGACAATTTTAAAATGTATTCCTTTAAAAATCATATTGTCATTTTTTATTTCAACCCACTAGTTAATTTTTACAAAACACATAAGTATATATTTTTATACTTTGATCTTTCATCAACATATATATATTATCATTTTTCCAAACTTATTATTTTCATATTAACTTGGATATGTATGTTTTTCATTTTAATATCATTATTTAAAATTGCATTATCAAAACCAGATATATTTAAATATTAATCTTTTGATTGTACTAACAATCTCCCCCTTTTTGATGATGACAATTTTAATTTAATCCAAGTTAATAATTCCATAATATGTTATAAAAAAATAATAAGTGTGAGATTTCAAGAAATTGAACTTTGATGATAAGCTTGTGTCTTCATATTTGACTATTCAAATTGTCTAGAACAAAATGTGTTCACTTTTTGAGTCTTCACTTGACTAATTGTACCCTCTTCTTTTGAGTCTTTACTTGGATTATACTTGGATTCTTCTCCCCCTTCTGACATCATCAAAAAGGTTCGTTCCCCTTTTTTTTGTATCTTCAACATGATGCACCCCCTCAAATTTTGCTTTATTGCACTAAGATTTGCTCAAGACAAAGTTTTCAAATTTTGAAAAGAGGTATAAACGTTAGTAGTAAAGATGGTTGCAAAGTTAGAAACCGGATCCTGTTTCCGTTTCTCGTGATGCTAGTCACCTTATATCTCCAATTATGATTAGCTTCTTTTTACTTAAATCAAGTTAGCTCCCCCTTAGTTTATCAGCGATAGCTCCCCCTCATTTTAACAATAATAACTCCCCCTTATTTGAACAATCTTGATTTGTTCTTATGTTGTAATCACAATAAAATTATATATATATATATATATATATATATATATATATATATATATATATATATATATATATATATATATATATATATATATATATATTGATTTATTTGTGATACAACTTTAATACCTTCTCCTTAATAGTTGTCCATAGGAGTATTTCTTCCTCTCAATTTTGATTACCCACTTTGTAGGGATGTTGGTTATTTGCATGACGTCATCTCATGAGTTTGTACCTATTAACATTTTTATACTAACAAAGCACAAATATTTCAATCTATGATAGATTGGGTTAGTAAAATGTGTTTGGATAAAGTTGGCATGCAGCCATGAGTTGGTTGAGCTTTAGAAATATCCAAAATGTCAATATGGGAAGGAAGTAGTATACTACATATATATGACCAGTTGATTTAGTATCCATCCAAGTGTGTTATATTGTCTAAATTTGGATTTATTATGGCACATTGGATTAGTACACATGTTGTAAATTTAAAAATTCACAAATATAATAAATAATGAGCATGTATGACAAAATAGTAGCAAAAAGTAGCATAAAGCAGATAATTGCGAGACTGGCAGACCACGGTCGACCGTGGTCGCGGCCAGCGAACTCCTTAAAAATCCCACGGTTGCAGTCATGCAGCCGTGGTCGACCGTGCTGCCCCTGTTCGAAATTTTTGCTTTGTTTTACAGATTTTTGCATATAGGAATCATATTCAGATAAGCACACAAGATCCTAAATTACTTTATTGAAAGTTCTTAAGATAAAATCCCGCACACACAATCATGAAGTAAATTGTTCAAAAGCCACATTTGGCATAAAGTGCAACATAAGCAAATTATTTTAAAAACACAGTATAATAATACCTTTAAGGATATTTATCTTGTATTCTAAAATACATATTTTCACTTTTGTCAATTTATAAAATTATGTCTTTTTAGATTTGTTGGCAAATGATTATAAAAATTTTATTCCATAGACAAATATCATTTGACGCAGTATGAAAAAATTTTATAAGTGAAATTGTATTTTTATACAAATGACAATTTTAGAATGTATTCCTTTAAAAATCATATTGTCGTTTTTTATTTCAACCCACTAGTTAATTTTTACAAAACACACAAGTATATATTTTTATACTTTGATCTTTCATCAACATATATATATTATCAGTTTTCCAAACTTATTATTTTCATATTAACTTGGATATGTATGTTTTTCATTTTAATATCATTATTTAAAATTGCATCTTCAAAACCAGAAATATTTAAATATTAATCTTTTGATTGTACTAACACCAGTGTTAGATCAACGATAAGAAAAACTACTGAAGCTTGTAACCATTTTATTTTTAAAAAATAAGTTTATTCTTATGCGATTAAAAAATTTTAAAGCTTATAAAAAATAAACGTAGAGACAAAGAACTATATTCTTTTAAGAGTTAGCTAAAAGATCTCTTATATGTAATATTTGTTTATTGTCATTATTTGAATTTTTTTAGCTTTTTAGCTATTTTAAATTATTCAACTTTAACTCTCTCAAACATATACAAATAAAATTTTCTGTTTTCAACTACGATTACCCACTTTCAACTAATTTTTTCGGTTATCAACTTTTAGATTTCAACTATCAACTTCCAAACTATCATATACTTTTCATACATGTCCTTACAAAAATCTAGTACATATACAAATTAGTATTATAAATTGGGCAAATAATATAGAGAGAGAGAGAGAGAGAGAGAGACTATATATATATATATATATTGTTAATGGCACATAAGTTAGATTTTGTTATACTCACATACCTTTTTAATAAAGGATAATTTTATTAATTTAACAGAGATGATTTGTATAAAACAGATTTTTACCATACACAACAATTTGTCGTTGTTTAAACCATTATACCATTAAAATTGTGGATGAAAATAAAAGATAATGAGATTATAGAAGCATAAAAATTATAATTGTTATATATGACAAAATTTTATTATATACAAATCGTGTCCCTTAGTTTAATAATTATTTATTAAACAAGTATGAGTATAAGAAATACTTGACTTAAATGTCGCAACACATGTTTTTCGTAAGACCATCAGCATTCATCATATGCTTCACATGCTTTTTTACCCGCCACATCAGCGTCACATCATTCCCCCACTATTCCCTCATCACATCACACAAACCCCGCATCCATCACATGCTTCACATAAAAAAAAAATAAAAAATTCTCACACCATCTCCGCTCACGTACGCGACCCCACTCACACTCGTGAGTATGAGCTCTCCCTCACGAAGCACAACGATACTCCTCACCCTCCCTCACCCTCGTGAACGTCCCCCACAAGCTGCATCCGTGATGGATGTGATCGGTCTAATCAATTATCCTAATACAATAATTGTCACATTGTGAGAACCGATGTGAAACGGAGCAAAATTATTCAAGAATATGCAACCAATTGAGATTTGGAAAGCAATATTATATTTGCAATTCATAATAAATTATTTTTAAATATAATAATTAAAAATCAAACATTTTAAAGTTTACCCTACTCTCTACAACTCTATAAGTACATGTTAAATTATTCCACAGGAAAAGAAACCCCGTTATTTCCTCAAGAAAATGGGAAGTGTTGCAGTTGAGCAACCGGCGTTCGCCGACGATGACAAGAAACTACCGGAGGAAGATACCGAAGAAGAATCTCCGATCGAAGAAGTCCGGTTAACCGTTCCGAAGACCGACGACCCGACCCATCCCGTATGGACTTTCAGAATGTGGGTATTGGGTCTAATTTCATGCGTTTTGCTCTCATTTCTCAACCAATTCTTCTCGTATCGATCTTCGCCGTTGATCATAACTCAGATCACCGTTCAGGTGGCGACGCTGCCAATAGGGCGGTTTATGGCGGCGGTACTCCCCACCACCACTTTCAGCCTGAAACTACCGGGATGTAGGCCCCGGAAACTGTCGTTGAATCCGGGACCGTTTAACATGAAAGAACATGTATTAATCACGATATTTGCCAACGCCGGTGCAGCTTTTGGCAGCGGATCGGCTTACGCCGTTGGAATTGTGAATATTATTAAGGCGTTTTATGGCCGGAATATATCTTTCACTGCGGCTTGGATTCTCATCATCACTACCCAGGTCAATTCTTTTTCTTTTTCCTTTTTCATAATTATTATTTAAACAGCTCATGCGCTTATTCATTTAAAAATATTTGTTTCCATAATTTTATCATCTTTATTGAAAATATAAAAGTTATATTTTCTGGCGATATGACTCAAGTGTTTCTTTATTTTTATAATTATTTTTTATTTTATAGTCTTTATTTTTTATTTTAAATTATCTAAATTAGATTCTTCATCTTCATATAATTAACTTAACCATTTTTTTCATTCTAATGTTAATTACATTCAATCATAAGACCATAGTGATTGTTTTTCTAGGATTATTAATTTGTCTTTGTAAGTATAAAGCTGTATATATGAATTGAATTCTTTATTCACTTTTAAGTGAAAAATAGAAAGACTTAATTGATAAACAAAATTTCATTATATATTTTTATGGAAAATTATCTTAAATAAATTTTTAACATTCTGTTTTTAGAAAAATAAGGTCCATTCGTACGATACATAAATAATCAAAATCTATGAAAATGTCTTCTAAGCAGACAAAGCTAAAGTAAATTACAGCGTTTTATATATAAATCATTTAATAGAAAACATCGCTTAAACTACATAGACAATTAGATAATAACAATAAGACAATGAAGATGTATATATAACTATGAAAATAACGCCATTAAGGATAAGACAATACCAATGAATGTCAAGGGAGTTTTCTACATGCAGTTTTGTCAATAGCCTCTTGTTTTTGAAAAAAAAAATTAAAATCTTATTAGGATGATAGACTTGAAAGTTTTTCTTTAAACAAAAGCTCCAAAACAAGAGACTCCTACAAGTAGCTTTTAAAAATTAGCCCAAAGCTTATTTTTTATATGATCACCTAAGTATTTTTTTTTACTGTTTTACAATTCTTCCTATAATATAATGTATCTTTTATTTCTATCATTTTACACAATACGATTCCCGCTTCTAGCTTTGACAATCAAACTTAACTCCTATGTAATAACATGAAAGTCCGAGGACTAACAATAAATAAAAAATAAGCTTACATCATAGAGTGAATCAATGATTTGGAATCTTACTTAAAAGAGATATATATTTCTATCTAAAGTCAAGATCCACCGAAATCCTCAAACAAGTCTAAATACGCACAACTTTACTCCATTAGATTCTAGTTTTTTTTTTATAATAACTCACGCTTTCTTAAATTTACATCTTATTTATTATGACACTTCAATTCAAGATGCTTTAAATTATAAATATTAGATATTGATAGACCAAATATGCCCAAATAAAAAAGATTCCAATTTAGTCACCTAATTTTCCTCCCGATCCGAATTTTCTTTGTAAATAATCTATCAATTATCTTTATTTTTAAGATTCTTTTCCATATTTAATGAGTGTGTCTGTTTGGATTTTTTGTATTCTTAAGTTGTTAAGTTAAACTCCTGTAAGGTATGTACGTATGTAACCTTTATTTATATGATATATATTTGAGATGTGTGTGTGAGTGAGAGAATTATATAGTAGCATCCCTATTTGACGAATCAAATCAATATGTATGAATAAAAAACTAGTATATAGTAGCATCCCTGTGATTAATTTATTCACCCGTGACGTCGACGCTTGTGACCCACTAAGGCCACCCGTACCACCTCCGGGTGTGGTATCGGGTTCGGCCGGGTAACTCATAAACACCCGATTGTTGCAACGGATTATATTGTTTTTTTTTTAATTTTAACCCTTTATGTAAAAAAAAAAAGAATTTTTTTTTTAAAAATTGAAACCAACGGTTATATTGTTTTATTTTTGTTTTTTTTTTTAATTTTAACCCTTTATATACAACCAACTTTTACCCATTTTCAAATCATTTTCTTCATATTCATTTTCTCAAAACTCTCTACCAAACACTTTCTCAAACATTTTCACAAACATTTTCACACGTGTATTTTGAATACGCTAATATCGAGGAAGTACTCGGCTACGAAGCACCTCGTAATTGAGTTCTAAATTTTAATTATCTTAATATTTGTAATTTGTTTTTTTAATTTTAGTAATGTAATTTTTTTTTAATTTTAGTGATGTAATTTTTTTTAATTTTAGTAATGTAATTTTTTTATTTTAATGAAATGAAGTTTTAGTTGTTTAAATTTATTTATAAATATTTTATTTTGTTAAATAATAAATTGTGTGAAGTAAAAGAATTAAAAAAAGTGGGGAAAATGTTAGGGTAGGAGAGAGAAGGTGGTACTAGCAAATTGAGCAAACTGGGTAGGAGAGAGAAAAAGTTGATGTGGCGCTGATATGACTGTCAGGGTAAGCTGGGTAAACTTAGGGCGGTATTGATGGCCTAATTTCCACTTACTTTTAATTCTTTTATCTGGTTAGTTTTTTTTTCTTTCAATTTTTACTAACATGTATCAAACTGTGGTCGTTGCTAACATGTGCTACTGGTGTGCACTGTAACAGGTGTTAGGATATGGTTGGGCGGGACTTTTAAGAAAATACGTAGTTGAACCGGCTCACATGTGGTGGCCCAGCACTCTTGTCCAAATTTCCCTCTTTCGGTAAGTTTTTTTCCTATGTTTTTATTAAAATTAGTTTACTTTAAATAATGTTATTTAAATGTTACTAATTTATTTTCTTATTTCTTTAATTAATTTAAACACTTTTCTTCCCGACAAAGGCTTTATTTGTCTTTGAGATTAATTACAAATTTTCTAAAAATGTTTGACGTACACACACGTATAGAATTACTGATAATTGTTTAAAAATCTTATTTTATCTTATTTTTAAAAGTGATTAAATATCATTTATCCGTCACAGTCTGCAGACTTTTAGCCCATGTCATTTCCTACATACATAAAATTTGACATCATATATTTTATCTCTTTTAAAACATATATTACCTAAAAAAGGATTTAGTGAGAAGATTAATATAAACCCTTTTAAAGATTTTCACACAAACTAGAAATAGAATAATTAGATATTATGTTTTTTTGAACGGCAAACACACACATCCACCTATTTTACACCTTATGTCCTTAACATGACTTGAACCTTCAACCTCTAAGAGAAATAGACAACTTAGTCACACCTTGGTACTGCTAGGCCAAAGGGTCTTTGGTAATTATATATTATGTAGATATAAGTTATATTCAAGTCAAACAAGATTCAACATGGTCAATTAAGGGGAGATAAAGTGACTTTAGAGATCATGTAAATAGTAATGAAAATTGCTACAAATTTATAAAATCAACAAATACCGATAAATTATATTTTTTTCTTAACTAGAGTTATAAAAATGACAATAATAGTAAAATATCAATAAAGTTTTTTGATAGAGTTGACGCTAAGCATTAAATCTTCTGATTTTACCCGATAGTTTTTTTACAGCAAAGTAAAGTATTCTTATGTATTAATTGATTTTGATAAAAGCTAATATTATTCTCACAGTTTTCGTTCACAAGATAGTTCTTATTTAAACTTTTTCACCTTATATTAAATATTAAATAATAAATATTTATAAGTATAAATGTAATAACATCAATCTATTTCACAACTGTTTCTGACCTAATTATCATTTAATGTAAGCTTAACTATTTTGCAATGCGCGCGCTCTTTGAATTGAATATACTAGTATTTTACCCGCGCGATGCGACGAGGTAAAATAGTTTAATTTGTTGACATAGGGGTGTTCAAAATTCGGATATAAACCGTTTTAACCGTAATCCGAACCGCTCCGTAACCGAAAAATCCGAAACCGTTTTCAAATTCGGTTTAAAAACCGAAACCGATTACCATAAATACTTTAATTACATAAAATTGAAACCGTTTTCAAATTCCGTTTGAAAACCGAAACAGATTACATAAATAGTACAACTTAAGTAGCATTATTTACAATATGTTTCAGCAATGATCTTAAACACTTTAAATACTTTAATTACATAAAACTGTCAGAATTTAAATACATAATGAATGTTTTAAAACTGTCAAAAAATTAATTACAAAAAAATGTCCTGAATTTAATGACAGTTATACTATTTTAAAAGTGATAAGATTGTTGATAAAAGTTATTGTAAAGCATGCTATATTAGTTGTACTACTTAACTTAAAAAATTATCTTAAAAAAAAGAGCTAAATATTTTATATAGTAATAAAGATACGGAGAATTTTTTTGGTAAGAAATCGGTTTTGTTGATATTTATTAGTTGTTACTCAACGTAGATAATTGTGACTTTATGAGAGCCTTAGTTGCGGGGCCAAAGACAACCTGTCAATTAAATGTAGTGAGTAGAAAATTTCTGTGCTTTTTTAAAGGTTTGTGTGTTTATTGTTAAAAGTTTTAATTTAACTTTTTTTTTTAAATAATAAGTTTTATATTAAAACATTGTTTCTTTGGTAAACACGTGAGTTTTTCATACGATGAAACTTCCAAAAAAATTAACAGGTCTATTTGTTTCAAAAATTCAAAGGTTTTATCTGTTATTGTTTTATATCTTGGCTATTATTTTGTGTCAATGGAAAAAATTCTGAATCTATCCCTGATTAGTAGGGTACTCGTATAATACTGCGGTGAAAATAGATCGAAGTAGAAAGTTAAGAGCATCGATGATGTCAGCATTAATGGAAAGAGAGGATTTCGTGATTTGTTGTATATATTTATTTAAAATTTACGGTTTTAAAATTTGATGGTAAATATGAGAGTAGGGTTTTAGGGAGATTGAAAATTGATTTCAGATATTTGATTGAAGCTAAAGAAAATAAAAAACTGTTATACACTTATATTAAGACGACTTATAATTTGCGCATTATATTGACTAGGTGAAAGAGAGTGTATTATAGATTTATAGTGGTAAATATAAAAAGGTGGAGATTCCATATTTTAGGTTATATTTATTTACCAAGTGCTTTTTGGTATAGCGTTATTAATATATAATTTAAGATATTTCTTTTTTTTTTTAGGTTGAAGATTTAAGTAATATAGTAGACACAAGTATATTTTAGAAGATGGATGTGTTTAAAAAGGTTATCTGTTTATTAATTTATTTATGCTATTTTAATTTTTATACCTATTTCGATTTTGTAGGCTTCTTATTATTTTATTTTCATTTTAAGTATATGAATGAATGACTGAGAACAACTATGTGATTATTTATTTGTATAAATTAACGTATGCATACGGATTTATGTTCATAATCATAATATGTTCATATTCATAAATTTAATTAGAGTTTTTTAACCATATAAAAACAAACTAGTTTATTTAATTTCATTTCATTTCGAGGATACCTTTCATATGATGATCCCGACGTGATAGGACAGATTATAAGCTAATTTAAACTATAAATAATGAAACTATTATTTGAAATCAAATGTACATGCTTAACGTAACGTGTCATGTGTTTCAATTAGTAATGAAAAATGGTTTTGTTTGACCTCACATAATCTGCCCCAAGTGAAAAAAACTCTTTTAAAGAAAATGAAATATACAAAATAATAATAATAATAATAATAATTCTAAAATATTAATCTCAATCTGGTTATGCATGTATTATTCTAAAAGTTTCAATACATTTTTTTTCTAAAAAGCAAATATTTTCAATCGTTTTGATGTAAAATAAAGGACGAATGATGGTTTAATCATTAAAACTTTTGTTCAATTTTGGTTTAACTATTAAAGTTTTTTTCTAAACAAATTTATCATAAAGTTTTAAATTTGTTATGATTTAAAATTCCAAGTTTTTTCTAAATGGTTCATATCTTGAAGTTTTGTTAAAAAAACTGATTAGTTTTTTGTATGGTAAAAAATTTTACACTCTCTACTAGATTATGCATTTTAGTTTTAATAAAAAACTTAACAAAACTTTGAGGGTTAAACCATTTTTAAAGAAAAATTTAAGGGTAAATCGTTTGGAGAAAAAGTGTAAGGTTTAAACAAAAAAAGAGTAACTTTGAAGATTAAATCATAACAAATTCGAAGTTTATAGTAAACCGTTTGAAAAAACAACTTTAATAATTAAATCGAAATTGAACTAAAATTTTGATGATTAAACTATTATTAATCCTACAATAAATTGTTAACAATAAGGAAAATTGCAAGTTGTTTCTTTAAAAAGTTGCAAGCGTTCATGTTAAAATGTTTAATTTAAAATTTAAATGAAGAGAACCTTATAAACCTACTAAATAGTTATTAAATTGTATTCTTGCATGATAAAATTCTAACTACTCTATAAATAAATAAATTAATTAATTAATATTCGAAAATAGGTAGGTGGCCATCACTATCATTTGGCCGACAAGAAAATATCAACGAAATGAATCTTTGGAATCTTTTACATTTATTAACACCAGGACTTGGGTTGAAGGTTCACACTTCACACTTCTAACTTGGTCTTAGATATACGTACATGGTAAGATCATCTTCCAAAAGTCCAAATTTTTGCTAGTCATCCAATCCGTCATGTCTATTAAATTATTCTTTGTGTGGATTCACTTATAACGCTGATGTCGGTCATGATTACTGTATTATTCATGCTGATATGACAATCAGCCATGACCACGTGTGTTCTAATATATAAACACAAACTTACAAATACTTCTAATCTATTATATTTATATATATATATATACACGATACGATTTAAGTCATATTCTAGTAAAGTGATGTAATTACTAATGCAGGGCCCTTCATGAAAACGAGGACAACGAAGATGAAGATCCGAATGTGGTCAAGAAGAAACATATGTCACGTTCAAAATTCTTTGTCATCGCACTCGCTTGTAGCTTTCTTTATTACTTGTTTCCAGGCTTCTTCTTTCAAACCTTACAAAGCATCTCATGGGTTTGTTGGGCTTTTCCTCACTCTGTGACAGCCCATCAACTAGGATCTGGTTTTACTGGCTTAGGCATTGGGGCCTTCTCATTGGATTGGGCCACAACGGCCTCTTTCTTATTTAGCCCACTCATTTCCCCTTTCTTCGCCATTGTCAACGTTTTCTTGGGCTATTTCTTGATCATATACGTAGTCATACCTATTTCTTATTGGGGACTCAATGTCTACAATGCCCAAAACTTCCCTATTTACTCTGCTGATTTGTTTACAAGTGACGGTCAATATTACAATATCACAAAAATTGTGGACAACAAGTTCGAGATAGATTACAATGAGTATAATAAGCAAGGAAAAGTTAACTTGAGTACGTTTTTCGCTCTCACATATGGTTTTGGATTTGCAACGATTGCGTCTACGCTCACTCATGTTGGCCTTTTCTACGGGAAGTAAGTTTCTTTCTATTCTTCTTTTACGAGTCTTTATTTCAAAAAGTTTAAAAAGAAAATTGTATTTCGAGGTTACCCCAATATTCAACCTAGACCACTGTTGTTGTATTAATTAAAAGTATCATATATTCCTTATTTAGTTGTCATTTATACCAATTTCGACCAACTTTTAGCTAAGCGGAAAAAAATCCTAAATTTTTTAGAAGTACTGAAGATTGTTTAATAAGGTGTTGAGATGTTATAGGTTAAAATTATTAACTTAGAATTGTCGAAACCGGTATAAATGATACATTATACATATTTCGGTGACTTACATCGCAGTTTTAATACATGTGTGACCCTTATGATTGAATACTCGGGTTAATCTCTACGTACGTATGCAAGTTAGAAGGAGACTATATATATATATGGCTTAACTTAAAGGAAAAAATGATTTAATTAAGAAGTTAAGGAAATGTAATATGTGTATAGGGAGATTTACTATCGATACAAAGCATCGGCCAAGGGTAAGGTAGATGTGCACACAAGACTAATGAAGAACTACAAAGACATACCTCAATGGTGGTTTTATGTGCTTCTTACGGTGACACTTTTGGTTAGCCTTGCACTAACTATCTTCTTGAATGACCAAGTACAAATGCCTTTTTGGGGATTAATATTTGCAGCTTTCATGGCTTTCGTTTTCACACTTCCAATTAGCATCATTACTGCAACAACAAACCAGGTACAATCCAAAGTCAAACTTTGACTTACAAAATTCAAAATATACATTTTGTGTTGTTGAGTATTGTTTAATCTTGAAAGCCAACTTCTTTGTGTTGGCATCCAGACACCCGGTTTGAATATCATAACAGAGTATGCAATGGGGTTAATCTACCCCGGGAAACCCATAGCCAATGTGTGTTTCAAGACCTATGGTTACATGAGCATGCTTCAAGCCATCTCCTTCTTAAGCGATTTCAAGCTCGGTCATTACATGAAGATTCCACCAAGGTCAATGTTCTTGGTCCAGGTACCTATTCTTTTTCTTTTCTTTCATATAGGAACGATATACTTCACTTCATAACTACATAATGTCTATTTTGCTACTGTAGTTTCTTGGAACGATAATAGCTGGAACAGTAAATTTAAGTGTTGCTTGGTACCTCTTACACAATATCGACCATATCTGCCATCCTGACCCTAAGTCTAATAGCCCATGGACATGCCCGAATGACCATGTATTCTTTGACGCATCTGTCATATGGGGCTTGGTCGGGCCAAGGCGGATCTTCGGGCCACTAGGAAACTATGGGGCTCTAAACTGGTTCTTTCTTGGTGGGATCCTTGGGCCGGTCTTGGTATGGTTATGTCACAAGGCATTCCCAAATGTATCATGGATTCCTCTCATTAATCTTCCTGTGCTCCTCGGTGCTACCGCCTATATGCCGCCAGCGGCCGCCGTTAATTACAATTCATGGATATTAGTCGGGACCGTTTTCAATTTTTTTGTGTTTAGGTATCGAAAAATGTGGTGGAAGAGGTACAACTATATCCTCTCGGCTGCGCTTGATGCAGGAGTTGCGTTTATGGCTGTTTTACTGTATTTTACAACTGGGTTGGAAAACAAAAGCGTACATTGGTGGGGCACCGACAACCCTCGTCACTGCGATCTTGCTGAGTGCCCTACAGGCAAGGGTATTATATCACCTATTGAAGGTTGTCCTGTATTTTAATTATTTTTCATTTTAACTAAGACAATATGTTATCTTAATTCATCCATCAACAATAATTTTGTGGTTGTGAATTGTATGAAGGGTTTAGGGGTCTTTTCTTTTGATTTAATAGACATAACGATGATATGTTTAATATGGCAAGCGGCCGTTTGTGCTATTTTATTACATTAGGCTGAAATTTATTAATTTATTAGCCGGGATAGTGCTTGTATCAACTTAGAGATTATCAAATTAAAATTTAGTTACAAATAGAGGGAAATTCATTAAATAATACTATAACACCGTGTTTCACAAGCTTAAAATCAGTGATAATTTAAACTTTAAACTATATTTACGAAAAGAGTGCAGCGGAGCTAAACCACTGACTACAAAAAATATAAGTATTGTTATCTGACTTGGCATTTATAAGATATAACCAAAAGTACGCCAAGTCCAAAATCAACAGGTGTTACCAAACTACTAACCGACCATCAGATCCAAGTAAAGTACAACAACAAAGTGTTCTCAAAAGATATTTACAACAACCAAGATGCTATCCTATCATATAGCGGTGCGCTGACATGTCAGTAAGGGTCATATCTTGCACGATAGCTTGTCCTACTCAACGAACTGGGTCCAACAGCATGCATGCATTTATAATCAAAGTGTATCATAACATATCATGTTATATCATATCATATCATGCATGTCATATCATACCTCGTGTGCGCACGTGTAAAAACATGGACAACAATTAGCCTTACTTACTAAGCCTCATGGAAACCGGTTCTCACCTCGAAGTCAAAAAAGACAGATCTAATGTCTAGAGAGTCATCAGGAGCACCTAACATAACATATTTAGCTTCAGTTAACACCTCACATTTACCAATTTCTGATCTTAACACAAGTTTACAATATGCCAATACTAAACACAGGCTTGCGTCCGTAAGCACCAGGGCTTGCGCCTGCAAGAACCTTAACAAACCTCCCTTACGGCTGCAAGGGTTTTCCTTACGCCAGCAAAAGTTCCTTCCCATTAACCCTGACTTACGGCCACAAGGGCAATTCCTTGTGACCGTAAGCGTGGTTCTTTGATTTCTTACACCTGCAAGCTTTGTGCTTGCACCCGTAAGGTTATTTCCTTCGTCCTTAGACGGTAAACCAATGACACACCTTTGCGCCCGCAAGCACCATTGCTTACGGCCGCAAAGGCCAAATGAAACAAACTTACTATGCTTGCTTGCGCCCACAAGCATAGTCGGTACAATGTGCTCTATTCCCACACAGCCACTGCAAATCCACTTCCAATCTTTTCTAACAAGTTTGAATCCAGATTTAAGTGTCTCAATACCTTCTTTATCACCCTTATACACTTACTAACAAAAATATAATCCAACACACCAATTTTTTTTATCTAATTCAAGCTTTAAAAGGGTTCATCTCCTTCACAAACTCAAGAACTAGGTTTAGAAGAAGAACACTTACTTAGAAGATGATTTAACAGATTGGACACAAGCTTTAGCTGCTGGAATCACCAACAACTTGGTTCCTATTGTTCTTCACTTTCAAATTGTAGAGAGTTGGTGTGTGTGTGTGTGTGTTTATTCACGTATGTATCTATGTGTTAGTGTTTAGTGTTGGAACAAAAGAGAAAGGAGCAAAGGCCGACTTTGGTAATTTATTTGCCACAAGTGAGTATTTTGTTCCCCTATTCAACTTACAACTCAAACATCGTTTACCCCGTTTCAAGTAACGGGGATATCTTTGGAATCATTATTTAAAACCGTTTTATATTTTACCAACTCTATTCATTTTCAATGTTATTTTATATATCACACTTTAACCAACACATAACACAAGTTAGCAACTAAAACATTCAATTAAAGTCAAAATATAACATATAAGCACAAAATACAACTAGGTACAACTAGGCCCTATTTCAGAGTGTTACAAATACTCTTATATATTAAAGTATATAGATTATATAATATTGAGTGTAAAAAAAGAATTAGAAGGGTAAGTACGTAATTTTAGGTTAATACGTTCAATCTCTAAATAAGATATAAAGACCTTAAATTAACTAATAAGTAAGACACATCTTTATCTTTACTACTCTATAAAGCATTTAGCTCTTTTTTTTAAGACAATTTTTTAAGTTAAGTAGTACAAGTAATATAGCATGTTTTACAATAACTTTGAGCAACAGTTTTAACACTTTTAAAATAGTACAAGTGTCATTAAATTATGGACATTTTTTTGTAATTAATTTAAAGCATTCATTATGTATTTAAATTCTGACAGTTTTATGTAATTAAAGTATTTAAAGTGTTTAAGATCATTGCTGAAACATATTGTAAATAATGCTATTTGAGTTGTACTATTTTATGTAATCGGTTTCGGTTATTAAACTGAATTTGAAAACGATTTCAGTTTTATGTAATTAAAGTATTTATGGTAATCGGTTTTGGTTTTTAAACCGAGTTTGAAAACGGTTTCGGCTTTTTCGGTTACGGAGCGGTTCGGATTACGGTCATCAAATGAAACTATTTTACCTCGCCGCATCGCGCGGGTAAAATACTAGTATTTCCTAATAAGATCCCTAAATAAGCTAATAAGCTTATAGGACACCTAAATAAACTAATTGCTTACAACACAAATCCAAATCATCTTAAAACCCCAAATGAATTAGAGGTATTTTTATCTTTCATGCCTATGAAATAAGAATATATGCATCTTGGGTATATCCCAAACAGTCTTTGCCGACTGGCTTGCCATCACAAGCGACTTAGCTCCGTTGTCTTCTCGTCATCTCTGTCACTACATCTTCCTACTCGCCATCTCTGTCACCAATATCATCCGGATCGCCAACGTGCTCCCATTTGCCATCTCCATCGCCAACATGCTTCCAATCGCCATTGTTTGTTGCTAAAGTCCTCCCCATCGTCATCTCCACACCAACGTCCTCCGAATTGCTTATCTATGCTGCCGACTCTCTATTCTCCACCATTGATTTTCATGGATAATGAACAATAGCAAGTAAGCGTTAAAATGAGGAGGATGTTCATAATTTACATGACCAATCTTTAATTGGAAAAGTTTAAGAAGCATTCATACTTTTGAAAATCAAACGATTAAATATGAATTACATTCGGATATTAGAATCAAATCCGAATATAATCTTTAAATTTAGACACAATACTTTTTGAAAATAAACGACACATAAGACGGTTCTAAAATCGTCATCATCTAACATTACAAAAATGAAAGATATTGACAATTCCATTTAAAGAGCTTTCTTTTAACTAAACTATTTAATCCTAATTTATAGTTAAATGTATTAAGAAGGATAAGTTTAGATGTTGTTTTATTATAAATGACTTTTTGATCTCATCTTTTTTCAATTATATTAAGTATCTTCATTCGGGATTTTTTAAAGGCAATATACTTGATAGAATAAATTTAACAAGTTGCTAGAAATTACAACGATCTAACGTAAAAATTAAACACGATAAACCTAATACTACCCGACCCAAAAGGGTGAATCTTAACAATTTAACCAAAAACTCGCAAAGCACAAAGTCACTTGGTAGACTTGAACTAGCCAACCTCGACTTAACACCGAAACGAACTCCCCGAACTAACATACTAACAGAGGCCACACGTACCATCCAACCAATAGGTGGCAATGCGAGAATTCAGAGTAGGTTAAGTGGGCTGCCTGAAACTGTCGAAAACCACGAACATCTGAACCTCGACCCGCAACCATGTGACCACAACCACGACCACTTGAACCACAACCTTTGCCTACAACAACATCAAACCTCAAACCACAACCTTTTCCTACATCAACATAAAACGTCGAACCACAACTAGAAACCTCGAAAGCCGGCCTCAACCACATAAACTTGAACAGTGCCACTTAAACCACAACTTCTCCAACATATGAACTATAACCTTGAACAAACAGCGAAACAACCTCAAAAGAAACCTCGAACCAAATAGTTGTAGAAACAGCCGGCAACTACCACGAAACTCGAACAAAACACCGGAAACTGCTAGTAAACTACTGGAAACTTCGAACATAACAGCCGGAAACCACCGCTTAACACGAACAAAACATCGAAACAACCGTCAACCACCGAAAATATAACTGAACAAAACATAGTGAAACAACTGGAACATGTTGGATATAACTCGTTAATCGTGATTTTTCAAGTTACATGTTGGATATAAGCAACTTATACATTCTTGAATAGCTGAATGTATATCATTATATTATAATCATTCTAGGAAACATAACTCATAAGATGCTTGTGAGTTGTTTTTTTCGACTAGTGATGAGCCTAATTTATGTTGGGTATGACTTGATTAGCTGTTTGGTATTTGAAACTAGAATTAATCGGAACCTTGACATGAACGTATATTACCGGGTTTTATTAATTCAATTAGTTGCATGGAATTAGTTCTTGATATGGAATTACGTATGCATGGAATTGAAATTTGAAGCATGGATAAAGATAAGGTGCACGTGGACTTGGAGCTATTTCAAACTAGTAGTTATCTCATTCATTTAATTTGAAATATTATTGTTATCGTGTACGGCCGAAAGATTAAGTTAATCTTGTGCTTATCTTTATGTATTAGAATATGATTAGGATTCTAGTTTGTTGCCTATAAATACCAAGGTTAGGGTGAAGTCATATGTACATCAAAATATCTCTGGAGTCATAATAAAGAAGTCTCTGTTCCTGCCCGTGGACGTAGGTCGTGTTTGGACCGAACCACGTTATATCTCGTGTTCGTTTATTTTCTGTTTCCGCATTATTCTAACGCTGGTATTAGGTGTCTCGATCCTAACAAGTGGTATCAGAGCCACGGTTCTGTTCACCGGGCTCGCGTATTTGTTGATTGTGAAGATGTCATCTTTGAAGTTTGATTTGGAGAAATTCAATGGTTCAAACGATTTCACACTGTGGAAGGTAAAGATGAAGGCTCTTTTGGTTCAGCAGGGTTGCGCGGTGGCGTTAGAAGGAGAAGATAAACTTCCGAAGGAGATGAAGGAGGATGTTAAGAGAGACGTTCTAGCAAAAGCGTATTCGGCGATTTTGCTGTGTTTGGCTGATGAGGTATTGAGGGAGGTGGTGGATGAAACAACGGCTGCAGGTCTGTGGGAGAAGCTGTGTGAGAAGTATCAGAAAAGTACCCTCACGAATAGGCTTTATCAGAAGCATAGGTTGTATACCCTCCGGATGTCAGAAGGTACCCAGGTAAAAGATCATCTGGATAATTTTAACCGTATTACCCTTGATTTGAAGGCTGTGGGTGTTAAAATTGATGATGAAGATCTTGCCCTGATTTTGATGTGTTCACTACCGCATTCGTATGAGAATTTTGTTGATACCATGATGTATGGTAGGTCAACAATTTCTGTTGCTGAAGTAAATGATGCCTTGTTGTCGAAGGAACTCAAGCTTAGGGTTTCTTGTAATGAGGGGGAGTCCGGTTCAGGTTTATACGTGGGTAGGGGAAGGACACATGGTGGAATGGGTGGACTGGGGGAGTCGCGTTCGAAAACAAAATCCACGAGAAAGGTAATGTGTTATTACTGTAAGGAGTTTGGTCACATCAGGAGAGACTGTCCTAAGAGGAATGGAGATGGTAATGTGGTTCAGGAAGATGACGATATAGGCGATGCTTTGACTGTATGCACGGATAGTCCTGCAGATACCTGGATCTTTGATACATGGGCATCTCATCACATGGCGTTCTCACGTGATCTGTTTACTTCCTTTAAGAAGTGGAACGGTAAGGTGAAGCTGGGGGACGATGGGATTCGGTGTGTTAAAGGTAGTGGTACGGTGCAAATTAGGTTGCATGATGGAAAGGTCAAGCAGTTTGATTGCTGGTATGTCCCGGATCTTCGGAAGAATCTGATTTCTCTTGGTACTTTGGCCAGGAATGGATATGTATATTCTGGTAAAGGGGATGGACTGAAGGTTTCTCGGGATGCTCGAGTGATAATGCATGGCAGACTGCGACGTGGTATTTACGTTCTGGAGGGCAGTTATGCGAGTGGAACGGCGGCTGTACTGAACTTGGAGCGGAAAATTGACCTGACGAAGTCGAGACGACACGGGTGGAGTTGGTCTCCGGTTAAGTCGCGCGACGGGGTGTCGGACTTCGTGGCTCGGACAAGGAGGTAGTCCCTTCGGGGAGGTTGGCAGATGAGAGACGGTTCTTTGGTGATGACGGTCAACGGTTGACGGTTGAGGACTCGGGTCATGGGAGATTGTCGGATCTCGGTTGACTGGTGAAGGGTACTCAAGTCAAGGGGGAGATTGTTGGGTATGACTTGATTAGCTGTTTGGTATTTGAAACTAGAATTAATCGGAACCTTGACATGAACGTATATTACCGGGTTTTATTAATTCAATTAGTTGCATGGAATTAGTTCTTGATATGGAATTACGTATGCATGGAATTGAAATTTGAAGCATGGATAAAGATAAGGTGCACGTGGACTTGGAGCTATTTCAAACTAGTAGTTATCTCATTCATTTAATTTGAAATATTATTGTTATCGTGTACGGCCGAAAGATTAAGTTAATCTTGTGCTTATCTTTATGTATTAGAATATGATTAGGATTCTAGTTTGTTGCCTATAAATACCAAGGTTAGGGTGAAGTCATATGTACATCAAAATATCTCTGGAGTCATAATAAAGAAGTCTTTGTTCCTGCCCGTGGACGTAGGTCGTGTTTGGACCGAACCACGTTATATCTCGTGTTCGTTTATTTTCTGTTTCCGCATTATTCTAACGCTGGTATTAGGTGTCTCGATCCTAACAATTTATTCATTGATTCATATAGCTTAGTTATTTTCTTTCTTTAACTCTTACTTTTAGTTATGTCATGTGTTATTATCTCCTTTTTAGATATACATACATTTTTTATGTATACATTATTTTTCTTTTCTTTAACAGTTTTTTAGTAAATATATAAAAAAATTAGTCATGTTTTTAGTTTTTACTTGGTTGTTTAATAATAAGAAAGAATAATTAATTTTTTGTCTCGCTTTAGGAAGTTCCACAGGGGTATTGGAGATTCATATAAGAGCCTAAATCCTTATGAGATGAGGTTGTCTTAGAAATCTACGGTGCACATGTTAATAGATTGACATGATTGGGAAGGATTTGTGCTGCTTTGGGAAGATGTTTGAAAGCTATAAATATTAATTCTATTGTTTTTTAAATTTGCAAAGAAGATGGCTTTATAAGGAGATATATCAAACAATTTCTTCAACCATTTAAGTATGAGTTTCGACTTCTTTTGATTCTATGGCATCATGAGCACCACACTAGCCCTTTGAATTGGTTTATTTTTCTTCTCTTGTGTCACATATTAGAAGCTAAATGTACACTCATTATCGAACGAGTTTTAGGGGTGTTTAGTTCGCAGGAAGTGGGAGGGATTGGGTGGAATTGGTATTGAAATTTCCTAAATCATAAGAGGTGCTTGTTTCACATAAATTAATGGAATGTAATTTAACCATTTCAATAATTCCTTAAATTAAGGAATTGAGAATTCTTTCCCTAAATAGATGAATTTCTAAAATTCATAGGAATCTCAAAATATAATTGTTGTCTCCACCCCTACTTAATGAGTATTCGATCAAGGGTTGGTGATGTTTCTCCAAACTACACATGAGTTGGTGTTAAATCAAGCGTTTTTCCCATGAGATTTGACTTCTTCCATGGGCAATTGCAATTAAAGTGTCTAACTTCATGGCACCTATACCAAAGTGGTCTTCTGATTTCGTGTTTCACCTATTTCTCCTCTTGAATTCTATTTACGAGTTATTGACATCTTGGCTTTGTTGTTGTGACCATGTCTTTTTCTTCCTTTGTATTCCAATTGCAGCATCTTTGTTCTTTGAATAATCATTGATACTTTTTCTATTTTGTTTCCCTCCTTTTTAGGTTTACATCATCAGATATGTAAGTGAATCATGTTGGAATCTTTCATGCTCGAATTCTTGCGGTCCTTCGAGAATTGTTCTTGTTTTTTTTATTAAATTTCCTGCATCTGAAATCCTTTTATGTGTCCCAGTCCAATCATTCTTCGAGATCATCTTAGAAGTCTTTGAAATTCCCAGCCTTGATGTTTCAGAAATCGATTGAAATGGTTCTCTATAATTTGTTTTGGTCGAATAAAGGGTATGCACATGGGTATGTTTGAAACATGCTACTGATCGAAAACCTTCTTGATCTGTAGCGAGATTTTTTTTCATTTTGTTCATGGAATCGATGGTTTCCAGTGATCAAACCAAAGTTAAGATCAAAATCAGGATCGAGCCTTGGGTTCTGATACCATGTTTGATAGTTTGTTGGGGGGGGGGGGAGCAAAAATCGATCATAGTCTGTTGCTTTAGGCATGGTTTCTTGCAGCAACAAAAACACAGCAGATATATGATATAATAAGCAATGTGCCATGTCATCAATCCTGAGTTAGTTGTGTTAGTTGTGTCATTAGCTCATCTATATATAGATGTTTTCTCTTTGTAGTTTGTAACACAACTCATTACCAGTATTATAGAAAAGAGCACAAGGCTCTCAATTGTTACTTACTGTTTCACCATTGCATATTATTCATAATTGAATACATCATGAATCTTTTCATGGTATCAGAGCCATGATCAGTGGCTCGATTTGTAGAAGAAAGAAAGATCAGTTGCATTTCAGAATCAAGGATCAGATCTGTGTGCGATAGTGATTCAAGATCAGCTTTTCGAAATCAATTTCAGTAAGTGTTTTCTTTACCTTTTCTTCTCCTTTTTTGATTCAGATTGTTCCTGAATCAACTTTTTCTTCAAAGTCTGCCATTGATTTGAGATTGTTCTTGAATCAATTCCTGTTTTTCTTCAAAAACTTCTCAAGATCGATTCAGTACAGAGGCTGAGTATCGTGCTCTTGCTCAGACTGCAGCTGAGATTTGTTGGTTACGTTCTCTTCTTCGAGAACTTCATATTGATCTAGTCTCATCCCCTACACTGTGGTGTGATAATCTGGGTGCTACGTATCTTGCTGCTAATCCTGTTTTTCACCAGCGGACTAAACATATAGAGATAGATCTACATTTTATTCGTGATATGGTGTTGTCTCGGGTGTTAGACATTCGTTACATTTCTACTGTGTTACAACCTGCTGATGTCTTTACCAAAGGGCTGCCAGCTGCTCGGTTTATGTCTCTATGGTCCAAGCTGTGTGTTTCTACCACCGCACAGCTTGAGGGGGGATGATATAATAAGCAATGTGCCATGTCATCAATCCTGAGTTAGTTGTGTTAGTTGTGTTAGTTGTGTCATTAGCTCATCTATATATAGATGTTTTCTCTTTGTAGTTTGTAACACAACTCATTACCAGTATTATAGAAAAGAGCACAATGCTCTCAATTGTTACTTACTGTTTCACCATTGCATATTATTCATAATTGAATACATCATGAATCTTTTCAATATAGAAATCGAAAATATGCACTTTTGATTAGGAATGAAATCTTTTTGTACAAACCAGATATATATAGGCAAGGGGTGGTGGTGGCTGCCCATGGTGGCTCTATGGTGGCCCCATATATATATATATATAGGGGAGGGTTCATGCGAGAACCGTTGTTAGTGCGAGAACCGCGAGAACCAATCTTAGCCGTTCCTTGGATATGGGAAGTATCATGGATGGAGAGCGTGGAGGGATAGGGTGTGGCAGGGTGCATGTGAGGAATCATGGGTGGACAATGACATTGAAAGAGGGGGAATTGGACGGCTTAGATTGGTTCTCGCGGTTCTCGCGCTAACAATGGTTCTCGCATGAACTTTTGTCTACACACACACACACACACACACACACACACACACACACACACACACACACACACACACACACACACATATATATATATATATATATATATATATATATATATATATATATAGGGAAATGTTCATACGAGAACCGCGAGAACCAATCTCAGCCGTTCCTTGGATATGGGAAATATCATGGATGGAGAGGGTGAAGGGATAGGGTGTGGCAGGGTGCATGTGAGAAATTCATGGGTGGACAATGACATTGAAGGAGGGAGAATTGGACGGCTTAGATTGGTTCTCGCGGTTCTCGCGCTAACAACGGTTCTCGCATTAACTTTTGTCTATATATATATATATATATATATATATATATATATATATATATATATATATATAGGAAAAAGTTCATGCGAGAACCAATTTGAGCCGTCCAATTCCCCCTCCTTCAATGTCATTGCCCACTCATGAATTCCTCACATGCACCCTGCCACACACTATCCCTCCACGCTCTCCATCCGTTTAACTTCCCATATCCAAGAAACGGCTGAGATTGGTTATCGCGGTTCTCGTACTAACAACGGTTCTCGCATGAACTCTCCCCTATATATATATATACATACATACATACTAGCATTGTACCTGCACAATACGGTAACGGTGAATAATTTATGTTCGATAACATGTCGATTTAATGAATCGTATCTATTTTCTTTCGTCATTGTTTTTTTATCTTTATATCTCCTTTTTTCCATGAAATCTTTTATTAATTTTTAAAAAACAATAAAATATAAAAAATATATATTATTGTTTAACAATTAGATAGAAAAATATTCTTGTTTTGGAAATTTTGTTAATGTTAGTGATTTAACTAAAATTAAATTAATAAGTTGTTGTTGTCATGTTGAGTTGTTAAAAGTAATTACATTAATTAGTTGAGCTAATTAAGGAGCTAATTGATTGAGTTATTACTTTAAGGATTTGTATTATTTGCATAAAAATATGTACTACTTAAAATTAAGTAGTCTTAAAATTTTTAATAGAGAGAATGTTAAATGCATTATAAGATTATATATATATATATATATATAGTGTTACACACTTATTTAAACCTAAGATAAACTATTACATAATAATAATAATAATAATAATAATAATAATAATAATAATAATAATAATAATAATAATAATAATAATAATTGTCATAGTGTACTAATCAACTAATAAATCAATCTATATTAATGATGATGATAATTAAAGAGGTCCATCAATATAAACTTTTGGAGCTCGTTTGCAATTGGTAGGGAGTCGATAGTTCGGACTTGTACTCGGTGGAAGGATTATAACAAACTAGATAATTCTGGCAGGGTAACAAAGTGATTTATGAAAACATAGAAACAAAGTGATTTATGAAAAATATAATAGAAAATTTTATCTCTTGTTCTTGGAGATGCAATGCCAAAATCTTAAGTGGATGTCTCTTCAAAGTCGCAAGAACTTTATAGCTTTCGTTTGACGAGTCCAAATGAACACCAAGGATGAAGACGTGAGATAAAAGGAACTAGGACTTGGAAGGAGACACGTTGTAGATTAACTACAGAAAGGTGTATATATCTATTCTCTAGCCTTGTAATATAGTATTATTATTATTCCATCAAGAATGTGGTAGATTTTGAAGAACCAAATTAAACGAAACCAAAACTAATAGAACAGTTTAGAGTTTGATGGTTTAGTTTTCCCTTTTTATAATTTATTTTATTTTTGGTTTGTATGGTAATAGGCTTGTATAAAATTATTTACTACTAATGTGTTTCAAGTAAAATTTCTCCTAAATCTTTTTATACGTACTAAATTTGAATACGTAAAATACTAATTATATATATATATATATATATAATTGGGTTGAAATAAAAAGAATTTTAGTGTACAAAATGTAAGGTGAAACATGATGTTGACACATGGCAATTATAGTTAAAGGGTAATTTAGGTAGTTTAAAATAAGTCACCCTCCTTCTCTCTCCTACGTTGTTGTCTCTTTCAAAAATCCCTAATACTCCGTTTTTCTCCCCTGAGCGGCGCCTCTTCCAAAACCCACGAAATGCTTCGCCATTCACCAACCGAACGTTTTTGCTTCAGAATCGATTGTGGCTTCTTGTTTCTCCCCCATCTCCGATGCTGGTTTGTTTAGGCTACACGGACGGTGGTTTTTGTTTATCACACGCCGCCGCCGCTGCTTCGCTTTTCCGCTGCCGTCGCTGCTTTGCTTTTCCGCCGCCGCCGATGCTTTGCAGATGTACACTCGCCGCCTACCACACGAAACCCGTATATTCGCCGCCTACCACACGAAACCCGTAACCTGTATCTGATAGTTTTGTGCATATCTGTTTAGATGATTGCCAACCCAGATGCACATTCGTCGTTCGATGATCGTCGTTCTATATTCGTCGCTTGCAGATGCACAACTTCTAGGGTTTGTCAGTAAGAAACAATTTATGATGTGTACTTTTTTTTGTTTGTATAACATTCTTTGACCTGTATAATTTTTCTAAATTGACATAATTTTTTTTTGTTTCTTGTTCATCCAATTTTAAAGTTTTTATGCGTCAAATTTTGTTAAGAAACAGTCTTTATGCAGCAGATTCACAGATTATGTTCTTGTGCATCAGATTCATTAGATTCATCTGTTAATTGTGAATTTTTTTAATTCTGAATTGTTTGTTTTAATCGATGATGGTTGATTACGTAATTTTAGGAAAGAGGTTGTGAATCCATTTTTTTAATTTGTATTCGTGCATTAAGTGTTAATTGATGATTCTTGTTGTATATCATCTATATTTGATGGTCTTTTGTGTATATCAAATTTGTTGTGGTGAAGATTTATAACCAATGATGTTATTATTTTGATGTGCATCAATTTATATTTAATAATTTTTCTGGAGATCGTGTGCATCAAAAATAGTTCTGGAGATTATTTTTTTTTTAAATCTGGATTTTGGAGAATTTATATAATTAAAAAATCGGTGCCTAAAAATCAGGAAACTCAATTTGTATAAAATGTCAATTATACCCTTTTGTGTATTTTTTTTATAATTAATAAAAAAAGAAAAAAGCCATTTTTATAGGAGCGGTTATAGGAATTTGAATGGCTGAGATTTTTTCTTACTTTTTGTACCTTAATTCTCTTTTTACAATATCCCTACCCTATATATATATATATATATATATATATATATATATATAGGGGAGGGTTCATGCGAGAACCGCGAGAACCAATCTCAGCCAATCCCTGGATATGGGAAGTATCATGGATGGAGAGCGTGGAGGGATAGGGTGTGGCAGGGTGCATGTGAGGAATTCATGGGTGGGCAATGACATTGAAGGAGGGGGAATTGGACGGCTTAGATTGGTTCTCGCGGTTCTCGCGCTAACAACGGTTCTCGCATGAACTTTTGTCTATATATATATATATATATATATATATATAGGGGAGGGTTCATGCGAGAATCATTCTTAGTGCGAGAACCGCGAGAACCAATCTTAGCCGTTCCTTGAATATGGGAAATTCATCGATAGAGTGCGTGGGGGTGATAGAATGTGGCAGGGTGCATGTGAGGAATTCATGGGTGGACAATGACATTGAAGGAGGTTGAATTGGACGGCTTAGATTGGTTCTCGCGGTTCTCGCGCTAACAACGGTTCTCGCATGAACTTTTGTCTATATATATATAAACCATTTAACACTCTCTCTCTTCTTTAATTTTAAGACTTTTTAAAATTCAATCAATAAAAAATCTTAACCTTTCACTCTATCTAAATTAATCTCATCCACTCAATCTTTAATCATTTTACTCTCTCTCCTAATTTACTTTAATTTTTGATTTACTTAAAATTTACTCTTTCACACTAAAACACTCTCTTCCCACAAACACAATTATTCACTTACATCAACAAAATTCCAAAACCTTATTAACTTCTCTCTTTTTATTAATTTTTTATTATTTTAATGTTGTTTAGAATAAATAAAATAGTCGATGCAAATAAAAAAAGAAAAATTAAAAAAAGGCAAAGGTTTAGTCCATAATGTTTGGAGACTAAATCTTTGCCTTTTGAAAGGTTATACCTACTCCTAGGACTATCCTTTCTCAAAAAAGGAAGATCAATCCTTATTTCAAAGGATTATATTCTCTTCTCTCAGAATACTGCTATTACACCTATCATATCAGAGTACGCTGAGAAGCGTGGTGGAGATAGTAGTAACATACAAACCCTCAAAACCCAAAAATGCTCGTGTTCAGAAGACAATAACAAATGTTCTTGTGAACATCCAAAAAACATGAGTTAATTGGCCTTTCACTAGCTCAACAAGAATATGAGGATTCTTGTACTACTGATAACTCTTTAAAAGATTATTCTTTTATTGACTTACCAGAAGATTTAGTTTCTGCAACAGAAATTTCCAAATCAATTTTTACAAACCAAATTTCAAAACAAGACGTGGATAATCTTAGACATAAGATTGACCAATTAGAAAAAATTGACATCATTGGAGAAAATTCTCACAAGTTTTGGGAAAGAAACAGAGTCTACTGTAAACTAGACATTATTAATCCTGACTTGACAATTTCTTCACAAATGCCTAAGTATGATAACTGGACTATTGATGAGTTCAAAATGCATATCAAGCAACTTCTAGATCTTGGTATCATTACTCGCAGTACTTCAAGACATCGTACTCCTGCATTCATTGTCCAAAAAGAATCTGAAAGAAAAAGAGGTCAGTCAAGAATGGTTTTTAATTATAAGCGTCTTAATGACAATACTCATCTTGATGGCTATTGTCTACCAACAAAAGAAATTTTACTAAACAAAATCCAAAATGCAAAATGGTTTTCAAAGTTTGATCTTAAAAGTGGATTTTGGCAAGTGAAAATGCACCATGACTCAATACCGTGGACTGCTTTTACATGTTCAGAAGGACATTTTGAATGGAAAGTAATGCCTTTTGGATTAAAAAATGCACCCCAAGTTTTTCAAAGAAAAATGGATGACTGTTTTAGACACTTATCTAATTTTACATGTGTATATGTGGATTGCCACAGAACAGGTATGTAGATATGCTTCAGGAAAGTTCAAAGAAAAAGGAAACTTGACTTCTTTGGATTATGAACTTTTAGCGGTTATTTATTCTTTTGAAGCATTTGCATTATTTCTTGCAGGAAAACAAGAAATTACAATAAGAACAGATTGTGAAGCACTTGTAAAGTATTCCGATATGAAAAAGGACTCAAAATTACAAACCAGAAGATGGTTAAATTTAAAAGAATTCATATTAGGAAAAGGAATAAAAATAAATTGGGAACATATAAAAGGATCTAACAATTTGCTTCCTGATTTATTATCTCGAATCTTTACAGATGCCTCGATCAAGGACAGTAAGACCAGACAAAGAGGAAACAAGCAATGTAACGATAGGAAGACAAGTTCTCACAACTTATCCTCCTTCGGCGCAGTTTCAATTTAATCTCATGTCAAGATTAACTCTAGAGGAAAATGCTATCATAGATGGTATTTGGAATCTGCATACCATCCTGGCCATACAGCAGAAAAAATTGCTTTGATAAATGCTGTAGCCCAGAAAATAAATTTTCTTAAACAAAAACCCAAGAGATTTTCATACTATTTATTACTCAATGGACCTTATAAAGGGATTTATAAAAATTGGGCTGAAATAGTTCAAAAGATTGAAGATCAAAATGAATTTATGAAATCCACTTGGAAAGGATACGAAGACTTAGACACATGTTTGGCCCAAGCCCAACAATCTTTGGGCCTAAATTTCTACATAGTCCCAGAAATTGGTATACAAGCAGGATCTCCTTCTCAGCAGAGTTCTGCATCACAAAAAATGTTGGCCTTACAGCCCAACATTGACGTCACAGGAACCATTCATAAGGTTTCTCAGACTGCTTGTACCACTAGTACAACCATGTCTAAAAGTATTAAGGTTCAATTCCCAGAAGAACCAGATATTACTAAAATGGAATTGACGGAACAATTTACTGAGCTTACAGAATACTGTAACCTTAGTACAAAACGATTTTTTGAATTACAGGAATTTCTTATGGTTATTAATAAAAATGATAAACCAGGTTTTTCTGTACAACTAGAAGAAATTCCAACTCTCCCTGGAAAACTAAGTATTTTCTTCAGAACAGTCCAAATTGATTTAAGAATTGCAGAAGTACAGCAATTTCGTCACACTGAAATTCATTTTAAGGAACTTTTTTCATATGGACTTATATAAGGGATTATCTTTTCTAGCGATGACCAGTTATACTGGCTACCTAGAAAAATCCAAACCATTTTATCAGACATCCATATATTTGATCAACATGATATTTTGATAGACATATTTGGATCTCCTCCAAAAGATCTTTATTCTTTAAGACCAGAACCATCTTGTTCTGCTTTTAAAGTAATTACCAAAACATTTTCACAAGAATGGAAAGACACCCTTTGGCAGAAGAATCCACATGTATGGCACCTTACATCAACAAATCTAAAAGATATACAAGAATGGTTTGGATATGTACATGCATCAGAATTCTTTTGGAATACGGAGCATATCAATCCAGATGAATTTGTTCTCTTCACAGAGACTGTTAATACAAAAATATTTGCTCCAGTATCAATATATCCTTATCTGTTCTCCCCTTTTTATAAACTTCCTTTTGAGAAATATGAAAGCCTAATGAAGTATAAAAATTTGAAGAAAGGGAAAGAACTTGATACTACAGAAGACATGGAGGTATCTACGGCGAGCAAAACAAGACAAGAAAAGTAGGTCATTCCTTCACTCACTACTAGACAAATGACATGTCTAGAAAAGCTGTGAATGACCTCTCCACTACTATAAAGCTCAACCACCATGAATAAAGTTGTCTCTCCATAATTTGCTCAAGGGTTCCATCCACTCAAAATGGCATCTTTGATTTCCACCGGACGCGTGTTAATGTGTTAATTATTGTATCCACCTTCTAGGTCTATAAATAAGTGTGCATTATATGATAGAAAACACACAACCTAGAAATCTCTCTCTCTCTCTCACTCTTGTAAAATACAATCTTGTAAGAAGCTCGGTCTTGTAATCATCGGTTTGTACTGTAAGTTTATCTATCTTTAATATAAGTGTGTTTATTCTATATATATTATGGCAGGCTAATTTAGTAAAAATAGCAAGACTGGAAACCATAAATTAAAACTATTTAATTTCTGGTTCTAAAAATAATGTTTTTCAAAAAGATTTCTAGTCGCTGATAGTTCATACTCATAGTAGGAGTATAACTACTAGTCATTAAATTGACAAACCTCCATGGCAGCATGGTTGTAAGAAAAATGAAAGGTTTTATGAGAGATTTTCCAAAAGACGTAAGAGTGTTTGAAAATCGGAGGAGTACCGCTTAAACAAAAGAAGAATGTTATAGGGAAAAGAGTAGGTTAGTAACTCAAAAAGGTGAGGAAAATCAAATTTCTAAAAACTTAAGAATTTTTCTGTGATATCAGAGTGACAAAGAAGGGTGTTTTGTAAAACAAAATTTTTATACCAGAAATTAGAAGTTTTGATGTGGTGGAATGTCTTGCTGATTGTTTAAAATATTGATAAAATATTTCTTTGGAAAAATAGAGCTTATTACTACAAGCATATGCCTAATAAGAATTGCAAATGGAGAACTATATGTTGTAAGCAATATGATAGATGTGTATGTGAAGAAAGATGGAATGAATGGTTAGAGAAACAAGCTTTAAAATTTAAAAGACATCATCTTTTCTGTATTTGTGATATAAATTTGCCTCTATATTGTTGTCCAGTAAATGCTCATAAGCGTAATAATCCAGAAATTAGTTTAAAAATAGCTTATTTAGTTAAATCCGAGTTACTTCCTTTAGATATAAAAGAACAAATAGTTAGAAACATAAATATTAATATATATGTTGATGAAGACCTTAGACTACAACAACTAAGAAAAGAGTCAGAAGAAATAGAAAGGTTAGCAGGTAATGAATACTACTAGTTTACATATATTATATTCTGAACTTGAAAAACTACAAAAAGAAATAGATTTGTGTAACTATATTTATGCTAATAATAGTTTTGCTGGTGTGTGTAAGAAATCTTTGATCTTCCAAAAACTAAAAATTGACAATCTTGAAAGTCAGAAACAAAAGTTAGTTAAGGACATCGATGTGGCATTTTGAACATTTAGCTCTTTTGGAAATAGAGGGAAACCATTTGTATTCATTGCATGGTTTTGCTGTATTTTAGCTAAGTTGAAAATTTAATTTGACCTTAACTTTTAGAAGTCAAAATTATGTTAATCAAGACTATTATAAATAATTGAATATATATCATTCTTAAACTTCAAAATATCGTATTTGTCCATCAAATTTATAAATAACATATTTATCTCTTATAACATTTCAAATTATCATATTTAACCAAATTTCTAGTTCTATCATTTCACAATATTTTATAAATTTTTAAATTCTTTTTTATTATAGCAATAAATATTTGACCTTATTGCTTATAATTGTAAATATAATGATCGATAACATGTATAAAAAATTTAATCACGTCATTTGATATTTCTTTAATCACGTCTGTTCTCTCCTTTCACGGTGCTTCATCGCTAGTATTGGAATTGACGTCGTCTATCGTTATTTTTTGTAACTCTCATTTTTCCGCTTTTTATAATTATTTAATATTATTTATTAGTGTTTAATATCTATTACCTTTCTAAATTATTATTGTGTTACACAAACAACGGGACTTGAACCAATGATCTTTGTTTAATGACACCAACACATCAAAGTACTTAGTAATTACCACTAAGCTACAAGCTATGTAACGTTACACAGGCATTTAACCGGTACATATTATCTATATAAACATTTGTCAGGAACAAAAGCGCGTAATGAACAGTATTGTTGCGCGTGGGGATTTAATTATATATAAAATGGAGTTGCAGAACCATGAAAACCTTTACATCCTAGCCCACATGGTTAGACATCCATACATCACACTCCAACATTGGGTTTTCGAATCCCACCTTTATATAGTCACTTCTTTTTGGTTTTCTCTTCCACTGTCTACTCTCACACAAATTAGTAACTCTTTTTTTCTCGATAGCTATTGTCAATTTCTTTTCTATTTCTTTTTTAATTTTCTTATATTCTTATTTACTTATTAACTCTCTCACGCAAATTAGCAACTCTTTTTTCTCGATAACTATTGTTAAATTCTTTTCTATTTCTTTTTTAATTTTCTTATATCCTTATTTATTTAAAACTATATTTTTAATGACCTTAACTAATTTATGTTAATTACTATTAACAACTCATCAAACATGACCTCAACAAAATTTTCAAAATAGAATATTAACCATGTGTATGTGTATGATGTTATTAAAATACGCTACAAAATGTTTTTAATCCGAACTAAATGGTGGAATGTACAAGTGAATACCGAAACAAACTTTCATCACAATTTTTTTCAATCCTAACTAATTGAATTATTCCACTTCATTTTATAATTTTGTAAATGAAGTAGAAAATATACGGGTAAGAAAAACTCGTTATTATTATTATAGAAGAATATCAAAGTTAAGAGTATTGCAAGGCATCTCCGGTATTTTATGTCGTAAATAACACGTAATCCGTGGCCCCTTGCACCACGCAGTCCCAAATGCCTCTTACCCCAACACGTTGCACCTCCTTTCTGTTCCAGATATTTTCATGCTCTCTCTCTCTCTCTCTCTCGTTTTTGTCTACAGGTAGGCTTTCTGCGGTCTCCTCCTATGAAACATACGGTTTTATGTATCTCAAATTCCATATCTAACGCATCTTTTGTGATTTTGGCATGAATTCGATTCGTGTTTCACTCTTATCAATTCGTGTTTTCTTTTACAATTTCTGAAAGTTGAATCGATCAAATTCGATTGAAGTAGACAAAGTCACAACGTAGCGACGAAATCGTGTGTGGATGTATTAGTTGATTTGTAAGAAATTTAGTTTGAAGGGGAACGAAGATTTTATATGCACTCAATTTCTACCTCCCGAAATTATTTTGTTTCAGAATTCGCATTTTAAGTAATTAAATTGATCGCAATTCGTTCTTTCACGCGATTAATAAGTAAAATCTGATACTGATCGACCTTAACTTTCATATCTATTTGTTTGTAAAATCCTTTTGTAGATCAAACTATCGGGGAAATCACATTGATCAAAGGCGGATCGTTGTTGCCTGCTACTGTAGGTAAGGTGAAGTTATTGTTATTATTATTATTATTATTTTTGCAGCTTCCATAGTCTGTAGAATCTGACATAAATCTTTGAGGACATGAAGAATCTTTTATCTTTATGTGTTTTTCCTTCAGCCCGTATGATTAAGCACTTCACCTTCTTTAGGTTTTACTTGCAATTCAACTTGATTTTTCTTTACAAGTATTTGGTAGTGATGCATGTAGACTAAAAAATTAATAGAATACATAGAAAAAAATTAATAGAATACATTTTTACTCTTCTAGTTGGCAATCCTAGACTCTAAGGGGGTGTGGGCCTGTGGGGAAGCTTAATGAAAGAGCTTAAGCTTTTTCATAAAAATAATAAAGCATTTGTTATGAAAATAGTGTTTGGGTTAGCTTATGAGCTGCCAAAGCTCAATAAGTCCAAGTTATTATTATAAAGCTATAAAAAAGAGCTTTTAAATAAGGGCTTAAAAATCTAATTAGCTTAGCAAAACACTAAAAAGAAGTTTACTTGTTGGGTATACTACTCCAAATGTATCCAAACCTTACTCAGATTGTTATTGTGTGTTCTGGACTTAGAAACTTACTCTTTGATGTTTCCAATATATAGGGTTTACCTTTTGATATATTTTGGTCACATCTATGATGTATTTTGAATAATATCAAATGATAAAAAATTGCCCTAGCTAGTTATTAAAAATGTTAATAAAAAAGTTCATTATATAGTACGGTAAGTTCTAATAGTTTAGTATCAAAAAAGGCACGTATTGTTGTACGATGTGTGAAATAGTAAAACATGTATAGCTAGATACATTATGTTGTAGTTTGCCCTACTATGTTTTGTTAAGCTTATTTAAATGTCTTTGGTTGGCATTACTTAGGGTGTGTGTAACATAGATTTTTATTATGAGAATAAAATAGACATCCATCCATTTCAACCAAAACGTATAACAAGGTCCCCCACCTGAAACTACATGCCACATCACGAGTTCATATCTTAAATTGTGTATAAAATAACTCCAAACATTGTCTCTGAAAACTCAAGTAATATAGATAGTTAATTATGGGCATTAGCAGAAAACGTTTGATTTATGAGCTGCCTTCAAGATGCTGGAGCCTTCCCACGATTCCGTGCTGAAAAGAGAGTAAACATAAAGCTTGGCGATTAAACACAACTTACACACCACACCAAGTATGTACACCTCATTCACATACATCCATGATCACATAAATCATTTAACATAATACTGAAGCAGTGCACAAACAACAATTTCACTCTTTGGGTCACAGTTGACTACCCAAGCCGTACTAAGGGTTTCCCGTGTTTGACCGTACTCGAGTTGTGGTGTTACCACAAAATAACACAACCCTTTACTTCATCCATAAACGCATTAGTTACACTTTCACGTATAAATAACATGCACATTTCACACTAATATCATGAGTAAGTTAGTGTAACTCATCTGATTGCAGTACAAGCAGATATCACAACACAATATAAGTTGCTGAAGGCATTCACCTACAATTCAAGGTTTCCACAACATCGCATACCCTATACACACTCGAACCATAAAATTTCCCAATGTCCTAAATCTACACTTGACGATTGGGGTCTTAGCCACACTTGCCTATCTATTCACTTAGCCCAAGTGGCGATCCAAGTCCCACCCTAGACTTGGCAATCCCTAAGTAGGCATGCACTCAACATCCTAAAGTGCTTGGCAATTCCAAATACCCTCCTTACTTAATCATTAAAGCATCATTTTTACTTAACGATAAACAGTCGGTCATTTTTATTCTCAACTTAGGTATTCTTATACAGTTGGCGATTCATAATCATACATGGTTCGCGATTTAAGAATTGTCAGTCAAAAACTCTAGAAATCAAACTCATTTAATTTTTAACCCAATTACGTGATTCTTGTCGCATTACATCACAACCACCATTTAGACAAACCCTTAGTGATTATTTGTGTTTAATTAGATCATCATGTTAAAATTGTTTCGGATCCATGGTTCAAAGAAAACACACGTAGCTCTTCACCAATAACCACTAAATCCTTAACCACTTCGATTGAATCTGACAATGTGTTCTAAGCATCATTTAAACGAATCCCTACCAATTAATAGCAGTTTTGTTAAGTTTAAATGGATCAAAATAGAGTTCGTATTCTCAGTTCCTACGTATATACCAAACAGACCAGAAACCCAATAATGACTCACTAAATCTCGACCAAATAGTGTAAAACTTGTATGAATTTGATCACTAAGGTTTAAGGATTCATACCTGAGGCTTTACCAACAATTTCCAAGGGTTTTGATGAAGATTTGGTCCTCCTTTTCTCCTTCCTTGATCACGGCACTTGACACTCACACACAAAATTGAAATAGCGGCTAGAGTAACAAGGCTTTGGACCTTTTGCCCTAATTAGGTCTAAATACCTCATCTCATCTTTCCTAGTGGTCATAATTACTCCCTCCACTTAAAGATTATAACTCAACTAAGAACAGAAGATTCAATAAAACCAATTGTTATATTAATTATAATATTTTTACATTTCGGAAAATACGGGAATTAGAGTTGTTTGACAAATTTAGTTACAACTTAAAATTCAAGGTAGTAGTGCATGGTGCAACAACGTTTTGTATATTGATTGTATAGTTACAAAATATTAGGTGACATGTATGGTGCTACAAGTTTTTGTATATTGATTGTATATTTACTAAATATAGGGTGACATTTATATATAGTCAAACATGGCTTGCATAGTGAGCTAACAACCCCAATGGCTAATCTCTATTGACGTTGCATGTAAATACCCTCTAATGTATGCTCATAACACTACAATACGTATAGTATAATAAGCCCTGCTAAGGACAAAGAAGACCTATAACTTGAAGCATAAACAAAGTTCTAGGAGTTGACAACGGTTTTGTAAAGCATGGCGAATTAGTGTTATACACAAAGATCCCTTACGAGACTTTCTCTTGAACAAAATGAAATTAACCTCCAAGTGCTTTGTACAACCATGGACAATGCGGATAGTTGAGAGAGAGGTATGTTCAAGAAATGGTAACCAGGCTCTTTGAGGCAATTGTTAGGCGAGGCAATAATAGGAGGGCGCTCGGAGGTGAGGGACTAGGTAAAGCTTATTAGCGCCTACTATAAATTATTTGATGTTTGGGCTTTTTAGTAAGTTTTTTAGCTGGTTTTTTATAATTGAGTTATATCTGGAGCTATAAATATTCCCTATTTTTAGTAGAGGTCAAAACAATTTTAGCGATAAGGTCACTGTATCTAGTAGACCATGTCGTAGATGCATGGTGGCTGGAGATGAGATTGAATAAGATATTAGAGATTTAACAAAGGGAGAGATGATGTGTGGTTGATGATGATGACAATCTTGAGATTATGTGAGTTGTTAGCAAGAGCTTTATATCTAGATTTTTAGACTTAATATAGGGATAGTATATGTGTGTTGTTTATTAGCATCATGAAATAAGGTTAGCACATACTAGATAACAAATCCTTGATGGATTGGCGATCACCGGATAACTGTCCCAATTAACATATGAGAATGTATTTAGATCAATGAGACCACTTTGCCAATGGGCATTAGTGAAGGCTTGAAGCATGGATTTGGATGCCTAACAAATTGACCTACTATGCTCCACATTTTCATGAAGATATGGCGACCGCAGAGCTATGATTTTTGTTGGGGCCATGCATAAATCAACACATTTCGTTAGTAACGAATGTGATATTAGGTCGTAAAAGAGTAACGTATTGTACTAACAATGCTAAATGAGGTTTTTTTAATAAGCGGGTTGGGAGAGGTTCTGGCATGATTGGCTAAGGATTGACAGGAAGTTGTTGTTTGGGTTTGGATGCAGATTAGGTGGATGTTTCGAGTAGGATGTGGTGGTATCAGTAGTGGAGAGGTTGGGACTGTAGAGACTAGTGATAAGGTAACTCCGTTTGAAGAGGAAGTGTATTCAAAAGATAACCATGTAGAATAAGGAGACGCGGACAAAGGCAAGAGATGGTAGACACGAATGGATGAATTAGGAAATGTTATGGAATGTTACGTGTGGTATATCGGCAGTTATGTGAGGTGATGCCAAAGAGTAAGGGCAAGGCATCGGTGTTCGTTCACAAATGACTTTCATAAGGCAACCAGTGTGGCAAACTTAAATTATTGTTCGTCTTTTAGTTCTTGGTGAGGTTCATTCATGGATTTATCTTCTATGGATGTGAGACAATGTATGGGTGCCATATAACTATACACAAATAAATTAGACTATCATGAATCCTCAATGAACAACAAACTTAGCATTTTGTATAGATATGTGATCAAGCATAGATTGGCTTGAGTGCATAGATCAGAGTAGGGGGTGGTATATCTCTGAGCTTAACCCCGGACAAGGATTGTGTATCCATAGTGGGGGTGACGTTCTCATTGGCCTATAACCATTCCCTAAGACTATAAAGAGAGGTCAAGTAGGATTTTTGGTAGGTTTAAGGTGAGGAAGAAGATGATTTAAGTGAAAAAATGTGGACAGCCAAGAGAGGGAAACTGAGAGGCATGAGAGCCAAGCCGCCGTCTCTAATCCTTGATTTCCTCTCTATTTATAGAGAGGGGATAAAAGCAAGATGGAAGCCTATGGGCTTGAGCACATATTCCATGGGTACATCATCAAGGGAATAATAGGAAATAACTTGGTGTTACTTTTCTTTCTAGCATGCGAAATTGGGAAGTGTCATAGTCTTGTGCTTATTAACTCCCAAGATAATGTTAATGTGTTTTGTTAAATAAGTTGTCTAGAACCATGCAAGCTACACTTAAAATTATGTCCTGTAAGGTTTCACAAATCACAAGTTGTAAGAATATAGATGTGTCTCACCAAATATTATCTTCTAGTTGAATTATGGCTCTTATCCATGTTTGGTTTAGGTTATAGTTAGCACGTGACATTTTAGTAGCAAATGAGCTTCCGATTTAATAATATACATTGTTTGGAACTTGAACAAAATGGAAAAATTACAATTTGGTCCATTCGTAAAATATTTTCTTGCTCAAACTCAATCAGATCTGTTTGAGCCCCACTATGATTAAAATAGTATCCTCTTCATATCATAATTTGATCCCTTTCTGCAAACAACTTGATCTTTGTAGGATGGGCTTTTCATTTGTTTTTGAAAACCAATTTTGTCAAAACAAGTTCTTCTTGATCAGCTTTGTTACCTTTTGAGTTTGTTTTATTTAACCTGATTGGTGAAATGGTTAGGATGTGGCTTGAGGAAAGATCTTGTAGAGAGAGTTTATAACCTGCTTAAACAAGTGGATGGAAACTGTGTGTGTCTGGGGGCAGGGCTCTCAAAATAGAGCAAGACTGGATGAAAATACACCGGATTTGGTTTTATTAAGTAAAATTATTTGTGACACTGACAAGATACGGTCTTCAGCTCACTTGTATGATGAAGCTCTTCCTCATATTTATTGCTCCTGAATATGAGTCAACATTTGTAACACAGCAACAAATTTTTTTTCTGGAATCTCCTTTCGTTCCCACGAAATTGCTTGAGGTTCCTGCAATACGAGAATAAAACGAGGTGCGGTGTCCCCGCGTGTTACTGCGGGAAACATAAATATGAATATATAATGTTTATGTAATCTAGATTAGTAGATTGTACTTATAATCAGCTTAATGGCATTTATAGTTTGATATAAATTTTAACATAACAGGAGAATGAGAAAAAACTATTTGTTTAAGTTAAGTAGGTCTTTTAGACCATCAGCATCCATCACATGCTTCACACAGCCACATCAGCGCCACGTCATTCCCTCACCATTCCCTCATCACATCACACAAACCCCTGCATCCATAACATGCTTCACATCTCAACACAAAAAAAAAACAAAACAAACATCACACTCACGAGCGTGACCCGGGTCGCTTACGCGATCGTGAGCTAACCCTCACGAGAGAGGGCGACGGTTTTCGCGGCTGTGAAGACGTGTGAAGGGACCTCACGAGCTCCATCTCGTGATGGATGCTCTCGGTCTTAGGAGACTTGAAAAATAAAAATAAAAACGCAAATATTAACCCTTGCGTTGTGGTAGAAAATAAATGTAAGGTTAAAAAAGTTAAAAACTAAAATTCAAATAGAAAATAAATGTAAGAAAAATGTTAAACTTTAAAATATATTTTGTCAAAAAAGAACTTTGAAAAGACTTTTTACCTATAACATAGAAGTTAAACTTTATAAAAAAAATTATCTACGAAATTATTTATTAACATAGAAAAGTAACAAAATGGAGTAAAAATGGAGTAAAAGAAGTAAACGATGGGAATCGAACACGGGACCTTCCAGAAGGCAGAAACTATTAACATAGCCAACAACCACTACGCCAAGACACTCCTTTGTTAATTGATTCAGAACACAAGGAATATATCTATTGTATATAGAAAAAGACAAATTTCTACTGTTCATTTGTCCTGCCAAATGTTATATATATAAATGTATGAGAATGGAGATTATGTTCGCATTATTATTATTATTATTATTGCTGTTGTTGTTGTTGTTATTACTGCTGCTGCTGCTATTATTTTTTTCTTTTTGAAATGATCCTCTGATTGTGCATTACATGCATGGCTTTCCTTTTGTGTGAATGTTCTCAGATATGCATATCTAGTGTTGGGTTGGAAACATTTCGTCAGTTTCATGTTTCTATAATTTGAATTTTGATCTATAATTTCAAGATGTTTGCCTTCTGTTTTTTCCCTTTCAACTAATTATTACACATTCTGTTGGTAGATGTAAAAGAGTTGTTTTCTTCTTTCACCAAATTCTCAAAATTTTGTTCTATGTCCTGTAAGGACACAAGGTCTTGATATAAAACTTGATATAGAATAGTTTTTCTAGCGTTCTTATTGTTAACTGACCACTTAGATACCTTTCTAATGGAATTATACTGTCAAACCGGAGCAAAGAGAACCGACTCTATTTATTGTTGGCCTGATTCTACGAGTAACTCATCACCATCAGTAATTTCTAGTTTTTTAGGTAACCATGTTTGATTTTATCTAGAATCCAGTTTTTCCAGGTGATGATTCACATCTAATGCTTGCATGACTTACTCATCTGATTAAACGGGATTGCTTTATGAGTCTCGTGGTATGAGAAGATTCCTCAGGATTTTTCCTTCTACCTTGTGTATGACACTTTTAGATATTTATAATGTAAGACTGGATTGATGCTGTCTTCTCTTTTAGCGAGTTCTCCACCACTTTCTATATTACCTAGCAATGAATTATGACTTCTTGCTTCTATAGGCACGAATATATTTACAATATATTGCACTATAGCCCAGCATCTATCTTGGTTACAGTTCATATGGTGAATATATCTTTTATCGCTGCGCTTGTTTGTATTTTCGTGTGAAAGTTTGTTGATGCTGCTGCATGTATCTATTTGTTTATGGGATAGACATAGTTTAGCAACCCACTCTGGTTTTTATGCCGTGTGGCAGATATTTCTAGGTTCACACTACTGTGAGCATGTTTTTTTCTTAGTGGTGTGCCGTGATGTTCAAACAGATAAATATGTACATTTCTTTCCAATTTTCTATCAACTTTAGCAAATCAAGTATAAATCTTACTCTCCATGTCAGTCTTTCCATCTGATGCTCAATCTGACGTGACACATGAAATAAAATGTAAACCCTGACTCAAGTAGTTGTTTGACCTTCAATTTATTTGCTTCATTAACTTTTTATGGGCAGTTGGTTTTTTGATCACCTCCATGTATCAATCATGTCTATAGATGTGGTACTGAATTATCAATGATCTGGAAACCACTGACTAATAACAGATACTTTTACACTATGTGCCATCGTCTCTTTAATGTAGTTGTAATCTGCAAAATTTGTTTTAAAAACTAATTAATTGGAATGCTGCATATGATTGATAAATATGAAAAATTGAATTGGAATTTACCCCAAATTTGTAGATTGTAATGGTGCTTCAGTTGCTTCGTGTTGGTCAGGCTGGGAAAGTTGGAGATGGATGGTGGCATGTGGATCCTCTCTTATGCTTAAAGCATTTGTTAAAAAGATATTCCCGTTTGCTGCATCCGCTTCCCTCGTTCCATAAATCTGAGATGTAAAAGACTTTCTCGCTGAAGGTGATGATATAACAGGTCCACATTTCTAAAGTAGATCGGTGAACTGAAAGACATTTAAAAAAAGCCTATTCTTTTTATTATTTTGGTTGTAGGGCTGTTGACAAATACCTTTCTATAAAGTTCCATATTTTCTTCACGAATTTCGTTTACCTTCTTACACAGTTCCACATTTTCATGGTGGATGAGATTCCCCTGAATGAGAGCAATCAATATTAGTTACTTGAAGATACTTATATTCCAGGGCTAACATTATGATCAACGGTGTTAGGTTTGGGCCTCACCTTTCGGTTTAGTTCTTCAATTTCTTCAAAAAGAAGTTGGTCCTACCAATTCGAAAATTGTTAGGTGGCAAGTGTTTTTTTTGGTTACAAGATTAGTATACACACAAAAAAAAAGATTAGCATTATAATGGGTTAGCTGCTTCAAACCTTTTTCATGCGGATACTTCGAAGACTCATTTCGAGTTGGTTCTCCACGCCCTGTAGATCTTTGACACTTAAACCAGAAAGCTCTTCTCCCATCATTCGCCTGTCAATTGTAGTTGTCAACTTTACAAGATGATCTTGTTCAGATCATATTACCTTTTTTAATTTGTATCTATATGCTTTATAAGATATGCGGTTTGTGTGGGTTGACCAATATACACTTTTATGTCCATGCTTTAAACTTTTTTATATTAATAATGAATATGTTAATAATGATCATTAAAACTTAAAATAATATCGATTATTTTAAATATTTGAATAAACTGATTTAGGAGGTTATATACTTATATGCATTAAAAAGGACTTTGTTTGATTTTCAACCTGTTTGACTAATTGTCCTTTGAGCTAAAGTTCTATTTTTTCATTTGACCGATTTGATATACACAACCTAAATCGACTTATTTAAAAGTAAATGAGTTGAAAGTGTCTCCTCTAGTATTTTCGCTACGTGAACAGTAGCTAGACTATTTATGTGATCTTTCTAGGGGTTCTCTTCCTTAGACACTAATGCTATTAACTGGTGAGCCTTTGTCTGGTCATTATAAAAAGCAGAACTGTTTCAAATGATGCCTTCTTAAAAGGGTGGTGGTAGCCTCCAGGTATGAAATATTATATAAAAATTGCCGGTTTCCATTTTCCAGGATGATTGCTATTTTTAACTCTTCAATAGCATAACTTTCTAATTAAAAGCTATTCTCATTATACGTTCTGGTTAGTCTTACAATCAGGAAGAATAACTGTCTTTGATTGACTAAGTTTGGCAGATCAATTGGAAAGCATCTTCCAGTGATGGTAGAAATGGTGGCAGGGGATAGATATGTTTTGGCTAAAAGATATCGGAGCGGTTTGATGTTATCTCAAGTTGGAGTTTGGTATCTGAATATATCATTTCTATACATTTGCTCATATAGAAATTATTATTAAAAGTTTAACAGAATATAATCCGTATCTCTAGTTTTTAACCTTTTCACATGTGACATGTCAACAATATTCACATATGTGTCTTTTGTTGGATAGAAAATTTACCTATGATCCTCCTGAAGACTCTGCAGTTGTTGCTTTAACACTACAGCCTCCCTCTGCCAGTACTGTAAATATTAAATAGAGATTTTCAGGGCCTTCTGCATAATCATTGCATTCATCGAAAACATGTAATAAATTTTTGGAACTCGTATGCTAAGAAAACTTCAGGTTAGAATGCAATTAAAAAGGTAACTACGCGAAATTTCAATGGTAGGAAGAGGCAATGCAACTATGTAATCGTGATAGCTAAGCAACTTGATATCATAGAACTTCTTACTTTGATAGATATCACTGGTCTATATTTAATGGGAGATGATTCTTCCATGAAGAATTGATTCTTCCTAATGTTCAACACACTTGAAGCTAATTTACAAGTTAGTAAAACATTCAATTTTCATACATGAATAAATTTATTTCGTGAAAGAAACACCTCCCATTTTTAATGACTTAAGTTTTAGGGGGATTTAATTAAACATAAAAGTTTGATGACCCTTTGTGTGTTGTATCCTTTTAAGACAGAGGTTTTTCGGACAACAGTCTCTCTACTTATGGTTAAAGGTATGAATGTCTACATCTTACCACTCACATACATGTCCTTGCGGAATTAGGTATTGTTGTTGTTAAATTAGATTTTATGTCATGATGTGAAAATTAGCAAACAAATCATTGCTTTGGAAACCTTTTATACTTAAGTAGGGCCGTAGTTGCTATCATTAAGGTTCACAATGATATAATGATACAACTTTAGTGTTACTTTCAAGTGTGGTGAATCCACACACTAGAAAACTTATTGGGGTATGTATGTTATACTCATGGCCATTTTCTTCTCGGTACTTGTAGCTGACTATTAACAAAACAGAAAAATAAGATAGCCTTTATTGGAATAATCAAGTGGAGATAGATGTTACTTGGTACCTCAGACTATATTTAATAGTTGACCAAGGAAGTTGAAGCTTATGTTTTCTATGCTTATCATATAAGTGATTTTACACTTTTTTGAAACTCATGCTTAGCAATTAGCACAACAAGTTTAGACATGCTTAAATGTGTATCTGGGAGTTAGTTTTTTTTTTTTTTTTTGGGATTCATGAATAGGCAAAGGACTACAATTGAGATGATTGATAGGAGCCATATCCTAAACTTGATTTACGTATTGCCTTCTAATGATGTTGCTCTTGTTAATCTCTTTTTATTAGCAATTTGTGAATACAATGTTTGCCTGGTTTCTGTTTTCTTAATAAAATGAATAGTTCTTTTCATACAAAAATATGAAAAGTTTCCATGCTAAGGTATGATGGAGCCTTTGTTTTATGGACTTAATTTCTTTTATTGTTGGAGCGTGCCCACTGACACACGTAGGCCGTATTACTGCCGATGAAGTGCGGACCTATTGGGTCACACGCCAAGTTCCAATCCCGACAACCCCAAGCAAAAACAACCGGTCAAAATGGTCAAATTCCATCTAACCTAGACTGTGAAGGATGCTCCACGGGTCTTGAAGCATCAAGCCTCCACGAGTTCCAAATGGGCGGTATGGCTTGTGAAACTCATGGGCTTCACGGCCCGTGAGAGCCCGTGAAGAGGTCGTGAAGGCCGAAACTCAAGTGACACTCAATTGATGGTCTAATTAAATGGGACTTGATGGCCGGTTATGGGAGATCAAATGGCACCTGAAGCTTTATAAAGAGGCTATTTGATCCTCTTGCATTACTCTTTGGCCAATTTAGCAATCTAGACACTTTAAACACTTCATACAAAAGAGTAGTAAGGTCATAAGTGTATCAAGGATATTGTTCCAGAGAAAAGGAGGGTTATTCTCGCTTGATTATCTAAAAGGTTGAATCATTCAAGAACTTGCTAGCATAGGGTGGTTGATCTTAAGCTTGGTGTGGATTTTGGTAGTGCTTGGAGGCATCTTCTTCAAGAAAGAGTACATCCCATCCATTGTCCTTTAATTCCAGGAGCTAAAAGTAGGTATACCTTTTCACTTCATTTTGTTCCAAATGTTTATGAGTATTTTTTAAATTAAGACCCCAATCCAAATTTTAGTATTTTCCCTTTAATAATCATCAGAAGAAAATGGTTATATTATGAAAAATTTTCATGCTAATGCTTGATTATGAGTCAAATACTACTATTAAACAATTTGCCAAATCAAATGAATTTTTTTAGGATGATGGTACTAATATTATGTTTGAGGATTGGGATAGAATTTGTTCATTATAAATCACTACAGTATTTATGGGGTTTTGTTTCAGTTTGTGTTTAAGTTAAAAACTCCATTTTATTGGGATGGAAGGAGTCTTATATAGTTTAAGACCGTGGATGTTCTTTTTTTCACTACTAATTAACATATAGGTAGTTGTTTTTGGTTCAATTTGGGAATAAGTTGATGCCTCTTGTTCTTCATATTTTTATACCTCTGTGAGGAGTCAACATAGAGTTTCTTTGTTGTTCAATGAAGATAAAATTTCCCATAGTAGTCCCTTATACTTGACAAAATATAAATTGATATGTAGCATTGTAGCCTCTTTAATGTGTTAGTTTTATAACTTTTGTATTTAGGTTTACACTTGTTAAATATATTTATGTTCAGATTTTCTCTACGTAGAGCAAGGAGTTGTAGGTGGTTCCGTGTTCAATGTTGAACTTTCTTGGCACTAAACATCATTGAATTACATATCTATATCATTACTAGCAAGTTGGACAATTAGCAAACGCTAATAAGTCTCGCCTCAGGCTTGGGTTATTTTACACAGTCGGAGGCCCAAGGAGCTTTCTTGAGTTTCATCAGTCAATTATATGTGCATGTCTAAGAATTGCAAGTCAATATATGTCAAGGGGGCATGTAGGAATGGATTATATTTTCTCTACTTTTTGAAGCATTATCCTATATCATATTGAACTTTTGAGCTTTGAGCTATCTTGACCAGTGTTTTAAAATCGTAAAGTGCGGCTATGTGGCTAACTTATCTTCTAGGGCTTAATTGTTAATGGTATGAATCAAAGGGATGTCAAAGTAAATGCATGGTTTATTTCGTTAACTAAGATATGATTATTATTAGATTATGTATACATGCAATTACTCATAAGGATTGAGAAGATCTTTGATGAACACTAGTTGAAAAAAATTGATTAAATCCCTTGTTGTTTTCAAAAATTTTATTTTAATAATTAGTTGGTAATCTAAGTAATGGGAGACGCTTAAGCTTGGTGGCTGATATAGTAACCCTAACTATGATAAGGACACTCTTAACATCTATGTGGATGCTTATGCGGCCCTATGCTGAAACTTTTAGAACAACTAATATAATACTTATCTTCCATATTCTAGAATTATGCATCTTATGATATGGTGGATGCTTAGTATACATTGTATCTCTGATAAACAATTTAACCACAATGTGGAGCCCATTCATCCATATATTAAACCACTAGTGTAACAAGTACTTAAAAAACGCATAAAGTTTTGGGTTGTGGGAAACCAATATGTGTGGTTCTTTTTGTATATGCTTCTTTTTGAATCATGTTCTATAGCTTTGAGTAGAAAAAACACCTGTAACTTTGTGAGTTTTGTGAACTCTCTCAAAGTGCTTGTGATCTTAGCTTTTGTAATTCAAATTTGACGATCATATCTTCTGGTCTTTTATCATAGAGAAATGAGTGTTTTCTAGAATTAAAGCTTCACCTGGTCCCTAGTTCTCTTTGGTGTAGCTAATTATTATATATTTCCTTTGTGGCTCGCTAATCCTAGATTACTAGATTAGTCAAGTCATCTCCATTTCATTCTTCAATGATGCATACAAGAAAAGTTAAGAGTAAGATGCTATGGTTGTTAATTAGTTTCAGAAAGAAGCATGGGTACGTGGTCGGAATTTCATTTGTGAGACTTAATTCCAGCCCTATCAATTGTAAATCTATAGCGCAACACCTCTCAGTTTCATACATATCTAATTCTCGTAACCAGTCCAAATTTCATCGTTACTGTAGGAAAGTTCAATTAACCATCTGAAAGTTCTTTCTATTCACACTGTTTTAGGTTTTAACACTATTATGTAGATCAAGGATATGTGTGTGGTTTATAAATAACAAAATCATTTCCCCTTGGTTGCTTTCATATGTGCTGGATTCATGATCCTATATGTAAGAGGATTATAAGAGTCATTGGAGCCTTTCATGAACTCAAAAAAAGGTAGCATAGTCAGGGAGGGCTCCAAACATGAAGACTTAAAATGTTTGCTTATGATGGTTTAGTGCAATGTGGGAGATTGCTCATTTTCTTTAAAGCTCTCTATCATATGGTGGGTGGGAGATTGCTCATTTTTCTTAAATTTGTGGCTCAAGCATTGATCAAAACTTTCCCTTGTCATGTTTTTTATCTGGCTTTTTCTTGCCTACACCTGTTATTACTCACCATTGAACCATTGTTCAACTTGCATTACTTACCTGATGCATCTCTTTAGGAGGCATGTGGTGTCTATTCACACATTTTTATATTGATGTTTGGTTTTTCCTAAACCAACTGATGCATTTCAATGGGTCAAAATGGGATTTAGATGATCCTGAGGAAGCTATTTATGGTCCTGCATTCCTACATTGTTGGTAGAAAAGCTTATCGTATTAAACGGTGACTTCACTTTTTAATTATTGGGGGCTTGGAGGAAACAATCAGGCTGATGAAAGGAAACGAGGACCAATTTGTCCATGGAAATTGATGTATTCTCCTGGTTGACAGGTATGAACTTGCATTGTTGATCTAAGTTTCTTTAAGGGAGTTTCACATTGTAATGCTGTAAGATAGTATTTCGAAATCCAAGGGGAGGTTGGGACAAGTACTGAGTTTGTATCAACTTTACTTCACAGGAACAGAAAGACATGGATTAAGTGAGATAGCTTGCCTCATTTACTATTGTGAATTTCACTCTTCTTTTTCTAGTGAATTTCCAGATCTTAGCTTCATTCTCATGTTACCAGGATGACATCTCCTTTTCCTTGTTGGCAACTGAAGCTACAGGTGGATGATGCTAGTTGGTCATCTTTTTTGGGTAAAAAGGGCGTTCTTAATTTGTGTATCCTCTTGGTGTTCTCTCTTTATACTTTCTCTAACCTCATTCTCCCTTGTAACATCTGAAACTATACCTTCATTTGGTGGTAGGGGAATCCATGTTTCGCCTTCTAATGTATACTAGGCTGTTTATGTTGAACAACCATTGCCATTACTTCCCATCTTTTTATGCTCCATCTGTTTTAGAGCATTATAATCTTGGAAATCTACAAAAACCGCCCTAGTTTTTTTGTTTAATTCTAATACGACATATATGCCATTTATGAACTGCTAGGTTTGCTCTAGTGGGAATAGGGTAAGATGTATTTAGTCTGCTTCTTCTGCTAATGGAATGAATCAAAAAATGATCCGGAACCTAGGGCTGAAGCTCAGAGGAATGAATCTTTGGGTTTCCTGCACTTCAAGCTTTCCCCAAAAAAGGTGACCACTTTTTCCTGTAAGTTCAATGATTTAATCTCTGGAATTCACCTTCATCAACACATACACACTCTTAACCAAAACATCCTTTTGATGCGTCTCTAGTTACAAGTTGGGTTAAATAGGAAGGGTTTGTAGATGGGAGAAACTAGAAAGACATTACCTATGTTATGAACATGCAATCAGATTTGGGTTTTCCAATATGGCATGGCTGCTTATATCTGAAGTATGCATTCTCAACTTTTGATGGAAGTGATGGCCAGTGATCATCTTAGGAAGATCTCGGAAGCGAGGATCAGGTAATTAATAGTAGTAAGAATTTTAATTTATCCAATGGTCAAATCGTTTCTAGTTGAATCCTTAAATGAAACCTAGCCTCTAACCTTCTAAAAGTGATGTTAGATAAAAGTGGACGGTGATCGGATGATTATGAAAAAGATGATATGAAGCGTTTATCACAAACTGGGTCTGTAATCTCGGGTAGTACTTTAGATGTCTCCTGTCCCTCTTGGTGTAATTGGGAACAGACAGACAAGTAATATGATCAGATCAAATGGTTTAGTGATTCTCTGGGATGGATCTTACCAGAAATTGCAGATCGCACAACTCTATTCGTTCCCTGCTCCTGAAACATGCAGATTAATACACTTGAAAGAACATAAGGGTACCAAAATGCCTTTTCCAGTAGCATCTTCATATGAATTTGGGACACAATTTTGAGCTGCATCCTGACTTTTCATTGTGGTTTTGATGACATGCATTCTGCTCAACTTGAAGAGTGACCTGTTAACGAACTATTTTTCAGTGGAAAAGTGTCCCATCATATCTTGAATGCTTTTGTGTTCGACTTTTGTTCCACAGCTGTTGAAGAAGATCAGCTTGTCTTCCTTTGACTTTCCTAGTTCCAGAACAATTTCAGAAGTCTTTAATTACCATCACATAAAAATAAAGAAGATAAAGAGATGGACAAATTATAGGGTACCCTTGACTATGCTAGTCATCCGTGTGAGCTCTGCTGCTCAACCTATCTGCCAACTTGTGCAGAATATTTAGGTAATATTAGAAGCTATGAGTCACGAATCATTTCCCTTCTAGAGGTAATTAGAATATATTGAAGGGAGTGCTATGTCTATATAGTCGAGATTCGTGAGAGAAAGTATGAGACTGATAGAACTGGATGGAAGAAGACAAAACTGATACCTTGGTTTGACAGCTGGGGATTTTATCTAAGATCAAATCTGGATATAGCAAAAAGTAGCAATAAAAGTTTAGGTTGATGAAATCTAAAGAACTAGAACAATGTCCTATAGTCTAATTTTATAGTGCACAGTTCCGAGTAAGATTGATATGGTAGGGACAACTCCAAATTTTCTTTTTCATTCCTAGTGTAACCTCAGTTGAAACTATTTCTTGGGACTAAAAACATGTCACAACTTCTCAAAAGGGACAGGTAATACATATCCTCTACTCTTGTCTTTGAAATTGATAGGAAGGGTGCTGATCTAATGTAACAAACAGGTTTTAGAGTTCAAGATTCAAATTATGGTTATAGGATAGGAGCCACTTTGCATGATCTATCACATTTAGTGTGTCTCAGGAGAACGTCATGCATTGAGCATTAGCTGTAATCGAATTCATGTTCTTAGTTTGCTAAAAAGTTGAGTTTATTTCTCTTATTTAGAAAACGAGGAATTAGGTTGAAGTTATAATACTTGGAAATTTGAAAGTGGTTGAAGCAGATGATACGTGAAAAGGATCATTAAGTTCACGCGACACTGCTTGTGATACAGAAATTGTGGGTTATTAGCTGCTTACAAGCTTTTGGTAAATGTTGTAGGTTCAACTCATGCAGCTCTTTGTGATAATTGTTTTGAATTTCTTTTCATATATGACGAGGATGCTTGAACTATAAGTGAGGGGGTTTGTGACATCTGTGATGGTTTGTGATTATGGCATGTGTGCCCTTGGTAGTGGACTACAAATAACTTCAATGAAGTCTTAGTTGACTTTGGCATCTTGTTTTGGCTATGGGTAGTTGAAAGAAAAGATCCTCTACACAACAGCTTAGTTTTGTTCGTATTAATTGGACTACAGAGATGGCAACAATTAAGAGTAAACTGATTATACCAGTATATGTTTGGCATTATATATGAAATGGGTTGGGATTCTTGGGCATTGGATCACGCTTTCAAATCTAGGTATTGAGAAAGAATAAAGCATATGTTTAGATATGTATAGGGAATTTTAGTACTAGTTTATTGATGTCAATAGCTTGAGCAAAATCACCCACATAGTAATTCTTCCAAAATTTATGATTTCCAAGTAATATTATCTCAGCCTAACTGTGCTGGAAACCTTCTCACGACGTAAGCAATAGGTTCTGATTGCCTTTTGTTATTATCTTCTCTATCTTCTGTAGTTAATTTTTGTTTTCTCTTAACCAAATTCATCTGAAGTTCCTGATTAACTGAAGTTGGTTTTAGTGTTCTTTAATTGGCAAGGAGAATATGCATTAGAAGACTTCGATATGACATGTGAAACTCAAACGTTGGCCTTGATGGCAGTGTCTTATTGTTTGTAACTAAATTAAAAAAGGTATCGGCTTCGTTATTGGATAAATGCCCTTCAAGTACATTATTAACTTTTATGAAAATAGTGAATTGAATTTTACAATCTGATACAGTTTATAACTCCTGATTTTCACTAAAACAAGATTCTGAGTAATGGTACAAATCACGACTCCATAACCATGGCCCCAAAATTGGTTATCCTGGATGACATTTCTTTTCATAATTTAGGTGGAAAGTGAAAGCCAGACCACAACTTTTTAGTCATGTTAGCAACAAAAGGACTTGGAAAGTAAGGTAACTCTATCCAAGTGAAGGTTTTGATCTGACTTCAAAGAAAGAGGCGGTTTGCTTGATGATGAACAGCCCATACTGATTAAAAAACCTTTTCGAGCGTATTCTGCACGAATCAGTTATAGTACTAGCATATGGAATCTAGTGAAGAAACAGAATGCCATAAATTATTTTTGTTAATAAGTCAAACTTACATTATTTTTGGCTGAAACCGATCTCTGATTTAGTGAAAGATAAAGTTCGTGTATCACTAGGTCTATGGTACAAATAATAGAATAAATCTGTTGCCATCAGTCTTTTTAAGGTCACAGAATCTTTGCACCTAAACCCCATCTACGTCGGACTAAAATTGAGTGATGCAGGCACATCTCATTCTGTTCATGTAAGATATTTTATTTATTGGTGTGTTGGACTGATACGGTCCCCCCCCCCCCCCCCCCCCCCCCCCCCCCCCTTGGATTGGATGAGATATTTTAAATAATAACCTTTTTATTTAGTTTCCTTTTATCTTTTATTTAGTTCCTTAGAAGTCTATTTGTCATTTGTTTTCTTGGAAGACCTCCTGGTTCTCGAATTTCAGGGTTTATCTATTCAAGCATCCGATTAAGGGTGCCTATTATCAATAGTTTTCGATTATCAATTTGATTCGCATCAAATTGGTATCAGAGCTTGCTGATTCTGGGCACCAAAAAAAAAAGGGTACTGTTCATGCTGCTACAGTCGTTCATCGCCGGAAACACTGTTCACGCCTGTTCATTTCCGGAAACACTGTTCTCGCCGCTACTGTTCATCAGCGACTACTGTTCATAAAAAACAGATCGATACCAAAAATTTCCAGAAAAGTCGCAGACGTGGATGCCGATTTGATTCAATTCGAACATGATACGGTTGAACGATTGGATAGGGTGGAAAAAATGATGGATGCTATGCGTGAGGAAGCCAAGAAACGTCATGAGGAAGCTGAAAAACGACACGCAGAATTGATGGCACTGCTGGTGAAACAGTCGCGAGCCCTACCCACGTCGCATGTTGCGACAGCAGTACCCCCGCCGAAAACTACCACTACCAGAATCCCGCATGTCACTTCGTCGATGTTGTTTGATGAGGAGGGCTTTCCAGTGTTTGCGCCAGAGGGAGACAACAGTGCAGTAAATGGTAAGTTTTCTCCGTTTGTTGATTATGAAAAAAATGGCAATTCAAATGGAGCTTTTGGTTTTGGTACCACGGGTATGCCGACCGGGGCTTATGGTCGGGGTAGAGGGTCGATGTTTACGGGGGATCAGAGTTGGGCACCCGGGGCTGACCACCGCTTACGAAAACTCAAGATGCCCATATTCGATGGTGAGGATGCCTATGGGTGGGTGTATAGGCTAGAACGGTTTTTTGAGGTGCAGGGTCTGGTAACGCCAGGGGAGAAGTTGAGGGCTGCTATTTTATGCATGGAGGGTCCGGCATTATCGTGGTACAGGTGGAGTGAAAAGAGGGAACCATTTCTTAACTGGGAGTTTTTGAAATTTCGGATTTTAGATCGTTTCCAGCCATCCCAGGCAGGAGACCTATATGAACAGTTTCTCTCAATTAATCAGGTGGGAACAGCTAGGTAATATGTGGCTTTGTTTGAATCCTTAGCTGCACAGTTGGACGGAATTCCGGAACAGGTTATGATGGGTACATTTGTAAAGGGATTAAAACCTGATCTCAGGTCAATGGTTCGTTTGTTGCAACCTGCGGGATTGACACAAGCAATGAAAATAGCAATCATGGTAGATGAGAACCAATATGGGAGTAGGAAGGAAGAGGGGAAGATTAATCCGACTCGAATCGCTGAAGGGGGACTATACATGCAGGAGCTACCAAACTCGACTGTGACGCAAAGCAATATGAGCGGACTGAAGCAGCCCCTTAAGCGGATGACAGAGGCGGAACTTGCTGATAAACGAGCTAAGGGGCTTTGTTTCCGTTGTGACGGGAAGTTTACACCTGGACATCGTTGCCCAAAGACACTCCATGTTCTACTGAATGAAGATGACGACACCGATTTGGAAGACCGTCACCTACATGCTGAGTAGTTATGAGCCCTCCACCTTGAGGACAAGGTGGATTTTTCAGGGCGGGGTAATGATACGGCCCCCCCCCCCCCCCCCCCCCCCCCCCTCTCTTATGGATTGGATGAGATATTTTAAATAATTACCTTTTATTTAGTTTCCTTTTATCATTTATTTAGTTCCTAAAATAGAGGGTTAGAAGTCTATAAAGGCCTAGGGCCGATTAGGGTTTAGGGAGAGAAAAATATTGTTTTGTTTTGTCATTTGTTTTCTTGGGAGACCTCCTGGTTCTCGAATTCCAGGGTTTATCTGAGGATGAAGATTATCTGTATATTTTGACTTACATGAAAGGTGGAAGGTATTATGTGTATCCTATTTCTGCCTGTATATTTTCTTACTAAGATTCAGTGCTGCTATCTGAGGATGAAGATTATCTGTTAGTCACGAGATAATTATATTAATCATCATGCTCCAGGGAAAAAGGGGTGCTCACTTTGACGTTTAAGGTAAGTAACTTGATGAATCTCACATGTCAAAGTCGATTGGTATGCTGAATGGTTACAGAAAGATTCATGTTTATACTTGCACACTCGCATGCTCTGAATATAGAGTTAGAAACCTAGGCAGTTAATTACTTTTAGAAGTTAAGAGAGTTATATTTGGTCTGTCTATGTTTGTTCATCTTTGATTCTGTCATACTATGCTAGTTTAGAATTACTCTCTTACCATGTTTAGTTAATAGAAGTAAACTTTTGGATCCTAGTTACATGGTATCAGATTCAGACTTGAATGACCAAAACTCTAGTTTCCATCAGAATAGAACATCACAAAAAGCCACCAGAATGCAGTACCAGGATTTCCAACCCAAGTTGTCCATTCTGGCAGCTTATTTCAAGCACTACATTTCTTTAATGGAGCTTGAATGGTTAGGCACACCCCTCCTGTATTGTAGGCCAATAAAAAATCTCTTTGTGCTAACCTAGGTTCACTGTAGGGGTGTAGAACCAAAAGTGCCTCCTGTTTGGTAGCCAACACATGGGAGATCCTATTCCTATCTGGGGTGGGGTCTCTTGATTTGTCCTATTGGTTAGAATAACAAGAACATCTTAACCTATGGACCTATAATATGATTCGATTCCATTTTCACAAGTTCTTGTTGCAGATCTGTCTCGTCTCTAAACTAAATCAGATTCTTCTCTTCTTTCGTCTGGAACCATGAACTAATCTGAACCTTGTTGGATTTTTGTGGCTCTTCCAGGCAATGCCCATCTAAAAACGTTTCATATGACATTTTTCAATGTTGATTCAGATTGCACTATACTAAGACATTTCCTTCTTTGTCTCTTTCTCTTTAGGGCTGGAAGTTTATATTTTAATTTTTAGTTGTGACCCTCTATTATAGAATTTTCCTTTCAAATTTTACCTCTGCCTACTTGTTCTGTAGTCTGTACACCAACTTGGCATGTATATTCTCCAACGTTGTAAGTACCAAGTTTTATTTGGCTTAAGATTGTTATATCTTGTTATATTTGGCTCAGGGTTAATTTTCTATTATCTTTAGCCTGCTTTTAAATACAAGGCTCCCTTTACCTACAAAGCTAATGGAAGAGAGGCTTCATTGGCACATAATGCACATTTACCTACTTTTCTATATTATATTATAGATAGTCCATACCCCTTAGTCCTTTAACTCTGTCGATTAGCATTATGCCCAAGACTTCTCCCTCAGACCCAAAATTGAAAAGAGGGCTATTTAAGTTTTTCTTTTTTGAACAGCAAATACACATACCCCACTATACTATCTCTATGTCCACAACGGGACTTGAACCCTCAACTCAAGGAGGGAGGGACACCATAACACTCCTTGGTACCTCTAGTCCAAGACCCCTTTGGTGGCTATCTTAAGTGTCAGAAGTGCTGCACTTTAGCTCCTAACTTCACTCTACTCAAGATCTGATCAAGTTGGCAGGTTGATTTATCCAAATAAATAAGGCAATGTTGTTCATACAGGTTGTCTTCAGGTTTCTTGCAAACCATCTTTTGGGTTGAGACATAAGAGAGTAAATATGTCTTATTTGAGTTCCTGTCTACATAAATAGTTTTAGAAAGGGATGTATGTGAATATAAGCTTGTGTCTCTTGCTCATAATTAATTAAAGCTCCAATTACTTCAAAATGCAGCAGGGGGGTTTTAAGCTTACCTTGACCTCTGAAACTGGGGTTGTCATCTGTTGTTCCTCTTTCGCTTTGTGGTATCGATCAATCACCGACTTCATGCTGGTAAGAGTAGCACAAAGTATCTTTAGTTTGTAGTCCAATATGGCTTACGCCTACATTCTAACTTCAAAGGTTCACATTCACACACACACACACACACACACACATGCACGTACACAACAGAAATCAGACTGCAAGAGAATATTTAATATTTGTACGCACATATAGAAACTTAGGATGAGCGATAATTTTAGTGTTGAAGCTTTTGTATGGTCACTTTATAGTGCTACTTAAGTTATGGTTGCAGGAATGCAAGGGAGATCTATAGAGAAGGGTTAGAGGGAAACAATGATGTGGTGATGGTGATTGCATTGACTTGCCATCGAAAGTATAATAAAGCTAAAAGGTGCAGGTGTATGACCAAGTCATAACTGTACTAGATTTTCTGTAAAGTTCATTTGATTGCTATTGCAAATTATTAGCGATATGGTATCGTCCATGTGAACAATTTGTTCTTAGATTCATCTTTGTAGGATGAGGGTATATGCCCTGTGCTTGTCTAGGGTTTAGGAGGTAAGTCTGCATAATACTGTAACATTAGGTGTCTAAATGAAAGTCGTATTTTATATTGATAGCGATAGAGATTACTAGGGATGCAGATATAAGACTCACGAGTTTGTGATACTTCAATAGTGACCTTGATAAAATGGACTTAAAGGGTCCATAAATGATACCAACTATATTAAGGACTTCTTGTTGCATAAATTCTTTGCTGTACGGATCGACATAACAGAGATATCTCTATCACGACAAGGATAAAGCATGTACAGAACTTTACTAAATAACATATGCATATTCAATGAAGGGATTACATATGAGGAGGTTTTAGAATTTAAGATCATACTAATCCCATGTTTTAAGCTAGCTGAGCACTTTGTGTGATATGTCAGAGTAGAGTTTTTCTTTTGAAACGGTCAAAAAGAGGTGTTGAATACAATGCTATTTGTGCAACCCAAGCCATCCACACTAAGCGCTAAAAAGTAAAAACAATTGTAAACTTAAAAACTATTACAGTTGCTAGTTGTGAATCATTAGAATAATGCGGAAAACAGAAAATAAACGAACACGAGATATAACGTGGTTTGGTCAAACACGACCTACGTTCACGGACAGGAATTAGAGACTTCTTTATTATGACTCAAGGTATTTCTGATGTACATATTACTTAACCCCAAACCTTGTATTTATAGGCAACAAACTAGAAACCAAATCTAATTGGTAAACTTCAATTAACATATGATAAACACCAATTAATATTCTCGGCCGTATATCATAATCCTTAACTCAAACTTACGATAAGGATAAACATTTAATCTATATGTTTGAATTTCAAATCAATTCCTATGATGCCACCACATGTACCTTGAATTAATTTCTTCCATGCATGCATATCTAAATTTCATTCCATGACACGTCGACGTCATTTTCTGAAATTAAAACTGTTTATCACCGAGCAATCATTCTAGTCTCAAATACCTTTCCGCTAGTCAAGTCACACCCAACAATGCAACCCAAGCCATCCACACTAAGCGCTAAAAACTAAAAACAATTGTAAACTTAAAAACTGCTACAGTTGCTAGTTGTGAATCGTGTGCTCAAGCTCATTAAATAGATTCTGATTGGTATTTTATCATTTAGTTGATTTTCTCTTGAGATTAATAAGCTACAATTAATTATCCAAGTTTGAACATAACCTACTACTCTACGTCAAGATATGCTGATTTTGATTTCAGTTGTAAATCAAATATAAAATTGATATTATGGTCTTGGTCTTTTGTTGATGCATTTTCCCTAATGAGAGTCCTAATCTAAATCGTAGCGGATGAGGAAGCCAAAACAAGGCCCTAATCCAAGCATACATAGCCAAAGAAGCAAACAAAGCCGAAGCGAATGAATTCGAAGACAAAGAAACCCTTATGTGGAAGCAAATGAAGAACTTGGAGTTTTGAGAGCCCAATCAGGAGTGCGTTGTAAACAAGTTAAGAGAAAGAAAACTGTGTTTGTTTAGTGACAACAAAAGGAGGTAGCCGATAGCGCAAGTTAGGGAAGTGGAATAGGATTTTCATAAAGGAGAATTATAATCGACGGGTAAAAAGACTTAACAAAACCTTAATTTTTTTTTAAAGAAAATTAATTAATCTCTTGGTTTTGTATGATATTTGATTTTACCCACTTTACTTAATTATACATGTTAATATTTTTAGAGATATAACAAAACTTAAGTCCAACAAAAATTTAAGAGTTAAACTATATGAAATTTTTTGTAAGGTTTAAAAAATAAATGAGGATTAAATAATAACATATTTGAAACTTTTTGGTAAAACTAATTTAAAAAACTTTGATAGTGTGATTGAAGTTTAACTAAAACTTTGATGGTTAATCCGTTATTGATTTTAACAATGACATTTAATTACAAATTCTATTTGTAAATATAAATTTATGTAATGAAAATTACAATAGCTAGTAATACTACCAACATTTCTTTTCTAGCAAAAGGTTTACCTATGGGTTAGAGATGATACAAATGAAGTTGGTATTATATGAATATACAACCATATCATTCTCTCCTTATGTAACTACATCCATACATGAAAAACTAGTTGATGAAAAAACTATGGAAAAGGTTAAAGGTGTAGCTAAGCGGTAGCACATGAGAAGAGTGTTCGAGAGATGTTTTCCATGATTATTAAAGGTATAGAGTTAGAAATAGGTTTCGGTTTTCATATGTTTAGCTATTAAAAAAATATCTCTTGCCTAATATATAGTAACCATGATTTATGTTTTGTATCGCACTTTTAATAGCAATCGTAATGCATTTATACCATTTGGTTTGAATTTAAATATATAGAGGTTAACTTTTGCGTACTACAGATAAACATAACTTTGATTGAAAGAATACACATTTAGATATACATCGATAAATTTTATGTCGGTATGTAGAGAAAAATGAGATCATCACAAATATATATTTATATATGCGCTAAGCATTGTATGCTAAAAGTTATAAAAGAAAAAACAAATGATGTACCAAATTAATTGTTTTATTAATATAATACTAAAATATAAATAAAAAACAATAAAACAATCCTTGTGACTGCTCGCTTCCAAAATGCAAAAAGTAAGATAAAAGGAAAAAATGAAGTTGCATGACTCTGCTACCAGGTTTGTTTGTTACCATTTTAGCCTAAATTATATATATTTAACATTTTTAGGTTACTTTTCATTGTTTTGTTTGTTACCTTTTAGCCTAAATTATATATATTTAACTTTTTTTTAGGTTACTTTTCATTGTTTTGTTTGTTACCATTTTAGCCTAAATTATATATATTTAACTTCTTTGAGGTTACTTTTCATTATTTCCCGATAAATATTAGTATGTATGTATATATATATATATATATATGGGAGGGTTCATGCGAGAACCGTTGTTAGTGCGAGAACCGCGAGAACCAATCTCATCCGTTCCTTGGATATGGGAAGTATCATGGATGGAGAGCGTGGAGGGATAGGGTGTGGCAGGGTGCATGTGAGGAATTCATGGGTGAGCAATGACATTGAAGGAGGGGGAATTGAACGGCTTAGATTGGTTCTCGCGGTTCTCGAGCTAACAACGGTTCTCGCATGAACTTTTGTCTATATATATATTAAAGTACATAATTGTAAACCAATTTCTGGATCAAATGTTGTCTACATGTAGTAAAAAAGACGAGTTGGATAGCAAGTCAAATGCGATAAAAGTTTAATATAGACCTACATGGGTATATTCTTATGTTTTTCTTTTTGAGAGGTAATATATTTTCTTATTTTTTTCCTACTTATCCTCCTACTCGTAGGATCGATACAAGTCATATTAAAATCAATAGAGGAGGTGGGAAAAGAGAATTAGTGGACTCCACGTGTTATCTTATAATAAATAGTAAGATGAAGTTGAAGGAAAAATTTGAAGCACATATATTATTTTCACATTAATTCTTAATCTTATCTTTAAATGACTTTATTATTGAGTTTAATTTGCTACTGAAAAATGTTATGGGATCATAAAATTGCCACCAAAATGGGGTCGGTTTGTAATTGGGATGGTAGATCTAAGGCTATAGTCGAGAGAGGTTTTGATCCAGTATTGTGTTTAGCTTCAATGTGATCCGGTATATATGCAAAAGTTCAAACGAGAACTGTTTTTCGTACGAGAACTGTTTTTAACTTCATTAATAACTTATTAATAGGAGTATTTTGGTAATTTATATAAATACCCAACTCTGAATTGAGTCCGAGTGATCCATCATTAATTTATGAGGCTTGATTTTTCCGAAATAACCCTCATTAATGCGTCATTAATGAAGCATTAATAAGCAGCCGAAAAAATTCTTAGTCATTGATGTGTGTATAGGAGAAAGTTCAAACGAAAATGTTTTTCGTACGGAAACTACGAGAACCAATCTTAGTCATTGATTAATATTAATCAATGACTAAGATTGGTTCTCGTAGTTTCCGTACGAAAAACATTTTCGTTTGAACTTTCTCCTATACACACACACACATAAATATATATATAGGGGATGGTTCAACAAGAACTGTATTTTGGACGAGAACTACGAGAATCAATTTCAGCCGTTCCTTGGATATGGGAAGGTCATGGATGGAGAGCGTGGAGGGGATCAAGTGTGGCAGTGTACATGTGAATAATTCATGGGTGGACAATGGCATTAAAGGAGGGGGAATTGGACGGCTCAGATTGGTTCTCGAGTTCTCGTACGAAAAACAGTTCTCATTTGAACTTTTACCTATATTGTGTATTGGTTGGAGTTTGTATGCTTACTAATCAATTTGCTTATTTATTTGTTGTTTACATTTTGCACGTGTTGTTGGATCATCACGAGAAAGGAAAGCTTCTAGCTTTGGGTTGAGCGTTCGTGCTTCCGCTAATCCCTCCCCCCTTTGTTAAAGAATGAACATGATGCAAAATTGATATTTGGTAAACTTTTGTTGTTAGGTTGTGTTTTAGACATCTTTTGATACTTCCGTTTGAAATGGGTGTCTGTAATTAATTTACAAATTGATTATGGAAGGTTATATTTATAAAAAATGGGGCTTTAATTTGAACCCGAACCCAATAACATGAATATTGTCCGCTTTGCCCCACTAGCTCACGATTTTATTTCTAGCATTACTCCATCCAAAAGGCCTCATTCTAGGAGAGGTATCCACACTCTTATACTACATGTTTCGTTCCCTCTCCAATCGATGTGGGACGGATGTTACAATCCTCCCCCTTTGAACACAACATCCTCATTGTGCACATCGGTCCGCGGCTTGGCTTTGATACCATTTGTAACAGCCCGAACTCCGTAGCATGATATTGTTCGCTTTGCCCCATTGGAAATTTTGAGTTGGTCATAGGTTGACCAGTTTTCGGGTTTTAGTTTCTGGCATGGAATACTTCACCCAAAACGTAACAACTTGTCCTCCCACGTAGAAAGATGAAAGAAAATTGAAGTACCTTATAAGTTCAAAGTTATAGACTACTAATAACTTCCACCATGGTTTTAAGTTGATTTTGAAGTTATTAGGCTAACCCATGACTTTGGATTATGGGGTGTCACAAGTAGTATCAAAGTCATTACCCCTCGGGTCTTAGTGAATGCAGAACTCATGCATCTCCTGGTGTTTGGATTCTGAGTATGTCGTCTTGACACCCGACGAGGACGTCACCTGTTTAAGTGGGGAGTTTGTAACAACTCGTCATCCCACATAAAAAAATGAAAAAAATTTGAAGCATCTTATAAGTTTAAAATTATGGCCTACTAAGTACTAATAACTTTCACAATGGTTTTAAGTTGAGTTTAAAGTTATTGGGCTAACTCATGACTTTGGATTATGGGGTGTCATATTACTATATATATATATATATATATATATGAGAGGGTTCATTCGAGAACCGTTGTTAGTGCGAGAATCGTGAGAACCAATCTCAGCCGTTCATTGGATATTGGAAGTTCATGGATGGAGAGCGTGGAGGGATAGAGTGTGGCAGGGTGCATGTAAGGAATTCATGGGTGGGCAATGACATTGAAGGAGGGGGAATTGGACGGCTTAGATTGGTTCTCAAATGAACCTATCTGAGCCGTCCAATTCCTCCTTCTTTAATTTCATTGCCCACCCATGAATTCCTCACATGCACCCTGCCACACTTGATCCCCTCCACGCTCTCCATCCATGAACTTCCCATATTCAAGGAACGGCTGAGATTGGTTCTCGCAGTTCTCGTACGAAAAACAGTTCTCGTTTAAACCCTCCCATATATATATATATATATGTGTGTGTGTGTGTGTATAGTGTGTGTGTGTGTGTGTGTGTGTGTGAACTAGCACTTTTTATTATGAGAATCTCTTCCAACTTTGTTGGTATATTAGAGCGAGATTATGGGTTCGAATCCCACAATATGAAAAAAATGTTTGTGGGGAGGAAGTTGGATGAGTCATTGGCTGCCATCTTTTTGGATGAGTCATTGGCTGCAATCTTCCTAGTATGTTGCGAAGAGTTGGAATCTCATGAGTCTAAGATATTTGAGGCAAAAGTTAGATGAAGAATGTTGGTATAGGACAACATATCCGAAGTAACTTGACTCATGGTGAGCTAGGCTACTCAATATATAAGAAAGAGGTAGCAACTTGACTACAATAAATTTCTTTTGACCTAGTGGTAAACGTCTTGATCATAACAAACTTCTTGATTATTTGGATAGTGGTTGCAATAGGGAGTGATTTGTAACAAATCATCCAACATAGATTGGACAAATTAAAATAGTCTGAGTGAGGGAAGAGGGTAATTAAATTTATCATACATCAATGATACAAGTATAAGCATATAAGTTCAAATTTGTGGTCTATCACCCGTTATCCAAATTCATGTTTAGCCCGACTTTGAAATCAACTTAGACCCATATTAGAGCCATAGACCTATTTGTATCATTGTGAATCATCAAACTGGTATTAAAGCCACTCTTACGACATTAGAGATGGTGAGACCATCTTCATTAAGGATGGCAAGTTCCTAAGGAGTTATTTGTATTACCGTAAATCCCACATCAACCATAGACCTATTTAGGATGATGGAGGAAAACTGCATCAAGGATGAAGCATACCCATGGTGATGTTTGTATCAATGTAAATCTCACATTGTCTTAGTATCAGCCACTCATGTGTCATTAGAGATGGCGAGACAAACTTCATTAAGGATGACAAGTCTCTAATGGGGTTTTTGTAACACCACGAATCCCACATCAAGCATAACATGAGAAATGACGTGTTTATATGTAATTGTTGGTCTAAGACAACGTGTTTTGAGGTTACAAATGTAACATCCCATTTTCGGGTTTAGTAGTCTATATCGAATTATTAAGGTTGGTCATTATTTAAGATAATTTATGTTAGTAAATCTATGTGTTTTTATGGTTTAATTGTGTTAGGTAATTGTTGTTTAATTGTTGGTAGATTTTTATTGCACTTTAAGGATGTTAGAAGCCATTTAGCCTAAAGAAGAAGTCTTTTTTAGTAAGCTTCAAAACTAATTTCTTGTAAGTATGCTGAGTAGGTTAAATGTAGTTATGAAAGAGCTTAGGGTACAAGTAGTTTATTAATGAATTTGGGGGTCAAAGCATGAATTCTCAAAGTTTGGGGTTTGATAGGAAAATCGGGTTTTAACCACATCTTACTTGGCATTTGACTCAATCGAGTCTTGTTAACTGCTACCCTAACCAAGTGAGGAAGAGAGGGTTTTTAGGCATCTTTGGTGATTTTAAGACGTTGTATGCGAGCTTGTTGATCAATTGGTTGATAATTGACGTAGATTTATTTCTTTGGGTGCAATTTGGTCATTCTTAAGGTTTTTGAAGTTGCAAGATAATCAAGTAATTTTCCTATTAATTTCATAACCAAGATTAATTAGTTGATATTGTGTTGGTATTTTGTCATTTGCACTCACCACATTGTCAGGTGGTGTGGATCCTCCATTAGTGAATTGTTGAGCACCATTAGCTGCCGTGAAACACATGATTACCGTGAGATTGGTTCTCGCGGTTCTCGCACTAACAACGGTTCTCGCATGAACCCTCCCCTATATATATATATATATATATATATATATATATATATATGGTGAGGTTCAAGGGAGAACCCTTTTAATTAGAGAACATAGAGAACACGTGTAAACTTGTAATTTATTATTTCTTCTTTACGTTCATGTTCACCCATAGCTACCCAAAAGTCAACTTTACATTCTAAATCTTAAAATCAAAATTATTTCTATAATTATTAACAATTTAAAAATTTGGATGCATTGATGCATCAAATAACACTTTTGTATGCATCGATGCATTAGGATTATATTCGAACATATTATCAAAAAAAAATTAATATATTTTAAATTCGATGATCAATGGAATCAAATGCCTAAATAAATTGTGACAATTTTTAAACCATCTGATCAATGAAATCAAAGTTTCAAAAGTGTTCTCTTTGTTCTCTATTTAAGAGCGTTCTCCCTTGATCCTAACACTATATATATATATATATATATATATATATGGGAGGGTTCCATTGAGAACCGATTTTATTGCGAGAACCGCGAGAACCAATCTTAGCCGTTGATTTAATAAGTGGAATTCATGGATGAGGAGCGTGGGGGGATCAAGTGTGGCAGGGTGTATGTGGGGAATTCATGGGTGGGCAATGACATTGAAAGAGGGGGAATTGAACGGCTCAGATTGGTTCTCGCCGTTCTCGCATTAAAAATGGTTCTCAATGGAACTTCTTCCTATATATATATACATATATATATATATATATATATATATATAAAAGTTCATACGAGAACCATTCTTAAAGCGATAACCAATCTGAGCCGTCCAATTCCCCTCTTTCAATGTCATTGCCCACCCATGAATTCCTCACATGCACCCTACTACACTCTATCCCTTCACGCTCACCATCCATGAAACTTCCTATATCCAAGGAACGGCCGAGATTGGTTCTCGCGGTTCTCGCACTAACAACGGTTCTCGCATGAACCCTTCCCTATATATATATATAGAGAGAGAGAGAGATGGAAGTTCCATCGAGAACAAAAAAAAAAATGCGAGAACTGCGAGAACCGATTTAAACCGTAAAATATCTACCAAACGTCAAGATATTAAATTATGAAAATTATACCAAATATGCTCTTTAACATGACATTCATATTACTATATTTTTTTCAACAAAAAAAATTCGTTTTTGCCGGGTTTTTTTTCTATCACTATAAGGTATGTTACATATATGTAATCAGTACTTAACATATTTGTAATCAGTACTATAAGGTATGTTACATATATGTAACGAATTTTTTTTTGTTGAAAAAAATATAGCAATATGGATGTCATATTAAAGAGCATATTTTTGTCGTTAACTATGAGAAACTTTTTAGGCATTATACAAATGCATAACAAGAATAAGTTTTTGTAACATTTATAATTGGTGCATAAAAACATTTACAAGAAAGCTTCACTAATAAGCTAATTATCTATAAATTAAAAAACTTCTTAACTTAGAAATGCTTAGAAAAAAGGTTAGGTGAAGATTAAATGTTTGAGAAATTGAGTAAATGACCTATGTTAAAATCAATAACTACAGAGTAAAAATCATTAGAAAATGATAAGTGTGGATTACCAGCTAATGAATTGAAAGTATTAGTTGATGAGGTCTCAGTTGATCAAATAGATAGTTTTGAACTCAAGGATATCAGCCAATGACTCACTTAGCTGAGTATTTCTTTCTTAGTTGAGCATGATCAACTAAGCATTTTGATCAGTTGAAGTGATCAACTGAGCAAAATAACTAATCATCATAAATGAGGCAATGCTAATTGGTCAGAGGTACCACCAAGAGGATGACATTGATTTTGATAAGACTTTTGTAACACCCCAAAATGGGGCCTAGTTGTAAACTGTAGTACATGTAGCTCTAATAGTTGTACGTTGACTTTAATTGGTGTTTTGTTGTTAAATGTAGTATACATGTTGTTAAATGGTGCACAATGTGTTAATTGGTGTTTTAAACGTGAATTTGTGTTAAACTGGTGCTAATTGGTGTTCAATGTGGATAAAAATGTGGTAATGTGAAAAGTATCATAAGTTGACCAAGTAGATAAATAGTTGAACGGTTTTGGATAATGGTTCCAAAAATATCTCCGTTAGTTGAAACGGATAACCCTAAGTTGTGTTTTAAGTTGAAAAGGAGAACAAAATACCCGTGAGGGGTATTAGACCTTAAGTCGGCCTATTGACTCTTCCCTTATCCCCTGTGACACAAACCCACATAACACACATACTAAACACACACTCAAGCTCATGATTACACACAAACACACACACACTTGGTTCTCTAAGATTGAAGAAAGAATTTAAGAAGGAACAAGTTAGTAGAGGAGATTAAAGTCAGAAATCAGTCCTCAATCTGTTCTATACCATCTTGTTGGTAAGATTTTAATTAATTCTACTGTAGTTCTTTAATTAATTATGTTGATCAAACAACAATGAAACTTAAGTATTGGTAGCTTCCTGTCCTGGTGGAACGATATCCGGTTTTACCGAGTCTATACTACTATTGACCAGGTTATACTTGCCTGAGTCGTGTGTAGTATCTGCTTAGTAACATCGTTTTTATAAATTTAAAACGAGGTTGTGTCACAAGATTTTATAACAAGAAAAACCCGCTGTCCGTAGCACACCAGTGACTGATGAGAAAAGCCAAGATGCGGAAGTTTGTGAACATGTTACCACTTGATTATCGCGCTCATGTGAGAGTTGCCGCTACCATGGATCGGGCGTTTGAGATAGCCCAACAGGTTGATGGGGATCGTCGTCAGGGTAAGGGGGATCACGCTGCTGAGGATCAGAAAAGGAAGTTCCCGCAGTTTTCAAAGCCTGGTGCTTCAAAACGGTAGTCGTCGACTGGGGGGAAGCCTGATTCTTCGAAAAAGGCTAAGTTTGAGGGTTCATGGTGCTCCCAATGTCGCACCTACCATACCGGTGATTGTTCAAAGGCCACTACTCGATGTTTTAGGTGTGGTCAGAAGGGCACTCGGTGCTGAGTGTGAGTTTAAAGAGAACGTCTGCTACAAGTGCCACAAGCCAGGGCACAGGATTTCTAATTGTCGGTCAAAGTTAGACGCTGGAGCTGAAGGATCTGCCTCAGGGCAGAAGAAAGACAACGTTCCCCGTGCTAAAGGGCGGGCGTTTCAGATGACAAAGGAAGAGGCGAAGGGTGCTGGGGACGTGATTACTGATACTTTTCTTATAAACTCTACCCCAACATGCGTATTGTTTGATTCTGGAGGTACATATTCTTTTGTGTCTGTATCTTTCTGTGATAAACTGCAAATGCCTGTATCTGTATTATCTGAGCCACTAAGAATAGAGATTGCTAGTGGTAAAGTAGTTCCAATTGTAGATAATGTCCCTCAAGCGGTTATTGATATCGACGGGAGTAGCTTTCCTGTTACTCTCCTTCTTATGCCAATTGCGGGATTTGATGTTGTGATTGGGATGGATTGGCTTAGCAAGCTGAACGCTGAGATTTTCTGTACCAAGTAGTTGATTAAAGTTCCTTTACCTGACGGGTCATATGCTGTGGCTCGTGGCGAAAGGCGAAAGTCAGATATTCCTATCATTTCGCTGATGAAAGCTCGAAAGTCAGTTTCAAAAGGTTGCGATTGCTATCTAGCACATGTGATTGACGCTAAATTGGAGAAGCGTGTTGTTCGTGATATTCCGGTGGTGACCGATTATCCAGAGGTATTCCCTGATGAATTGCCTGGGTTACCGCCAGTTAGAGATGTTGAATATCGTATTGATCTTGTTCCGGGGTCTACCCCTGTGACTAAAGCTCCATATCGTCTTGCTCCTTCCGAGGTTCGCGAGATGATGACGCAGATTCAGAAGTTGTTTGACAAAGGCTTTATTCGCCCGAGTTCTTCTCCTTGGGGTGCGTATTGTTCGTGAAAAAGAAAGATGGAACGATGAGAATGTGTATTGATTACCAGGAGCTGAATAAGCGAACGGTAAAGAACAAGTATCCTCTGCCACAGATAGATGATTTGTTTGATCAACTGCAGGGAGCGACGTGCTTCTCAAAGATTGATTTGTGGTCTGGATATCACCAAGTGTTAGTTGCCAACGAAGACGTTCCAAAGACGGCTTTTCGTACTCGTTATGGTCATTATGAGTTTTTGGTGATGTCTTTCGGCTTGACCAATGCTCCTGCTGTTTTCATGGACCTGATGAATCGGGTTTGTCGTCCTTTCCTTGATAAATCGGTGATTGTGTTTATTGACGATATTCTCATCTACTCTAGGACTGAAGCTGAACACGAGTCGCATTTGCGAGAGGTTCTCGAAACTCTCAAATGGGAGAAGCTTTACGCTAAGTTCTCGAAGTGTGAGTTCTGGTTGCGAGAAGTTCATTTTCTCAGTCACGTGATCTGCAACGATGGCGTGAAAGTTGACCCGGCGAAAGTCGAAGCGGTTATTAATTGGGGAGTTCCTCGAACTCCTTTCGAAGTTAGAAGTTTTCTCGGCTTAGCTGGTTACTATCGGCGGTTTATCCGCGACTTTTCTAAACTTGCAGGTCCTTTGACTAAACTGACTTGCAAGGATGTTGCATTTGTTTGGGCGGAAGCCCAAGAACAAGCGTTTCAGTCTTTGAAACGGCTACTGTGCGAAGCTCCAATACTTTCCTCGCCAGAGGGATCTAAAGATTTCATTGTTTATTGTGAAGCTTCGTATTCTGGATTGGGGTGTGTGTTGATGCAGCGAGATAAAGTAATTGCCTACGCTTCAAGGCAGTTAAAACCTCATGAAGGCAACTATCCGACTCATGATCTTGAGTTGACAACGGTGGTGTTCGCGTTGAAATTGTGGAGGCACTATCTCTATGGCACCAAATGTGTGGTCTGTACGGATCACAAGAGCCTACAATATGTTTTCACGCAAAAAGAACTCAATATGAGGCAACACAGATGGCTCGAGTTGATAAAAGACTATGATTGTGAAATTCGTTACCATCCTGGTAAGGCCAACGTGGTGGCGGATGCTTTGAGTCGCAAAAGTTCATCTGTAGACGTAAAGTTCATGAAGCTCACTGTGGTTCCTGATATCATTGCCTAATTGAAGGAAGCACAGCAAGTGGCGTTGCAGGATGATAACCTGGAATCAGAAATGATGAAAAAGCTGAAAGATCAATTTGTTGATGATACTCGCGGACTTAAGACTTTTCAGTCTCGCGTATGGGTGCCGCTTTATGGTGGAAATTGTGAGCTGATACTGCAGGAAGCTCACAAATCTAGGCTGTCGGTTCATCCGGGCAGCATAAAGATGTATCATGACTTGAAGGCATTGTATTGGTGGCCTACTTTGAAATGAGACATTGCTTCCTTCGTGGAGAAATGTCAGATATGCGCACAAGTTAAGACAGAGCATCAGAAGCCTTATGGTGCTCTGCAGCAACTTGAGATCCCTGAATGGAAGTGGGATCACATTACGATGGATTTTGTGACAAAGTTGCCGAAGACCCTCAGGGGTCATATGATGCTGTTTGGGTCATTGTCGATAGATTGACCAAGAGCGCTCATTTTCTAGCTATCAGCGAGTCTGCTCCGCTGGAAAAGTTAGCAAAGCTGTATGTAGATGAAGTGGTGTCACGACATGGTTTGCCATGTTCAATTGTATGTGATCGTGATTTGCGTTTTGCTTCACTTTTGTGACAGAGTTTACAGCCGAACTTGGTACACGTATTTACCTGAGTACGGCGTATCACCCACAGATAGATGGTCAATCAGAGAGAACGATTCAGACGTTGGAGGACATGCTTCGCGCATGTGTTCTCGAATATGGTGGTGCGTGGGATTCTCATTTGCCGTTGGTCCAGTTTGCTTACAATAATTCGTACCACTCCAGTATTGGGATGCCACCTTATGAGATGCTTTATGGGAGGCGTTGTCGTACTCCCACGTGTTGGTTCGAGCCTGGTGAAAAGCATTTTGCCGGACCTGAGATTGTCCAGATTACAGCAGATAAAGTGAAGATTGCGTGGGAAAAGCTCAAAGCAGCCCGTGACAGACAGAAAATATATGCTTACCCTAAATGAAGACTAGTTGTTTTCCAGGAGGGCGATCGGGTGTTCCTGAAAGTTTCTCCTTGGAAATGCGTGATTCGTTTTGGTAGAAAGGGTAAGTTGAGTCCGCGTTACATTGGTTCGTTTCGGATCGTTCGCGTAGTTAATGTTCAGACTGTTACGTTAGAGTTGCCTCCAAAGCTATCTGGAATTCACAACACGTTCAACGTGTGTTATCTACGTAAGTGTAAGGTGGAGGAGAACCAGATTCTGCCTCTGCAAGAATTGAAGGTTGGCGCTTCAAAGCGCCTAGTTGAAGAACCTGTCGAGATACTTGGTTCTAAAACTAAGAAGTTGCGCAGAAAGATGATTAAACTGGTATTAGTTAAGTGGAAGCATAACCTGGGTTCGAACATGACCTGGGAGACGGAAGACGACATGAAAGCTCGATACCCTCACTTGTTTGTAGACGATCAGATTTCGAGGACGGAATCTTCTTAAAGGGGTAGATTTGTAACACCCCAAAATGGGGACTAGTTGTAAACTGTAGTACATGTAGCTCTAATAGTTATACGTTGACTTTAATTGGTGTTTTGTTGTTAAATATAGTATACATGTTGTTAAATGGTGCACAATGTGTTAATTGGTGTTTTAAACGTGAATTGGTGTTAAATTGGTGCTAATTGGTGTTCAATGTGGATAAAAATGGGTAATGTGAAAAGTATCATAAGTTGACCAAGTAGATAAATAGTTGAACGGTTTTGGATAATGGTTCCAAAAATATATTCGTTAGTTGAAACGGATAACCCTAAGTTGTGTTTTAAGTTGAAAAGGAGAACAAAATACCCGTGAGGGGTATTAGACCTTAAGTCGGCCTATTGACTCTTCCCTTATTCTCTGTGACACAAACCCACATAACACACATACTAAACACACACTCAAACTCACGATTACACACAAACACACACACACTTGGTTCTCTAAGATTGAAGAAAGAATTTAAGAAGGAACAAGTTAGTAGAGGAGATTCAAGTCAGAAATCAGTCCTCAATCTGTTCTATACCCTCTTGTTGGTAAGATTTTAATTAAGAAACCATGTTCTTGATGTTGTGATAAAGATAGGTTAAGTTGATGATTTAAATAATGGATTGAAGTTGTTTTGAAGAAAGGATTCGTGTAATAGATGCATATGTATGTTAGAAATGTTGTGTAAACACTTGAATACGGATTCAAGTTGAATTTTGTGTCAAAAATGCGATTTGCAGCAGCTGTGTTCGAACAAAGCAAGAACACACTGTAACAGTGGTTCTTGCGGTTGCAAGTGGAAAACCTTGCGGTCGCAAGCATTGTCTAGAGTCCCTTGCGGTCGCATGCATGGGTCTTGACGTCGTAAGGAGGTCGTTGTTATGGTTTACCGTCTAAGGACGAAGGAAACATACTTGCGGTCGTAAGTACATAACTTGCAATCGTAAGCCCCCAAGATACCACCCTTGCAGTCGAATGGCTAAGTCCTTGCGGTCGCAAGCTGGGGTGGTTTGGGTAGGACCCTTGCGGTCGCAAGCGGGGGTTTAGGGTGACCCTTGCGGCCGCATGGCCATGCCTTGCGATCGCAAGCAATGTTGACTTGTTGACAGTTTTGTAGTTTTGTGTTTTAAGTCTCGTTAAATGTCGTTGATTGGTGTCTAAGCCTGAACCTAATGTGTTAGGTGATTCGGACGACTCTGTGTGCTCTTGGGATTCCCACATTCACATCTGCCTCCTGTAATCTCGAGGTGAGTACAGGTTTCCCATGAGTCTCAGTAGGTAAGTTATCTGTTGTACATGTTGACACGTGATTGGTGTATTGATACGTGAGACACGAGGTATGCTATAATAGAGTTATACACTCATGCTTATTATCGATATGAAAGATATTGTTGTGATTATATGCGCGCATGAACTGGATCCTTACTGGATCAACTATTTGTTTATGAGGTTATGTCCGGATACTGAATGGGTGAACAACTGAGGTCAGTCAGGTAGAGGGGTGATAATATCTGGCTGGGTTCCCAGGGTCCTTAGGGACTATGAATTGGGGAACTAACTGTACTCTGGTGTATACGCTTGAGTATGGCTCTGCAGGCCGCCGTTCCTCTACGGAACTGGGTTCCTTGTTTAGGCTGGAACCAGCATGATAGACAGAGTGTACCATGTGGACTGCTTTTCGCTCCCCCACTGGTGCAATTCGATGCGGCTAATTCCCCGGCTTGGGTTGTTGAGCGGGGCTGGCTCCCCTGCAAGATACGACTCCTGCTGATACGATTGGCGCGCCGCAAGTTTATAGGATAGCCCTATGTGTTGTTCTTATACGTGATAGCTTGCTTATTGATGCTTATGTGTAATTGGTGCTCACTAGCTAGTTGTAGCTAACGGTGCAAGATTTCCCTTTTTCGCAGGTGGATGCTAGAGGCTTGATGAGGCGGGTTCTGATGGTAGTCTTTTGTTGCAAATACCTTTTGGGGAACACGTTGTTGTAAGTATGGATCCGATGGTCGGAACTAGTAGGTAACGCTTGTAGATAACGAACTTGGCTTACTCTTTTGATGTAATTAAATAGCCAAGTCACTTATCGTTGCTTTTGTAAATGACGTTTATTTCCGCTGCAAGCTTTTGATAATAATAGTTAAAAAGTTTAAATTAACTCTAATTTTAAGCTTGTTAGAGGTGACGTTACAACTTTTATACTTGTTGCAAAGCTAGAAACAATAAAGTTTTTCTTAGCTTATGCTGACTTTAAGAATTTCAAAATGTTTTCAATAGATGTCAAGAGTGCTTTATTGAATGATTTAATAGCTTGAAGATTTAAGCAATCTGTTAAACACTTTTAATCAAGTTTGTAGTTTTATCAAGTTCTTCCCTTTATAAAGTTTGAGGATTTGGATTTAATAAGCATGTGGATAACTAATCAAGATCGAATTAAGTTTATTTAGAGTGAAGTAGCAATTAATCGAAGCTAACTATATATTTTGATTCATATGGCCTCAATCGCAAGCTAACTTGTTCCATATATATAGGCAAATTAAATAAGGTGTTCAACTAGGAAAACATCCATTGATCGACCATTGCATTAACAGGAGTAAAGATCTTATCAAGTATAATTACTTTAGTACTTCAACTAGAGCATGAATTAATGAGTAATTAATCACTATATATATATATATATATATATATATATATATATATATATATATATATATATATATATATACACACACACACACTGTCATATTTAGTTAATTAATTCCACCAATTAATTAAGCTGCACTTCATTAGCAGTTGATCAAGCTGTGCTACTGCATGAATTTTATTAGGTGTACGTACGTGGTTTTGTACGTATTACTTAACTTATACGTCTATTTGTTACTTAAATCAATATTTTCTGGTTAATTAATTGCAGTCTAATTATATATTCTAGCTTGTTTAACACATGAATATTTTCTTTCCCGTCACTTTATTAATTAAATAGTAAAATTATTATAATCATATATAATTAATATCAAAAGCAGCTAGCTAGCTAATTAAACAAAATTCAGTTTCTTGGAAGAACACTGATCGATCGAACACGTACATTCAGTTATTAGTTATCTCATGACCGGTACAGACACAGCAAAAGAGAACTTAACGACGAATTGAAACCGTTAATGGAAGTCAAACATACTGTAATTAGTTACGATCGATCGACGTTATAAAAGAAACCAAGTTACGTAATATATGAACGTATTAATTAACAGCTAGATCTTGAAAGAAAAACTGACCTTGTGTTGGAGAATTCATGAAGTTTTCCGGTGCTTGAGAAGATCATAACACCAACCTCAGCATCACACAAAATCGCAAGCTCTTTTGCCTTCTTCAGCAGCCCACTCCTCCTCTTCGAGAAAGTTACTTGTCTGCTCGTTGAATTATCAATCCTTCTAATCACGATCTTACCCCTCCCCATACCTATACCTACCTTCTGATGGCTGGCTGGATGGATGGATATGGATCCCTAATTAATAAATTAATATTATTCATCAATCAAATTTCAATTTACTACTTGAAAAAGTATATAAAAACTCGCACGAATCAAACAATCTACAATCAAACACAGATCGATGATATAGTTACAGAAAAAAAGCGATATCGATATATACAGTAAAATCATACGAGATCGAGAGTTTGGAGATCGATAAGATTTCATCATGATTCATGATATAAACAACGAATCTGAACAGAACTATGAAGGAGATGCGCGTGATTAAGAGATCGAGTGCGTGATTGACGAAAAACGAAATCGTTGCTTACTTTACTTTGACGAGAATTTTGATTCAGACAAACTGAACGAGGTTTTGACTGAGGGAATCAATCAGTCTTCTTGTCGTCGATCTCTTTCTCTCTCTAGTTTCTCTCTCTAGTTTCTCTCTCTATATCTATATGTGTATGTATCGCTGGTTTCCTAATTGAGCTAAACAGTCCGTCTTCTACATCAGGAAAGTTGTGTTTTCTGTCTCTATATTCGGTAGGTGTAGTACTAACAAAACCCTTTTTCTCTCTCTCTACAATACCACACACCCACTTTCTCTCTCTAAAAACCGCTATCTGGTGTTAATAAAACCGCTAATACTTTTTTACTTGATTTAGAAAATGAGTAGCATGATGACAAATGGACCAATCAGGATTCTAGGTTAATTGATAATTGTCATTTATTGATTTATTGGTTTTGACGATATAAAACCTATAGATCACTGACACGTGTACGCCTTTGTTAGCACAAAGGCTCGGCTTTTTATTTTTCAAGAGTAGTGGCTCCTTTTTGTTTTGGTTATCGAGATTTTATGTTATGACTATTTTGCCCTTTGTCATCTAGTAGCGGAATATTTTTTCAAGTCCGGCCCTTCGTTTTTCTTGCTTAACATTAAGGGTCCTCTAATTAATCTTTTCGACCACGAATTTTTTAAATTTTTGTTAACATCTAGTTCTTCTTTTACAAAAACTTTTTTCCAATATAAGTTGGATATTTATTAATCTTAATGTTTTTTTGTTTTTAGCATTTTCTATTAATTTTAACTAATTTGATTTAGTATTCTGAAGTTTTTAACCCGTTGTTACATTAATGTTTTAGTGTTTATCGTTTGAAGTACTCTTTAAAATTTTGTTTAAAGATATTTATTAGTCTTTAAGGATATTCATAATCTTTTAAAGATGTTTATAATACTATAGTCTTTGAAGATATTCATAGTTTTTTGAAGATGCTCATAATGTTTATAAACACCACCACCATTGGCCATTGACAATCTTTGTAATTATTGACCAGCCTAAATCCAGATAACACGGACAAAATCACAAATTAAATTAATTTATATAACCAAATTATAACTTAATCTAACAACATGAACATACACTCACAAACACACCGAAGAGCACACCTATATTTAGAAGATTAGCATGATATACACACACTAAGAACACAACCACAGTGATAAACACATACAATCTAATTTAAATAAGTTATGAGTGAAGCAACACCTATATTAGACCAAACATATAGTCTTCGGGTTAGCCTCAATACCCATATGCCCCCACTTTTTTACCTGAAGGGTGAGCATTCAGATCCGCATGCCCGATGCCTTCTCTTAACTCTTACTTCTTTCTCTCTCTAACATATATATATATATATATATATATATATATATATATATATAGGGGAGAGTTCATGCGAGAACCGTTGTTAGTGCGAGAACCGCGAGAACCAATCTCAGCCGTTCCTTGGATATGGGAAGTATCATGGATGGAGAGCGTGGAGAGATAGGGTGTGGCAGGGTGCATGTGAGGAATTCACGGGTGGACAATGACATTGAAGGAGGGGGAATTGAACGGCTTAGATTGGTTCTCGCGGTTCTCGCGCTAACAACGGTTCTCGCATGAACTTTTGTCTATATATATATATATATATATAGAGAGAGAGAGAGAGAGAGAGGGTATGGTTAAACAAAGAACCACTCTTAAATAAAGAACCTAAAGAACCACCTCTGGTGATGACACGTGACACACACCTTAGGGGCAAAAAAGGAAAATAAAAAAAAAGAAAAATCCAGCGTCGTTCACCAGCCCTTCCCAGCTCCCCCAAAATTAAAAAAAAACTCCTACTTACTTTAAATGATCATAACTCGTTCGTTTTTAACAATTTTAACAAAAAAATTATATCATTAGTTTCAGTTTTTCGTCCTCTTTCAAACAAGACCGGACTTGATATATTTCTGAAACTTTTTTTTTGAAATGCAAAGTTTGCATTTTGAGCTGAGTTCATATTAAATGCAAAATGCAAAAAATCTTGCAGAATGCAGAATGCAAAAACATGCAGAATCAAAATGCAAAAAACATGCATAATGAAGAAATGCATAATGCAAAAAACATGCAGAATGAAAGAATGCAAAATGTAAAAAACATGCAGAATGCAAAATGCAGAACGTAAATCCGTATAAACATGTAAAATGCAAAAAACAAAAAACGCAAAATATAAACATGCAGAATGCAAAAATCCGTAGAACGTATGATGCCAAAATGCAAAATCTGTACACAGAAAACGCTACATGCTGCCAAAATGCAGAATGCAAAATCCGTAGAACATATGCTATCAAAATGCAAAATCTATACACAGAAAACACTACATTCTGCCCAAAATACAAAAAAAAAAATTCATGTTCAAAAGTTTTTTTGAAAAATCTGGGAAGAGTAATCTTGTTTGAAAGGGGATTAAAAAATTAAAAGATTGGTATAATTTTATGTCTAAATTCATAAAACTTAAAAAGTTATGACAATTTAAAGTTTCAGAGGGTTTTTTTAAATCGAGTTTGTTAGGGGGGCATTTTCCATTTTTACCCTTTCTTCCTAATTTAACATATCATAATTACAGTTTTGCCATCTTTGATCTCATCCATTGATTTTGATAATCTAACGGTCCAGATTTATTCTTTAGGTTCTTTGTTTAATCATATGTTCTTTATTGATCCAATTTATATATATATATATATATATATATATATATATATATATATATATATATATATATATATATATATATATATATATATATATAAAAGTAGGTCAAGGATTGGGTGGGTTAGTTTAGGATATATAAGCTATGCTAGAAATTTTGATAAGAGAGGGAAAAGGAAAGGAAAAAGTGATGACATTGGGAAAAGAGAGATAATTTTGGGTGTTATACGTATAGTCTTGGATGTTATACGTATAGTCTTGATGCCGCCAACAACATCTATTATTTCCCTATACAAAATTGTCTTTAATAACTTTTACTCATATTGAAGTCAAATTTAAGTCCAACTTTAATAAAAAAAAATTAAACTTTGAATTTCACTTTTACTAAAAAAATGTTTTAAATTTAATAATTAATAAATCAATTATTATAATTATCTAATAGAATTCATTCATATTAGTTTTTTATATAAGAAATTATTATTTTATGTATATCAATCTTCTATTCTTCAAAAAAGTTTGACATTTCACATGACTTTACATTACTACAATTATCAGTCTTCTATTCATATTAGTTTTTTTATACCAGTCTATTAGATCATTATCCACACTTGAGGAAAGATAAACTTTACATTAGCGATCCAGATTTGTGAATTTTGAATATTACGACATTGACACGTCACATTTTCAGCACATCTCTTACGTTATGATCATTCAGGCATTTGGTTAAATAGAAGGGAATGAGAATGCAAAACGTAAGGGAATATAAAGAAATGCAATGACTATTTCCTAGTATTATCATTACCATTGATATTGATCATCACACACACACACACACACACACACACACACACATATATATATATATATATATATATATATATATATATATATATATATATATATATATATATATTGAGTGGGTCGGTGGTGGTAGTAATACTGGTCGTTAATTTACTAGGAAATGATTCATTATCCATTAATGGGATATGATTGATTATATTTCATCTAACAAACCAATATTAATCATTACCATTCTCATTCACTATCCCTTAAAACCCCCAACCAAGCACACAGTCACTACTATACCAATTATCATGCCCATATTATAATGGCTCATTAAGTATTGGTTATTTTCTTCGTTTCTTTTTTAATCTTACTCCTTCATATACATCTAATGTTAACTACAAGTCTTGAAGCTACTAATATCGTCATATTTAGTTATATATTATAAGCGATATCTAAGTTTGTTACGTAAATAAGTAAATGATACTTAATATATTTAATTGATGGTTTTCAGGTCAACAAGGCGGATAGGGAGAAGTTTTGAGCAAATACCGAAAAAAAGTTAAAGTTTCAGAAAAGTTGTCCGCTCAACACACCTTCACTGTTTTGATCATATCTCGCTTATACGAACTCGGATTGAGGTGATTCAAACGAGCACGAAAACTAGACTTAGAGGCTACAATCACACTTTTATGGTCAAGTAGTGACTCGCGCAAAGGAAGAGGACAATTAAGCAAAAAACTATACTAGATCGAAGAGTAAAAAATAAATTCCCATTTACTTAAAGGATGTCTCTTCTCTGGATTATCAATAGAATGCAGAGACATAAGTTGGCTGCATGGGACAAATGGATTTGTAAACCAAGGGAAGTAGTGGCATAAACCTTCCTAGGCTCCTAGCTATTCACGATGATGAGTTGGTTCATGGTTGAATTAGTTTATAAGGCTAATTTGTGTTATTATTTGTTTTTTATGAAATAATATTGAGAAGGATATGATGTAATTGATCTAGGTGTACTACTTCTAGAAACTCTCTAGAGTTATTCTATAATGTATAAAACTTAGCTCTTTAACAAGGATGATGGCAGAACCAAAACTTTTTATTTAGGATGTTTTTTCTTGTTTTAAAAAAAATAAAATTTTACATACTTTATCTATGCAGTTCGGTTATTAATTGACAATTTTCAACAAACCGATTTTATCATTTTAAGGCTTCGTAGTTAAGTAATGCTTACTTTATTAAATATTTACTAAACAGGTCCTCCAAGTTTTGTAAAATAACTAAACACCAAATCCTTTTTTTACCATGGAAGCAAATCGATGGCATGTCACATCACATTGCATATATCAAATGTATCCGCATAATACAATGATGATAAATATTTTTTTTGACAACTTGTTTGTCTTTAAAATAGGAGCGGTGTGTTTTTCTCTAAATTATAATGGCTCAATAAAATTGCACATGTACAGTAAAATCTAACAAGAGTATTACATTATAACTTTATATAGTTTTTAATTATACTACGATTTTAAAGATCCATAATTTTTTAAAAATATAGGTTATATGTTAATTTAGATTTAATACTTCTAGTTATATATAATATTTAATAGTTAAGTTAACATATTTATCATATGATAGAATATTTAATATGAAATATTTTATTATTGATTTTTTTAAATTATTATGTTAATTTACATTGATTTAAGTTTTTAAATATTATTTATTTTAGAAGGTTTAATTATAAAAATTATATATAAGATTGTCATTAACTTCACCAAATAACTACTTTATTTAATATTTTTTATTTAGTTTAATATTAAGGTTAAATAAGTCATTTCAAATTTTTTAAACTTAGAAGATTAAAACAAAAAATCTAAATATTTTATAAGATAGTATATCATATTTAGATGTATGCCCGAATTAAGCTAGATTCATAAATTTATTACATTTGATTATTACATCTAAAATTCTCAGTAAAACAATAATTAGGTATATATTTGGATATTCTCTTCTACTCTTTTTGGTATGTGGTTATGTTATTTCTAACCTGAGGTGAGATGAGATAACTAGTCAATTATAGCTAGCACACAAGAAGAAACAAAGATGTCATGTTTTCCATTCTTTTGGGTTGCTATATATATATATATATATATATATATATATATATATATATATATATATATATATATATATATATATATATATATATCATTCTCATAATTAGTCTTACACTCGCCTAACAATGAGATGCCAAAGGTCTTGACCAAGTAGATAATATGATTGATTTAAAAGATAATCTAACAAGATTGTTTCAAGCATGGAATGAGTCGAAAATAAATCTTCTTGAAGAGTGAAAAAGTGAAGAATCATGTAACTCATAACTTTGATTAGATGCATAACTTAGATGAAAAGTTTCATATACCACACACACACACACACACACACACACACACACACACATATATATATATATATATATATATATATATATATATATATATATATATATATTTCACATGAATCAAAGATAGAAAGTAAAAGAAAAATACGATACGCCAATGGGGTTTAGCCCATCTGGTAAGGCGCGCCCCTTTCTCACAAGAGGTTGGGGGGATCAAATTATGCTGCATGCAGTGGGTTAGGGTTTTTCCCTTAGGGGTTTTCTTCATGGAGTGAAGGTGTGGTGCTCGAACCTTGGTTAAAACCAAATAACGAGGGGTGGTTAAAAACCCGCCACCAAACAATTCGAACCCACACTGGAAATGCGGAGAAGTGTCCCCATTAATTTACCGGTAAAAAAAAATACGATAATATATAACATAGTAAATTTTAGAAATTTGTGATGTTTAGTTTACTATATCTTATTAAAAGCTGTTAAGACTGAACTATCAACGATAATATATTTTAATCTAAAACTTCTTTTCTATTAAAAGTTGTCAGTTAATGGTTGAGGGACAACCCTTGAGGGCTTAGGCCATCAGCAACAAAAGGATAACCAAACGCTCATCCCAATCCCGCCCCTTACTTTATGCGTAATTAATTAAGTGTCCCGCATCCCTTAAACTGTCTCATGCTTGGTGAAGCTTTCTCTCTCTCTCTCTCTCTCTCTCTCTCTCTCTCTCTCTCTCTCTCTCTCTCTCTCTCTCTCTCTCTCTCTCTCTATATATATATATATATATATATATATATATATGTGTGTGTGTGTGTGTGTGTGTGTTACATAATTAGAAGTACTGTGAGTAATAGATGCAAACTTTGAGAATTTTGAGAGTAAAACTAATGTAATGATAACATGATAAAAAAGTAAAAATAAAAATAAATGATTGTCGATGATTTCACTAACCAAGTGAATGAATGTGTCTTGCCAAACATACCTGATTCTATACTTCTTATCTTCAAATACTTTTGTTAGTCTTTTTTCATGTTAAGTTTAGTGCCACAAAAAATGATAAAATATATTTACTGTTTCTAACATTACAACTGTTAATATATTCTAGAAGACTGTTTTGGTCAATATAAATATATCTAAACAAGTACAGATTGGATTAATACATTGATTGTATTACTTTATTTTGTTTACAATATATACAATATATCTCGGATACTCATAATATCATAAGATATGAACCTTGAAAAATACATCTAAACTTTCAACCGTATAACTTAAATACTACGTTTATTTTAAATAATTCGAGACATTTTGTGAAAGAGAAAACAAAGTAGGAGGAGGTGATAAGAAACAAGAGGGTAGTTTAGTCCTTTAAAGCAATAAATAAAACATTAGTATATGATTATTTGACTCGCAAAATAATAAAGTGGCAGACCAGGTGAACGTGACAAGTACTTCCTTCAGAATTATAAATAAAAAGAGGCTTTTCTCGTTCATAGAAATTAAGGTTTCCTAAATTGGAAATATTTGGAGCGTGACTGAATTTCCTAAATTTGAGGCCAAGTTGTCCTTTGTTTGGCTTTAATCTTTCCATAAATAACGAGTTGGTACTATGTATCACTTATTCTAAAAGAAGAAATATTTTAGCTATGATTCACACATACACAAGTACATAATCAAATATTTTAGATTATGTGAAACACACATAAGCACTTGGTGATGTTTTGTGATTATATAGTTAATGTTATTAATTTTTTTTTTTTTGAAAAGCATGTGTTGTATTAAGTAATATATGTCACGATTTACATAGTGTTAAGCCCGGGATTTACAATTAAGGATATACCATTCCACCAGTAGTGAAATTAGAATATCCCTATAATTATTAAATTATTGTTTTTCACTTTTTGTGATTCAAATTTAATCTATCGAGATCATTTATCAATTTCTAATTCTACTCTGATAAAGCTGAATAAGTTTACACGTTTTCCAAGATCTGATACATTTGCAGGTTTTTTTGTGACGGGAATATATTTCTAGTGGAACCGATAGGTGTGTTCAAAGAGTTTTTTGGTTTAATATATGCTGATATATGTAATCGAGTAATAGAACGATGGCGTGTATATGTTGCCTTGACATTGAAGGCTCAAGGTTTATTGATACCTGATGTTAGTAAATGTTTGTGTTTGTCAGGTTTTAAGGATGGAGGATTGTACAATGTTGGAGTAATTGGCCGGATCATTTTATGTATACAGACCACTTTCGCTCTCTATATAGTAGATGTTGATGTATCTAAAAGTAATGTTCTAGTCTTTGCAAGACATATTTGCATCTCTTAACCTTTTGAAGAAGTCTAGAGATTGACCGAGTAATTAAAATCAACTTGTAATTGTGTTGGTGAAAGAGTTTATACCAATACATGCAAGTATTGACTTACCAACATCCTCCACTTTCTTGCTTGATTAAATCTTTTCATAAGATTTTTAAAACTTGTATGAGATTAATTTCTTTGCTTTGTGAAGTGTTCATTACTCCGATTTGTTTTACCATTATTGACGATGAAACCAACCACTTATAAGTCGATCGTGAAGTTGATAAAGAATTAAAGGAGAGGTTTTATATATCTTTTTACTAAATCTTACTACTCATCATCTTTCTCACTTAATTAAGATAAGTGTCAGATTATTATATTAATAAGAAGAGAGAGTTGTCATCCTTATGTAGCCATGTAGGTAGAATACTTGAGTACGTATAAAGATTTGATAGGAGGAACTGTAACTGTCCGTCTTCAAAACTTCAAATTTGACTGATGAATGTGCTTTCAAACCTACAATGACCTTATCAATTGACTATTTTGTCATTTTAAACGTGGTTTTCATATGTAATATGGTGTTATGCATACATATATTATTATTTAATTGTACGTCACATATATGTGCTCATATATTTTCATAACATGTACATGACCAAAGTCTTTATGATCATTATAATTCAACGGTTTATATATAACATTAATCCTTATAGCTCTAAAACAATATCCACACGTCATGTTGCATGTGCAATCAATGAAATTCCGAATTAGGCATTCATCTTATCTTCAGGCTTAACACTCGAATTTTCGGTTTGGTTTATTTTTAACCCAAAGTATTAAGTTCAAGTCGTATGTATTAAAAAAAGTAAAAATAAATATTTTTCATAGTAATGAAATTTAGTTCAAAATTACTGCAAGGATCATGCAAGTTGTTTGGATATATGTTAGATTTTTCGGTGTTAAAAACTTATTAAATATATAACTTTTTAAACTATCAATTTGAGCCGGTTAAGCAACTTCAAACTTATTTATTTTTACATCAACTAAGTTAAAATTTACCACAATATTTCAATCATGCGCGGATTTACCATTAAAATTATAGTATCATTTGGTTTTAATAGTTAGAATATGATATAGATGAATCATGAAGAATATATATATATATATATAATGTTGGATTTTTTAAGAAAAAAAAATAAATCTTCATAAATAATTGCATAAGACAATCAGCATTCAAACAATGCATATAAAGCGTTTTAAGGAATCTTATGAAAAATGCTTTGCATGTGACTTAATTATAATGAGGTTTTATCGGGAGAAGCCGTCACCATCTTGAATAACTAGTGTTATACCTATGCGGTGCTCGGGTATGTAAATAAAACTTTTATATTTAATACTTTTTATACACATTTTTTTAAAAACATATAATTATATTTCTTGTCTAAAAGTTTTTATTGTAATATTAATGTGTTTCTCGTAGTCACTAATGTCAATTACATACATACATACATATACATGCATACATACTTTTTATACACACACACACACACACACACATATATATATATATATATATATATATATATATATATATATATATATATATATATATATATTCAATTGAGAACTTTTTGTGATACAAAAACGGCGAAAACTATTTGTAACATATATTAATGATTCATTATTAAGGTATTTTGGTCATTTGCGTATTTTTATCAACTGTGAATAGCATCCAGGTGGACTGTCATTAATGTGTGGGACTTTATTTGTCCAAAATACACCAGTCATTAATAAGCTAATCATTAACCATCTAAATTATTAGCTATTGATTTATTCTAATCAATGGACAAGATTGATTCTCGTAGTTTTTGTAAGAAAACTGTTCTTATTTAAACTATCCCCTATATATATGTATATTTTATTTAATATTTTTATATTGATTATCGTTTATTATTTGAACTGAGTTTTATTATGATAAGAATTTTTAATTTTAAGTCGGTATATGTACGTTTATCTATTACGCTTGAATGTAAATATTTTAATACTTTATAACATTATATTACTAAACCATGACAAATCAATCTTTACATTAACTTTATCGTCAACTATTTAACACACACCTTAGTTCATTATGAATCTTATCTACTTTTTACATAAACTTTATCGTAATAAAACAAACAATTTAAAAATAATATAGTTTTAATTCTTTTATCAAAAAACTAAAAATCAGTGATTATATCGACAATATAAAAAACGTATAGCTTGTTCAATAATTACTTGAAACAAAAATTTTATAAGAATACACTAATTCTTAAAAAAATGTCATATTACGATAAAATTTATATCAAAACGTAGAGAAAAATGAGACGATCGTAAATATATAAATATTTTTTCTCGAAATAAAACATATAATAAGTTATTAAACATTATTTATAAACAACTTATATTAATTATCATAATATACATTTTTCATAAAGCCCCCTTACATGTTTCATAAATCACGCTCACAATTTTCATCCAACCCCTCCAAATTTTGATTTAAATTTGAATTAATTTGACTGTTTCTTCACATTCTACCAATTATAACTTACCATTTGTACACGTCATATTTACACGTCATCAATGACGTCATATTTTTGTTGACACGTCAGCAGTTTTCTCACTGCTCTGTCAACAATAGATATATTAAATTTGCTTTCATTTGTCATTGCAATTTATTTTAATGAATGTTTCTAGCTTTATGATTTTTTTATTATTTTAAAAAGTTAATGCTTATTAATTAAGAATGTCTTCTGTAGTTAACTATCACATACTTTTAATTTAATATATATAAAAGACTAGTTTGAAAAAATTATTAGAATAATCTTTATTTAATATAATATTTTAATCTTAGCCGTGTATTTCTTTAGAGTTAATTATTAAAATGGTCCTTTAACTTTAATGTTTCTTCCGGTTTGGTCATTTAACTTCAAAAGTGACCAAGATGGTCCTTTAAGTACAGAGTTGACCTCACTTAACAGGTTAACTAACAGTCAACTAACGAATGGACCAATTAGGTGATAAAGTGATAGTTAAAGGGCTATATATCTTGCTCACTTTTCAAGTTAAAGAACCAAATCGGAAGAAATATTAAAATTAAAGGACCATTTTTTACAATTAACTGTTTCTTTAATTCTAAAATTTTAATTTTGACTTTTTAGGTCAAATTAATGTGCATTAGATAAAGATAACCCTTAATTAAATCAATGATAAATATAAAAAATATAAATAATAAAACAATCATAGATGTCAAAAAAATTCAATAACTTATAAACTATTTCAAGATCGTACTTCTTTTTTTATCATTTTACATATAATTATTTATAATGAATAGTTTTGAATTAAGTAATATTTTTTTTACCTTTCAGCTAAGTTGAAAATTTAATTTGACCTTGACTTTTAGAAAGTGTAATTGTTTAAGTTAATCAAGATTATTATAAATAATTTAATATATATCATTCTTAAACATTAAAGGGTTAAAGTCACTGAACACAAACATGTTTTCCCTAATATTCCGATATGGCACATTAATTTTTTTTACACATCTGGTCATTTAACTTACAAAAACTGTGTCGATATGGCCATTTCGTGACCTGCAACCTGCCAGCTCGGTTTCAGCCCGTTTTTTGCGATTTTTGGGTCCATTTTTGATCATTTTGCGTATTTTTTTGTAAAATCTTGTAATTTATCATTATACCTTTCAAATGACACCAAATTCATGAATTTTCATCAAGTATTGAGGGAGAATTTTGAGCTCAAAGTTTCATTTTTTTGTGTTTATGGGTTCGAAAACAGGGCAGAAAAAAAGATGTGTTTTTTAGCTCGATTCTTGATCATTTTACATAATTCTTTTTATAGATTGTCGTAGATAATCTTTTTACCTCTAAATAGACACCAAATTCATGAAAAACCATCAAGTGTAGGCCAAGTTATTGCTAATTAAAATCGATAATGACCATATTCGACACCCTTACGGCATTTCGATAAATTGACATATTTTAAACTCGTTTTTATTTGTTTTTTGTACTACTTGATAGACAACTCGATTACCTTTCCATAGAGTGAAGAATCATTGATTTTCGTTAAGTGTACATGGAGAATTTTGGCTCCAAAGTTTGCTTTCGAAGTGAAGGAAATTGAGGAAGTAGATGACCTGCTATTGCAGGTCAAAATCACCAAAATGGCTATAATAACACGTTTTTTACAAGTTAAATGGTCATATGTGTAAAAAAAGTTAATGTGCTATATCGGAATACGGGGGAAAACATGTTTGTCTTTAATGACTAAAACCCAACTTTAAAATATCGTATTTGTTCATCAACATTATTTATAACATATTTATCTCTTAAAACATTTCAAATTATCATATTTAACCAAACTTTTATTTCTATCATTTTACAATATTTTACAATTATTTTCATATTCTTTTTTATTATAAAAATAAACATGTGATCGTATTGCTTATAATTGTAAATATAATGATCGAGTGTACAGAAAATTTAATCACATCTTTTAGCTCTCTCCTTAACTCCTTTCACGGTGCTTCCATCGTTGGTCTTGGAATTACCGTTTGTTGTCATTTTTTTAACTTTCATTTTTCCACGTTTTATAATTAGTTAATATCGTTTATTAATATTTAATATTTATTACTTTTATAAATCATCTCGTGTGTTATACTAGCATTTAACTAGTGTATTTATGATTAGAATACTTCAAATTACTTCTAATATTATAATTTAAGATATGAAGGGGAATTATACTTAAACACACAAATGAGTGTACGTGGTTTCTAAATGGTCTTCTTTTTAACAGAAGAAATCTTTCGGTTTCTTTAGTTACAAATGAGATTCGGGCCTTGTTGTTACGTGGGTAAATATAGAGTTAAACGCAATTATTTATTATGGTTTATGTGGTGTTGTAATCCATTATCTATAATTTATAGTCTTTATACTTGGTTTCTAGCACCTTGCTAGTCTATTATTAATAATATTTCTGAATTACTAGGTTAGGATGATAGTCATGTCAAACTCTATTTATAATTATCCGCCTACTATTATAAAATATAAATGATTATACGGACATTAATAACTCAATCTTTTAATATCTTCCAAGATTTGGAACTAACTAAAAGGATGACAAGTTTTTTTTTCAAATCAGGAGCATAACTAGCTATCAGCATCATCCCAGGAGGGAAGATGTGAGCATCATTAGAGAAGAATAAGAGTATCACATCGTAAGAATCATAAAAACAGACTTCATAACGTTACTTTTCATGTACAACTTCATTTCTTTCATTTTATATGTTTGTGTGTATATATATATAAGCACTAAAGCACACACATACACATACATACTAGCACTATACCCATACAATATTGCAACAACGAATAGTTTCAATCTAATAATATGTTATTTATAAAATATAAAGTTATAGCAGCAAATAACTTATATCCGGTAACATGGTGTTTCAATTCTTTCATTTTTCTTTCCATCAACTTTTTTTTAGTTCTAACTTTTTTTAAAATAACCAAGCAACACTTTTATTAATTTTTTTTGGTTGGAAAAGTATAATTATAAAAGTGTGTGTTTATTAATGAGTTTGTAAAGCATAAACGAAAAAGGAAGATTATTTGAGAGGTATATTATATAATAATTTTTTATTGCTAAAATACTTTAATACTAATTTTCAGTCACCTTTTAACTATTAAGTAAATCATATATTTAACAAAAACCTTTAAAACCTTTTATATATTCTCATCCTAGCTTGACCTAAAAAAATAGATAGGTAATATATACTCTTACTATTTTCTTTAATTCATAACATCAACACAATTGTCAAAATTAATAAAATAAATGAAAAAAGAGAATTAGTAGATTCCACAAAGGGTTGTAAACAAACCGAATAAACATGAACCGGGGCTTGTTCGTGTTTGTTCATTAAATTTTAGCAAAACAAATAAAAAAACACAAACAAATGAAATATATACAAATATAGTACAAACCCAACATTATTAAATATATAATAACAAGCATTATATATATATATATATATATATATATATATTTGTCTGTGAGAGAGAGAATATATATGTATTTGTATGTATATATATCTACACACATAACACATAGATATACATACATGTAAACAAACATAAATGAACGGATAAACGGATGTTCACGAACATAAATAAACGAATAAGACATTTGTTCATGTTCATTGATTTAACTAAACGGACAAAAAGTTTTATGTGTGCTCGTTTGTTTATTAAATAAACGAACTTCCCACCAAACGGTTCGATGGATGTTTGGCTCGTTTTTAACCTTTATTTCACATGTCTTTTTTAAGAAATGGTAGATATATATATATATATATATATATATATATATATATATATATATATAGGCAAAAGTTCAAAAGAGAACTGTTTTTCGTACGAGAACTGCGAGAACCAATCTGAGACGTTCAATTCCCCCTCCTTTAATATCATTGCCCACCCATGAATTCCTCACATGCACTCTGCCACACTTGATCCCCTCCACGCTCTCCATCCATGAACTTCCCATATCCAAGGAACGGCTGAGATTGGTTCTCGCAGTTCTCGTACAAAAAACAGTTCTCGTTTGAACCCTCCCATATATATATATATATATAAAACACTTTAACTACCACTTTAGACAATGCCCATGTGAATTGATGTAGTTGACCAATAAGATTCCATCTCTTTATCAAAAATCGTCCAATGGTGGGCATTGAAGATCAAAATTAGTCACCGATGTTCAGGGACAAGCTTATTATAATTTATATTCCGTACAATTATACATTATGTTTCAAATATTAATCATATCTTATCCCTTTAAGTCTTCAACCTTAACTTATTTCCAGAAAGATATTTAAATTTAAGGAATGGTTTTATATTATAATTTTTACCATACCTAACAAATAATAGTTGTTTGGATTATTATATGTTTGAATTTATGTATAAAATAATAGATATTAGATAGGCAGAAATATAAATGTTCAAATTGATATGTACCGTATAAATTATGTTATAAAACTAATTAACCTTTAAGTTTTAGTGTTGCTGCAAGGAAAAAAAATATTGTATGCAATTTATTGTGATTTATATATCAGTATTATTATTTCTAGGAATACATTTGAATTTTAGTGTTGCTACAAGGAAATAAATTTATTTATATAATTTGAGTTATGATTTATATTATTTATAATAAATACAACATAGAATATATATTGAAAAGAGATACGTATAAAAATAGTGAATTTTTAAAGGGTTAAAGTCATCAAATAGCTGTCTACATTTTCCATTTTACTATTGTGACACGTCATGTTTTTTTACACATGTGGTCAGTCAATTCATTAAAAACGTGTTAATATGCCAAAATTCGACTTGCAACTTGTCCAGCTGGTTTCTCGATCGATTCTTGATTGTTTTCGCTACTTCTTTTTGCAGAACCTTGTAAATAATCATTTTACCTTTCAAAGGACACCAAATTCATGAATTTTCATCAAGTGTAAGCCAAGAATTTGCTAATTAAAGTCGGTTATGTATTATTCAAAAGCATCTTACAGTTTTCTAAAGAATTGATTCACTTTAAACTCGTTTTTGGCCTTTTTTTTGTAATACTTTATAGAGAAATCGATTACCTTTCCATAGGATCAAGAATCATAAACTTTTATAATGTATTAATGGAGAATTTCGAGATTAAAGTGTCGGATTGTTCTTCGATTTCAATTAAAAAATATAGCAGAAAAAACTCATTTTTCGCTCAACTCTTACTCGTTTTACATAATTCTATTTACAGATTATTACAAAATATTCTTTTTACCTTTCAAAGGACACCAAATTAATGAATTTTCATCAAGTATAGGCCAAGAAATTTTTAATTAATGTCGGGTATGACCCATTAAGCACCTTTACGGTATTTTGATTATTTGACCCATATAGACTCGTTTTTAGTCGGGTTTTTTGTATTATATTATAGACAACTCGATTACCTTTCCATAGACTCTAGAATCATTAAATTTCATCAAGTATAAATGGAGAATTTCAGGTTTAAAGTTTTGATTTTACGATGAAGATAAAAAAGGAGGGAAATGTGACCTGCTATTGCTGGTCAAAATAAACAAAATGGATACATTAACACGTTGTAATAAGTTAGCTTGCCACATGTGTAAAAAAGCATGACGTGCCATAATGGTAAAATAGGAAAAGTAGACAGCTATTTGATGGTTTTAACCCATTCTTAAACCTAAACTTTTGTTTTAACTTACTAGCCAACATAGAAAAAAAACTTAGAAATGAGAGTCGGACAGCATAAAAAAGAAACTTGAAAGTACAAGCCCGTATAAGCTTATAAGAGTTGTGCTTGAGCTTGTTATCAAGTTTTCCATACATTATATAGGGTAAAATACGCGAAAATACAACAAATTATGTCAATATTATTATTGTATGCAACTTTATTTTGTATCTAAAAATACACACAACTTACAAATTTGGTTCATTGTATACAATGAGTAACCTAATACCCAGGTTACCGGTCATTGATTGTATACAATGAACAAAAGTTGAAAGTTGTTTGTATTTTTAGGTACCAACTTTCTTTATTTTTGGAGAGGTAACTAGTAAATTATCTGTAGTCATAGGTAACTTGCATACAATAAACCAAATTTGTAATTTGTGTGTATATTTAGGTAGAAAATAAAGTTGGTTGCATAAAATGATAATATTAGCATTGTTTGTTGTATTTTCGTACAATTTACCCCATTATATACAATATAACGTGGAACTTTTCATACATTATTACATAAATTTATGATATCCAAGTATCAGTTTTAGTGTTATGCAAAAAGCTTGTAATAATTTTGTGAAATAACAAATTACCCCTAAATTGAAGCTTTCATCAAGTCTAGAGTTGGAAAAACGACAAAATGCATGTTGTTAAATGTATTTAACTAGTGTTATGGGTCCGCGTTTCGCTACGGGTTTATTGTTTTCAAAAATAAGCTTCATCAAGGTAACAAACAAATTTTGTTTTGTAAATGAACTCATAAAAACTTTAAGACAAAAAGTTACTTGAAGTAGTTTTTAGAAGTTTATAGAGCTATTGATAAAGCAAATTACATAAATACACTTTAATTAATTTTGTTTTTCATTAAAATTTTATATTTGTGTTCTTATATACAATTTTATATTTTTAAGTTACAAAGAAGAATGTTAGAAGGTCTAAACCGAAAAAAAAGAAATAACATGAAAAAAAGAAATAACAAAAAAAGAAAGAAAATAAGAAAAGAAAATATTGAAAGCTTTAAATACTTAGAAATGATGAGGAAAAAGAAAAGAAATATGTATGACTCCTAGAACATCAATCTTGGATAGTGCAAACGACATACTGATAATGTTTGCTACAACATTATTAAGTTATATTTAGATAAATTTTAATATACTTTAAAGATGCATATGGTAAAACAACGAAATTATTTGAAGCATCCGCACTTCGCCGTAAATTATGTATATTCAGTTTTCTAGTTAATTATCAATGAAAATTTGTATAGTCAATATTACCATTAAAGCTAGTTCTATTTTTGGCATTTCAACCATTCATTAATGATGTTAATGAAGAGGAGAAAACAACCCTTAAAAATCCCCTTCTCGATTTCATCTCTTACAATCCAATCATGCCATCAGGTGCGAAGAAGCGAAAAGATGCCAAGAAGAAGAAGGTTAATAACTCATCCACAACTACTATTCCTCAAATGAATTCACGTTTTACTATTGTATGTTTCTAATTACATTTTGATTATTAGGCTCTTAAAATTTATTATCAAAGGCATCTAGTTTGAAATCTGATATATAAAATAGTAAAGTATTATAAATAAATCTAATATATAAAATAGCAAAGTATTATAAATTAAATACATAAAATATTTTAAAATTTCTTTTGCAGATATGAAACTTCATAATGAAATAAATAAGAAAGGTAAAATAAAAAAAATTAGGAAATACGCAAAAGTGAAGAAGAAGAAAAATCGAAGATATTTAATAATGAAAAGAGAATATAAAAATAGAAATATGAAAGAATAAAATAAACATAATATTATAAATAAATAAAAAAAAGAGAAGGGAATGAAAAATAAAAAAAGAGGCCTAAATGAAAAATGGAAAAGGTCAAGGGAGATTGAGATTAATTAAAAGGCTCACAATAAGGAGGGTTTATTCGAGAACCATTGTTAATGCGAGAACCGCGAGAACCAATCTAAACTGATCCTTAGATATGGAAAGTTCATGGATGGAGAGTGTAGAGGGGATAGAGTGTGGCATGGTGTATGTAAGGTATTCATGGGTGAGCAATAACATTAAAATATGGAGAATTGGACGACTCAGAATGGTTCTCGTGGTTCTCGCACTAACAGTGGTTTTCGCATGAACTTTTCTATATATATATATATATATATATATATATATAAACTGCATCAACATAGAACCACATCTTAAACAAAGAACCCAAAGAACCAATCTGGACTATTGGATCATCAAAATCAATGGATGAGATTTAACTATTGCAAAACTCTAAATATAATGTATTAATATAGGAAGAAAAAGGACAAACATGGAAAATCCTCCCCCCAAAAACCCACGATTTTAAATAAAAAACCCAAAAAACTTTAAATTGTCATAACTTTTTAAGTTTTGTGAATTTAAACAAATAATTTATATTAATTTTTTAGTTTTTAATTCTCTTTCAAACAAGATCACTCTTTCCATATTTTTCTAAAAATTTTTTGAAAATGAAAATTTTGTTTGCATTTTGGGCAACATGTAGTGTTCTGTACAGATTTTGCATTTTGGGTTCGAATGTGTAATTTTGCATTTTGAGCTGCATTTTCATTGAATCATTTTTTGAGTTTGCATTTTACATTTTCATAACTTTTGCATTTTGGAAGCATCTAGATGACCTGCATGTTTATATTTTGCATTTTTCGATTTTTTGCATTTTGCATTTAGAATGAACCCAGATCAAAATGCAAACTTTGAATTTCAAAAAAAAAAGTTTCGAAAATATATAAAGTCCGGTCTTGTTTGAAAGATGACGAAAAACAGAATCTAATGATATAATTTTTTTGTTAAAATTCTTAAAAACGAACGAGTTATAATCATTTAAAATAAGAGGGTTTTTTTTTAAAAAATTGTGAGGGGCGCTAGGTTGTTGCGATGAGTTTTTTTTTTTAATTTTCCTTTTTTGCCCCTAAACAATGTGTCACGTGTCATCACCAGAGCGGTTCTTTAAGTTCTATGTTTAAGGAAGGTTATTTATATAACCTTACCCTATATATATATATATATATATATATATATATAAAAGAATCAACGTTTTCTAAAATATTTCTAATAGTTTGATGGCCTTAATAAAGGAAATACCTATTTATATATTGTCCTCGTAAATTATATTTCCCACATTTCAATCTCAGATTTCTTATCTTTTTTAACTTAAAACTCTTTTTATTTGAACCCGATTATATATATATATATATATATATATATATATAGGGTAAGGTTATTCTACAAAATTAAAAATGCTACTAAAAATAAGGAGAGATCCTGACCATAGGATCTATGATAAAGTCAACAGAGAAAGTCAACAAAAATATTAAAATTAGGAAATTAAAAAAATTGAAAAAGGTTAAATTTCCAATTAAACAGCATCAACAAAAAAACTGTCGGCAAAATGGTTCTCTCTCCCCGATCGACGCCCATCAAGTCACCCATCCCCGACGTTCATCCGGTGAACGGATCATAACCGCCGGCGTGTATCCATCGACGACAGTGGTCTTCTCCGTCGACGTGCATCCAGTGCATCCATCTCGCCGGCGTGCATCCAGTGGAAATCTTGTCATTGCCGACGTTCATCAAACCCTTTCCCCGACGTGCATCCACCGACGACAGTGGAGTTCCGCTCTGACGTGCATCCATCCTTACCCTCCTTCTCCGCCGATGTGCATCCATCGCCGGCGTGCATCCAGCGGACGGAGAAACGATCAGCGGCAGTTGTAGATGATATTACAAGGCGGTAGGGCGTGACTCACATAAGGCAGCGGAGTATGGTGGCGGCAGCGAAGCATGATGGGGACGAATAGGGTGGCGCCCAAATCTGACGGTGTCGTAAGACAGAAACAGCGGAGGTTGCCGGTGACATCGGCTTAACAGTGGTCGGCGGATGTTGGTACGGGAGCAAAAGATGGAGGCGCTTTAGGGTTTGCGCAGGTCTTGTACATGGGGTGGGACACTAGGACGTGGGGTAGGGTAATTAAATTGAGAGATAATATTTTTAATTAGTTACCCATAATACCTTTTAATTAAAAATGCCAAGTGTCATTCTCACATTTCTCTTTACATTAAGTATCTTAAACTTTTTTTTTTGAACCTCATTCTATATATATATATATATATATATATATATATATATATATATATATATATATATATATATATATAGAAATTGGATCAACAAAGAACCCCTCCTTAAACAAAGAACCTAAAGAACCAATCTGGACCTTTAGATCATCAAAATCAATGGATGAGATTAAACGATGACAAAACTGTAATTATAATGTATTAATTTAGGAAGAATAGGGCAAAAATGTAATTTTTCCCCTACTCCAAACCCACGATTTAAAAAAAAACCACTAAAAACTTTAAATTGTCATAACTTTTTAAGTTTTGTGAATTTAATCAAAAAAATTATACCAATCTTTTAGTTTTTTAATCCTCTTTCAAACAAGATCACTCTTCCCATATTTTTCTAAATTTTTTTAGAAAATTAAATTTTTGTTTGCATTTTGGTAGCTGTAGTGTTTTCCACTGTACAGATTTTGCATTTTGGCATACTGATTTACGTTTCTTGCATTCTGCATGTTTTTTGCATTCTACGGGTTTTACGTTTAACCTTACCCTATATAGAAATTGGATCAATACGTTAATTATAGATGGACTACGTACGCGCGCGCGCACACACACACACACACACACACACACACACACACACACACACATATATATATATATATATGTATATATATATATATATATATATATATATATATATATATGTATATATATATATATATATATACACGTACGTCTGCCTTGAATTGATTAATTTGTGCAACCATCAATTATTTGAAGTTATACATACTAATTAATAGATTCAATATACATACGCGCGTATTAATCGATCGATATTTATAAAAAGACGTTCAATTACTTAATTAATTAAAAAGATAGCTAGGCTCATGAATGTACAGGGATATATGATCACACCAGTACACGTACCTTAATTAATTATATGTATTGCGAAGCTAAAAAAATTGATTATTAATAAGTTTACAAGAATTCTACGTTCTTCATTTTGCATTTTTTTTTTGCGTTTTGCATTCTGTATTCTGCATGTTTTTTGCATTTTTGCATTCTGCATGTTTTTTGCATTCTGCATTCTTCATTCTGCATGTTTTTTGCATTCTGCATGTTTTTTGCATTTTGCATTTTGCATGTTTTTTGCATTCTGCATTATTCATTCTGCATGTTTTTTGCATTTGCATTCTGCATGTTTTTTGCATTTTGCATTCTTCATTCTGCATGTTTTTTGCATTTTGCATTTAGTATGAACACAACTCTAAATGCAAATTTTGTATTTTGAAAAAAAAAAGATTCTGAAATATATCAAGGCCGGTCTTGTTTGAAAGAGGACGAAAAACTGAATCTAATGGTATAATTTTTTTTGTTAAAATTGTTAAAAACGAACGAGTTATGATCATTTAAAGTAAGTGGGGGTTATTTTTTAATAAAATTGTTGGAGGGTCTGGGGGGCGAACAACGACGACGCTCATATTTTTTTTTCCCTTTTTGCCCCTAAACTATGTGACACGTGTCATCCACAGAGGAGGTTCTTTAGGTTCTATGTTTAAGCAAGGTTCTATGTTTAACCTTACCCTATATATATATATATATATATATATATATATATATATATATATATATATATATATATATATATATATACAAGGTAAGTATCAATAAAGCCCTACCCTTAAACTAAGACCTCAAAGGTCAATTCTCAGCCACTCATTTAAAATGGCAAAATAGAAATTGTAAATTTTGATTAAACTCACGCGTCTTTTTTCTAGCAGTTCTCAAAGTTTTTTTCTGTTTTTTTTACCCTTAAATCTTTAAAGGACCATAACTATTTCAATTTTTAAAATTTGAACAAAAAAATTATACAAATCTATTCATTTTTTTAAATTATTTTTCAAACGAGACCACTCTTCCTATATTTCTGAAAATTTTATTTTGAAAATTATCATTTTCGGCTGTTGGAAAAAAGTTATTATTCTCGGATGTAAGTGATCACTTTCATAACAGCTACCAGTTTCATCATTTTCGTCATCACTTTCATATCCATAACAGTCAACCAGTTTCATCATTTTCGTCACACTTTCATGTCTATAACAGCTACAAGTTTCATCATTTTTATCATTACTTTCATATCTATAACAATAAGCCAATTTCATCATTCTCGTCATCACTCTCATATTTATAACAGATATCAGTTTCATCATTTTCGTTATCACTTTCATATCTATAACAGTCGGCCAATTTCATCATTTTCGTCCTCACTTTCATATCCATAACAGCTACCAGTTTCATCATTTTGGTCATCACTTTTATATCTTTAACAACTACCAGTTTCATCATTTTCGTCATCACTTTCATATCTATAACAATGAGTCAGTTTCATCATTTTCGTCATCATTTCATAACCATAACAGCTACCAGTTTCATCATTTTCGAAAACTGTTACATGAAATAGAAGAGGCGTGATTTAAGGGGTGGATGATTATCATAGTACCCTTCATTCTATAATTAAATTTTATAATTGTTTACTTAAATACACCATTATTATATCTATGGTCTAGATTTGGACTTTACGGGCTTTGTTTAAGCATAGGGGCTTTATTATTCATATATATATATATATATATATATATATATATATATATATATAGGGTAAGGTTATATATAAAACCTCTCTTAAACATGGAACCTAAAGAACCATCCTGGTGATAATACGTGGCATATTGATTAGGGGCAAAACTGAAAAATCTAAATAAAAACTCACGCGCACTCCATCTTCCAGCCAAGACCTTTTTTAAAAACAAACCCACTCAACTTTAAATGATCATAACTCATTCGTTTTTAAGAATTTTAGAGAAAAAAAATTATATCATTAGATTCAGTTTTCGTCCTTTTTCAAACAATACCAGCTTTGATATATTTGTGAAGCTTTTTTTTTTAATGCAAAGTTTGCATGTTGAACTGGGTTTCATTCCAAAATGCATAATGCAAAAAATCTAAAATACAAAATATGAGACCAATCTTCTTCGTCAACTAATAATGAAGATGATGAATAAAAGACCATGGTTAAGAATTTGTAACTTCTACAGGTAATAAACTAAAATTCAAGGAAATTCACATATTAATTTCTAAATCAAGTTTAAAAGTATTAACTGAAAATCATTCTGTATATTAGTGACTTTGAACAGGGAATGCGCTGCATTCTTAATCAAATGAGATAATAACATGACTTTGAACTTTTAAGCATTTAAGGCAACAATCAATACTAATTGCATATGCATATCATTCGATGAATCAAATTTACATAAATAAATAAACCATTAGTTTCAAAGAAATAATGCAGCATGTTTAAAAAGTAAGTGTAATGGTTCAACATTATTTGCGAATTTACATTGAAATAGAACAAATATCTAGCTTGTTTGTAATACTCATGTTTTTAGGTAATGCGCCTACAACGTACATCCGTAACTATGAAAGAAATTTAAAAAAAGGAAGACTATTAGGTAGAAGCATATGTCAACAATGACAAGACATTTATGCCATAAATTTTGAGTATTATAAGGAACATAATCTAATCATGCATCTAAAATCATGCATCGTAGTTGATCCAGATATATGAATGTTTGTGTGGCTAAGTGCAAGCATTATCAAAACTGCTAATCGGAAAACAGGTGATATTGTGTAGCTTAAGTGATTAATATTGAATATAATTGCACTGAGACATGTGTGACCAGTTTTTTGCACAGCAGAATAAATTTCATACGCTTATGTGCATCAACCATGAGTCTATGATCATAATTTTCACATTTAAGGACTTTTCAGCTATAAAAATGTATAAGCAGAAAAATGTTTTGATGCATAAACTGCATGTTACTTTAATTCTCATATGTGAAATATGATTTGTCATCAAGTCTTAGACACAGTGCAAGAATATTTAAAAGCTTAACTTCAACAGCTAAAAAGCAAAAGGAAAGCGAAGAAAACGAAACTGCAATTGTGGGAGGAAATTGAATGGTCACGAAGGGTACTGAAAAAATGAATGGAGTAATGAGGAAGACATTAAAAGGCCCAACTCTAAGGTGCAAAGGAACTGTTATTGGCCTAAGTTCTGCACTTCTGCAAAATAAACAACTAAAGTAATGATTGCAAACCTAGTAAGCATGTCCATGATTAATACACATACAACATAATATATTCAACTGGATTATAAGCAACTCATTCACTTATGAACTGATTCTGTATTACATGTTGTAGTTAATCTACCCACGAATGAATAGCGTCACTTTTACCTTTTTTCCTTTGATCCGAACGGGCGAAATTTCAATGCAATATATAACCTGGCCTACAGACATGAATATAGTATGAAAAATTTAAATACCTTCGTGTTAACTAAAAAAATTAAATACCATCTCTTTTTTAAATAGGAAACATATCTGCATAGATGCCTCCAAGGTGAAAGAATGTTGAGCAAGTTCTTATGGCAACTGATAGACCCAAAAAACATAGTCATGAATTGGATTACCAAATATAACAGGAAATACTGTGAGGTGTTTGTAATGCACCATGTTGAAATCTTCAAAGAGATAACAAGAGTTCAACTGTAACACCGGGTTTCACGAGCTTAAACTCAAGAATAATTTAAACTTTTTAAGTATATTTATCAAAGAAGTGCAGCGGAACAAAGCACTGGTTATAGATATAAAGGGTTGTTAACCGACTTGACAATTATAAACAACAAAACCAAGTATCAAAACGAACCGGTATTACCGTACTAAAAACCGACCATCGGATCGCAAACAAATAAAACAGCAGAGTGTTCCAAAAGAGTTAAATACAATTTCCCACAAGTACTTACCTCACCAAGCTGCCTAATCTTTACCTGTGAAAAGAGTAAATCACGAACCGGTTAGCTACACTAGCTAGTGAGTACAGATTTGCACATAAGTATCAATAAGCATGCAGTCAAATCTCAGGAAAGCACACAAGGCTATCCTATCATATTGCGGCGCGCCAATCATGTCAGCAGGAGTCGTGTCTTGCAAGGTAGCGAGCCCCGCTCAACAACCCTAGCTGGGGAATCAGCCGCAACCAATTGCACCGGTGGGGGAGCGAAGAGCAGTCCACGTGATGCACTCTATCTATCATGCTGGTTCCCGCCTAAGCGAAGAACCCAGTTCATATTAAGGAACGGCAGCCTGCAGAACCTTACCCAACCGTATACTCATGAGTACCGTTATTTCCCCAATTCATAGCCCCTAAGGACCCTGGGAACCTAGCCAGATATTATCACCCGTCTACCTGACTAACCTTATTCGTGTTGGGAACTGTTTGTATAGCCCCCCCCCCCCCCGAGTGTCCGGACATACTAACATATAAAAATAGCTGATCCTGTTAGGATCCAGTTAATGCGCACATGTAATCACACGAATTAATATCTTTCATGCTGATAAACAATCATGTAAGTACAATTCTATCATATTATACACTTACCACATAATTTCTGACTCGATTATTCTCTTACTTTTACAGCAATTCTAATCAGCATAAACATGGTACATCATATTATAACACACCTTTGCATACGTACTTAGAATCACCAATACACGTCTAAAACATACAATGGTTAGCACTACTTACTGAGCCTCATGGGAAACCGGTACTCACCTCGAGATTACAGGAGGCAGATAATGTTGGGAATCCCTAGAGTCGTCCGAATCACCTAACACAGTAGGTATAGATTTAAACACCACTTAGTATAAACTACATTTGACTATTCTAACAACTATCTCAATCAAAAGGTCAACATGGCTTCTGACAGCCTCCTACGGCCGCAGGAACATGTTCCTACGCCCGCAGGATGTCTTTCCAACACGTACTACGGCCGTAGTAGATATACACTACGCCCGCATAAAGTGTTCCCAAGAAACCATGTCCTACGCCCGTAGGGACCACTCCCTACGCCCTTAGTAGGTCTCCTTTGGGTAACTACGGCCGCAGGTTATGTACCTACGCCCGTAGTATTTTTTCCATCACCCATAGGTGTTAATCCTCTTGAACATGACCCTACGGCCGTAGGAACCATTTCCTACGACCGTATTAACACGGACAAGCTCCTACGGCCGTAGAAACATTCTCCTACGCCCGTAGGAACATCATTTACAGTATGATCTTGCTCTATTCGAGCACATCAACTGTTTCACCATTTTTTTGACCCAAAATCCAACTTGAATCCGTATTCAAGTGTTTATACTTTGTTTCTAACATATATATGAACCTACTAACACGATTTGCACACGAAAACAACACAACAACACATCTAAACCTTCAAATAGACACCACACACACATGAACACCAAGAACTAGGTTTTTAACAACAAAACTTACTTAAAGAATGTGATTTGCAGATGTAGCAACAGAATTAAACACTGAATTCTTCTTGCAACTTAGTCTATTACTTGAATTTCCAATCAAATCTCCAAAGAGTGTAAGGGTGTAGATGTTCACGTACGTATGTATGTGTGTGTAGAGTGTGTGTGTGTGTTTTTAACTTATCCAGGGGATAAGAATAAGTCAATAGGCCGACTTATGGTCTAATACCCCCTCTCGGGTATTTTGTTCTCCTATTCAACTTAAAACATAACTTAGGGTTATCCGTTTCAACTAACGGAGATATCTACGGAACCATAACGCGAAACCATTTAATATTTTATCGTTTTTGCATATTAACTCTAACTTTCATATAACACCTCATATATCCACTTTAACTAACTAAAACATAATTAATCACTGTAATGTATATATTTAAAGTCAAGGTACAACCACCTGAGCATGAAGTACAACTAAGTACTACTAGGCCCATTTTGAGGATGTTACATCAACTACAAATGAGCTTTAAATTGGAACAGAATGACCAAGAAACCGAAATCACATAACTTTAAGAAACATATGCAGCAAAATCCTTTTGTCAGAGAATACCAAAATGGATCTTGTGATGAAAGAGATGGAGATGTACCAAACACTAACAACCTAAGAAAGGATTAAACTAAAAAAACATGCATTTGAACAAATAGAAATCAGGTTAAGGGAATATGAATGAGTGAAATGCCATTTAGGATTGTTGTTGGAAATTACTTAGAGTTCTCCTATTTACAAACATGACAGAACAAATTGCCATTTTTTAGAATGTATGAATATTTTGGATGTTTTGGCATATTGCTCATATAGTGCGACCACAACATAATAATGAAGAGAGGATATCATTTTGATGAATGAATCTAATTTGTTTCCACAAGAACTTTATGTACAATTAAGATATCATGCATCAACGGTATTTTAACATTAGAATAACCAAACATAGCAAACACACGAACCAACACCAACCATAAGCAAAAGGAGGAGCCTCATATTGGATCAATAATACGTACATATATTTAAAAACACCAATGTTTAAAAGTGTTTTTTTACTAAAAAGTGATGTTAACAAATACATTCGTAGCTAATCTACAGTTGCGATCTTCTGGAACATCATCTTGATCCTAATTTGAGCTAAACAAGATGTTTGGGATGACCTCTCCCTTCTTTAAGTACCATTCTTTGAACCGGGCACACTAGAATCCTCATTGACTGCACAATCAGATACAACAAAAAAATCAACATCCTCTAAGTATCTTCTACCTGTATTCACCCATTGCCCTCTAAAAATAAAGTACTTTAGCTTCACACCCATATAATGAGGTAATTTCTTTTGAGCATACTTCTTCACTTCAAAACCCCCATGCCTGCCATTGTCTTCATAAAACAAACACGGTGCCTAGGGATGGCAATTGTCACCTGATCCAATGATCATCCACCCGATCCGATCCATTTGTGATGGATATGGATGAAGTTAAATGGGTGATTTACGGATATGGAGTGGATATGGATGTTTATTGGATCGGATATGGATAACGGTTTTCCATCCATGGATGAATCCATTAACCCGAATTAAATATAATTAAGTATATGTATTTTAGTTTTAAAAACTTATATATAAATATATTAATAAAAGTATATAATTATGTAGCTTAACTTCACACTCTCTTCTATAATATTTTTGTATAATTGTATTGATTATATACATGTAAGTGTCAAATTAAAAGAAACTATGATTTCTATATTTTTTCTAAAGAATATATTTATTTATATCAATACAGGTCATAAATTATATATAAAAGTATGGTAATTTCATTTAGAGCAAAAATTCTTTTGACAAATGGATATCTATTTACCCGTTTAATCCGATGGATATGGATATAGATGGGTGGAATTATTTTAAATGTATATGGATATGGATATGGATGATGAAAAATTAAATGGATATGGATGTGGATATGGCGTCACCCGATCCATTGCCATCCCTAACGGTGTCTTAATAGAATCAAACATCATACACACTTTAAGTTTACAGGACCATGGAACACTAAGAATTAGGGGTGAGATCGGTTCAAAAACCGGACCGGACCGAAACCCGAAATGTATAGAAAACTAGGACCGAAGACCGGACCGACTAGTCTCGGTCTCGGTCTGGTTCGGTTCGGTTCGTCGGTTTTTTTCGGTCTTTTAGTTGTTTTATACATTGTATTAAACAAAACCGACCCGGACCGACACCCGAATTTTATAAAAACAAGGACCGAAGACCGAACCGACCAGGCCCGGTCCAGACAGGTCTTGGTCCGGTGCGGTCCGGTTCGTCGGTTTTTTTCGGTTTACCGGGTCCTATGCTCACCCCTACTAAGAACATAATACATAGAACCACTATGTTTTCCATACTAACTTTATAATTCGTACATACATAATCTCCACCTGAAAAGTATAGTGAAATATAGACAATTAATAAAAACAATAGATAAATTAATCAAAAAGTATGGACAAACAAATAAACATAACATAAGAAGAGTTACAATTAAGTCATGCATCTACTATGATGCATCAATGAAAAATAAGCAAAATTAGCTAAGATACTGCCCTGCAAAACACATGAATAACAACAACATAAGCACAAAAGCATTAAATGGTATTAACTTATTGCGCATAAGAATCAACGAAAACAGAAAAAATAAACTACAAGGTTCACGTTCACTCAACATTGTAGATATATGAAAAGAAGCGTAAAAACATAGAACACAAACATCCAATTCTCAAAAGTCAAAACATTACCAAACAAAGCTACGTAACGACTACATCGCTAATTAGAATTAAAATACCAAAACAAGAAAATAATCGCAACTAAGCGATAGTAATTGAAGAAAAACAAAAAACATAAGCAGAACCTTACAATATGTCGACGATGTACTGCAAGATGTTGCTTCCATTGCAAAATTAAAGATCTGCAAATTGAATTTACGAAGTTAATCCACGATACTTGTTATAATTGCTGACAAATATAAGAGCGAATGAAATATTTGAAATCAAATCAAATCACACCTCAACGACATATGAACAATTGAAGAGAGCGGTTCCCTTGTAGAACATGGGGTGTTTGCTATATGAAATATTACTGAATTAACCTTTGATAGTAAAGGTTGAATCAACGGATAATGTTAGTATATATGACGAGTGAGATCTCCGCCCTTTGGTGATATATATATTTTAGACTAAGTTACATTTTAAAGCCAATAAAAATTTACAAGTTGCATATTATAGACTGGTTGTTTAATCCTTAATCGACTATTTACATATTATCTAGACAAATTAACATAGATATGAGACTTTTTAGTTAATAAATTTTGTTTTTCTTTCTTTTTATTACTAATTTGACGTAGTTTTTCATAAATGTTTATGCTTTAAAAGACAATTTAGTAGATTTATAACATTAAACAATTCGACTTTTTACATAACTTGTTCCCTTGTAACAATTGCTTTTACCAAGTGTATAGACAATTGGTTTTTTATTTTTACTATTTTCCTTATTTACTTTCATTCGATTGTAATATTTGATCAGTTTGTCAAAGTTGTTTATTTTTTTAAATAGATAATTATTTTCATAACAAAATATATCATAAAAATATTTTAAGGTGGTTAAATGAAGTTGAGAATCAAAACATTCATTATATTAATCACTAATTGTCTGCACTTTGTTATAATATTCATAGAGTTGTGTTCAATATAGTCCATATAAAAAACATAGTCCTAAATTTTAATATTTTATCACATGTGATTCAATATAAAATCACATGTGATTCAGTATACAATCACATGTGATGGTAAAATCATTACATGTTAATTACGAATATGTCACTCCGACCAAATTTTTAAAATTCAATCTTGACCATTGATGGGGCTGATCCAAGGACTAAGATTAGTCCCTTGTGACTACACAATAAGTATGGACTATATTGAACAAGTTATCGTTTTAACGTTTATTAAACAATTTAGGGGTTAAATCGTCAGAAAGTATTGGAGATTAAAACATATTTTCAAAAAATGGTTAAAAGCCGTTTACAAGTAAAAAAAGTTGATCACGAAGAAAAAATGATGATAGAACCAATATTTAGGGGCTAACAAATTCACTAAATGTAACTTGAGAACTAAAATGTTCAGTAAAAAAGTATAAGAGTTAAATAATTATAAAACACAAAGCTTAAAAAAATAAAATAAAAGTAACGGAATGGGACAATTAAAGGACTAATAAAAATTATAGTACCATACAATTTGGAGAAAAGAAAAACAAATTTAATATATATTAAAAAACAGATTTGGTAACAAAAACTTGATTTTCCGGAGTGGTAAGGTGTTTGTTTTTCATGGAGGTGGGTGTGGTTTCAAATCCTCCCGCATACAAATTTTTGCCATTTTGTCTTTTTTTGATTATTTTTAACTCTTTTGGATTTTTTAAATTCAAATTTTTTAAAATTGTCAATTCTGATTTTAATTTTATCTTTTTAATCTCTTTTTAATATTTCTATTCTTTTTAACCTTTTTTAATTTTCAACTTCTACTTTCTTAAAGCATCATGAGTATCTTCTATTTTTTTGTATGTAAACAATATTTAATATATTTATCAGTTTAAGAGTTTAATTAGGGTTAAAAATAACTTGAACTCTTAAACTTTTTTTATATTTTAACTGTAAAACTTACGCTTATTTTGGTAATGACCATTAACCTATATTTTTGAATTGTTTGAGCATTAAAATTTAAGTTTGTTATGATTTAACCATGAACTTTATTTTTAGAATAGATTTTATGTAGGTATGTATTGTATTATAGTTTGATCGTTAGGTCAAAATGTGAACAAGTCGTTACAGAACAACAGTAATTTTTTACGTTACAACTTCCATTTTCTTGGTAAAAAATATTCTTAAGTATGTGTTATTATTTTTATTTAACCGACTAGAAATACAATTTCTATAAAGAAAATGTAGCTTACAAATACATTTCAAACAAAACTTTGCACTAACTCACTAATAATATGTTTTCTTAGTCAAACAAAAGACCACATAAATTTCATGCATCAATAATATGTACATTTATTTAAAGGTAAAAGTATTCTAAAAAATTTGAAGGGTTAAATTAATAAAGCTTATTTTTTATGACGGAGATAATGTTTATGTATAAAATCAAAATAACGTAATACTTTGAAAAGTTAGGGTTTTAGAAAATAAAATCTACAAGTTAAGGAAAAATAATCTTTCAATTTAAGAGTTGAAAACAATTTATAGATAAAAGTCAACAGATTAAATCAAAATAGTCTTAAACTCCGGTGATAATACAGTCGGGAAATAAAGTTTAAATGTTAAACCAAAATAGAGCTTCAATTTTAAGGACTAAACCATATTAATCCTTTTGATAACTACTATAAAAAGATTATTTAAAAATAGAAAATTATGTCATTATCGGTTTTGTTTTAAGTTTTTGTTAAATAAAATATTTGTGTACTACTGTAAAAACTTTAATTAAAAGTTAAATTATTACTGTATATATTTTTTAATAGTTATATTATTAGTGTATATTAATCACTTCTCATGTGTCTCATAGGATGATTATGTTTTAAGAAACAATCACTCAAGTATGTTATACTTTTCTCATAACCTTTATATTAATTATTTACTATTATTATTAGGTAATATGGTCTTAGTAGATTATACTACTTATAGTGGTTTAAAAAAAAAATTAAACTTGATGGTTTATTCTTGCACCATATTAAAACCCAAATCGTGTGATTGATTTTCTGATCATGCTTTTGTATTATTTTTAGATGTATTTTTTTTTATAAAAACATTAATATATTATCATGTAGATAAACTTAATCCTATAATTTATTTTGATATTATAATTTTAGATTTATACAACCCAGCGCAACGTGCGGGCTTTAAAACCTAGTTTTTAAAACAAAATACGGGAATGGAAGAATTAAAGGACTAATAAAAGGACGAAAATAAGTAATTATAATGTAGAATATAAAAGGAGTAACAAAATAACCTAACAATTCAGAACAACAAGTTGGCATACCCCGCTTGTTGTGTTGAAAAGTAAAGCTAAATAAAATATAAATATTAACATTAAAACATAAATATCTAACATAAATAAGATTAAAAAATCAGGATAGAAATTGTAACAAACTTTTAATTTAGAGAAATGTAGTGTGTTTATTCAATCGATCTAAGTTTTATCTTACTTTATGAACTTCAATGACAATTTTAAAGCGATGACAAATAATAATAATAATATAATAATAATAATAATAATTATTATTATTTTTTATTATTATTATTATTATTATAACTTTAATAACTATCAATAAAATAATAACTGAAGTAATTAAAAATTTTAAAAGTTTGAAAGACAAATATCTTAATTTTTAAAGGATTTATTTAATTCTGTTGTGTTGAAAAAAACTGCAAATAAAAATGAAATAAAAAAGTATTTTTATTAATTTAAAACTTTAGAAAAAAGAAAAAAAACAAACATATGTAAGAAGTTAGATATGAACACCTGGCAAATGGGTCAAAGAAAGTTGCCTCAACCAATCAACCATCTTAACTATTTTCATTTGTTGTTTCAAATGGGTTAGATAGATTAATGTAATAATGTATGAAACTTTTTACTTTTTTAGATAAGGATAAAAATTTATTGTTTATACTTTTTGTATGTTGTTAGATATTATAATAAAGGGTAAATTGTGCGAAAATACAATAAACTATAGCGAAATTATCATTGTATACAACCAACTTCATTTTTTATCAAAAAATACAAACAAGTTTCATTTTTGCGTCATTGTATACATTTAACTTGTGATACCAGGTTACCAACCGGTTTCTCCCTTATTTTTTTTATTTTTAAATTAATGTAATTAAAAAATAATTATTGTTATTCAACTTTGACATGTTCTTCTTTTAGATTTAATCAAAAGGGGTGTTGATGAAAGATAAAAGGGGTGTTGATGATGAAGATGAAAAGAAGAACCTTCAGATCTGCTATTCTGCAAAGCAAAGCAAACCTTCAGATCTGCTTTACACCACCACCGCTTTACACCACCACAAGCCGCCGCCGCCTGCGATTTAGGGTTTTTAACAACCACCGCCGCTTTACACCACCACAAGTCGCCGCCGCCGCCTGCGATTTAGGGTTTTCAACTACCACCGCCGCTTTACACCACCATAACCCGCCGCCACCTGCGATTAAGGGTTTTAACAACCACCGCGGCTTTACACCACCACAAGCCTTCATTCCAGGTTAAGTTTTCATGTGTAAGTCTTTTGTCAAGTTCTGGTACATATTCGAAGGTATCTCTCTCTCTCTCTTCATTCCAGAACTAAGGGTTGAAGATGAAGAATACCTTGAAGAACACCAAGAACATATGAATATCTTAATTAAAAAAATTCAAAAAAAAAAGAAATTACCGGTAACCTGATAATCAGGTTACCAGTTGCATACAATGACGCAAAAAAGAAACTTGTTTGTATTTTTTGATAAAAAATGAAGTTGGTTGTATACAATGGTAATTTCACTATAGTTTGTTGTATTTTCGCGCAATTTGCCCTATAATAAAAGGAGTAATAAATAAATGAAGAAAATAAAGGGAAAAAGAGAAAAAGAGAAAAAAGAAACAAAAACAGCTTAGAGAAAAAAGAAATAAAAAAAGAGCCGAGAGCGTGGAAGGGAACTGAATAGGCGACATTGTGGACTAGAAGTAAATTTAGGCATAGGATAAGGGCTCATAAATATTTACTACTCTATAAAGTATTTAACTCTTTTTTTTAAGATAATTTTTTAAGTTAAGTAGTATAGGTCATATAGCAAGCTTTACAATAACTTTGAGCAACAATCTTAACACTTTTAAAATAGTACAACTGTCATTAAATTCAGGACATTTTTTTGTAATTAATTTTTTGACAGTTTTAAAGCATTAATTATGTATTTAAATTCTAACAGTTTTATGTAATTAAAGTATTTAAAGTGTTTAAGATCATTGCTGAAACATATTGTAAATAATGCTATTTGAGTTGTACTATTTTATGTAATCGGTTTCGGTTTTTAAACGAAAACGGTTTCAGTTTTATGTAATTAAAGTATTTATGGTAATCGGTTTCGGTTTTTAAACCGAATTTGAAAACGGTTTCGGCTTTTTCGGTTACGGAGCGGTTCGGATAACGGTTAAAACGGTTTATATCCGAATTTTTGAACACCCCTATGCCTAAATTAAAATTTTAAACTCAAAATAGATTTGGCCAAGAATTGAAGAGGTGGTTTTGGTTTGTAAATCGATACCGAAACCGTTAAGGACATTAACCCACAAAAACCAAAACCATTTGATTTGAAAATTATAAAACCGAAATTATTAGTTTGGGTCGGTGTAAGCTCAAAAACTCCAAAACCACCCCATGCTCACCCTCTAGTTGGAGAGTGGTATCAAAGTAAAATTCAAGGGATCAACCCCTAAAACACATCATTTTATCCATTAACTCATATAAATTAATATATATTTTCAAAAACTTAAAAATTGATTATCTTATTATTACGATATCAAATAACATAATCGAATCAAAACACCGTTATTCTAAAACACTTTTTAATATAACTGATTATTCATTTCGGATTATTATAAACATATAATCTATTTTGGAAACGCAATCCCAAACACCCTCTATGAACACATATGATATTCATCTAACATAACTATAGATAGATACCAAGGTTTCAAATAATCATGATTATCCAGATTAATCATGTCTTATTAATGACATAACTTAACTACACATTAGTCATGGGTCATATCTTTCAAATCCTTTGTAGTTTCACATTTGATCCATGATTCATGGGTCAAGGTTTCACATTAAGTATATTCATCCATTCATTCAACACAACATATAAATCCAATTCAACCTCCAGCTCCAACCATTGCCTATCTTATAACAAATTAAACATAAACAATTAATATTAAAACTTTGACCAATTTCTCGAAGTCAATTGTATATGAACAAGCACTAACCCAACATATACTACCAATTACATCTACAATATAAAACTAGCGTTTGCAAGATCTCCAAGTAAATAATCATCCCGGAACTAAACTAAAGAATACAAAAAATAAAATAACACAAAATTTATGGATCATGATTTTCACTCGGAACAAATAACGTGCAATGATAAAAGATGAAAATATTAGAGAAATGTGAAACTCTAATGGGCCTGGGCCCTAACCTAGTGGACTTTCATATATATCCTAATAGAAAAGTTGAAAGCACACACGTTAATCCTATCATCGAACAAGAGATGTCGATGTTAAGCTTAGCCTGAACTAATATGTATGTGGCTACTAACTACTAATGCATGTATTGTCTTTGATGGATATAATTATCACATATGGAAACATCCAATCATGTTGTATCTATAACCTTTAGATTAAAACATGAAAGATGTGATCACCAACAAACACAAAGTTTCTATTAGCAGTTAGCACATTTGATAAACTCTTGAAAGTTCCTCAAGGACAACAGTGTATGCTATTGATGCTAAAGCCAAGAGGATAGAAGCTAATATTTTAATTGACCGAACATTTCATACTTTTAGAGGATGTAATGTTACACAAGATATGTGTGACATATGAAAACTAGAGAACAAAATCAATTTAAACAGATCTTATGTAAATATATTTGCAATGAAGGATAAAGCTCTATGAAACCTTCACAAGATTCAATTGTCTGCTAAATGACCTATCCAATATAGTAGTGTTGAAAGATTATTTGGAGATCGACAAAAGTTCATAGACATTCTTCCAGAGTCCTTCAATGAAATGATCACTACTTTAACAGCGAGTGGTACCTTAGTTAACATCTTAAAAGTCTAATAATATAAGTCACTCCAATCCAACTTGTTCTAACTCGCATGTAATAGTTACTGCTTATACATTACTGACATCGAATCTTGTCTGTTACCCAATCAACTATTTTCGACCTCAAATCCATATAGAAAAAGAAAACTAGAAGTAAATGCACATTACGTTAAAAATAGGAAGCATTAGAAACCTACAAAACAAAGAATATGTTGTAAAAAAAATAATCCCACATCTTGGACTCGAGCTCTAACCAATAAAAAGTAAAGCCCAACATGCAACCCAATAATAATAATAATAATAGACACTTATAAATTATAATAAACATGCAAGTCCAACCCAACACACCATAAAAAACTGGTGCGTGCTATTACGCGCTACAACGCGCGTAGGCTAATCTTTCGTCAAAGCTAAATAATACATGTGTACTGGAACTCAAAGAGACCATAATTTTGGAACCAAATTACTATAAATAAAAAATAAAAATTCATCAATAAACCAAAATCGCCAAAGTGGAATAGTCTTCGATCTTGGAGAAAACAAGACCGGTCGATTCCTCAATCAAGGTGGTTTCTTAGAGCTTTCAATCTTAAGAATTCGATGTTTTATATGCATAATTTTCCAGTTTTTCGTCATGATACTGTAGTTTATTGAAAACTTCGATGATCTTATCTTAAATCATTGAATTTCACCTAACTCAAATTATTACTTCGATTTCTTGATTTTGAATTCGCAGATAATTTGGAGATCTTTTGTGTGTACATAAATACTAGTCGAGACGATGGCCGTAGCTTCTGATCATGCCGAGACCACCAAAATTTGCAGTCACTGGTAATAACAAGGGTTTTTTCTCCCCTTTTTTTGTGTTTTTGTTTTCCTATGAAGTTGTATTATGATTTCTTATTTTGAATGTTTTAGTAATTGTGTGTGTAGTGTGTATATAAATTCATATAGCATGGATTGTTTTTTAGGTATGAGATATAATCAATGATGGTTGTAAACAATTAAGGATTTGCCATACAAACACATAGAACAGTGAGTGAGAGAAAGAGTTTATATACTTTTTTACATTGGAATATGCTCGAGTTGTGTGATTTCTTCTGCTCAGCCTAACAAACATAATCAGAAAAAGAAAACAATACACCAAGATTCTGGTGGTATGACCCATATGACAAATTCACAAACGAAAAATCGCAAACGAACTCGGATTAAAATACCATTTGCTTTATTTGGACAACTCTTGTTTAACCGGATAAACACCAAATTAATTAAAACAATAAAACCCTTCTAGAATTAAAACTGAAAGCTATTAAATTGTGTATATGAACATTTTTGTATGGAGAATGTCTAGGCGAACCTAGGGACTTCTCTTTGTGTCAAGTTTTGCTTGGTTATTAGTTACATGGATGCCTTATAGAGCATCTAATCTGGCTTATTGATGTTTAGTTCTACTTTTTCTCATATTTCTAGTTGTCTGGTTGGGATTTTCATGAGCTTACTTGGAGGTTATTACTAAAAGTTATGATTTCATAAAATTATATACAAATAGAGCACTGGCTTTATGTGATTCTGGTGGCAGCATATAGTAATAGATTTCAATTTTTCCTGCATGCCTCTTATTCATATTGTACTGATATAAGTTCTGGTGGCTTTATGTAATCCTCTCTTCTTCTATTGATACAAGACTAAAGGCAGTCTGTCTTGATTAATTATGTATTGTAGAGAACACCTATGTGGGAATGCTTTAAGTTTTTGTTGTTTTTACAAGATTGTCATCCATTTAGTTTGCGCTAAGATTAGTTATTTGGATGTAAACAAATAACTCTCAGCTGCATTGTTTTCACATGTTTAGTGATTGTCAGCAACAAAATATCATTTATTTGAAACCAATCCATGTATTTTGATAGGATGTTGTAGAAGCACAGTATACAAAAAGGACGATGTAACCTATCCCGGCACCATATATGTGTGTGTGTGTATTGGGCCAGTTCTATTGTAACATTATGTTCTATTTTATTCTTGCAATCCTCATATAACAATTACAACCCAGCTTCCTTATAATCTATAAGTCTATCTCATCATTAAGCAAGCATTCTCAAGTGATCTTTCTTGAATGTCTCTTTGTTGACGTGTAGCTGAATCTTATGTCAGATATTCTTCTGCGTTCATTGTCAGGCATTTCGTCACTTATGCATTCAACTTCTTTTTTTTTTTTTTTTTTTTTATTTGCCTTAATTAGGTCTTTTGTCATATGCAATTTAGTTAAATAGTTATTGTCAAACATGCGGCCTCTAATCTGTATTGCTTCTCAAGGAGGAATTTCGTAGCATTTACCTTGACCTAACTGTGTTTATTTGTTATCAATTTGCTCCAAATGCCCAAATCACTCCCCCCCCCCCCCCAAAAAAAAAAAAAAAAACAATCACCCAACCTACCACATCCGTCACACTTCCAAATATATCGGCTATTATACCATTCTACCCTATCTCGTAAAATCCAATCACTCTTGATCTCAATGTTGCTTTAACCAATGCATTACTTGACAGGGAAAATTTCAGCGAGTTCATAGTCATTGAGCCTTGCAAACAAGAATACCTTACCTCTCAGCTTAGCTGCTCCACATGTGTAAAAAATTTAGGTAGCATATTGGTATTTAGGTGAAATGTTGTTGCATTTCTATGGCTCTAGTGCCTAATTTAATACTGCAACAATGACATATTTGATACCAGTTATCACTAGTAGTTGAGTTTTCTAGACTAATTCTTACTATATAATTTTCAAATTGATTGATACTTTAATTGGCGTTTGTCGAATGTTGTCTTGTTTTTTTTATTTTGATATCGAATATTTTATCTTTGATGGTGAAATGATTATATGGATGACACCCTATAGCCTTTGTTGCGGTTATTAGTTGTAGTCTTTAAGTTAGCGAAATACACATGTAGCTTGCATTTTGTGAACATAGTATCTCTGTGCAGATGCTATAAGAAGCGTTGCATCACCATGGTTTCATGGTGGTTCAATATTGTCCTGACAACATATATAGTTGATTTTTTCCCCTTTGAATAATTGATTGCATAACTTTATAGTTACTTCATATACTCTTGAAGTAAAATTAACAGGCAAGTTGCATATATGGAACAAATCAATATGGGTGAGATTGTCTCACCTCGTTGACAATATCAGAATAAATAGATATTTTCCCTATACAAAGGTGTAGACATAACTTTGTTAATTTGTCGTATTACTTCCAAAGTAATAACCACTAGCATAAGCTCTCTAGGCTTACTAGTTGTGAAAGTTAGTTCAACTAACATTTTAACTTTTCCACTTTTGTTAACATCTAAATGAGGTGTAGATTGCTAGCTCTTTTGCCTTCCATTTGTCATTGCCAATCATGAAAGGAAGAAAAAATTAATGGAGTCTAAAACGGCAACTATGCTTTCTTCTTTGTGAGATGCAATTTTCCATCATAGCACCCCTTGTGTTTATTTAGTTGTCAACTATCCATTTGCAAAAAGGGAGAACTTTACCTCCTAAGCTATTATAATGTGTCGAAAGGAGGAAAGAAAAGTAAACTTGTTGACATTGAACAAGATAACAATCTGACCCCTTAGGACCACTATGAGAAGATCAGCTTTTTTATTTGATATCTAGTTGCTTTGCATTAAGCACATCTAAAAACTCAAGCTTGGAACATGAATCTGGTGACTGTGCTTTCGATACTTATGCATGTCTTTAATAATTTAAGTGGATCGAGTTGGGCAATGGTTCTTGTTTGATGGAAATTTCATGTAATCTTAATGCTCTTGTAACCTACTTCATTTATTTGTCTATATCGTTTCTAATTGAACATTATTTATACTTCATGACCATCATATATCACTCTGTTGAGAACAATTCTTGCTTTGTCTTTTAAGTTTTTATGTCATATGGTCTTTGTCTTGTAGGCCGTTATTGGTTTCTTTTCTCATAATGGCATGCTCTCTTGTTTTGAATTTTAAGACCTTGATTCGTAGTATTTCTTAAGCTCGATTATTCTGTATACATTCAAATTACTGACACCACTATACTTGATTATGTTTGCAGTGACAGAGCTATTCCCACTTCAAATATTGATCTGCACTTTGCTCACTGCTCGCGTAATTTAGAAAAGTGTAAAATATGCGGTGATATGGTACCCAGAAAGCATGCAGAAGAACACTACTCTAGTACCCATGCTCCGGTAGGTGTATTCAAAGGAAATAATGAACTCCATATTGCTATCTGATAAAATACTTCAACTTAATCATAGTCATTAACACATATGTAGGTATGTATGTATTTATATACATACATGTATATTTCATGTGTTTATATGTGTTAGGATAGGAAATTCTTGTTCTAAATGTGTTTAACACTTTAACATGAGTAGCAGACACACCTCTATAACCATGCTGTTCTTTTTCTCAAATTTAGAAATTCAAGGGTTATAAAATCAAAATAGATGCTCTAGATGACTTATAAAATGTGCAAACATGATGCTCCCAGTTTCTCCTCTTTTGTGCTCACAGCACTTCGAGACAAATATTAGGTAGTTTGTTATTGTAGAGAACCTTGCAGATTGTATATGATAGTTCTTTTTTTTTTCTTTTTGTTCTTTTATCAGATTACTGGTGCAATAAACTTAAGGTCATTTTGGTATTGTAGAAAACCTTGTACATTTTACATAATGGGTTTTTTACAGGTGGCAAAATTTATTAGTCGGATATCTGGTCAAAACCGAGCAATTTTTGGTCTAGATCTAGTTGGATTGACCCAAAATTCTTTCTGTCCAAAAACTTAAAGCTTTCTATAAACAATAGGTGTCTTTAACACCTAGTTGACTCGTTTGACTCCTTTTCTTCGTATGTTGTTTTTTATGTAACATTTAATTTGACTCGTTAAACATTAAACATAACCAAATCAACTCCTTCGACCTTCTGTGCGAAATTGTTACCTCTAGGGTTTTTTCTTTTTCTTATAAGTAGTTTCACTGGATTCTGAATCATGAAATCATCGTTCCCTTCTTTTAACAAAAGACCAAACTGCCCTTGGGACAGGTAACTTGTTCACTGTGCAGTGAGATGATGGAACGTGAAATCCTAGCTGTGCACAAAGGTGAAAAGTGTCCCAAAAGAATTGTAACATGTGAGTACTGTGAGTTCCCTTTACCCGCCATCGACCTGTTGGAGCATCAGGTATTGACACCAATAACTCTCAACATTTAAAGCTGCCATAAGGCTGCATCGTCTAACATACGCTAAACTTTCAGGAAGTCTGTGGAAATAGGACAGAGCTATGTCATCTTTGTAACAGATATATTAGACTTCGAGAGAGAGTTGCCCATGAAGTCACATGCAATGGTGTTCCAGCTGAAATACCCAGGTTTAAAGAACAACTTAAATAAATAAATAGAATAAAATTTAAAAAGATTTAAAAATATGTTTCAGATTTATTGCATGAGAATTTGTTTGATTTTTCTTTTAAAATGCTCCTATGGTAAAACGAAAAGAGTTTTAACTTTTCAAACCTTATTATTCGATTCAGCTTTTTGTTACAAACATTTGGGGTCGGGTTTTCGTTTTCAAACCCTGAACTTAACATATATTGACCAAATTGTCAACCCAAACCTAACCTCGTTTGGTTGTTTCTTTCACTCTTATAACCGTTATAATCAAGAAAAGAATTTTTAATTGTATTAGTTTCGCAACAATCAGTAACTTTGGGATTGCTTTTTAAAATTGCTTATCTATTTTTTTTTACAGTACAGCAAGTTTGGGGGTGTTTGGATTTGCTTACTGATCTAATTATTTGCGAATTAAAAAACCTAAACAAGTAGTTTAAAGTTGTTTATTCCAAAGTTGTTATCTTAAAAAATAATCAGTTAAACAGTTTAATAAGCAATCCATATGAGTAGCCAAGCTATCTGTAACAACTGGGAACAGTTTCTAACTCTGATTGGTGAATGTTTTTTCAAGGGTGATACGGGAAGCTGAAAGAGAGCGTGCTGCTAGAAGGCCACCACCACCACCACCACCACAAGACTTTTCCACAAGGCGACTTCTTTTCACCATAGCCATAACTGGCATTGCCATTCTACTTGGATCACTTCTTTTTCGGAGAAAACCGGACATCAGTCAACTTAACTGAATAGTCAAAGGTCAACCCGGAGATCTTAACAATCTCGTGTGTCAAAATGTTTAAATATAAAAATATATTATATCTATATATGTCTGCATTTGGATTCATTTGACATTATCCCAGCCATCACTGGCGGTTATTGTGTTTTATTGGGTATATATATGAAGACCTCAGTGAAAATTACTCGGCAGTGTTGCAATCCTCTTGCATGTTTGTTGTCAAGTTTACTTTTTTAAATCACTGAAACATCGACTCAGATTGAACAATTTGAGGGGGAAAAAAGGTAATTTTAAACTTTTTCTTTACTGCATATCGAATATCAGGTGAGGACCATTTGGGTGCCTTTATCGACCAACCCTGGAACTAAGTCGAAACGACCCCATAGGTATAGCTTGACTATTGTGTGTTTGGACTCGATGTTCCAAAAAGGAAAAAAACACAAACCAAATGTGTGAGTTATTAGAGAATATTTGAGGTTTGGATTTTCATAAAAATAACTTAATCCTTCTGTTACTTGATAATTAAAGATATGAAATTGAACCTCAAGGGGACCTCAAAGGGATTTTGTATGTATTGATAATGTGTTGGAAATATTGTATAAACAAACCGAGCTATCTAACCATCACGGGCACAATGATGGAACATGGGCAACAACATGCATTCTGGAGCGTAATAAAAGAAATTTAGGCAGGAGATACGTTGCATCTGTATTTTTTTTATTTTTTTTTTGGAAAAGGTTGCATCTATATTGCCACATTGTAATTTAAGAGTGGAAGATATACGAAACCCATGTTCACAAAGAAGAGCTTGTAGCTAAGTAGAGGTGTAATCGAGACCACACAGTGCCAAGCTCGAGCTCGACTCCATTCCTAAGCTCGAGACTCGAAACTCGACTCGAGCTCGGTCGAGTTTAAATTTCCAAGCTCGAGCTTGACTCGAATAAGTACTCGACACTCTCGAGCTCGACTCGACTGAATTGTAATTTAATAAAATTTTGCAACAATAAATGTTAAAACACATATGGAACTCGAGCTCGGCTCGAAAGCCTACTCGAGTATGTAATTTATGTATATATAAAAGGGTAAAAGGGTAAATTAGTAGAAGCTCGATTAGGCTCGCGAGCCTGATGAGCTGAGTAATATGGAACTCGAGCTCGGCTCGAAAGCCTACTCGAGTAGCTCGAGCTCGACTCGGTTCACTACAAGTCGATTTCGAGTATTTTCCAAGTCGGTCTCGAGTAGCTCACGAGCTGTCTCAGCTTGATTACACCCTTATAGCTTAGCTAAGTACGTTGAGATACTATATAGATGCAACGAGAAACCGTATTGTTATGTTATGAATATCCAAAGAGATAGGAGGGCTCACATAGATAGAAGATTTCACGTAGGCCAACAGTCATCTAGACACATGGACCAATTAGCTTAAAAAGAATACTTTAACATTGGTGGAGCCATTATATATGGAAACCTAGTTTTTTCAAACCAATTTAACCTTTTCAAGATGACCGTTTTAAACATATCCGATTTTCAAGCTTTATTAGGCATTCATGATGTAAACCCGAAGACAACATGTTCTAAATTTCATATGTTTTAAATGTCACCCACACAATTAACTAGCGATAAAGAAGAGGAGAACTAGAATGTCTCTGCAACTTGTGATGAAGAAAAAGAAACACCGTCTAGGATTGTAGGATATGAATCATATTAAAATATGAGTTTGAATATAGATATGATTTCTATAGTTTAATAAGGATATATATATATATATATATATATATATATATATATATATATATATATATATATATATATATATATATATATATATATATATATATATATATATATATTTTTAAAGTTTGTAAGGATATTAAAATAATATTGAAAGTTTGTAATGATATCAATGAAATTCACCCTTTTTTGTTTTTCTGATTTAATAAAACTTTTAATATTTTGGATTTAAAGAAAATATTAAGTTATAAGATCCACATATTACTTAACTAAAGAATTAAGAATCAAAAAGGAAAAAAAATTTACAAGCTCTTCCACATAACTTCCACGATGCACCATGTTGCTATGTCTTGACCATCACACCTGACTTCTATCCACATAGTAGTGAAGTGTGAGAATTATGTGACCATAAGCGTCCTCGTCTACAACGCAAGCACCACACTAACCACTCTTTAAAGTCTACAGAGTGAAGGGGTTTATCTTAGAAATTCGGGTGTTTCGATTGCTTGGATTCATTGAGAGTCATTATAAACTTTCCGATTGAAGTATTTTGATGGTACAATCGAAATCTCAATTGGATAAAACTCATTGTATATTGAATATAGAATTAGAAATGGTTGTTATGATGATTTGATACCAAAAACGAAAACGATAAACAATCTTTAATGAAAAAAACTACCGTCGGCAGTTAAAAGCCACCAAAAACCGCCATAAAACAGGTGGGGTCAAAAAACCGGGTTAGAGAACCTAATTTCGACCCCGGCCAGGGGCCGTCGGGGGGTTGCCACCCCTTGAACCCCGTCACCAGAGGCGCTGCCCCCGAACCCCCGTCGTTTAGGGGCTTCGCCTCTGAATAACAATATACTTTGAATCAAAATAAACTCAAACATCTTTGTTTAATACTATCAAGATTCAATTTATTAACAAATTCATCCTATTACACTTAATAATATTGATAATATAAATCACCAACAGTTTACAAGGTTGTATGAGATCACACATAATAAAATTAAAAAAATCTCACTTCATAACGGCGTGAAACTAAAGATAGCTTTCAAGACTACGTTTTGGAGGACCATATTAGGCCTAACATATATATATATATATATATATATATATATATATATATATATATATATATATATATATATATATATATATATATATTAGGGCAAATTGCCGAGAAAGGTAACCAAAATGTCCAAATTTGCCAATAAAGGTAATGTCAATTTTTTCGGGCCAAGAAAGGACTATCAATTCAATTTTTGACAAAAAAATGTATTTTTACCTCTAAAACCTGCCAACAGCCAAGTCATCAGGTAACCGGTGACGTGGCAACATATATGGTTGTACAGTCAATGACACATCATATTTTATGCTGATGTGGGTTTTCAAATCATATTTACAGATTTATATTTATTTTAATAAGAAATTATTTAATATGAACATGAAGTTCTTGAAGATATGAAGATGAATATATGAAGATCCTCCATTGAACACCATCCTCTGCGTGAACCACCGCCGCCGCCATAAACCACCACCGCAGCACGGAGATATCTGAAAACCCTAAACACCGTGAACCACCACCGTGATCTGAAAAACCACCGTGAACATCACCGCCAACAAAGATATCTGAATACCTTAAAACGAATCTGGAAAACCCTCAAACGATCAACCTACGAATCTGGAAAAACCTACGAATCTGAAAGATATCGTGAACCACCTACGAATCTGGCAAACCCTCAAACGATCAACCGTCGCTATGAACCGCCGCCGCTATGAACTACTGCCGCCACGAACCACTACCACCAACAAAAACACACACAACAAACACACACACGATGGTGACCGATCTATGAACACAACTCATATCTGAAAAACCCTAATCTTGATTCAAACTCAGATCTGGAAAACCCTAATTTTGGTTCGAACTCAGATCTGGAAAACCCTAATATTGATTCGAACTCAGATCTTGATATGACAGTGGTGGTGGAGCGATGGTGACTGATTCAAACACGGTGGAGCGATGGTGGATCCGTGGAGTGGTGATGGTGCCGGTGGAACCTTTTTAGAGAGAGGGGGGAGAAAGAGAGAGAGAGAAACCTTTTTAGATCTGGTGGTTCACGATGGCGGTAGGACGACGGCTCATGGCGACGGTGAAGCAACGGTGGTGCGGTGGTGGCGGGAGTGAGATTCTGGCGGTGGTGAAATGGTGCAGGTGGTTCGGCGGTTGGCAGAATGTGTTGAGCAGAGAGAGAAGAAAGGAGAGGGTAGGGGTGTAATCGAGCCGAGCCGAGCCGAGTACTGGCAAGCTCGAACTCGACTCGCGATATAATACTCGAGCTCGAAACTCAACTCGAGCTCGACCGAGCTTTAGATTTTAGGCTCGAGCTCGAGCTCGATGAAATACTCGACTACTCGAGCTCGACTCGACTCGACTCGACTCGACCTTTTTTCAATCTTTTTAAATCAATAAGCAGGCTGAATTTTGCACCTAATAATCCATATATTCTGGAAAAATATAGCAGTAGAACTAGGTTTAATGTCCCAACAAAACGATACGGAATGTACGAAATACAATTAAGTGAGAAAAAAAACAGAAATAAAAACATTAAGTCTTGAACAACACTCTAAATTATATAATCCATTAAGCATGTAATGTGTTTCAATCTTCTCATCTTGATTCTTGAATATGAAAGCAACACCAACACAACACAGCAACCAGCCAAACACCTGTAAATAATGAAATAAAATTAAATTTAAAACTCAATAACCACTCAAAAGCTACTAATATAATTTATACATTACCTTGTAAATCAAACACCTTGTAAATCTTGTAATCACTCAAACACCTGTAAATCATCAAAAGCTTTTTACATACTATTTGACCAAGCATATATATTTCCATGAGCTTATAACATACTTCAAGTGAATAAGTATGACATTACCTTACCAAAACACCACCAAAAGATACTCACTTACCTTATGGAATAGGAAGAATGATCTCAGTTAGTTTTTTCTCATTCTGAAATACATGAAAATGAAACATGACATTAGCAATAGCATAATTAAATACTAAAAAAAATATACTAAAAGTTTGTGAAATAAAAAAGAAATCATACTTTATTCTTCCTTTTCAATCCGTGAAGACTTCGACACCAATCTCCACCGCAAAGCAAGACTTGAACTGTTTCGGGAGACAATAATGATCTATAAGTGTCAATAACTCTACTCCCGGCGCTAAAACTAGCTTCCGATGCAACTGTTGTGATAGGAATTGCAAGTATATCTCTAGCCATTTGCGACAAAATCCGGTACTTTAAAGAATTTGCCCGCCACCATTCTAAAGCATCAAAGGGTTTAGGACCATCATATATGACACAACCCTCTTCAAGATAGTTCTTTAGTTCTGATTGTTGGGGTTTAGTATTTTCAACCGTCCTCACAAATTGATCAAATTCTGACCAACCAGACGATGATTTTTGAATGCTCACGTTGTTGCCACTTGAACCACCAGGTGTATCACCACTTTGTTCAACATTGTTATAATATTCTTCCACATATTCATCGTATAACTCTTCTAAAGCATTGTCCACTATCTTAATATTCTCTTTAGCTTCCATCTCAGAGTACATTTTAGGAAAGCTAAAGTGAATAACCCTATTCTTGCACCTAGGATCTAAAATGGCAGCAATGGACATCAACAAGTTACATTCCCCCCAATATTTATCGAATTTTTCCTTCATGCACCCCACCATATCATGAACAAAATCATTTTCAGTGACATCATTAAACTTTTTATCCAACAACACTTTAATTCGATAAACTTCATTAAGAAAAAGGTTTGAAGTTGGATACTCGCTACCTGAGATAATATTAGTGGCAGAATTAAAAACTTCTAGAATCGAACATACCTTCTCAACCTTTATCCAATCCTCATTGCTTGGACAGCAGATGTAGCGGGGCTCTCTCTCCTGAAATCTTGGAAACACTTCTTTAAACTTGATTGCAGTCGAAAGCATTTGATAAGTGGAATTCCACCTCGTCTTACATTCAAGTATAAGCCTTCTCTCCGGCAATTGTAACTGTTGCACAATCTCTGAAAACAACCTAAGCCTTGATTCATTTTGATTTATGAAAGTGACACTGTCATGTATATCTTGAATGATATAATCAATTCTCGAAAGACCATCTTGAACCATAAGATTTAGGATGTGTGCACAACAACGCACATGAAATAGCTTGCCTCTACAAGGCAAATTTTTATTTCTTGAAAATGTATCTCGCAAATTCCTAATTGCTGAATCATTGTTGGATGCATTATCAACTGAAACTGTAAACACCTTATTCTCAATAGACCAATCCTTCAAACACTTGTAAATGTTATCAGCAATCTCAACACCACGATGAGGCGGAGGTAAATGAACAAAGCTTAAAATACGCTTTTGCAATCTCCATTGTGAATCAACAAAGTGCCCCGTAAGAACCATATACTCAATCTTCTGATTAGTAGACTTCCACATGTCAGTAGTCACACTAATCTTACTAATAGTTTTCAACAACTCCTTTAGCTTCTTCCTTTCGTTTTCATATACTTGAATGCAATCCTTTTTTATAGTGTTTCGTGAAACTCCCTCCCATTCAAGCATCCCCCGTTTTTGCATCATATTAAATCCTTCCTCCTCGACGATTGTGAAAGGATGTTCATGCATTAGAATCCAATGTGCTATTGATTCTCGCATTTTCATCATATCAAATTTCCCGTCCGTTAGAGCTGGAGTTGCAAATTGTGTACAACTCTCCGGGTCAACAACTTGCAATGTAATTCTTTGTTGTTGTTTTTGAAACAGTGATCGCCTTAGACAACTCTTCAAATGCCTTGCAAGGTGAGTAGTCGAGCCACTTGCAAGTATCGCAAGTTTATGCTTACAATGCATGCACTCTGCTTTTTTAGTACTATCAGGTAGCTTCACTTCCTTAAATTCTAACCAAACTGTAGAAGTCTTTTGCCTTTTTTTATTTTCAAAATGAGACGTTTCCTCGTCGAGGCTCTCCACATTATTACTCTTAGATGTAGATGTATTTTTTGTTGCATTTGGTGAGTTTGTTGACTTGTCTTGAGTTGTAGAAACATTCTCCCCCAAACATGGAGATGCAACATCATCTGGAGATGGCTCCATACCTATGAACACCACCATATATGAAGATAATAACAATCAAACTACTATAATATACATAGACAACAAAGTAGATCCATACATCAAGGTATGGAATAAACAAGATTCATACCAACTGAAAATTAAAAAAAGTAACATAACTATAATGTATTGCCAACAAATATTGTTCTTAAATATAAAAGCAATAAGCAATTCTGTTGGGCATAATATATAAAATAAAAGCAACAAATAATGTATTTATCCCACAAAAACAGAACATGCAAGATCATTAACTGTTGGGCATATGCTAATTAGAGGTGGTATCAAATAAACTATAGCTTTGCATCACAATTCTGTTAGAATCAGCACACAAACATCTAAATATATGTTTTGTTTACTAGCTATGTTTTGTTAGATTCAGAAAACAAAGTAGTTGTTTGATATTAATATATAGCATAAAAACTCAAACCTTGTTAACTTAATGCTTCTGAATCAGCTCACATACATATAATCAGGTGACCACACACACGCATTGTAGATTACAACAATTTATTGAACTGTCAAGTGTGTCAACTGTCGATTATATTAGAGTCAAAGTGAGTTACCTCAATCGAATATACGAAGTAGGAAGGAGGAAGAAAGTAGTCGATGTTTCCTGAGTACCAATTTAACAATCGAAGGTGAAATAGTGGAAGTAGAAGCCAACTAAAACAATAGAAGGAAAAATGTAGTTACCTGTTAGTATGTTACCTCATATTCGAAAATCAAATGTTGAATCAAAATGCGAGAATCAAACCTGGAACAGCACCGCCGTGGAAGTGTTGCCGTGGAACAGCACCGCCGTGGAAGTGTTGCCGTGGAACAGCACCGCCGTGGAACAGCACAGCCGTGGAACAAACCTGGAACAGCACAGCCGTGGAAGAAATCGTGGACTCGTGGAAGGAGGAACGGATGAAGGGGGAACAGATGAAGGAGGAACCGACGTAGGAGTGGTGGAGGCGCATATTAGGGTTTAATGTTTTATTTGTTTTTAGGGTTGTTTTGGTTTTATGTATTATGGGTAAACATGTAATATTAATAACTATTAAGGGTAAAATCGTATTTTTATAAATACTCGATTAGGCTCGCGAGCCTACCGAGCTGAGTAGGATGAAGCTCGAACTCGACTCGGCTTACTACTCGAGTAGCTCGAGCTCGAGCTCGGCTCGTTAACAACGAGTCGATCTCGAATATTTTTCGAGTCGATCTCGAGTCGATCGCGAGTTGTCTCGGCTCAATTACACCCCTAGGAGAGGGTTTTAGTTGCCACCTCATACGTTTTTTTTATTATAAAATACCACATCATCAAATTAAATTACACGTCATCATAGGTTAACCGGTGACCTAAACATCCGGTTACAATATACCCTTTTTTGAATAAATTAGAATTTAGGATCTTTTCTTGGCCTGAAAAAATGGACATTACCTTTATTGACAAATTTGGACATTTTAGTTACCTTTTTCGGCAATTTACCCTATATATTATCTAGAATTTTGTATCATCGTACAATAAAAGGTAACAATTAAGTGAGTGGCAGAGTGGGTGTCGAAAGTAAAAACATTTCGCATGTAGCCGGTATATCTTTTGTTTGTGTGCTCTTTTTATAAAAGCCAGCAACTACAAAAGTTTTAGGTATAAAAACCCCCCAATCTTTCTCCCTCCTCGTTTCTATAACGAACTCAGCTCGGAAATTGCTCTCTTTTAACTTACAAACGTCCAAGATTCACTACAACACCATCGGTAATTCACTAATTTTTTATTTCATTCTTGGCAATTTAGGGTTTGATTACAGCAATTGTTGATTGCTACTTGATTCAAGACTTTTTACCATCAATCTTTATGTGTTACAGATCTTAATCAGTAAGAAGAATGGCCACCTTTGAATTATACCGCAGATCAACAATTGGTATGTGTTTGACCGAAACATTGGACGAGATGGTTTCGAATGGGGTTCTTAGTCCGGAGCTTGCTATTCAAGTACTTGTTCAGTTTGATAAGGTCTCAAGATTTTCAATTTAATCATTTACTGAATTCTGTTTCTATGTGCAATAATTCATCAGTTGCGAAACCTATCTTCTGTAAAGATGGTTTTTGTTTTCCTGTGTTAGAATTGCGGTAATCTAGCTTAATTCTGAGTAGTAAACCAGTGTATTTAGGTGTTTTAAATGTCTGATTTATGATGGAAATTGTGCTGGGAGCTTGCTTTCTGTACTGAAGACTCTGTGTCTGTGTGTGTTTTTGTGTGGGGCCCTGGGGGTGGGTGGAGAGGGGGGGGGGTGGGGGTGGTGGTAAGTCAAAGGCTGTTGCTTGAAAAAAATTTGAAGAGATGAAAAGGGCTCATGAACAGTATATATAGGTGTGATGTTAAGTTAATATTTTTGAATGTATATTTAAAATTTTCAATTGATGAACACTGCTATACTGATTGCAGTCGATGACAGAAGCTCTTGACAGCCAAGTTAAAAGCAAGGTGACCATCAAGGTACAAGTTCATTAACAACTACCAAGCAAATGATATCATTGGAAGTAATTGGATATTAGTGCATGGAACGTAAGCGATAAATTTTGAACTAAAATTTCTGCATCTTTAATGCGACATCATTTGCCGTTTCCTATTCCTTTCTTGCCCCTCTAGAGGAATTTGATGGCCTTTACTGATAGAGACGAATTTCATCAGTTACCCTTTTTAAACAAATAAAATAAGAATCAACATATAGAGCATATAAGATGCAAAAGGTTGCGCATGCAAGCATCATTGATGTTCCCAAAACAACCCCTCTAAATGAATTCACTTTAGCTAAATCAATCCAAGTGGCCGCTATTTGGGACTCGAACCTAGAACACCTGTGTGAAACACTAAGGCCCCAACCAATTGCTCCAATCCCATGACCCTATTTGCCTTTATGAAACTAAATGATGAAATAGCATGGCAACTTTTTATAAGCGTAGTACATTGTTGCATGAGACGAGACACTTTTCCATGATCGTTTGGAGGCTAAAATGCTACATAGAGTTTTTGAACTCTATTTTTGTTACATAAATTTCATCATTTGACCAAGCATCCTCCCATTATGTACTTGCATCTGTCCTTTGCATCAAATAGTTATTTGATCAAAATGTACAAACATTAAATTGCGTATCTTGTTTAATTCCTTGACTAAAATATGTAACAATTGAAAGTTGAAACTATTTCAGTTGGCAAAAATTAAATTCTCTTGTTTCATGCAATGCAAAAGTACATCAAATGATTATTGTCAATAATAAATTAATAGTTGTTACATCTGATATTCTATAAATCCAATTCTAAATCTTTTCTTAGGAACATCTTTAATAGAGATCTGTGTAGACTGAATTCATGATACTAGAAAAGAAGTATTAAGGGAAACATTTCAATGTTAGTTTTATATTGCAAGCATGTTTGTTAGATAACTTTTTTTCTGTTGACATGGTACTAAAGAGTTGTCACTTTCATATGATAAATAGGGGCACTTGCATACATACAGATTCTGTGACAACGTGTGGACCTTCATTGTTCAGGATGCCATGTTCAAGTACGATGAAATCCAGGAGAATGTTGGTCAAGTTAAAATAGTGGCATGCGACTCCAAGCTGCTTACTCAGTGATTCATGCTTATTAGCATTTCATGTCTAGTTGCTGATAAAGCTTGTTAGTGTTTAAAACTGTAGAAAAAAGGGGGAGGAGTTCTTTTCCATTGATGTACCTGTTAGAACATGGCACATAACGGAATTTCTAATAATCCTATTCGTCTTTACTTGTGTAATTCTTCGTCATTAAGTGTTTCTTTTATTATTTCTTTGTTTTCACTTTTTTCCACTGTCCCTGTTTTATGTTGTATTTGGTGTAATATGATGGGGGTAGAATTGTAGAAGAAATGTGATGTTGCCTCCAGGCTACAAACCCTTTGGCTCTTGTTTCTAGTACAATGAACTTCTGTTATTATTCAGTTATGCAACTCTTTCTCATCTGCCTAAATAAGTGAGATACATAAAATGCAAATGTGAAATGAAATTTATGAACCTACACACACAAATATAATATATGTATATATATATATATGTGTGTGTGTGTGTGTGTATTATATTAAAATATCCAACCTTTCCCTCTTCTCGAGAGTCATGGAGAAGGTGATTCCTTGCCCACAATTGAGTCTGTTGGGAATTTTCTCCTTCATTCTGTTCTGCCTTGTAATATACTTCAGCTTTAACTTTTATTGGATTCTCAGATGTTCAATGATTGAGTTTGCTTATTGCACCACCTAAAACCCAATATGGCATCATTGAAATCTGGCAAATGTACTGAGATCAGAACTTTTGAACTTCCTGATGGAATGACACTTCAGGTTAGACTTACTCATTTGTCATCGTATTCCTTCAATATGCATGCACACAAAAATTTGACTTTAAAGGTCAAATATACTGTTTCTAATATCCAAAATGATGTCACAAAGTTAACCTCACCATTTATGTATACGTATTAATTGATGTCGATAAGAGTAGTTACCAATGCTATCGCAATGATAATTAAGCGCATATATATAACTTAGAAAAATTGAGCACAGCTGACCTCAGAAGTCAAAATACATCTTTAATATGGAAATATTTTGTCTTGTATGATTAGGTTGATGTATCTGGCTTTTCAAGTGGCCACAATGCAAAAGTGAAACTTCAACTTCAAAACTGTTCACAAACATGGACTCTCCACTGGGGTTGCATATTCAATGGAAACAAGTAACTCTTAACTTGTTGAACTTGTATAGTTTTTTGTTTAGATATGGAACTTGGTCCCCGGCATGTCATTTGATTTTGTTTTGCTCTTACAGAAAATGGTTTGTCCCCTCATTTTACCCTTCTGGAACAACAGTTTTTAAGAAAACTGCATTGCGTACTCCATTTGTAAAGGTTTATCATTGCCTTATTGTTTCGTCTTAAAAGGGTACTTGTACTCGCTCCATTACTGATCATTTAACTTTCAGGAGGGAGATGCATATGTTGTTGTCATTGAGCTACGAGACCCTAAGATACAAGCCATTGAATTTGTTCTTAAAGATACTAAACATGACAAATGGTTCAATTAGCTGTTTAATATGTTTTATTATTAAATAGTATTATTATTATTGCTTTGGTTTTGATGCATTATACCTTTGCATTGTTAGGTTGAAGATGAATGGAGCTAGCTTTCGCTTTAATTTGCATACAGAAATTGAGGCAAGTATCTCCATTTTGTAGCATTTACATCCTAGTATCTAGATTTTTATCTGAATTTCCTTTTTGCAGGTTAAACATGATCGTGCAGGAAGTGGTAAATGCTTACTCAATGATATGTCTTTTGTGGAGGAGGATGAAAAGACATCGAGATACAGGTGCACTTCTAACATAAATATGGAATATATCTGAACTATGAGTCAATCCTTTGGTTATATTGAATTATAATCTATAAATCGGGGAAAGTTAAGGACCCAAGTTATCTATGTTTAATACCCTCCTAAATCGCTTACCAAAAAGTTTAGATTATCAAATACTTAATAGTTACTACCCATTTGACATTTCCTATTAATTGACAGAAACCTCCGCAGCTCTGCTTTCTTCCCCAAACTCTCATCTTCTACCTCTACCTCTACTTCTACTTGGCAAGGATTCTTCAAAAAGAATGAAAATATATATGCTATGTTACTTGAAGAAACATATAGTCATACGGTATGTTCACGAGGTTTCATTATTTCCTGAGCTTGTACATATCTTGTATTATTTTCTGAATCCAATTAGCATCAATTTGAACCAGGATCCATGCTCTATCAAATTAAATTGTACTCATCTCACCTAAAGTTTTTCTTTGAGTGTTGTATCAGGTTGGTGAAAAGTCATGCAGCATTAGATTCTTGAGTAAAGAGGTACCAGCATGGATAAGATTTCCAGCAACGGTTGTCCTGCCTCTTGGAGTATTTGAAAAAGTATTATCAGAAGACATAAATAAGGTATGTTATCATTTCATATCTACTTGATTTATATGAGTGAAATCAAAACTAGATAGATTATTACAAGTTCTTTCTTTAGTATGACACTTGACTAAGTGTCGATTGTCAAATGAGTTATTTTAATTTCTAATCCCAGTTATTGGGAGACAAAAACTACTAAAAGAAGTCACGACTTACGACTAAAAGAAGGTAAGTGTACAATCAGTCACTTGCCAGTTTGACACACAATAATGACGGTTACTCGATATGAACAGTTTTTGTTTTGAAACCGGCTATAAGACATTTGTTTGGCACGTCTGATTTTTAGCAATAACATTTATTAAGGTTGTTGATGGTGAATGAGAGGAAATTATTTTTCTCACGTTGGCTAAAGTTGTCATAATATATGTGTTAAATAAGTTAAAGACCAATATGCTCTTTTTTGGGTGTAATTGACCCTAAAACTCAAGATTACATTAATTTATGAACAACAATTTTCAAATCTTAAATCAGAGATGGACCTTGAATTAATGGAACAATCATGTCTGCTTTTCCTTCATATGTTTATCTTCTTGCTCCCTCTTTCTCAGTTTATATTTTTAGTTGGTCCTTGTTGCTTAAACTTACATTAATATTCCACTAATTTCTTCAGGAAGTAGCAAAGAAAATTGCTAGCCTTCGTGAACAGGTAGATAGAGGAGATATTACAAAGCTCAAGACGATTCAAGAAACAATATTGCATATGAAAGCTCCTCGTAGAATGGTAATTCATCGATTTAAATTATGTGTTAAATTCTCTCCATTGTAAATTTTCTATACAAACTTGTCATCCTCGCTTCGTTTCATAAATAATCAATAAGATTCAAGTGAGATATTTTATATGAATTGCAAGTTTTTCTATATTGGAAAAGTTCTAAGCTGAAAAGACTCTCTAACAAACTTTGAACTATGTAAAACTAAATTTTGGAGAGCATTGAGGTGAGGAAGAAAATGAAGAGTTCAAGCATACCATGGCCTCGAGATCCTGGAGTGGATACATGGGACCGAATTTGGCAAGCAATGAAGAAGGTATATTTCTCACCCTCTTACTTTTGCTATATATGCACATAAATCCTTGTATTTCTGCATGATTAATCGGTAGACTTCTAAAACTAAAAGAAAAAAGTTTAGAGAAGTAAACATGCAAAAATAAGACCTTTTTGTTGTTTTTTAATAAGTCCAGGACCAGGAGTTTAATCATGCAAACGAAGGTTTCTAATGTTAATGATAAAGTGCGAGGACTATATTGACACGTTTTGTAAGTAAAGGGATTTAATCACACAAAAGTAAAGTCCAGGGACTTTTCTGTGAATTTAACAAAAGTCCATAGTGTTTTTCAGAAATTTGGGATGGTTCTACTAGCAAGTGCTCATACCAACATTCTCTTTAGTGTTTGGTATGTAATAAAATATGAAATTCTCTACATTTTCTGAAAATATTGTATAAATTCTCAGGAGTTGTGTATCCCCTTTAGGCACCATGGTTTGACTTTGACCAATATACAAAGGCATTTAACATTTGCTCTTTTACCCATTTCCAGGTTTGGGCTTCTAAATGGAATGAAGGAGAATACATCAGTGGCAGAAGAACAAACGCTAATCATGATAAACTGCACATTGGTATCTTAATTCAAGAATATATTAGAGCTGATTATGCCTTTGTGACGTACACAAATCATCCTGTCTCTCGAGACTCCTCAGATATATACACAGAGGTAAGCCTCGAGTCGGGTTGAAATAGGTGGGCAGTGTGTCAAATATGATTACAAAAGTTATATTGTTACAGTAATAATCTATTTTTCTTATGACATGGTTTTGGAGGTTTTATGCATTAAAAGTATAATTTCGGCAGCTTTTGACCCATTTGACCTCTTTCCTCTAAGTTTATTTTTTTAATTTGAAAAAAATAAATCCGTTTGACCCGTTTAAAAACAAAACACTCCACGAATCGACCCATTCATTAGTAAGTGTGCTGAAATTGCTACCTATGATAGAAACATAAGAGTCTACTTGTACATAACAGACTTTATAGTTTGCTCTAATAATGAACAGATAGTCAAGGGCTCGGTTGAGACTTTAGTTGGTGCTTCTTTGGGTCGAGCCATGAGTTCTATAACTAAGAAATCTGATCTTAAATCACCTATCGTAAGACTACTTCTTCATAACACCTAATAAATTTTTAGATATGTATATATGCCTACGAAGCTGCATCCGTTTTAGTTGATATTGTAACTTTCAGGTTACTTTTTACCCAAGTAAGTCTATTGGATTATATACAAAGAACAAGAGATCGGTCATCATTAGGCCAGATATTTTATATGAGAACACAAATGGATATACTGGCAACGGTATATATGACAGGTATGTTATCTGGGAATGACAATGAGATGCTTATGCAAGACAGCTCAATGATCCAACCTACATGTGTTACAATTACGGATAAAGAAGTAATTTTACATTAATCCTCAAATATTAGTTTTCTTGCCATGACTTCTAGTCCTTGCTTCTCCAAATTTGATACATTTGACCCTATAAGATCGAAGTCAATTTTGCCAAGTTATTTAATTGTACTTCCTTAGGGATAATTTATTTGTAATTAGGTGAAGAGTTTAGCTTTACTTTTATAAGCAAGCCCATATGAACACAGCCCCTGTTCAAGCTTACATAAGCATGTAACGACCTATATGGGCTAGACAATCTAGCCTTGAGTGAGCCTGGCCCAAGCCTGCATATGTTTTCACGAGCCAATCTTCAAGGCAAGCTTGTTCAGCTCGGATCGGCTTGGCTCAAATACACCACTAATGTTAACTATTAAACGTCAAAGAACTCTATATGGAAGTTAGAATTGAATAGAGCTAAAACTTTTTTGCAGTGTTCTAATGGAAGACAAGGTGGAAGTTGTGTTAGATTATTCAAAAGACCCTATAGTAACTGATGTACGTTTTCAAGCCTTGATTCATACAAAAGTTGCAGAAGCCGCAAAGATAATAGAAGACATATATGGGTGTGCCCAAAACATTGAAGGGGTGATCCAAGATGAAGAAGTATATGTGCTTCAATGTAAGCCTTTGATTCTTTAAAACTCAGGTGAATTATTATGAACCATTGATAATATTGATTATGGCATGCATGCAAGATTACTTTGTCATCGTTAACAGGCATTTTACATATTTTTATAACATTCTTTTGTGTTTCAAAGTAGAAAAACAATATAAGAATCAAGAACAAGGGATATGATTTGGATAAAGTTTCCACCATCAAGCCTAACAATCTTCTCCTTAACCCTTGTCATGGCCATCACAGCGTTTTTCTCTTTTTTATTTCGCAACTTTTTTCCAAAAGAATGAAATTTTTTTGAGCTCGTACATTATTCTTAAGCGACGAGCGAAGACATTTTATGTCGCACTTGGTCAAAGTAAGCTACGATGGCCGTTTGTAGAAAAACAAAACAGCGACAATGGAAGACGAAGCTTATGTTAAATGAGTTTCAATATATATTCTAATGATATTTACTTAAGGGTTTAGATTATTGTACTCTCATATATAGGATAGATCCTATGATAAAGTGTTGTGAGTAGTGCAAACTCAAGCTCAACTTGACTCTGATTAAGCCAAATACTTCATATTCAAATAAATTTGGAATAGCTTGCGAGTTGACTTGACATAGACATGCATAAAACCTCAACAAGAAAAGCAATATGTTTTGATACTTCAATTCATACTCAATCGATCTAACCCACATCACCAATTCATTGCATCAAAATTAAACAATTGGTAGGCATGACTTATTAGACACGCAAAGGATACTCAATAAATCTGTTAGAAAAAAAAAACAAGGCTACGTACTGCTGCAACTAATAGCAAGTATATGTCATTATTCAATTCATCATATATACGTAAATCAATGTCTTCAGAAACCGACAGAAGCCGGAGTAGTGGAGTCGGCTTTGCGGCATTCAGTCAGCATGTCCATGTAAAACTGGCACCGCCTTATATCACTCCCAGAAGCGTTGAGGCACTGCATGCGGCTCACAAACAAACAGGAAAATTTAAAAAAAAAAAAACATTTTCCGAATAATTCAACCCCTTGTCACTTTTCCAGTTTATATAATTTCAAGTAACACAATAATTCATCACCACCTTAATTAATTAATTAGGATGATTATCAATGAAACCACAATAAGAAAAGCCCAAAATTAACGTCATGTTGCTACCCATGTAATTACTTTTTCAGAAACTATACTCAATTCAATATAATTTTTTAATTCTGTATGCTACACTACAATTTTAAGTAGGATATGCACATGGCACCACAAGCCTTGTGATTTATATGCTCTATGTGGAAATGCAATAACAAAGAACCAATTAAGTAGAACAAAATTTAAAATTGGGCAACATAAGTTGAAAACTTACCTCTTCAAATGCCTTGAATTGGCCAACACAAGCATCATGAGTGGTGGCATTAGGGGCGGACTGAGAGCCAGAATTAGCAGTCTCATGGCGGACTACACGAGGGCCCATAACAGCGTCGGCGGCCCTATGAGCCATTGCGGTTCCAACACCCCAACCCAAGCCTAAGTTAATAGCAAAAACTTTCAACTTAATTAATGGCATTTTGTCATTTTACAAGGCTTTTATAATACTCTTGGTTGCCGGCCGGCCTCTAAAGTAGTTTTAGAGTTGTCATTTCTTTTTTATCTTACTTTTTTGAGGCAAATCATTTGCTTACCATCAACAACAGCAGCACCAAGTCCTCCAGTCACAGATTCACTCTTGACTGCAGGTGCTGAAAATTTTGCAGGAACTGGGGCAGGAGTACTAGTAGCTGCAAGAACAAATTTAAATGGGGATCATTTATAAATAAAAAGATGCAAGAGAAACATACAATACAAAAAGGTAATTAATGCACTTGCTATAGTATGTGACATCTTTCTATAATTCTATAATGTGCTAAAAAGGTATTAAATCAGATTTTATTAGCACCATAATTACGTACAAATGGAATAAAAAATATGAAGTATGCCCCAAAAAGAGGAAAAAAAATTTACATTTGGATGGCTTGGAAGCAGGGCGTGGACGTGAAAAGCCTCCACTTGATCTGCCTGCAATATGATAAATAAAAACGAAGTCAATTCATAGCTTGTACGCAAATTGTGCACGTACGTAGATGATCCTGCTACTTAATTGATCACTTGTAACCTAGATAATCTGTAACAACTCAAGCCCAACAAGTTTTAAATAACGAAAAAGTTATTAATAGCCTACTGCTACACATCCGGCCAGAATCAACACTGTGATATTTTAGGTTTTGGATGTAAATTGCAACCCGAACTCATGGTTTTCTAAACGCATTGTCATTGGCTTGGAGAGCCACTCAAAATTTGTCTCATTTCTATTGGCAAAAAGGGATGTTAATAAAATGATATTAGAAAGCCAGTGCATTTGTTATAATTTTCTAGCTAGGTATAGGCTGATCAAATAATTAAATACGGACATGTTCTATGTATAACGACCACATAATACCAAATGTGGTGCATGAATCATGATCGATCGAGTATGCGAGAATAAATTGAATGACTAAAAAAACATCAAAACGAACAAATCTTGTATAGATCATACATACGAAACATGCATACTACAATATTAATTACACAATTAAGAAATAAACATACAATCGGTTATCGGTTTAATTTTGATCGAATTCAACTTCGTACGTACTGATTTTGCAAGAAACAAAAGCCCAATTAAAGAATTGATCATCGATCGGCCAAATTACAAAATAAGCGTTGAGAGCTAGCAGATGAACCGTACAATATATAGTAAAAACCAGAAAATATGAACAGATAATACGCGATATATAGCAAAATTCAAACGTATTTGTATAAGTCGATCCATATATATATAACCATAAGATGCAGGCGCGCATAATGACATCTATAGATCGACATTTAATTACCTCCGGAGCTTCGGCGAGCCATTGATGATCGATGGAGATGAAGAAAACGAGAAGTTGGAGAAAAGGTGAAGGGAATTTTGTGTGTGAAGATTAATGCGCATGTAGGGGTGTACGTGTGTGTGTTAATTTATTTATAGTAAGGTTAATATGCTTGGAGGTCACGATATATAATCGGTTTTCGTATATCTTGCAGCAGGAAATTCTAAATTTATTATAATTTTTTTTAAACTATTCTTAGATCTACACCATTTTGTTCTTAACAGAACTTGAACCATGACTTTTGATCAACGAGACACCACACCAAAACACTAAGTGCTTACCACTAGACTACAACCTAATTATAATCAGGTGTTAAACACCCCAAACTTTTGAATTTCCTTTCCAGGTCAAATTAAACCGTCAAACTATTCACATACCTCTTAGCTTTATATTTTCTAAATGAGCTTAATAATTTTAGGTTTTATTTATGTCTTATATATACTGTACCTCTTTTATTTTAGTGTTTTTTTTATCTCTAACGAATTATATATCTTTATTCTTTTTCTTTTTTTTTTTTCAAATTTGATATGAGTCGGCTCAAATAACTCAAACCGACCAACAATCGGAATCGTACTTAACAAAAAACTGTATTTTAAAAAGAAGGTTATACATACGTCTTCATTCACATTTTGAAAATCTCCATATCCTACAGTTTGGTCGAAGTTGTGTTAACCTTGCATTCGTCATGTGATTTAGCCACTTGACTAAATTGATATTCGTTTGACAAGTAAAAAGTTATTATTATTAGGAAATTAATTAAATATAGTTTAATTGTTGAAATTACTAAAGGGTTAGCACATGTTTTTATGAACTTGTCCTTATAAAATCATGGGTTCAAGTGTCATCATAGACAAATTTGAAGAAGGTCGTCCTACAGAACCCACCTCACCCCACCTCGGGAAAAAATCACTACCAAACATGGCAACTTCAGCTTCTGCTACCAACCATTATTGTCAAACAACCCTAGATAAAAACTTTTAGCTCAACCATTATTGTCAAACATTCTGATAAATTATTTGACCTTAAATTTTTTTTTAAACGACTCTGTTAGAACCTAGAGGGGGGGGGGGTGAATAGGTTATTTTACTTAGTTTACCAAATTTTCACAAATAAAAATTTGTAAGTTGTGTTAAATATACTTGAAATAAAGAGAGTAAGGGTAGAGAGATATCACCAATTAGTAGACAAGAGATTTATAGTGGTTCATGCAAGTGTTAACAAACTTGCACTACATCCACTCCTTGGCCTCACCCACCAAGAGTTTGTTCCACTAGCTTCTCTCTTTGAATGTAGAGATAAACCTTTTACACTTCTCTTTTTCACTTGCAAGAATTAACACTTCAAACTTGCAAGTAAGGTAAAGATAACCTTGCTTCACTCTAATTCTATAGGCTAAAGTTGATCCTTACTTCTCTCTAATTCTAAAGGCTAGATATGATCCTTACTTCACTCTAATTTGAAAGGATAGAGTTGATCCTTACACTATTACAAAATATATAGAAAGATGATGTAGTGTTTAAGCTTTGAAAGCTTTGCTCTTGCTTGATTCTTGATCTTGAATGATAGATGAATTATCAAAGAATATGAGTTCACAAGATAAGAATATATGTTTTGTGTTTTTGCTGTGCAAGATGTGCTAAAAAATGAGGTTTGAATTGGTTTAAATAAGGAAAAAGGTGAAAGTCCAAAAGCTGTCCAGAACCCTCACGGTCGATCCACGGTCGACCGTGGATAAAACCGTGAGACACCTGAACTTTCTTGTTCTTTGCAATATAGACGTTGGACTTTATTTAAAACCACACTCAACTCATTTTTACCATAAAAATCAACTGAAAAGTATATGTTCAAAAGGTTGGTTGATCCCATACTCTTAAAGTTTGAATTTAAACACATATATGGAAGTTTGGAAACCAATACACAAAGCATGTTGGAATTTTACCTCTTTGGGAGATTCCTTTTCCAAATATGGTTGTGTATTGTTTCAAATTAGGATTGTGTTTGGTATTTGCTAAAATGGAAAGCTCTTAGATTTAATCAACCAACACCAATAAGTTTATAAAAAAATTATCCATTTTTATAAAAGTTTTTATAAAAATAATTTTATAAAAACTTAAACTTATTTAATTATTTTATTTGTAAGCTCATATAATTCGAACTCTTGTTTGTAGATATCTTCGTCATCGGCTTTAAAGATGTCATCTTCACTTGTTGAATACGAGTTCGGTTGACTTGAAGAAGAACAACATTTAAGAGTTGTGAGCTGAGCAGCGACGGTTGATTCACGGTCGACCGTAGTATCGACCGTGAATGTTGATTTATCTTGAATTCTTCTTTTCTTGTTGAATTGAAGTCTTCAATTATTTGTTCTTCATTTGATCATTAATTTTAGGTCTGTTGATCTTTAAAGAATGTAGCATATGAACATATGAATAAATTTGATAAGCAATAATATTACTTGTTCATATTTTTATCATCATCAAAATAAGGAGTGCATTTCTTAATGTGTGACCATGTATACACTAACAGACTCTTAAATCTATACCAGTTTGCCCTCAACGGGACTTGAACTCATGACCTTTGGTCAATGGGACACCACACCAAAGCACTTTAATGCTTACCACTAAGCTACAAGCTAAGTGGCATCTGACCTTAAATGTTTGGATCTAACTCAAGCTCATTTAAGTCTAGCCTAATAAAGCAAACGACTTGAACAATCGTGTGATTATTTAGATGCATTTTAGAAGGTCAAGTGCTTAACGGGCAGTAATGTTCTTTTTTTCATTTCTATGATGACGATCTATACCGAGTGTATGTGTTAGTTGCCATGTTTAAAATCATTTACAAGGCTAAAAACAACATAATCTTAATCATTGTTCTTAGTATTATCCTTCAGTTAATTAGCATTAGCTTCTAAAACCTCCAGACGAATCTCAAACTGTGACAAATCCGACTCTACTAATTTACACTGCGCACGGGCACACACACTACATATATCATCCATGCTTCATAGAGTAAATTCATTAGTTGTTCCAAGATAATAGAGATCAAAACAAAAAAAGAAGTTCAAAACATGTGCTTTGTTCCGACATAATAAAGAAGGGATGGTGTACAGACACGAATTTGATCAAATAAAATTTAAACTCTGTATATCGAGCAACATATCTAATACGTTAGTGTAAAGAAAAATCAACGATCTTGGCCTTCTATTGCTGCATAAGCTTACTTACTACTCCAGTCATATGATACAACACCTCCTTTTCATGTAAATTGATCTTGAAATTTGGTAAAAAAAAGAAAAAGAAAAAAAAATCTCTCGAAATCGTCATAATCAGTATCCTCATTTATACCATCCAGTGAGAATCCACCTCAGAAAAAAACAGAAGCAGCAACCAAGGGCCTGTTGTAATCAAGTAGGGTAATCAGAATATTCATAACTACTTCTCAAATTCGGTTTCAAATTAAAATAATGTTTTGGGATAATGTATCTAGATGTAATCCATATATGTATCTATTTTCTTTTATCTTTTAAGGGATTCTTGCTTTAGCAAGTTACCCAAGGAAGTCAGAGCTATGATCTAATGTAAGCGGTCTAACCACTTCTATAGTTGTTTCCTATACTCCCCTAGGCCATCCAAGATGTTTGCACCCGGCAAGGATTGAACGGCGGGTCTCTACTAAGACTTTCCAGACATCAGAACTTCGGGGGTCTCAAATGCCTAAATTCCGGGGTTTAAGTCCGACTTGCTACGACTAGGCCATCTTGAGATGGTTAAATATGTATCTATTTTCGTTTATATCAAATCCACCCAAAAACATGTTGGAATATTGTAAAATACCAAATACACCCTAGTTTTTTTACATCTTGTTTTTTGATAGATTGATACAAGGGTGTTTTTGCCTTGATAAAATTTTTGAAGACATTTAAGTCAATTTGGTAGTTTTTGGTTGAATTTGATATGAACAAAACCGGATACAAGCAAGCCCATTAATTAATCCATATTCTCTTCGGAAAGTGATGTTGAATGGCTCGATTTAGGTTATTTTTCATCTCTAACAGGTCTTTTTTTTTTAAGAGAAAAACAGTCACAAAGAAAACGGGTTTGAAAATGTTTTTTTAGACCAACTGTTTAGAAAATCCTCTAGAATTTCACTAAATTCGCATACAATTCTGGATTTTTGTTGGATGATTAAATGGCTAGACTTAACAAGAAGGTCCTTCAGGGACTTAAACATGCAAAATGATCCTTTTTTGTCGAAGTTTGGGAAGTCCGAGTGTGGTTTAATCATGCAAAAAAAAATAAGAACTATATTAATTATATTATCGTTAACTATTAAGCGTCTAGGAACTTAATCATACAAAAATAAAGTCCAGGGAGTTTAACATATATTCCGGAATAGTCCAATCGTTTTTTCAACAATTGCCCTTTTTCTAAAAGAAAAACTATATCAATATTGTATAGATAAAAATTTTGTATCTAGATCTAACACTAGTTATAGATAAAGGAAAAGGGTTGACCCAACCCATAGCAATAGAATTACCCATTTTGAACTTTTACCCAACCCGTTCAATCCACCAAATATGCCACACAGGTACTATATTTGAAACTAACAAGGCAAACTAGAGCTCCATTCTTTAATGGGTGGGGAATTCAAGGATTTACCTGTAGAACAAGTAGTAAGATGCATAGGGACTTTTCAGATCTCCGGCCAAATATTCTCAAGGAAACATTCACAAGTGTCCCGTCATTTGTTCCAGTCAGTAGTCCAGTCTGAGGGTCAAACCTGGTAGTAATCAAACATTGATAAAACCGAAAATCAAAGGTGGAAATTACAATGCATTTACTTAAGAACCGGTCAACTGGGTTATGTTTTATCTCTCATGGGTCAAATGGGTAAGATCAGAAGGTTTAACAAACACCTACTAAATAGTTGTATTCCGAAAATTATATTATTATTGTAATAGGAAAAGATAAAAATCTGCTAGTCTTACCTTGGCAGACGATGACGTGGACAGGGAATAATACCTGCTAGCTGTTTAAAAAAACGTAGAGTGTTATTTAAGTGTAACATTTACTCTAAAAATGAAGGTGGGAATACCAAAAAAGAGATGAGACCTGAGGAAGTGACAATAGAAAGTTTATAACTTGAGGAAGGAAGAATATTAGAAGCGTTTCACTGCCAACCAAAATGTAGAAAAACTCAGTATCACTTAATCAAGAAAAAATGAACATTTATCAAACAAAGTCTGATATATCAGTAAAATGAACAAGAGAAATAATCATAATTGTAGCAGATCATGTCGGAACAATTCTTTCTTAATATATATGGCATTAACGACCCATACCCACAGAAGAACTTAATAATGAACCAATAAAAGTAAAATAATTGACAAAGGAAACACCATGCTAATGACAACCATGTGAAAGTTATCATTTGCTAGAAGTTTTATTTTAACTTCTGGAAACACGCAAGTATATATACATACACACACAGACACACTTACTTGTATAAGTAAAGAAAGAAATTTTTAGGGTGACGGACCTGTAGTGGCCTAAAATGCCAACAACTGCCATTGTCATTCCAGCAAAGTATGTGTACGTGTCACCAACAAATACGGATGATGGATACCTAAAAATATGAAGGGTTACATATGGGGTAACAAAACATTATCAGATTAAAATTCTGAAGAAAGTAACAATATCAGTACCAGTTGTAAGAAAGTAACGCCAATGAAGTTGCAAGCAACGGTTGGACAAGATATATGGAGAATGCATGTGCCTGTTTAGTTTCAGAATTGGGGGACATTCCAATTTGCATGATATTGTGTATCAAAATCTGCATGCCACCATAATAAGTCAGCTTTATTCTTGATCTTTCTACTCTATATATTTTGACATGTAAAATAGATCTTAAATTCTAGATTATGTTGTTTCTTTAAGATTTGAAGCTTACTGCAGATGCTATAACAACAGTCTGCCCAACTTCAAGGCCATTGATACCAGCATGGATGTTGATAGAGTTTGTGCAAAATACAGCCAACAGTCCCATATATAGCTTATAGATCCATCCTGTTTAGTCTCCATGTTAAACGTAGTAGGAAACAAAGATCATCAAGAAACTCACAGCTAGTGACAGGTCTTAATCAGATTCTACACAAAACTGTTTAAGTGACACATGGAGTAATTGGATACAGGTTTTGAAACAATATGTGGTATTTAGTTATCATAATCAGATTATTAGCTATAATAAACATGCCGAAGCAGTTAGTGTTCGGTGCTTCTGCTGTTTAAGGCTGTAATAATCAGAAAATACGTCGTTTGTGATTTTCATGACAATCATTGTTTAGGTATTTAATAAGTAAAATGACCAAATAAGAACTTTGTTATATAATCTTACAGTACTATTTAAAATATGGCAATAAAATATCTATTAACTATTAAAACACTTTTTATAAACTGAAAATTAAAAAATAATATCATCTACAACTTTAACAATTCTTTTTCGATTATATTAGCAATATATATAGATGAAAAGTATTTCAAGTAGAGTAAAAAAGAAAGATAAGTAACTTCACTTTCCCGTAAACAATCAGCTTTGTTAAGAATGGTCCCTAAATAATCAGACAATCATAACTAAGATCCCTTTATCTGAACAATAAAAGCTGATGATGGAATGTCCCGATTAATCAGTTTGATATCACAGATCCAAACACCCCACAAAGCTTAAAATACAAGGATTGCAGTAAGAAAGTTGTCATGACTCATGAGCAAGTAACAGGTGCAATTACAAGTATCTTTAGCAGCCTACTTATCTGCCCAAAGGTAATAAAGTTTGCTTAATCAATCACTTATGGGAACTATTTCGTAATTACCTAAATCCAAGATTTCTGTTCCAACATATTCAACAAGTGGCTTTGGTATCATAATGGTTGTATGTCCAGCATAGGCCATCAACAGAGGGAGAGCAGCAATTGATGGCAATAGTAGTTTCCTGCCTTCACAATTAAATTTAAAGAAATAAAACTCAAGCACTAGGCAAACATGAATTTTAAGAAGTAAAAACTCACACGCGCCAAGGAATATCCAGGACATCGTCCACAAACCCAAGTAAAATCATGAAGCAGACAGATGCTAAAGCAGCATTATACTCGACAAGCCACTGCAAGCACCATACAAATTAGCCAATCAGCATCTAATATTTATCAGGAAAGAATAGGGATAATTCATGTCATGCATTCAACATTTTTTCGTTAATAACAAATCCTGAAAAAGCATGATAGTGAAAAAGAAGCCTTAAAAGATTTGAAAAGAAAAGTTATCCCCGTATCGATATGTCAAAAGACAATGTATTCAAAGTAGAAAAGAGAGGAAATAAAGAAGAAAGGTAAGAAGTTTTTCCCATTTTACAATATTTCGGCAGGCTTTTTTACAAGAGTTGTATCAAAGAAACTGGATACATACTTTGGCGACTTATAAATTAGTTTCAATATGTAATAAGAGTTATTCAGAATGCAATTCTCAAAATAATAAATGTTGGGTGCCCTCAATATATATTATCCCAAAATTATAAATGAAGAAACAGAATAAGAGTTGTACAGAAAACAATTGTCAGATAAACACAAGGGAAAAGAGCATATTTTTGCTCAGACTAAATTTATTACACATCAATATATGAACTAGGAAATAGCCAGATGCACCATTCAGAAGAAGCAGACATACATTTGAGTCGGATGTGAAATTGAAATACTGAAACAATATCGCCACGACCAAAAAAACTGTGCCCACAACTATACCAAGGGATTCAGGCCTGCAAGAAAGATAGCAGTGTCGAAGACAAATATTTAGCAGTCCAGATTACTGAATCCCAGATGGCCGATCCATCGCTCACTGTTTGGCTCTAATCAAGCTTTTAATATGTTGCAATCAATTTATGATAAATATGTCAAGCAATAAAGAAAACCATTGAATGGACGTAAATAGAACAACCAAGATAAAGATGTGGAGCTTTACAATAGAGGCATGCATCACAAGCTTCACTACCAGTCAGGCGATACTAAAAAGACTAATCATTTATTTTGCAGGAAGATTTCATTAATATCATTTAATTTCAATACCCGCACGCACGCATACACACACAGATATATATATATATATATATATATATATATATATATATATATATATATATACAGAGAGAGAGAGAGAGACGGATACTTTAGAAAACTTATCTTGCTTATTTTACTTAATCATCCAAGCTATCGAGGAACATGATTTTGCTGTTCTATCTCGACTCTTTAAGTTATAGCTCACTGGCAAATAACTCAAGTTTCTTGAGATCTCTAATCATAAGGTAATTATACGTTGTGAATTTTCATCTTTCTTTGTTCAAAAAACCAAAGTTATTCCTCTGTATCACTAATTCTGTGTCCCATTATATTCATAATCAACTAGTTAGGACTGGGAATATGGTCAAAGCAACAAATAATAACATCCTAGTCGTACTCCCAAACGACATGAACCAGGAAAAGACATGAATTAGTAAACCCAACAAACATAAATTAGATTTAGGAGGAGCTCCTTGTAACAACAAATTTAAGAAGTATCTCTTTCGGTTCTCAATAGGAGATAATGTCATCATGTTATCCGGAAGCCTCATAAGAATAATATTTTTAATGTTGAATCTGCTTCTGCTGCTATTAGCCCTTCTAATGTGAAGAGGCACAAATGAGTCTTCACCCCATGACCCCTTCTGATGATGCCAGTTTCCAGCAAAAATATGGGGTTCATCTCCTGGTTCTAAATTGTGCCCATAGATCTCCTATAGAAGCAGGGATTCAAGATGTGAAAAATGCTACGAGTGGGTACATATTAGAAGGCTTGAAGCCTGCTGTTCAAATAGTTGATTAAGCTAAATGGAAGTGCTAGCATGTTAGAGATGAAGTATGGATTTGTAGACGACGCTATAAACGCTAGATCCTAGAACTACGGGGACTTGAATTGTGTACAAACTGGAGTCTTAGTGACAGAGTTTTAAGATCTAGAAAGCATGCTGTGTTCCTTTGATTGTTTCCTTTTCTTTTTTTTTTCCCTATAAGCCACCAAATTACCAGAAAGAAATTCTTCATGACGGACTCAAATCTCACATCTAACTTTGGTAGTCGACCGGATATGATCATTAGTATCACTTATAGAAGGATTGCCAATGACAAAGTAACTAAAAACGTAGGTGTAAATGTGTAATTGAAATTGGGGTAGCAAAAGATGAAAAGATAAGATAATATAGTATCACAATTCGTCTAACAGTGGTACATAGCATTTCATAAAGGTGTTCATAACTATCAAGTACAGGTAGCTTGCCCATGACCAAGTAATCATTAAAGTAAGAGTAATTTGCGGTGGCAAAAGGCTATAAAGATACAAATAAGCGGCCTCAAGGTAGTCTTACATTGGCATATAGTGTTTCCAGTTATCTCATGTTGCATTAATAACTAAGTACGAAGAAGATAATTGTGGCAAGTAAAAGTAGAACAACAAGCCAGACAATGAAATATGGGAGACCAAAAAAAGAAAAAAAAAAGAAGAAAAACAGAGTGAGAATAAAAAAAGGAATATATGAACTATAAAGACTGAAAACACAGGAAGAAGGATGGTTTTAGGGTCCCGCATGTTGTTAGTTACTAGTAGTTTAACAATGAAATTTTACAAAACAACTTTGTGAGAGTGCAACATGAAACTCTCAATCATGTTTAAGTGTGACTTTCTGTCTAAGCATGTTAACACTTAACACCATCCCACATTGCTTGTAGCTTGTTCAAGGAATGAATTATGCAGAGTATACTTTATCAATATCAGTGATAATAATACGAATTTTCAAGAAGCTGAAGATTACTACCGTAGAAGATTACAAGTACAGTAAAATGGTATAAGCCACCTTGTGGCCTTGTGGGTATATTTATCAAACAGTGGGCAAGTTTGATAGAAGAGTAAGTGCTTGAGACGCTTTATGACCCATAGCTCTCAGTTAAGTCATGAAGGTTTGTGCCCCTCATTAGTGGACACTTTGGAGCACCAGAAATACACTTTTAAACATGTAACTGAGCTCACGGTAAATATAACTTGAAAAGTTTTTCATCTTTCCAGGATGCATTGCTAATCTTCTACTGTGTATTTGAGCATAAACTTTCTAGTTATCTCAAAGTTCACTTACTTTTTCCTTTCTAGATAGGGATTTTAACATAGGATTATGCATTTTGCGAGTCACTTTATACATAGTGAAAAAACAATCTTTGAGATCGCTCCATGCAGCTATGGGTATCTTGTCTAAACATCCACCGTTCCTCTTAACCTCTGTTATAATTTTAAAGAACCCTGTAGTTTTACATTTACTACATGTCTAACAGAACAGCTAAAATTTAGACATATTTTCAGGACTAATATTCTCGGAATCATATAGATCCTAGAAAGTTTAGCATGTATTTATCAAAATGTGATAAAATCAAATTACACACACAAAATAACTCACTGTTTGCTATAAGGCATTATCAATAGTTATCTTTACAAAATATGGTGATACAAAAAAGATTCTAGTATGTCTTAGTGATTTGCATATCAGAAAATTTAAACAGTTCGCTAAATTATCACATATGTAACTCCAAATCTCAAATGATCATGCACAACAAAAGGGTTCTTATCATACACAACAGCTCCATTATTCATAAAATTACACAAATTTGATAAATATATAGCATATAAAAGAAAGAACTTACACTTTGATCAGACCTTGAGGCGTACCCTTCTTGTTAATATCATAACCAAACAAATTACGTTTAAGAACATATCTGGAAGCCACCGGAATCATCATTAGGGTTACAAAGAACCCGGCGAAGCTGAGTGATGCATTGATAAGTATCGATTTCTTCAACTCTGTTTCAACTGTGTAGTGATGGAATATAAGGTAGAAGTAAGGAAGGAAAAAAATTAAAGAGAATGAGAGGATTTTAGTAGGGTTTGGTGGAGTGATCTGCGGGTCAGTCGAAGTGGCGACGGATTCCGGTGATTTAGGATGTGATCCGGTGAGTGGTGGCGGCGCTTGCTTTGAAGGTCCTCTTTTGCGAGCTGCCATGGTGGCGGGTGGCGGTGGTTCTTTCAGTCTGCGCCTACTGGAAGTTGACGGTTCGATTTGTAAAAGGAAACGAGAGAGAGAGAGAGAGAGAGAGAGAGAGACAGAGATCTTTCAGTCTAAATTTCTTCGTCGACGTCATTGGAGATTGTGAGGACCAATTATGTAATTACACGTCATGTCCAGTTATAGTTTACACGCTGGAGATGTTGGGCAGTGGGTTTTAGACGGGGCGCATCCGTCGCGTGAGAGAGGGGTGAGGGCCGCTCACGAGCCCAGCACACCATCGCTGGGGTTCGTGAGCCACCGCTCACGCTCACATCCGTGAGCCGGCTCGCTGGCGTGAAGAGAGAAAGGTGACCGTTGGGGTGGGGTAGCAGTTACACACACAAACTTTTTTATTTTTTTTTATTTTTCCCATCCTATAAATATAACCTCTTTTATTTAATTTTTTCACATATATTTTTCCTACATTCTCCTCTCAAACATATATATTCTTCTCTTTAAACATTTATATACATACAAACATGTCATCTGATTCGTCGGATTATTATGACGAGGATTTCGAGATTGATCAAGCGGAGGTAGATTTTCTCTCCGTTTATCGTCAAACGAGAACCAATTTGTTTATTGGAATGTCCAATGCGGTTTTGGATGTGTTGCGTGAGTATGATGAAGTTAGCTCGAGTCAATCAACAAGACGGCGAGGCCCGGATCAAGTTAGAGACCGTGAAGCTGCACACGAGCACTTTGTAGCAGATTATTTTGCAGACAACTGTAACTACAACGACGAATCGTTTAGGCGACGTTTCCGCATGAGCAGACGACTATTCACACGGATAGTCAGCGATCTTGAGGGATGGCATGCATTTTTTCAGCAGGGTGTCGATGCTAGAGGAAGAAAAGGTTTATCTATCTTGCAAAAGTGTACATCGGCAATTCGGCAAATGGCGTATGGGATGACCCCTGACGGATTTGACGAGTACTTGAAGATGGCGGATTCAACCGCACGGTTATGCCTAGAAAACTTCAGCAAAGGTATCATCACTCTTTATGGTAAGCGATACTTACGCAAACCTTCTTACCATGATATTCAGCGTTTGTATACCGCACATGAGAGTAGGCACGGGTTTCCTGGCATGTTAGGAAGCATAAACTGTATGCATTGGGAGTGGGACAACTGCCCAAACGCATGGCGAGGACAGTACATGAGAGGTGATCATAAGAAACCGACTCTTATGCTAGAGGCGGTTGCATCACAAGATCTTTGGATTTGGCATGCATTCTTCGGAATGGCCGGGTCCAACAATGACATAAATGTTCTAAACCAGTCGCCGTTATTCAATGATGTATACAACGGGCGAGGACCGCAGTGCCCATTTGAAGTAAACGGTGTACAATACAAACACGGCTACTATCTTGCAGATGGGATATACCTTGAATGGGCTACTTTTGTCAAATCCTTCAAAACACCTCTTGATCAAAGACGAGTAAGGTTTTCTACCGCGCAAGAAGGGGCAAGGAAAGATGTGGAACGGGCTTTTGGTGTGCTTAAACAACGGTGGCATGTAATAATGCACCCGACGAGAATGTGGCACACGGAAAAAATACGTACAATAATGTACGCTTGTATCATATTGCACAATATGATATTGGAAGACGGAGAACATGTGATTTGTCCATTCGACGAAAACATTAATCAACCAAACGATGAAGACGACGTACAAATTAGCGAACAACAATTTGAGGCTAATGTCCGAGAAGTCCGAAGTGCGGAAGTGTGTAACACCGGTTTTCATGCGCTTAAAATTAGGGAAAATTTAAGCTTTTTAAACTTATATAATAAAAGCCAGCAGCGGAAGTAACCACGTTTTACAAAAGATAATATTGTTTATCTGACTTGGTAATATAAAAGTACAACACCATAAACCAAGTCCCAAAAAATACTACCGCGTGTTACCCAACTAACCGACACTACCAACCATCGGATCACATATATTTACAACAAGCAGTGTTCCGCAAAAAGTTATGTACAACAACTACCAACGGTCCCGCCTCACCAGGCCAACTACTTCGCATCTGCAAAAAGGTAAATTTAGGCACCGTTAGCTACAACTAGCTAGTGAGTACAGATTAACACATAAGCATCAATAAGCAGGTTATCCCAACTACGGGACAGCACACAAGGCTATCCTAACACATAGTGTCGCGCCAACGAGTCAGTAGGAATCATATCTTGCAGGGTGGGAACCCCGCTCAACGATTCAAACTGGGGACCATCAGCAACAACTAACCGCTATGGTGGGGGAGCGAAGAGCAGTCCACCAAACGCGTTACGAAGCTCGAAGCTCAACATCTTGGATCTCAACTGAAGTTAAGATCCCAACTCACGTTAAGGAGCGGCGGTTTGCAAGACCACCCCGGCGTGCTGCACACCGGGTACCGTTAATCCCCGTTATTCCATCAAAGGGATCCAGCCTTCGGGAAGAAAGCTGACCTTAACCATGCCACATCGGTCCGGACCAGTACCACATATACAACTACTACCCGTAATGGGTTCAACTATACGCATGCGATTCATAACCAACGTATAAAGCAACTTAACATGGCAACAATGTATAACAACATGTATAACATACCTCATACGCACGTGTGCGACATCGACAACATATTTCAACAAACAATAGACAACGCTACTTACCGAGACTCATGGGAAAACCGGTACTCACCTGGAAATTAGAGGAGACAGATATGAATTCGGGAATCCCAGGAGCACACGGAATCGTCCGAATCACCTAACACATCATGTGTAGGTTCAGTCAACGTCTAAAAGTACTATCATTGCTTCTACGTAAATGTACAACGAACAACAAGCAACAGGTAACCTGGAACAGCCTCTACGGCCGTAGAGAATGTGTCCTACGGCCGTAGGACACCTTACGGACACCCCCTACGGTCGTAGGAACAAGCCCTACGCCCGCAAGGGTCCTTTTCCAAGAAATCATACCCTACGACCGTAGAGACCATACCCTACGCCCGTAGGAGTAATTCTTTGGGTACCAACAGTCGTAGGTTATGTACCCACGCCCGTAGGCTTCTTTCCTTCACCCGTAGGTGGTAAACCACATAAAATACACAAAATACATTACTACGGCCGCAGAGAACCCTGCCTACGGCCGTAGTAACTATGATTACCCCCTACGGCCGCAGGGACTATTTCCTGCGCCCGTAGGAACCTCTGTTACAGTAAGGTTTTTGCTCTGTTCGACACAGCGACTGTTCTTCGGGTTTCTACCCATTTAATCGACTGAAACTTGATTTTAATCATTCCTACAACTTGTTTAACACCCATATATGTGTTCTAACATGTTTCTATACACAAAACTACAACAACCCTTTATTTAACCCACCAATTTAAGCTACTTCCATTCAAACCTTAAGAACATGGGTTCAAGAACAAACACTTACCAAGAGGAAGATGAACACAGGTTTAGGAACTCAATTCACAACTGAAATCAGCTAATAGCAGCCTTTCCTCCTTGATTTCTCTTTCAAAAGTTCAAGGTTTTGGGTGTGGGTGTTGGTACGTACGTATGTATGTTATGTGTTTGTGTATCGTTTGAAAAGCTAAAGCAGGTGATAAGAACCCCCTTTAAACCGACCCAAGTGGGTCTTAATACCCCACGTGGGTACTTCGTTCTCCTATTCAACTTGAAACACGACTTAGGTTTATCCGTTTCAACTAACGGAGATATTTTCGGAATCATTAATTGAAACCGTTCAACTATTAACCAACTCTATCTATTAACGACACATTTCCAACTTTAACCACATAACCACGTGTACCAACAAATAACAACAATTAATCAACAAAACAACTTAAACAACTTGGTTAACGTCAACGTACAACTACAGAAACACGAAGTACAACTATTTACAACTAGGCCCTAAATTAGGGTGTTACAAATCTACCCCCCTTAAGAAGATTCCGTCCTCGGAATCTGACTGTCCACAAACAAGTGAGGGTATCTAGATCGCATGTCGTCTTCGGTCTCTCAGGTCATATTCGAACCTAGGTTGTGCTTCCACTTGACCAAAACCAACTTTATCATCTTTATGCGCAACTTCTTGATCTTTGAACCCAGTATTTCCATCGGTTCTTCAACTAGACGTTTTGAAGCGTCTACTCTCAACTCTTGCAGAGGCAGAATCTGGTTCTCCTCCACTTTGCATTTACGCAGGTAACACACGTTGAACGTGTTATGGATTCCAGAAAGCTCTGGTGGCAACTCAAGCGATACAGTCTGGTCGTTAACCTTACGAAGGATTTTAAACGGACCAATATATCGTGGACTCAACTTACCCTTCCGACCAAATCGGATAACGCCTTTCCAAGGAGAGACTTTTAGGAATACTCGATCGCCCTCCTTGAATTCAACAGGTCTACGCTTTGGATCTGCATATATTTTCTGTCTATCACGAGCAACTTTCAATTTTTCACGAGCAACTTTCACTTTATCAGCTGTAATCTGAACAATTTCGGGTCCGGTAAACTGCTTCTCACCGGGCTCGAGCCAACATGTTGGTGTGCGACAACGTCTCCCGTACAACATCTCGTATGGCGGCATCCCAATACTGGAGTGATACGAGTTATTATAAGCAAATTCGAGGTGAGTACCGGTTTTCCCACGAGTCTCGGTAAGTAGTGTTGTTTGTTGTTTGTTGAACTAAGTTGTTGATGTCGCACACGTGCGTATATGAGGTATGTTATACCATGTTGTTACATACTGTTGCCATGCTACGTTGCTTTACACGTTGGTTATGAATCGCATGCGTATAGTTGAACCCGTAATGGGTGGTAGTTGTGTGTTGTATTGGTCCGGACTGTTGATGGCATGGTTAAGGTCAGCTTTCTTCCCGAAGGCTGGATCCCTTTGATGGAATAACGGGGATCAACGGTACTCGGTGTGCAGCACGCCGGGGTGGTCTTGCAAACCGCCGCTCCTTAACGTGAGTTGGGATCTTAGCTTTCGTTGAGATCCAAGATGTTGAGCTTCGAGCTTCGTAACGCATTTGGTGGACTGCTCTTCGCTCCCCCACCATTGCAGATAGTTGTAGCTGATGGTCCCCAGTTTGAATCGTTGAGCGAGGCTTTTCCCCCTGCGAGATATGATTCCTACTGACTCGTTGGCGCGACGCTATGTGTTAGGATAGCCTTATGTGCTGTCCCGTAGTTGGGATAACCTGCTTATTGATGCTTATGTGTTAATCTGTACTCACTAGCTAGTTGTAGCTAACGGTGCCTAAATTTCCCTTTTTGCAGATGCGAAGTAGTTGGCCTTTGTGAGGCGGGACTGTTGGTAGTTGTTGTACATATCTTTTGCGAAACACTGCTCGTTGTAAATATATGTGATCCGATGGTCGGTAGTGTCGGTTAGTTGGTAACACCTGTATGTTGAACTTGGCATATTTTTGTTGTATTATAACTACCGAGTCAGTTAACACTTATCATATTTTGTTAATGACGTTTACTTCCGCTGCTGGCTTTTATTATATAAGTTTAAAAAAAAAGCTTAAATTTTCCCTAATTTTAAGCGCGTGAAAACCGGTGTTACAATTTCTGATTTCAATTATGTACCCATGTGTTCCAGATGTTGTAGTACTAATCTTGATGTATATGGATAACTAAACTCATTTCACTTAGGCCAAGATGATTCTTGGCTAGTTATGGCAATATATTTGACTTTTATGTTGACTTGATTCAAATATGCATGTCTGATCTTGAATACAATTGTGTTTTATCAACTTAGTATGTTTAATCTTATCATGTTCATGTCTGGTAATGTGTATAGGATAACTCCTTCATGATTAAGCATGTGGATATTCAAGAATGATGGTTGATTTTATTAATTCCATGTTAAGTTTGTTATTAGAAATGATACATCTTGCATGGTTGTCATTAGATATCATTGTTGGGATATGTTTTGAATCATTTTAGGTTCATCCATTATTGGTCATTTTATTCATATGTTGGTTTTATGCATGCCTTATGATTGTAGATGAAAATCTTGTCATTTGGTGTATTTATGGGTCAAACATGCTACTAATGATTAAAGGATTCACAAAGATGCTTGTTGGTATGTTTAGATGGTGAAATGAACTCACATGTATGTCTTTGTTATGCTGGTCTTGGTGTTCAATGTGCATATCACATGATTCATGTTTTAAGAAGTATTGGCTATACTAGAAATGGTAGGTTTAACATGTTCATATCTTTAGTAATCATGTGGCTAAATATTAAAATCCATTAATTGTGAGGTTTGAGTTTAGAGGAGTTTGTGACCCCATTGTATCAATTTGCATGTGTTTATGATCTAAGATTAAAGTCTAGATTGTAATTTGTTGTTGAATGTCTTTATGTTAGATCTGATTGTTCTGTCGTATTGGTTCCTATGGCCGCAGGGAGAAATTCCTACAGCCGTAGGACAGTACAAACTTCTACGGCCCCAGGAAGAAATTACTACGGCCGTAGGAGGCATTTTTACCACAGTGTGCTGTTTTTGCTTGTTTTAACCATTTTAACTGCTTTGACACATTTTTGGGTTCTGAGGATTACTGGACATGTCATTTGAAAAGATGTTTGTCTTTGTAGTCTGATTAGGACGCAATCTGGTGGATCTGCAGTTGAATTCTGATATAACGTTGCTTGCCTGATCATGTTTGATTGTTGAGTCTGAGTCTTGATAACTCGAGTGATGATTTATGCATGATAATATGGTTTTGTTGAGTATTAGAACAGCATGCTATGCGCACAATCTATTCAAGTCTTCATATTATGTGTTGTATTGTGTTATTGCCATGATTAGTCTAGATGATTCGAAAGCCCGAGTGATCTGTTATCCTGCTGTTAGCCTTCGGTGTTAGTCTGTGTTAGTTACTGTAGTTCTTGATTAATTTAGTTCATTCTGTTATCCTACTTTAATATTAATTAGGCTGATCAAACAACAATGAGACTTAAGTATTGGTAGCTTCCTGTCCTGGTGGAACGATATCCGGTCTTACCGAGTCTATATTGCTATTGACCAGGTTATACTTTCCTGAGTCGTGTGTAGTATCTGCTTAGTAACATCGTTTTTATAAATTTAAAACGAGGTTGTGTCACAAGATTTTATAACAAGAAAAACCCGTTGTCTAGAGCACACCAGTAGACACTATGGAAACCATCAGCGATGGGGAGACTAACGACGACTTGACTGTGAATCTGCTTTGAGAGAGAGGATCGAGAGAGAGAGAGAGAGAGAGAGAAAGAGAGAGGCAAAGATAAGGAGATAGATTGATATGATTGAGAAGGAGAGAAGTGAGGGAGTGAAGGAGTGAGAGAGAGATTGGGTATAACAACAATAAAAATAAGAGTTAATTACTGATTTGGTTCCTGTAGTTTACACTTTTCTACTGGTTTGGTCCCTAACTTTGAAAAACAACGTGGATGGTCCCTACTGTAGCAAAGTTGTTGCACGTTTGGTCCCTCTTTAACCTGAAATGACCAATATGCCCTTGTCCATCTAATTTTTCATTTTCTTTAATTCTTTAATCAAATTTATATATTATTTAATATTTTTTTAAATAAAATATATCAAAGTTCTCTCTCTTTAATCTACCTACCTATCTCTCTCTCTCTCTCTCTCCCCCCGTCGACTTAGAAAACCCTACCACCACCATCTCTTTCTACATACTCCTCCTCCACCGCCGCAATCATCTTCAATTACCATGTAACACCCCAAAATGGGGCCTAGTTGTAAACTGTAGTACATGTAGCTTTAACAGTTGTACGTTGACTTTAATTGGTGTTTTGTTGCTAACTGTAGTATAAATGTTGTTAAATGGTGTCTTAAATGTTAATTGGTGTTTTAAACATGAATTGGTGCTAATTGGTGTTAAATGGTGTTAACTGGTGTTAAATGTGGATAAAAATGTAGTATGATGAAAAGTGTCATAAGTTGACCATGTTGACAAATAGTTGAACGGTTTTGGATAATGGTTCCAAAAATATCTCCGTTAGTTGAAACGGATAACCCTAAGTTGAGTTTTAAGTTGAATAGGAGAACGAAATACCCGAGAGGGGGTATTAGGCACTTAAGTCGGCCTATAGACTCTTTCTTCTTTACTAGATAAGCTCAAAACACATACACACACTACATACACATTTGCATACGTACAAACAAAACCACACACAAACTCTTGTTGGATTGAAGAAGAAAACCAAGTATAGAGGTTGGAATCAAGTGTAGATCTGTTCATAGAGCTTGAGATCATCTTCTCCTTGTAAGTTTTCTTGAATAACCTAGTTCTTGAGTGGTAATGGTGAGGGGATCCATTTTGATGGATTCATGTGTGTTGTTGTTTTGATTTTTGTGTCCAAAAGGTGTTAATAACTTCATATGTATGTTAGAAGTCTGTTGTAAACACTTGAATATGGATTCAAGATGATTTTTGGTGTCAAAAGCCGTAAAACCGTAGCTGTGCTCGAACAGAGCAAGAATACGCTGTAAATATGGTTCCTACGGGCGTAGTATGATGTTACTACGGCCGTAGGGTGTTGTTTATGTTACTGCGGTCGTAGGAAATGGTTGCTACGGCCGTAGGATTGAAATTATGAGGATTACCACCTACGGGTGATGGAAACAAGACTACGGGCGTAGGATATGGTTGCTACGGCCGTAGTTACCCAAAGGATGCCTACTACGGGCGTAGTATATGGTTACTACGGCCGTAGGCCATGGTTCTTTGGCAAGAACTCTTACGGGCGTAGTGCATATGTGCTGCGGCCGTAGTACATGTTGGAATGTTGTTCTGCGGGCGTAGGAACATGTTCCTGCGGCCGTAGGAGGCTGTCAGAAGCCATGTTGACCTTTTGTTGAGACTGTTGTTAGTGCAGTCTGTTGTAGTGTATACTAAGGGGTGTTTGTCCATGTTTATTGGTGTTAGGTGACTCGGACGATTTTGTGTGCTCTTGGGATTCCCGATTGCATATCTGCCTCTTGTAGTTTCGAGGTGAGTACCGGTTTCCCATGAGTCTCAGTAGGTAAGTTATCTATAGTATATGTTGACACATGATTGGTGTATTGATACGTGGGAATGGAGGTATGTTATGATAAAGTTGCACAAGCATGCTTAGTATTATTATTGTTGATATGAAAGATATTGTTGTGATTATATGCGCGCATGAACTGAATCCTTATTGGATCAACTAGTTGTTTATGAAGTTTTGTCCGGACACTGAATTGGAGAACACGGAGGTCAGTCAGGTAGACGGGTGTCAATACTTGGCTGGGTTCTCGGGTAGACGGGAGTTAGTACCCGGGCATTAACGGTACTCAAGTAGTATACGCTTGGGTGATGGTCCTGCAGGCCGCCGTTCCTCTAAGGAGTAAGGTTCCTTGATAGATGGGAACCAACATGATAGATAATTGGCGTACTATGTGGAAAGCTTTTGGGTTGTTGAGCGGGGTTAGCTCCCCTGCAACATACGACTACTGCTGACACGTTTGTCACGTCACAATATGATAGGATAGCCTTGTGTGCTGTTCTGATACGTGATAGCCTGCTTATTGTTGCTTATGTGTAATTGGTGCTCACTAGCTAGTTGTAGCTAACGGTGCAAGAATTACTTTTTTCGCAGGTTGATGCTAGAGGCCTGGTGAGGCGGGTACCGATGGTAGCTTTTGTTGTATATACCTTTTGGGGAACACGTTGTAGTTTGTATGGATCCGGTGGTCGGAACTAGTTGGTAACGCTTGTAGCTTTGAACTTGGCTAACCTTTTTGTTGTAATTAATTAGCCGAGTCAATCTTGTAGTTTTTGTAAATGGTGTTTAATTCCGCTGCAACACTTTTGATAATCGATGTTTAAAAAGTTTAAATTAACTCTAATTTTAAGCTCGTTAGGGGTGGCGTTACAAGTAGGTATCAGAGCCTAAGTTTGAGGAATTGAGTACTCGTAGAAGTATTCAATCTCAAGCTCGGGCCCGACCATCGTTAAGTGTTCCTATCGGGGTAATTGGAGTTGAGTTGAGTGTTATGTGGCTGTCCTATGTGATAGATTAACTGTAGTATTTGTACGTGGTGAATAAATGGTGTACTAACTGTGGTTTACGTGTAAATATTTAGTTGAGTAGAAATGGCCGAACGTAGAGCTACGACAGAAGAGGCTCTCAAACGAATGGAGGACGAGGCCTCAAGTGAACGACGGGAAGCTGAGGACGAGGTTTCTCAGCATAATGTGGAACCGCCAAGACATGATCAAGAGCAGGCGGCATATGTTAGACTGTTAGAGGAGGAGCTCCGATTGACGAGGGAATTGTTGCAAAATGCTTTGGCAGTGAAGAAGCCAAAGAAGTGCTCTTACAAGAAGTTCTTGTCTTGCGGGCCGAAGGTTTATGAGGGTAGTGATAATCCCTCTGAGACTATTCGTTGGTTACGTGAGACGGATCAGGTGTTCGAAGCTTGTGAATGTGAACGTGAGCTTCGCGTCAGATATGTTGTTCAGAGGTTGAAAGGGCCAGCTTTGGATTGGTGGGATACAGTTAAAGATACGTTGAGGCCGGAGGTGATTGATGCTCTGACTTGGGAGCAGTTTTCTGAAAAATTGAAAGCAAAGTATTGTACAGATTATGATCTGGAACGACTGGAGAACGAGTTCAGTAGTCTCCGTAAGGGGGACAAGCCTGTTGAGGACCTTATTCATGCTTTTACGGATAAGGTTAGATTCATACCGCATTTGGTGACTGACGAGAAAGCCAAGATGCGCAAGTTTGTGAACATGTTGCCACTTGATTATCGCGCTCATGTTAGAGCTGCGGCTACTTTGGATCGGGCGTTTGAGATAGCCCGACAGATTGATGGGGATAGACGCCAGGGAAAGGGGGATCATGTTGTTGAGGGTCAGAAAAGGAAGTTTCAGCAGTTCTCAAAATCTGTTACTTCCAAGGGGCAGTCGTCGACTGGGGGAAAGCCTGATTCTTTCAAGAAGGCTAAGTTTGAGGGTTCGTGGTGCTCTCTGTGTCGCACCTACCATGCTGGTGATTGTTCGAAGGCCACTACTCGTTGTTTTAGGTGTGGTCAGAAAGGGCACTCGGTGAATGAGTGCGAGTTTAAGGAGAACGTCTGTTACAAGTGCCACAAGCCAGGGCACCGGATTACAGATTGTCGGTCAAAGTCAGACGCTGGAACTGGAGGAGCTGTCTCAGGGCAGAAGAAAGACAACGCTCCCCGTGCTAAAGGGCGGGCGTTTCAGATGACAAAAGAGGAGGCGAAGGGTGCTGGGGACGTGATTACGGGTACTTTTCTTATTAACTCTACCCCAGCATGTGTACTGTTTGATTCTGGAGCTACATATTCATTTGTGTCTGTCTCTTTCTGTGATAAACTGCAAATGCCTGTATCTGTGTTGTCTGAGCCTGTAAGAGTAGAGACTGCTAGTGGTAAAGTAGTTGCTGTTGTAGATAGTGTTCCTCAAGCGGTTATTGATATCGACGGGAGTAGTTTTCCTGTTTCTTTTCTTTTAATGCCGATTGCGGGATTCGATGTTGTGATTGGGATGGATTGGCTTAGTAAGTTGAATGCTGAGATTTTCTGTTCCAAGAAGTTGATTAAAGTTCCTTTACCTAACGGGTCATATGCTGTGGCTCGTGGAGAGAGACGAAAGCTAGATATTCCTATCATTTCTCTGTTGAAAGCAAGAAAGTCGGTTTCGAAAGGCTGCGATTGCTATTTAGCACATGTGATTGATGCTAAACTGGAGAAACGTGTTGTTCGTGATATTCCGGTGGTGACCGATTATCCAGAGGTATTTCCAGATGAGTTGCCTGGGTTACCGCCAGTCAGAGATGTTGAGTATAGAATTGATCTTGTTCCGGGGGCTACCCCTGTGGCTAAAGCTCCATATCGTCTTGCTCCTTCCGAGGTTCGCGAGATGATGACGCAAATTCAGGAGTTGCTTGACAAAGGCTTTATTCGCCCGAGTTCTTCTCCTTGGGGTGCTCCGGTGCTATTTGTGAAAAAGAAAGACGGGACTATGAGAATGTGTATTGATTATCGAGAGCTGAATAAGCGAACGGTAAAGAATAAGTATCCTTTGCCGCGGATAGATGATTTGTTTGATCAACTGCAGGGAGCGACGTGCTTCTCAAAGATTGATCTGCGGTCTGGATATCACCAAGTGTTAGTTGCTAACGAAGACGTTCCAAAGACGGCTTTCCGTACTCGTTATGGTCATTACGAGTTTTTGGTGATGCCTTTCGGTTTAACCAATGCTCCTGCTGTTTTCATGGACCTGATGAATCGGGTTTGTCGTCCATTTCTTGATAAATCGGTGATTGTGTTTATTGATGATATTCTCATCTACTCAAAGACTGAAGCTGAACACGAGTTGCATTTGCGAGAGGTTCTTGAAACTCTTAAACGGGAGAAGCTTTACGCTAAATTCTCAAAGTGTGAGTTCTGGCTACGAGAAGTTCATTTTCTCGGTCACGTGATCTGCAGCGATGGCGTGAAAGTTGATCCGGCGAAAGTTGAAGCGGTTATGAATTGGGGAGTTCCTAGAACTCCTTCTGAAGTTAGAAGTTTTCTCGGCCTAGCTGGTTACTATCGGCGGTTTATCCGCGACTTTTCTAAGCTTGCGGGTCCTCTGACTAAATTAACCCGCAAAGATGTTGCATTTGTTTGGGTGGAAGCTCAAGAACAGGCGTTTCAATATTTGAAACGGCTATTGTGCGAGGCTCCAATACTTTCCTTGCCAGAGGGATCTGAAGACTTCATTGTTTACTGTGATGCCTCGTATTCTGGATTGGGGTGTGTGTTGATGCAGCGAGATAAAGTGATTGCTTACGCCTCAAGGCAATTGAAACCTCATGAAGGCAACTATCCGACTCATGATCTTGAGTTGGCAGCGGTGGTGTTCGCGTTGAAATTGTGGAGGCACTATCTCTATGGTACCAAGTGTGTGGTCTGTACGGATCACAAGAGCCTGCAATATGTATTCACGCAGAAAGAGCTCAACATGAGACAACGTAGATGGCTCGAGTTGATCAAAGATTACGATTGTGAAATTCGCTACCATCCTGGTAAGGCCAACGTGGTGGCGGATGCATTGAGTCGCAAGAGCTTTACTGCAGATGCTAGATTTATGAAACTTACTGTGGTTCCCGATATAATTGCTCGATTGAAGGAAGCGCAGCAAGTAGCGTTGCAATATGAAAACCTAAAAGCAGAAACGATGAAAAAGCTGAAAGATCAACTTGTTGATGATACTCGCGGACTAAAGACGTTTCAGTCTCGCGTGTGGGTACCTATTCATGGTGATAATCGTGAGCTGATACTGCAGGAAGCTCACAAGTCTAAGCTGTCGGTTCATCCGGGTAGCACAAAGATGTATCATGACTTAAAGGCATTGTACTGGTGGCCTACTTTGAAGCGAGATATTGCTTCTTTTGTGGAAAAATGTCAGATCTGTGCGCAAGTTAAGGCAGAACATCAGAAGCCTTATGGCAGTTTGCAGCAATTAGAGATCCCTGAGTGGAAGTGGGATCACATTACGATGGATTTTGTGACTAAGTTGCCGAAGACCCTTAGGGGTCATGATGCTATTTGGGTCATTGTCGATAGATTGACCAAGAGCGCTCATTTTCTAGCTATCAGCGAGTCTACTCCGCTAGAAAAGTTAGCAAAGCTGTATGTAGATGAAGTGGTGTCACGACATGGTTTGCCATGTTCGATTGTGTCGGATCGTGATGCGAGATTTACTTCACACTTTTGGCAGAGCTTGCAACATGAACTTGGTACACGTGTTCATCTGAGCACGGCGTATCATCCGCAGACAGATGGCCAGTCGGAAAGAACTATCCAGACGTTGGAGGACATGCTTCGCGCATGTATTCTCGAATTTGGTGGTGCGTGGGATTCTCACTTGCCGTTGGTCGAGTTCGCTTATAATAACTCGTACCACTCCAGTATTGGGATGCCACCTTATGAAATGTTGTATGGGAGGCGTTGTCGTACTCCCACATGTTGGTTAGAACCCGGTGAAAAGCAGTTTGCTGGACCTGAGATTGTTCAGATTACGGCAGATAAAGTGAAGATTGCGCGGGAAAAGCTCAAAGCGGCCCGTGACAGACAGAAAGTATATGCTGATCCTAAGCGCAGACCAGTTGTATTCCAGGAGGGCGATCGGGTGTTCCTGAAAGTTTCTCCTTGGAAAGGCGTGATTCGTTTTGGTAGAAAAGGTAAGTTGAGTCCACGTTACATTGGTCCATTTCGGATCATTCGCGTGGTAAATGATCAGACAGTTACGCTAGAGTTGCCTCCAGAGTTATCTGGAATTCACAACACGTTCAACGTGTGTTATCTGCGTAAGTGTAAGGTGGAGGAGAACCAGATTCTGCCTCTACAAGAATTGAAGGTTGACGCTTCAAAGCGCCTAGTTGAAGAGCCTGTAGAGATACTTGATTCTAAAACCAAAAAGTTGCGTCGAAAGTTGATTAAACTGGTGTTAGTCAAATGGAAGCATAACCTGGGTTCGAATATGACTTGGGAAACGGAAGATGACATGAAAGCTAGATACCCTCACTTGTTTGTAGACGATCAGATTCCGAGGACGGAATCTTCTTAAGGGGGGTAGATTTGTAACACCCCAAAATGGGGCCTAGTTGTAAACTGTAGTACATGTAGCTTTAACAGTTGTACGTTGACTTTAATTGGTGTTTTGTTGCTAACTGTAGTATAAATGTTGTTAAATGGTGTCTTAAATGTTAATTGGTGTTTTAAACATGAATTGGTGCTAATTGGTGTTAAATGGTGTTAACTGGTGTTAAATGTGGATAAAAATGTAGTATGATGAAAAGTGTCATAAGTTGACCATGTTGACAAATAGTTGAACGGTTTTGGATAATGGTTCCAAAAATATCTCCGTTAGTTGAAACGGATAACCCTAAGTTGAGTTTTAAGTTGAATAGGAGAACGAAATACCCGAGAGGGGGTATTAGGCACTTAAGTCGGCCTATAGACTCTTTCTTCTTTACTAGATAAGCTCAAAACACATACACACACTACATACACATTTGCATACGTACAAACAAAACCACACACAAACTCTTGTTGGATTGAAGAAGAAAACCAAGTATAGAGGTTGGAATCAAGTGTAGATCTGTTCATAGAGCTTGAGATCATCTTCTCCTTGTAAGTTTTCTTGAATAACCTAGTTCTTGAGTGGTAATGGTGAGGGGATCCATTTTGATGGATTCATGTGTGTTGTTGTTTTGATTTTTGTGTCCAAAAGGTGTTAATAACTTCATATGTATGTTAGAAGTCTGTTGTAAACACTTGAATATGGATTCAAGATGATTTTTGGTGTCAAAAGCCGTAAAACCGTAGCTGTGCTCGAACAGAGCAAGAATACGCTGTAAATATGGTTCCTACGGGCGTAGTATGATGTTACTACGGCCGTAGGGTGTTGTTTATGTTACTGCGGTCGTAGGAAATGGTTGCTACGGCCGTAGGATTGAAATTATGAGGATTACCACCTACGGGTGATGGAAACAAGACTACGGGCGTAGGATATGGTTGCTACGGCCGTAGTTACCCAAAGGATGCCTACTACGGGCGTAGTATATGGTTACTACGGCCGTAGGCCATGGTTCTTTGGCAAGAACTCTTACGGGCGTAGTGCATATGTGCTGCGGCCGTAGTACATGTTGGAATGTTGTTCTGCGGGCGTAGGAACATGTTCCTGCGGCCGTAGGAGGCTGTCAGAAGCCATGTTGACCTTTTGTTGAGACTGTTGTTAGTGCAGTCTGTTGTAGTGTATACTAAGGGGTGTTTGTCCATGTTTATTGGTGTTAGGTGACTCGGACGATTCTGTGTGCTCTTGGGATTCCCGATTGCATATCTGCCTCTTGTAGTTTCGAGGTGAGTACCGGTTTCCCATGAGTCTCAGTAGGTAAGTTATCTATAGTATATGTTGACACATGATTGGTGTATTGATACGTGGGAATGGAGGTATGTTATGATAAAGTTGCACAAGCATGCTTAGTATTATTATTGTTGATATGAAAGATATTGTTGTGATTATATGCGCGCATGAACTGAATCCTTATTGGATCAACTAGTTGTTTATGAAGTTTTGTCCGGACACTGAATTGGAGAACACGGAGGTCAGTCAGGTAGACGGGTGTCAATACTTGGCTGGGTTCTCGGGTAGACGGGAGTTAGTACCCGGGCATTAACGGTACTCAAGTAGTATACGCTTGGGTGATGGTCCTGCAGGCCGCCGTTCCTCTAAGGAGTAAGGTTCCTTGATAGATGGGAACCAACATGATAGATAATTGGCGTACTATGTGGAAAGCTTTTGGGTTGTTGAGCGGGGTTAGCTCCCCTGCAACATACGACTACTGCTGACACGTTTGTCACGTCACAATATGATAGGATAGCCTTGTGTGCTGTTCTGATACGTGATAGCCTGCTTATTGTTGCTTATGTGTAATTGGTGCTCACTAGCTAGTTGTAGCTAACGGTGCAAGAATTACTTTTTTCGCAGGTTGATGCTAGAGGCCTGGTGAGGCGGGTACCGATGGTAGCTTTTGTTGTATATACCTTTTGGGGAACACGTTGTAGTTTGTATGGATCCGGTGGTCGGAACTAGTTGGTAACGCTTGTAGCTTTGAACTTGGCTAACCTTTTTGTTGTAATTAATTAGCCGAGTCAATCTTGTAGTTTTTGTAAATGGTGTTTAATTCCGCTGCAACACTTTTGATAATCGATGTTTAAAAAGTTTAAATTAACTCTAATTTTAAGCTCGTTAGGGGTGGCGTTACAAGTAGGTATCAGAGCCTAAGTTTGAGGAATTGAGTACTCGTAGAAGTATTCAATCTCAAGCTCGGGCCCGACCATCGTTAAGTGTTCCTATCGGGGTAATTGGAGTTGAGTTGAGTGTTATGTGGCTGTCCTATGTGATAGATTAACTGTAGTATTTGTACGTGGTGAATAAATGGTGTACTAACTGTGGTTTACGTGTAAATATTTAGTTGAGTAGAAATGGCCGAACGTAGAGCTACGACAGAAGAGGCTCTCAAACGAATGGAGGACGAGGCCTCAAGTGAACGACGGGAAGCTGAGGACGAGGTTTCTCAGCATAATGTGGAACCGCCAAGACATGATCAAGAGCAGGCGGCATATGTTAGACTGTTAGAGGAGGAGCTCCGATTGACGAGGGAATTGTTGCAAAATGCTTTGGCAGTGAAGAAGCCAAAGAAGTGCTCTTACAAGAAGTTCTTGTCTTGCGGGCCGAAGGTTTATGAGGGTAGTGATAATCCCTCTGAGACTATTCGTTGGTTACGTGAGACGGATCAGGTGTTCGAAGCTTGTGAATGTGAACGTGAGCTTCGCGTCAGATATGTTGTTCAGAGGTTGAAAGGGCCAGCTTTGGATTGGTGGGATACAGTTAAAGATACGTTGAGGCCGGAGGTGATTGATGCTCTGACTTGGGAGCAGTTTTCTGAAAAATTGAAAGCAAAGTATTGTACAGATTATGATCTGGAACGACTGGAGAACGAGTTCAGTAGTCTCCGTAAGGGGGACAAGCCTGTTGAGGACCTTATTCATGCTTTTACGGATAAGGTTAGATTCATACCGCATTTGGTGACTGACGAGAAAGCCAAGATGCGCAAGTTTGTGAACATGTTGCCACTTGATTATCGCGCTCATGTTAGAGCTGCGGCTACTTTGGATCGGGCGTTTGAGATAGCCCGACAGATTGATGGGGATAGACGCCAGGGAAAGGGGGATCATGTTGTTGAGGGTCAGAAAAGGAAGTTTCAGCAGTTCTCAAAATCTGTTACTTCCAAGGGGCAGTCGTCGACTGGGGGAAAGCCTGATTCTTTCAAGAAGGCTAAGTTTGAGGGTTCGTGGTGCTCTCTGTGTCGCACCTACCATGCTGGTGATTGTTCGAAGGCCACTACTCGTTGTTTTAGGTGTGGTCAGAAAGGGCACTCGGTGAATGAGTGCGAGTTTAAGGAGAACGTCTGTTACAAGTGCCACAAGCCAGGGCACCGGATTACAGATTGTCGGTCAAAGTCAGACGCTGGAACTGGAGGAGCTGTCTCAGGGCAGAAGAAAGACAACGCTCCCCGTGCTAAAGGGCGGGCGTTTCAGATGACAAAAGAGGAGGCGAAGGGTGCTGGGGACGTGATTACGGGTACTTTTCTTATTAACTCTACCCCAGCATGTGTACTGTTTGATTCTGGAGCTACATATTCATTTGTGTCTGTCTCTTTCTGTGATAAACTGCAAATGCCTGTATCTGTGTTGTCTGAGCCTGTAAGAGTAGAGACTGCTAGTGGTAAAGTAGTTGCTGTTGTAGATAGTGTTCCTCAAGCGGTTATTGATATCGACGGGAGTAGTTTTCCTGTTTCTTTTCTTTTAATGCCGATTGCGGGATTCGATGTTGTGATTGGGATGGATTGGCTTAGTAAGTTGAATGCTGAGATTTTCTGTTCCAAGAAGTTGATTAAAGTTCCTTTACCTAACGGGTCATATGCTGTGGCTCGTGGAGAGAGACGAAAGCTAGATATTCCTATCATTTCTCTGTTGAAAGCAAGAAAGTCGGTTTCGAAAGGCTGCGATTGCTATTTAGCACATGTGATTGATGCTAAACTGGAGAAACGTGTTGTTCGTGATATTCCGGTGGTGACCGATTATCCAGAGGTATTTCCAGATGAGTTGCCTGGGTTACCGCCAGTCAGAGATGTTGAGTATAGAATTGATCTTGTTCCGGGGGCTACCCCTGTGGCTAAAGCTCCATATCGTCTTGCTCCTTCCGAGGTTCGCGAGATGATGACGCAAATTCAGGAGTTGCTTGACAAAGGCTTTATTCGCCCGAGTTCTTCTCCTTGGGGTGCTCCGGTGCTATTTGTGAAAAAGAAAGACGGGACTATGAGAATGTGTATTGATTATCGAGAGCTGAATAAGCGAACGGTAAAGAATAAGTATCCTTTGCCGCGGATAGATGATTTGTTTGATCAACTGCAGGGAGCGACGTGCTTCTCAAAGATTGATCTGCGGTCTGGATATCACCAAGTGTTAGTTGCTAACGAAGACGTTCCAAAGACGGCTTTCCGTACTCGTTATGGTCATTACGAGTTTTTGGTGATGCCTTTCGGTTTAACCAATGCTCCTGCTGTTTTCATGGACCTGATGAATCGGGTTTGTCGTCCATTTCTTGATAAATCGGTGATTGTGTTTATTGATGATATTCTCATCTACTCAAAGACTGAAGCTGAACACGAGTTGCATTTGCGAGAGGTTCTTGAAACTCTTAAACGGGAGAAGCTTTACGCTAAATTCTCAAAGTGTGAGTTCTGGCTACGAGAAGTTCATTTTCTCGGTCACGTGATCTGCAGCGATGGCGTGAAAGTTGATCCGGCGAAAGTTGAAGCGGTTATGAATTGGGGAGTTCCTAGAACTCCTTCTGAAGTTAGAAGTTTTCTCGGCCTAGCTGGTTACTATCGGCGGTTTATCCGCGACTTTTCTAAGCTTGCGGGTCCTCTGACTAAATTAACCCGCAAAGATGTTGCATTTGTTTGGGTGGAAGCTCAAGAACAGGCGTTTCAATATTTGAAACGGCTATTGTGCGAGGCTCCAATACTTTCCTTGCCAGAGGGATCTGAAGACTTCATTGTTTACTGTGATGCCTCGTATTCTGGATTGGGGTGTGTGTTGATGCCTCGTTTCAATATATATATAGGTCATTTCAAGTTGAAGAGGGACCAAACGTGCAACAACTTTCCTACAGTAGGGACCATCCACGTAGTTTTTCAAAGTTAGGGACCAAACTAGTAGAAAAGTGCTAACCACAGGGACCAAATCAGTAATTAACTCTAAAAATAATATATTTTTAATAATAATAAAAACAATAATAATAATAATAACAATAACGGTACCTTAATGCAAAACTCAAAGTGGCTGGCTAAACCTATGATTCCAGCCTTCCGGTTTATGTCACATTAAACATGAAATTTGGGTACCTTAATGCATTTTTGCGAAGTTTTTTCCTTCCTTGCATAGAGTATTAATTCGGAGATAGTTCGATACATTTCAGTGTACTCAACACTTTCATATATATATATATATATATATATATATATATATATAGGGTAAGGTTATATAAAGAACATCCCTTAAACATAGAACCTAAAGAACCTCCTCTGGTGATGACACGTGGCACATTGTTGAGGGGCAAAATAGGAAAATAAAAAAAAATTACAACTCAACGTCGCCTCCAGCCCCCATCCAGCAACCCCCAAGATTTTTTTTAAAAAAAAACCCCACTTACTTTAAATGATCATATCTCGTTCGTTTTTAAGAATTTTAACAAAAAAATTATATCATTAGATTCAATTTTTCGTTCTCTTTCAAACAAGACCAGGCTCGATATGTTTCTGAAACTTTTTTTTTTTGAAATTACAAAGTTTGCATTTTGAGCTGGGTTTCATACTAAATGCAAAATGCAAAAAAAAAACATGCAGAAACACAGAAACGCTACATGTTGCCAAAATGCAAATTTTGTATACAGAAACACTACATGCTGCCAAAATGCAAAATCTGTACACAAAAACACTACAGCTGCCAAAATGCAAATTCTGTACACATAAACACTACATGCTACCAAAATGCAAAATCTGTACACAGTTACAGCTACCAAAATGCAAAATCTGTACACAGTTACAGCTACCAAAATGCAAAATCTGTATACAGAAACACAACATGCTGCCAAAATGCAAAATCTGTACACAAAAACACTACCGTTGCCAAAATGCAAAATTTGTACACAAACACTACATGCTGCCAAAATGCAAAATCTGTACACAGAAACACAACATGCTGCCAAAATGCAAAATCTGTACACAGTTACAGCTGCCAAAATGCAAAATCTGTACACATAAACACTACAGCTGCCAAAATGCAAAATTTGTAAACAAAAAACATGCTGCCAAAATGCAAAATCTGTACACAGAAACACTACAGCTGCCAAAATGCAAAATATGTACAAAGAAACACTACAGCTGCCAAAATGCAAAATCTGTATACAGAAACACTACATGCTGCCAAAATGCAAAATCTGATCTGAGACGAACCTTTTGCGACGACTGCAAGGTCATTAGCGACGACTTTGCTTATTTGCGACTACAGATTTAACTTCATCGTCGCTAATTTCTGATCTGAGACGAACCTTTTGCGACGACATTCAGCTCATTAGCGACGACATTCAGCTCATTAGCGACGAGCTGCCAAAATGCAAAAAAAAAGGTGTTTTTCCTGTACAGCTGCCAAAATGCAAAAAAAAAAATCATTTTCAAAAAAAAATTAGAAAAGTATAGGAAGAGTGATCTTGTTTGAAAGAGGATTAAAAAACTAAAAGAATGGTATAATTTTTTTGATTAAATTCACAAAACTTAAAAAGTTATGACAATTTAAAGTTTTTGGTGTTTTTTTTTTAAAATCGTGGGTGTGGGGTGGGGATAATTACATTTTTGCCCTATTCTTTCTAATTAATACATTATAATTACAATTTTACCATCGTTCAATCTCATCCATTGATTTTGATGATCTAAAGGTCCAGATTGTTTTTTTAAGTTCTTTGTTTAAGGAGGGGTTCTTTGTTGATTTAATTTATATATATATATATATATATATATATATACACACATGACAATATTTTTATGTGATATCTGTTTTATTATAGCCTGTTATTGCTTGTTAATTAATCAAAAGAAACATAATATCTTAAAATGTTGAATTTCGGGTAAAAAAACGGTTGATAAGAAGTTGGAGCGAAAAACAAAAATAATATAAAGTTTTTGAGAAAAGCAAGGATGTGATGCGTTGAAGCATGTGGCCACATTGCTTCTTAAGAGTCCTAGCCAGGATTGTTAGGTGATAACTTCCGAATGCGACGTGCTAATTCACTTGACGCGAGCATCAACAATCGCATTTAAAACCTATCTAAAGACTTTTTCTAATCAAAAGAGATTTGAAAGCTCTGGATGCAAGATTTGACTTAAAAATTGAAGAATCAAAGCATACATCATCATAGTTTCATTGTGTTTGCTTACTCTATATGGATTCTTTTCTGTTTTTGTCTTTATTATGGGTTAAGTTCCCAAATTCCTACTTAGATGAGATAAAACTTTGTTATCTTGCTTGATTACTTTGTTTCGGGTATTATATTAGTTATATATATATATCATGTTTGCTTAATCAAAGATTCACATGTGTTAAAGTTTGTAAATTTATGATCTATTGACTGGTTTTTTAATGTTAAAATTCAAATTTCCCTCATTTTTTTGCTTTTTATTAGATTATTTATCTGAAATCATACTCTGTATCCAAGTGCTCGACATCCGGTCTTGACAATTATATACTATGATACGATTAGATCCTGTTACTTATTTGTGTCCAATCAATATTTTAGGTGATTTCATTTGTAAATCTAAAACTGTTTAATGTGCTTCTTCTACCACTATACGACAACCAATAAAAAAATTCTATTGTGATGCTTCCGGCCAACAACAAGAAATTTGAAGGACAACAAGAAATTTGAAGGTGTTGGTAATATGGTATTGTTGTTCATATGTTTGATGTTTTTTTTTCTAATTTTGAGAGAAAATTATGAAAGAAAGTTTGAGTTTTTTTCTAATTTTTTCTCTCTTTCTCTCTTAAAAGATCCGAGAACATGATCAATATTTTATTTACTTCCTAAATTATTCCAATTTCAATTATTTTCTTCTCTTTCAAAGAGAGAACACAACCTTAAGTTACAATTAGTGGTAAACGAGTTGTAACCTCCCCACGCGTTACGGCAGAGTTTTCTGTATGAACAATATATAGAAACCAACATTCAAATATTATATATTTAAACTAAAACATAAAAGCTTAAACATTTACAATGTACATATTAAAATCAATTCAAATTAAACTATACTAAGTCAAATGTACTTTACTCTTTAAGTTTGTGAACAAATCAAACATTTATATTGTTTAGATTTAAATCGGTTTCTAAATTTTCTTTTTCATTTTACGTCTAACGTGTTTCTCTGTAAGTTCTAATGTATAATGCTTGGTGTAAATCTATATATAATAACATAATATGATAGGAAAAATACATTATCTTAAATAAAAGTCCAAGTTTATAAATATATTTTAACAAAGAATACATTTTTAGATAAATATTTTGTACGATTAAATTTATATGAATATATAAATATATATAAAGAGGTCATAAATATATAGTTATTTATGAGTTATAATAAAAAACAAACAAAAAATATAATAATTCTTTAAATCAAATAACAACAAAATCTTAATAAAATTGTGTGACAAATAAAAGCAAAAAGTAAAAAAGTAAACAACCTCGTGAATGAAAAATTAAAGAATGAAATGCGCTTGTTAAGATTCAAAGTTGGATCACTTGCCTTTGTAAGCTACTTGTTTGCCACCCCGCCAAATAGAATTTTGTTTATTTCTTGCTGCTTAAAGTATATAACATTTAGTAGTAGAGTTAATGTTCACTCTTCCTGCTAAATGTTATAGTATATAATTCCCTTAAAGTTTATTTACTTATAATGTTTGTTGATTTGTATTTACTTTTTCTACCACAATATTACTATACTAGTTTAGAGACCCGTGTATTACACGGGTTTGTTATAGATAACTTATAAATGCATATAACTTTTCATAAATTACTAAGGAAATGAAATACAAAATTGGATATAAATCATAAATTGAAAAATATTTCTTTGTACACAACATTAGTTGTCTTGTTACTAACTTTAACTTCCTTATCTAAGATTAAAATCTTTAATCCTTCTCTACTTTTAACTCTAGAAAAAGCAACATATAATTGACCATGAGAGAAAATAGAGTCCTTTAGATACAAACCCACTCTTGATAACGATTGCCCTTGGTTTTTGTTTATCATCATTGCAAAACATACTGCAAGTGAAAATTGTTTTCTTTGAACTTTGAAAGGAATCTTCTTATCGGAAGGAGTCATATACATCCTTGAAATTAAATGCCGTTTACCAATATTAATCTGATTGCAGACACCAGAAGTTAGAGGTGAAAAGAAGGAAAAACATTAATCTGCGGAACATAATCAAATCATGAGCTACAAAACAAATGCCCTTAAAATAAAGAAAAGAGAGGCATTCTGCTTCAGATACTTAAATATAATTGGCATTCATATGCTTAAGTTGTTTCATTCCTGTAACTTTTTTGTAAAATTGCAAATACATACTCAGTTGAATTGGACAAATTGACATGGTCTATTTAGGTATATTTTTTAATATGAGCAATTAGAGAAAAACCACAAACACAAATCAATGATTCATAAGATAATTGAATGAAATAGACACCTCTACGTATGAAATAATGGACAGAAATAGACACATCTACATATGAACATAACATTAAGAATCGTAGAACTGTGAATGTAGTAATGTCACTACCCAAATCTCAAGTGCAAAAAGCCATTCTAAGACACTTCCATAACAAATTCAATGTGAGACAGGACATAACATACATCTGAGCTCTATTTGAGGGATACAACCATTCAATAGAATAGAATAAAATCAAATATTTCATTCAAACAAAGAAACGATTTAATTGAAGAAAACAAATCTGATCAACAGGTACTTCGAAATTTATTTCTTATAATCAGAAAATAAATCTCAATATTCGGAATGAATAAAAAAATTATATGTTTATACAAAGAACTCAAAAAAATTTAATACGTCAACGAAAAATAAAAATAAAAATGATATTTATAAATCACATACAGTTGCTAAGTATAATCAAATTAGGCCTCAAATATTTGTTACCGACCTCGATATAAGATATCAATACAACTATCAGTACTGCACTCGAACAAAAATGAAAGTTATCCTTAAATCTTCAGAAGGTAAAAAAAATATTTGAAATTTTGAATAACCCACATTTGAAACCATAAGCAATGAAAAAAGTAAGAAGCATTATGGTCTTATGTCTACCATCATTCCTATGCAAAAGAGTGATATATATTTGTAACAATTCTAATGTCAATAATAAGTTAATTGTAATATGATATTACAATATAGGTTCCAGATTAAGGGGGTTTTGGACGTTGTGTCTATAGTGATCATTTATATAACTAATTAAAAACCGTGGCTTCATATGGAACCGTGCCCGGATCCGGGTTTGGGTGAGAAACCGGGTTTGGGCCGGATTTCATTTTTGGGCTTTTTGTTTTTTTTTCGAATTTGTTTTTGGGCCGGGCTTCATCTTCGAGGCGGCAGTAGAAGTAATCGATCTCTGCGACGGCGAGCCGAACAGTGACGGCGAGTGAGAAGATCGATCGGGAGTGTACGTTGACGCCTAAGTTGCACGGAAACGGATACGGCACCGGGAAACGGATACGGCACCGGGAAACGGATACGGAACAGATACGGGAAACGGCAAAACTCAAAAAATTCAAGATACGGATACGGCGGAGATACGGCAAATATAAAATATAAATATATATATATTAAAGAAATTCCAAATTAGATATGTATTAAAGAAATACGTAGTCTCGTAGACCGTAGTTACGTACGATAGTTACGTCGATTAGGTTTAGCTGTTTACGTAGGATAGTCGATTAGGTTTAGACGTACATGGCATGCATTCTGATCGACTAAAAAAGCCCATAAAAAGCCTAAAAAAAAGAAACGTGGCCCGAAACTTCGACGATACTAAATTCGAAACGTTTCCCGTCGCATGAAACGTTTCCCGGCGTTTCATACGCGTTTCCGTTTCCCTGCCGTTTCAGATACGGGAACGGCACCTTGTGAGGAGTTTCCGTGCATTATAGGTTGACGCGTTGCTCGGAGTGTAAGTGAGGGCTTTTCCAGTGGAGCGCCGTCGTCTGAAACCACCGGAGAAGCCAAGATCGTCAATCACTCACCGCCGTCCGCCGGATAAGCGGCACAGTCAGCACCTCCGACGGTGGCGGCGAGGTGGCGGCGGCTAGGGTTTTCAACGGTGACTTGGGTTTTGGTGGTGTTGTTGGGAGTGCGAGAGAGACAGAGAGATAGAGAGAGAAAGGAGAGTAAGAGAGACGGTGGACAACATACGGTGGTGGCGGCTAGGGTTTTCAACGTCGGCTTGGGTTTTTTGGTGGCGTTGGGAGTGCGATAAAGACAGAGAGATAGAGAGAGAAAGGAGAGTAAGAGAGACGATGGAGAGGGTACGGTGGTGGCGGCTAGGGTTTTCAACGTTGGCTTGAGATATTTTTTATTTTCTAAAAGTAATAAATTGTATTAGGAATTGATATTGTCAGGGAAACATTTTATGTAAAGATTAAGCTATCCGTACTAATTTATTTACCTATGGCTAGCACAATTCGCGTTTTGTATATTTTGTACCAAAATCAAATTCTAAGATACTTTTATTATATTTTATTCAACACTCTTCTTTTTTACAGCTATTCACAGTAACATGTTTCTAGCTTGTCAGAGGCCCATACAATCTCATAGCTTTTTCAAAATTTTAACTATTAATTACAAATAGATTAGTATCCTTTAATATTTTATTATATTTATCATCTTCTTTCTAAATGATGTAAAGCTATGAAAACCCTGATCTAGGAGAGGGAAGAATGGTGACAAGCAAGGAGGGACTTTTTTAAATTGATAATGTATTTAAATTCTAAAAAATATTTGTTTTTTATTGAATTGTTTTTGAAGTAATTTGTCAATTCAAGTCACGGCTTCTTTAAGATTAATGTTATGAGAGTTTATTCCATCTATAAGGACACACTATAAAATAAATTATATTTTTTTCTACTCGATAGAAATATAAGTTAATATAAATTTATCCAATTTTTTAATAAACTAATATATAATTTCTGAATTATTAAATAACTTGCGTGTGTTAGAGAGACTGAGTTGTGGTTGTTGTTTGTCCTGGTGTGGTTGAATGGTATGATGTGCTTAATCTGGAAGAGTGTGTGTTTTTAATAATAAGCTACTATAATATTTCGTTATTAATAATATATAACAATTGACAAAAGCTTATCTTGCGCCAACTTTACTGTTCATTCTTGGGTTTATCTAATGTGCACCGTATTTATTATATAGTTCATATGCAGAAATTTAACCAATTCACATTGTAGCTTAGTTGGTTAAGACTTTCACACATGTATCCGTTTGGTTATGTGTTAAACCCTAAACCCTAAACCCTTTATTATATTTTATTTCAATTTTATTTATTAATTTAATTTCTTCAACTAATTGTTTTTTGATTTTTCTTTGAGCCTGCAAATTCATCAAAGCGAAATGCGCTTTGTTCGAATAAATAATAGATTGTGTTTAGAAATAAAATGAATGAAATTCCAATTAATGGCTGGAAAAAAGATAGTCACATCGGTGTTTCATAGTGTTATATAAAAAATATAAATCTTTCCACATTATATATGTATATCACTAACTTATAATAAATTTTTTTGGGGCCGAACCAATTGTTTTTTTTTTCTTTTTGAAATAATTTTATTTTTTTGGCGGGCCGGTTACGGGGGTCGGTTACGAGTTTGAGTTTTGAATTATAATTTTTTTTATCGTGCTCTTGTGGTACCGGGTCGGTTTTTTATTCTTTTTTTTTGGGTCGGATAAGAGCCGGGTTTAGAATGGGTAGGGTCGGTCAACCCAAGACCCGTGCACTCTTTTCACAAACCGGGTTTACGTTTTCAGCCACGATCAGATTTTGGCCCTCACACACCCGTGCGGAGCACGGGCTCAAACTAGTTACAATATAAAGTAGCGTTAGTCAATTCAGTGAAGTCCACTTAACATTATGATTTTTTGATTGTGTAAGGTCAAAGTAATTCGACTTTTTAAGAAAATGTATGAAACACCTTCCAATACATAAGAATCATTGAAACCACTCAAGCTTTAATGATTTGGGCTTTGAAATTTCTAAGTATTCATTAGCATAAAATGATTAAGAGATAATACCTCAAGGAAATTGGTGAACTTCATATATCTATTTACAACCAACCGATGACCATAAACTTGAATCTTCATGTTCTTGGAATGGTAGTTTCAATCTTGAAGCTTCCTCCAAACAATAACAAATACACAAAAACAAAATCACATTAGCCCCAAAACTTATACTAAATACTCTCAATTGAAATTCATAAAAAATAAGTTATTTTAATCATGAGTACAGAATACTTGATAGGAGGAAGTAGAGAAACCAAATTGGAAAAGCATACTATGATAAGTGTAAATAGAGGTCTCCAGTCATTAATTTGCTATCTTGACTGACTTGGCATACCATTTGATGCAACATGGAAATTCATGGGCTTGAATCAAATGCTTAGCCATTAAAAATTTAAGATTTTATATTCTTTGCAATGTAGTCAATGTATTTGTTTCTTATAACATATAATAGTTGTATTTTATTTCAACCATCTCACAATTACAAACCACACTAAGTCTTCAATGTCTACAAAAAAATGAAACCCACCTTACCTATCTTAACAAAGTAACAGAAAGGACACTAATCATATTTAGAAATAAGCTTACACACAATTTTGACTTGCTCATTGCTCAACATAAATAAATATGGCGAATTCACAGAAGAAATAAATGATTCTTTGAACCACGCACTCCATTGGTATTTTGCTTCAATTCCAACTGGAACCCTTAAAATTCAATAAACGAAACATATGACCCATCACTGCAAACATCGCAAATGTGGCAAATTCACAGAAGAACACTTCTTTTCAATAAACATTATCCACAAAAAATTGATAAATAAATGTCCCTCCGTACAATTGACTAACAATTACACAACAATCTAATATGAGTTATCGTGCATATTAACCTTCAGGCAACAGCTTAGTCATATTGCGAGAAACTTATCACATAGAATGAATCGAATTAGGGCAAAAGATCGAATAGAAAAAAACATACCGGGATTTCCGAAACCAGAAATTGTTCTTGAAATAAATTGAAAATAAATAAATCTTACCTAAACCAGAGAGGCCATACATCCTTTTGTGGAATGTCAATATGTCAATCAAATCACCCATACAAATTAAGCATACATATGTAACATCTGTTTAAAAATAACTTCATCACATTGCATAAGAGACATTTTCGTAAAACAATGAATTCTACCAATGTGGCATTTTTAAAAAGATATATGGTCCTCAGCTTACATGCTAAAATACATACAAAAAGCAATATACCATTAATGATACGCTGGTGTTTGGGTTCACATGCCCAACATCTTAGGATAATCTGCTTCAAGAAAAACTGGAGAAGGAAATGCAATAAGGTCATACAAAACATCAATTTTTAGCATAAATAACATAAAGGCTGCTAATAATCATATTGCAAGTTACAACAAACAATTAGATGAGACTTCATTCTGACTTTCATCTCAATATTAAAGATCAAGAAAATTAATTAACTAAAGGTAAGAACTAACCTCATTGAACTTTACAATGTTACACCAATGTTACTATATTTTCCCAATTGGATGAAGAAAGACCTCAAATTGACGCAGCTGCCATGACATGTTTAAGCCAATTCGCTCCTCTTAGACATTTCATCAAACAGTTGGTGTACAATATCAATGCATCAAATATATCAGTAGTTTCAGAAACCCTCAATGGAGTTTGTAAATTGAAAGGCACATCGATTGAAAAAAGTCTGATCACACAAACACCCATTGAAAGTGGTGTCCATTAAAATTTTGAATTACTTTAGAATTAGGTAAGGAACTTATCAATTTTCTTGCATTCATTCACCGACTCATAAGAAAAATGAAAGAACAGATCCGTCATTTACTTCATTGATTAAAATCCATCATCGATATTAGTGTTAACCCCGATAGAACCAAGAAACACTGTAAAAACCTTCACCCACTTGAATTAAATAACAAACATTCAATCAAACAAACTGCACATAGTTCAATTACAGCTTTTGTACATAATAGATCTGAATCTACTACATATAGATTAAATTAAAAATAACAATGGTTTTCTAGATTGACAAATAAATAATGAAGATACCTGTAATGCGATATAGCCCATCTGTATCTCTTTCCTGCTTTGTGATTTAGGGTTAGTAGTCAAATTGCGACCCCGTAGGGTTTTAACTGAAAGAGACGAAGAAGATGATGAAAACCCCACAAGAATGAACCAATCTTACTCTAATCGTAAGTGGTTTAATTAAACCTCAAACGGAGATGAAGTTAGGAATATAGGAGAGATTAGGGTTTGAATGAATCCAGTGGAATGAAAAAAATGAGGGGATTTGAGACCTTCATCTACCATAGATCATTAAGCCATGATACCGTCACACGTAAGAAATTGTTCTTGAGTTGAAACCAGAAATTGTTCTCGGTGGTAATATTCATCTTTAAATGAAGCACGAATGGTGCCGTGATACAGGTTTCCGATTTGGGAGAATTGGTGAAATTAGGATGAGGAGTTTAAGATGACCGGCAAAATGGAAAGGACGTTAAATTAGGGATCTGCAATAGCAATACGGAAGGAAAGAGCGGGCTACGTCAAAACTGTTTCTCTTAGAGAGGATACGTGGCAGACGTATAGAATGGTGAAAATGAGCGGGAAAACATCAAAAACATGGATGTAGAAATAGAACATGTGGCACCTAGTTAGCTGTTTATTATAATTTAAAGATTATTAGCACTAGATTAGATGTCCGTGTAATACACGAGTTTATATAAAAATTACAAATATCATACATTACTAAAAATATAATTAATGATTATACAACGTGAAATAAATAAGAATTTAAAAATTGACGACCTACGGTATCAACATCTAGAAGATCGGTAGAAGTGTCAACACAGTGGGAGAGCAGACGTGATGACAGTAACATAGCATCATGATACAAAAATACATGGTTGTATTAAATAATTTAAAATGATTATAAAATATTTTAAGCTTATAAAACTAACAATTTGGTTAAATATAATATGTTGAAATGTTACAAAGTGTAAATATGATATTCGTAAATTAGGGTGAACAAATACGATATTTTAATTTTTAGAATGAACATATAAGAAATTCTGCCTACTAATTATTTGGATTCAAAATAACATTACATTTTAATCTAATTTTGACCGAAGAAAAATCAAAATTTTATTTTATTTTTTACTAAAATGAATTATTCAAACTTGACAATTAAATCTTTTATCTAAACAAATAATTAGGATTGTATAATAAATTTTATTAATTTTAACTTTTTATTTAAAATAGAAGAAGTTTATTATAAGAAAATAGATATAAAAGAGAAATTAGATATTAAGATATAAGTAAATCAAATTTTCGTAAGTTAATTTTTTTATGGATAATCTTATATGAATGTTAGTTTTCATAAAATTTCAAATGTGATCTTATTTTTTTAAAAAATTACAGATAATATTAATTAAGTTGGTTTTTGAATTTTCTAAATGTTGATTAAGATGACTTAGGACTATTAATTGACAAAAAAAAAGTCAAAATTGAATTTCAATATTTATCAAAATGAATGGCTTAGATTCTATAATTAATTTTTTAATATAAATCAATGGTTAATATTGTCTATAAATCATATTCAAGTTATGGGTTGTTTGTTTGCTGCTTAATGGACCCATTCAGCACTGAATGCTGAATCGTTCGACATTCAGCGTGTTTGATTACTGCCTTTGAATGAAGACTGTATGTGCTGAATGAATCAAAAGAACGATGTTGAATCATTCTACCTTAAAGTTCATGCGGAATCATTAAGCACTACGTATTTTACTATAATACTCCTTTGAATTGTTGCCTTGTTAAACAAACATATCTTATAATATAATATATCATTATTAAGGTTAAAATGGTAATATGCATAATTTAGATTGTTCATTAAGAACCTTAATCAAACAACATGTCATATTCAGAGACAGATTCATTTAGAACATTTGAATAATTCAGGCCACATAATCATTCAGTGCTTAATCATTCTGTTTTAACAAACAACCCCTTAGTCTTTTATATATATTAGAAGATTGTTGTTGTTAATTTGATTAAGATTCATACAAATTTAAACATATCTGGTAAACATCATGATTTGGTCTCATCTCTAGCAAACGCTCATTACTTCACTAATTAATCCAATTTAAAAAGAAAAAATTGCTGAGAAAGATAGCCTAAATATCAAGATTTGCTAATAAAGGTAACATCCATTTTTTTTCCGAGAAAGGACTATAAAATTTATTTTGTAACAAAAAAGGGTACAATGACCTCTTAGATTTGTTGACCACACAATCAGCATGTTACCAGCAATATGGCTACACACGTGGCAATCCAGTCAATGACATGTCATTTCTCATGCTGATGTGGCTATTCATTGTTTTAGAAGTTTATCCTGTCATTTTTGATCTTTACTTTTTTAGATTCTATAAACACCACCAACAGACCAATATAGTCACCCTCCCGGACCACCATGAACCACCGCCGCCGGACCACCACTTTGAAAATCATTTATGGTGGTCGGTGGTGATTTATTAATTTCTTTTTATTAATTTGATTAATTTTTTTTAATAAGAATTAATGTGTTTGTGTTTATGAAGTCATGTTGATCTTCTTGAAGATATGAAGGTCCTCCGTTGTTGACCACCATCCTCTGTCGTTAACCGGCGTTTGACCATATATATGTGACCAACAAACAAATAAAAAAAAACACACACACACACACATTCAAAGCCCTCAACACACACATAAGAACACATATCTGTGAGTCAAACTCACGATCTTAAACAAACACACACATAAAGCACATATTTGTGAGTCAAACGCACGATCTTGAAAACAATCTACATAGGATTGTTAATACGGTATAATTGCAAATTTTAAGAGGGTCGCGTTAAAAGAAAACAACTCGAGCCCATCTTTTATTGAAACTTGCATCAATGATCCTCGGAGCCTGTTCTTTATAGTGAAGAGTACGCTTAGTCCTTGTCGTATTTAAAAAAAAAAAAGTTTTCCCTACGCAGAGTGAGAGGGAGAGCATTTGCTCATATATGCAAGGACGCAAGTGTCACCATGACCATTTGCTCATATTTGGTGATGGTTAGCCTTTGTGTTGCTAGTAATATGAGAGCCGAAATTCCATACCTTCAAAGTCTCGTTAATCAAATTTGGGATATTTCCAAGCTAAGTTTTAAGCCTCCATGGTTTCACTCTTGGAACAAGTAACCATTGTATTCATTTAATACAAGTTTAAAAAGAATAATAATCTTTGGGTGTTGCAGTAGGAATATTCAAAACCATCTCTTTTAGAACTTGAAAACCAACTAGCATTTTACTGAAGGAGTTGATCACATATATACATAGTTTCAGAGTTGACCAAAGGGGTCAAACACATTTATTATGATTACATGTATGATCAGTATTACCTATGCCCACAACCTAACTTTAAAAAGCACATAATGTACATGTATTTGTGTGGTAGAGTGAACCGATTTTTAATCAGATATATCGAGACTGAATCATTGAGGCCGACTTTCAACAGTTTCCTTTGGGCTCAAAATGGAAAAAAGGACTAAAACGACGATGAATAGTGTGTTGGTTTGAGCATCTTGGTCTGTCGTATGAAATGACATGATTTCCTGCAGTTTTAAATATGAACCAAAGTCAGCAAAAATAAGAATTTGGGAATCAAATTTATACACTCGTAAAAACTTTCAGCAAACTCATCCCGAGTTTGCATTGTAGATAAAATATGAGGTTTCATGCTTACTCCCTCTCCTTGTAATCATTGTTAAAGCATTAATTATTTAATAAAAAAATTATTAATGGAAAAAGGTAAGTGCTTGCGGTTCAACCTGAATTGGTGGTTTCCACCCATGTTAATAACGAGCAGTTTCACTCAAATCCTGTTGGGTTTAGTTCACCAATATCATGTTTTGCTATTTTGTGTATCAGACTATAAAATTTTCTATTGTGTGTATCAAACATTTAATTTATTGTTTATCGTGTGCATTAAACTTTCTATGTGTGTACTAAATTATATATATTTTCTATTTTTATGTAACCAAAATACATACAATAGCAACAAATTAAAAGTTTGATACACAATAGGAACTGTTGGGTTTATGGGGCTCATCGTTCCTTCAAGCCGGTCAAATCTGCGGCTCTTAAACCCACTGATCCTGTAGCAATGCAGGAGCATCCCACATTAGTGAGGCAAGGGAGATTCTTCCTCCTTATAAGGAGGGGGAACCTACTCCTACCATCTGACGCGTTTTAAAACCGTGAGGGGCAACCCAAAGCGGACATATCGTTGGTCAGTTTCCTGGTTGCGATCCTAACAGGAACTTATAAAGTTCGATACACACAATAGCTGAATAGCTAATGTGACAAGTTAGACACATTTTGATTAACTAAAACCCATAATCCACCGATCGTGCCAGTTTTAACGAAAATCCTAGAGTTTAACCCAACATGTTTCAACCCCTCCTACTAATGACCCGTTTCAACTCAATCCCATTTTGACACGTTACCCAACGTGCATGACCCGCCCATCTTGCCACTTCTCATAAAAGCCTAGACCAGTTCTGAAAGGAAAAAAAACAAAACATAAATGCTGATAAAAACATACCACAACGCACTGTAGGTGGCAATGCACATCATTAATCATGTCCCAGAACCTTTTACTTTGAGGCTGCGGGAGCCGGTAGCTCTACGAAGTTGCGGATTTTCTATCGAATAGACAAGAAGACTCCCATCTTTTGTCCCAGCCAAGATGCATTCCTCTTGGGTGACAGTGAGTGAAGTTATAATCTTCCCAACACCACTGTACCTTCCAACGATCTCAAGTGACTTCATAGAACGTACAACAATCTGCCCTTGATCTCCTGCACAAACCAAGAACTCACCACAGCTGCTCAGCTCAATACAGTTTAGACGCCCGTTGGATTCACAAGAACAAAGGTGCTTTCCGTTTATAGAATAGAGGTGTAAACTGAGATCATCATCAGCATAAAGTACAATTCTTCCATGTCGAGATGCAACCAGTTTTGTCAAAGGGCATCCGGATGGATGTTGAAGTGATCTTAGATATCTTCCTTTGCGTAGGGTATGAAAAACACAAGTCCCGTCTTTTGATCCACTGATAACCACATCAAGCTCTACACTTACATATAAACATGTGATTATATCATCATGTCCACATAATATATGAAAAGGAGTGTCAGCAATCACACAGTCTTTATGGTGAAGCTCTGCTGGTATGTTGCGTGTTCTCTTTTCTGGTTGGCTTTTCGTACGTAAAATTTCCCAGATCATAACTGTTGTATCATAACTACCAGTAGCAAGGACGCTCCCATCTGATGTAACTGTAAAATTTGTTTTAAAAAGACAAGATTAAAAAAAGATGAGTAATAAATCATGATTTGAAGAGAAATAGCATATGGAAAGCACCCGTTGTTAAGATCACCAACACTTCATCAGGAGCAACGCTTGAATTACTACTCTTTATCCCCACTCTTTTATTAAATAAGTTCGATACCCTCCAAAAAGATGGTAACGGGTCAAACTACCTTCACTTCAAAATTGGAATTTTTTAGTACAACTAAAATTTCCCAGTTAGATTGGGCTGGCCCACACTTTTTTTGGTCCATTTAATGATTTATATAACTATATTGTATTCTTTAAACAAAGCAATTAAAACTTCATTTGTATAGATGTGGGCCTTTATGGGCTTAGGGTATCTTGTATATATATTTCCCTTTGTTATCAGTTTTGTAGTATCAGAAAATGAAAACCAATAAAAACAAGCGAAGTCTTTGATTGGCATTAATAATCTAAGACTTCGTCTTGTGCCACAGGGATAGCATCTGTATGGTTACAAGATTCACTCAATTTGCGTTCAATTTCATCATAGAAAAAGTTCAGGAGATATCAGAAAAATGAACTTCAATTATTGCTTATCAATTAGTGAACTATCCATGAAAACTGCACACGCAATTCAGTATCCACTCTTGTCTCACAGGATGCTTAGCTTTTTCTTAAGGCATAAGATATTACGTGCGGTGCAGAATATTAATAAAGATGCAAGCGCTCCAACAAAAAGGACATTTTTCCTTCACAAGGTCAGAAAGCAAAAAAGGACAAACCACATTTTCCTTCAACACCCAAATTGGACAAGTGTGTGAATATTTGCTGTTCAAAAAATAATTATAATAACCTAACTTGGTCCTTTTTTAACAGCCCCCCCCCCCCCTCCAATATATATATATATATATATATATATATATATATATATATATATATATATATATATATATATATATATATATATATATATATAGGGGAGGGTTCATGCGAGAACCGTTGTTAGTGCGAGAACCGCGAGAACCAATCTCAGCCCTTCCTTGGATATGGGAAATATCATGGATGGAGAGCGTGGAGGGATAGAGTGTGGCAGGGTGCATGTGAGGAATTCATGGGTGGGCAATGACATTGAAGGAGGGAGAATTGGACGGCTTAGATTGGTTCTCGCGGTTCTCGCGCTAACAACAGTTCTCGCATGAACTTTTGTCTATATATATATATATATAGGGGAGGGTCCATTCGAGAACCGTTGTTAGCGCGAGAACCAATCTCAGCCGTTCATGGATGGAGAGCGTGAGGGATAGAGTGTGGCAGGGTGCATGTGAGGAATTCATGGGTGGGCAATGCCATTGAAGTAGGGGGAATTTGACGGCTCAAATTGGTTCTCGCGGTTCTCACACTAAGAATGGTTCTCAAATGAACTTCTTCCTATATATATATATATATACATATAATAAAAGAATAATAATAATAATAATAAAGTAGCGGAGAAAAAATAACATATAATTTTCAGAAAAAGTTTTACCAATCTAGAATATCTCATGGTGATGGTGCAGTAGGAGTAGAAGAAAATGAGTTAATTTGTGGAAAATACATACCGTATACACAGCTAACCACATCTTTATGTTGTCGGACACTCTGCACCAACCTTCCATCATTCAAGGCTATGAGCTGAAAGCTATTTTCCCAGTTGCCACAAGAAACCAGAAAATTTCCAGATGGTGTCTGAGCTGTTGTAAAACATTGTGCTCCAAGTTCAGTATTTTCTGCCAAAGGACTGCCAATTCTGCGAGGTGAAAGCACATCTGCACCTATAGCAAAGTAGGGATCCTGCAGAGTAAAAAATGATGAACAACAATGAAGAAACCCTTGATAATATTAGACGAAATCTAATCCCATCCCATGTATTAATATATGGTTTGATTCATGTTATATTTTCTATAAAAAACGTAAAGTGTATATTCAATGCATAAAACCTCCTGAATCATTTTATTTACATTTTTTTAAAATACCACAATGGTTATAATCATTATCTGACACACTAATTATCTTCAAAAAAGTTAAAAATTAGAATATTTCGACAAGAAGTGTTTCAGGTCAACCCAACCAAAACTGACCTGTTTGACCTATTAACCAACCAACCCATTTTGCCACCTCTACCTGATATAGTTGAAGAAATTCAAACCTGTGAACTAGAAAAGGTGAAGTTCCCACCAGATTGCAATTGGGTGGTCAACCACATTTTAACTGACATGGCTAGTCCCTGATTCACAAGGACAACGTTTGAATCGGATATACCGACATACAATACAGCTGAAGGTAGAGTACTTGTACTAGAAACAATTGCAGTCAAATTAATAGATGAAGGAGCAAATCGTAAAGGATGAGCGATTGGAATTGGCGGGCCCCGTCTCGGGTGTTTCTTCCGGAATATTTGTATTGGCGTCTGACCAAAATTAGCAATCTGGTCTTCAATGGCTGACCTTTGCAATTCATCTTCCATTGTCTCTAAATCAACAGCTCCTTCGTAAGTTAAATAGTAGAAAATATTTGCTGCCTGTGTCAAAAAGGTTTCCATTAGGTCACTAACATAAATTATGAACAAACTCAGTTTAGAAAGATTCCTCTAATGATTTTAAAACTTTGTGTTATAACCTCCACTGCTGGTTTTCCACGTTGCTTGTAACCGAACACTAAATCAATCCAGTGGTGAAGGTTGGAACTAACGTATTCACTCTCTAGGGCTTCTCGGTTTATACTTATGAATTCTTCAGGGGATCCCTGAGCCCAAAAAATAGATAAATAAATAAAATTAAATGAGAACAGATTTATCATGGTCCTAAGTAAACACTATATAACAACTAAAAAACAACAGTTTAACAACTGATTATATATTTAACATATACTTGTTTACTTTTCATTAAATTACCAAGCAGAGAGTGGGCAGTTGTAGAAAAAAAAAGTGTCTGAAGCCAAAACACAAGATATGTTAGCTGTGAAAAACCCTACCATTAAATATTTTATCCTTTAAATTTACGGACATGCTCCAAGTAGGTTAATTGTTGGCATTTATCTTTCCAACTTACTTTTATTATCATAAGGACAAAAGTCATATCATTGTTAAATAAGCATCTATCTTTATTGTTAATTTTATTATATATATGTTCAAACCCCCTAGATTGAGGAGACGGTTTGCATAAAAAAACTTGAGTTTTATCTTTGCACCCCAAGCATCTCATTAAGTAGCACAGGGAGAGCCACTTCATTCACAACTCAAACTATGAACAGGTAAGTCGCAAATCACAAAATTTGGAAGAAAGGTACTAATCTCACAAAGAAGAAATAGATTTTTTAAATTAATTGAAAACTTAATGATGTTAAAAATTATAAAGTGTCTTTAAAGAGACTTAAATCCCAAAATTAATGGGCATACTAAAACAAAATTAGGTAATGTCTCTAATTCCTAAAGAATAAAGACAACCTTAATAAATAAATAGAGATAATGCTTAGACTTAATAAATAATTAATCTTTCCCAGTAATAACTTTTGCTAATTTGATGCTCAATTTATCTCTTCCTTTCTTAAGATGTTATCTGCTAATTTTGGTCTACCTATGCATTGAACTAAGGCAAGTTATCGAACTTGAGGTGAATTGGTGAGATTAAGCTTTAAAGTTACAGGTATCCAAACATTATAAACAGAAAGAATATCAACTATTTCCTTGAGAAATGAACATGGAATGTATATATATAGATACCTTGGCCCAAGGAGGGAGGCCAACATCATTCAAAGGTTCACCATCTTGTTTCACACCAAAGTGGTATGAGTTTGAGTTCACAAGAAACTCTGGCATGTAAAAGAATTCAGGAACGAGCTCCTTCACATCACTGGTATTAGAAAGGCAGTTCCTATATGTACTCTCAATACTTTGAAATAGGCGGTCTGCATGGTCAAATTTACCACCCTATAAAAGAATAGCACATAAGAGGACTAATTTGTGCAGAGTTAACCATATGACTCATGTAAGCTCCAACGTACCTGCAGGGTACGGTGCAAGCCTGTAAAAGGCTCTAACCTAAGAAGATAATATAGCACAATACCCATGCTTGAGTAATGAGATCCATAATAGAAACTGCAAAAAGAGTATGCATATTAGTTTATCATTATTTTCCCTTTTCTTTTTTTTTTCTTTTTTTTTTTGGGGGGGGGGGGGGGGGGGGAGGTAAAACACTGTTCTAGATCTTGCAAGAAGATATAAAAATAACCTGGGGATATCAGGATCAGAGAAATTACGGTATCTGTCTTCAAAAACCTGTACAAAGATAGACAAAACAGTTTCCTTACAGTATTTTAACTTCTCAAAGAGAGGGTAACATTCGCATGAAAAGTTTAGGAAATAACCTCAAACCGTTTTTGATCAAGTGCTCCAACAGGCTTTGAAAGATCACGAAAAGTAGAGGACTTGTTGAAATCAAGATCCTCAGAGGTGTAATCTGCGAGGACCCAAGGAAATACCGGATACTGAGTTAAATCATTATATGATCTGCCAGCAAGAGTATTAAGAATCATCAGATATTCGAAGTTTGTGATATCTCTTCTTCTCCAACTCTCTCTTGCAGTTTCAGCAAGCTCCATAGAAACACGTCTATCGACAAAAGAAATAACTCCAGCCTTATCTCTGTATCCCTTTGGAGAAAAAAATTCGTTTCTAGTGGCTACTATCAAGCTTCCAACATCTTTGGCTTCTTTATTTGATGCAAAATTAAAAAATATTGGAGCAGACGAGTCATTGAAGTAAACCTCTATGGCAGTGTATCTGAGCAGATAACGAGTCCAGTGGACAGCCTTTATCTGTTATCAGAAACAAGTATATGTGAAATCATACTTCAGAATAAAAATACAATATTGAAAGAAAGTGGATCTTTTAGAAATTTTCCTAGTACCTTGGAAATTTCCCATCTTCTATGGCGCTTGATGTTTTCAGATTGCTTCTGAAGAAGATTACCCAGAACAGCGTTTATGTTATCAGTGGCTTCACTCTCAGAAGTTAAATCTATATTAACTGGCCATTTGATAAACTTTTGCTTCTGCATCCCTGCGTTATCAGTTTTGTTTGAATCAAAACCACCAGATGCTTTAATATTTCTAAAAACAGATGAGCCCCCAGTGCCTTCGACCAAGAACTCGCCAAAAAAATGCAAAACCTTCTTCATGACAGCCAGACGCCCAGCTAGTTTTCTTTTAGGGGTGACAAGTACACATGGAAGAGACATGAGGACCTGCAGGTTAATCCAAACAAAATGAATGCACAGACATGCCATGTATTTATTTAGGGGATTGCAACTGCAAAAATAGGTTTTGCATTTTCATGAAGCACCCAACCTCCTGCTTTTTTCAAAATTGTGTTCTCTCTAAAACAGCACGTATAGAAAATACCTTTTTTCCAGGTGGTTATCCAAACACTAATTTATAACTATTTGTGCTTCGCAAAGGCAATAATCAGTTCAAACTGCTATATGAAACACCCTCTTAAAAGCTATTAGTCTAAAAGACGTATACCTCACTATCTTCGGACTCTATTGAAGAAGATGAATGATCTTTACGTTCATGGAAATCCCTCTGATCACTTTCGTCTTTTGAAACATCTGATAGATCCTCACTGTTAGTAGAGGCCGCCTTCTGCTCACTGGTCTCAGCATCAAGTTCTACAGATTCTAAGAAACTTTCATCTGTTATCCTTCGAATCCCTTTAAGCAAAAACTGCTTCATTTGCTGTGGTATATGAGCAGCAAATCCTGATTTTGTTTCAGTTGTAGAAGGGACTATACTCCCATTGGTTGGAAGACTGGATGGAGGATGACAGAGCTTTTCACTAAAATGATAATTTTGCCTTAACTTCTGCCTCCGCCGCCATGCATCCTCTGTCTTGTCAAGTTTCCAGTGTGTCACAACATTATTAGGGAAAGGATTAGCTGACCATGGACCTCTTTCATCAATTAGAGTACGTAACATGTGTATCCAATTTTCCTGTTACATATCAAGTTTAAAAAAATGAAAATAGGAATAACAGCCCAACACAAGGCATAAGATTGAGGATAAGGAATAGATGGCAAAGTGGGTGGTAGGGTGTACTAGGAACCCGGTCAAAACAGATAACATCTTAACGCCAATCAAAATTAACTGTAATGGCCCATGTTGGCCAGCAAACAGTTTTTTTCTTTTTAAACGATATGCTATATATGAATGATTAAGAAAACTTATTATTACAATAATAATCTACTTATTTTTAATTAACGTTCAAAGAGTTTGTTATGCATTTTACATACACTTTGGATGAGTTTCCACCCTCATGAAATCATTAACTTTTTTGACTTTTTCTATTTTATGAAATTTTTAAAGAGCTTGACTCGTTTGAGGTAAAACATAACTCAACAAATGGGTCAAAATTGGTTTCTTTTTTTACAAGGCAGCAGAGATAGAAGGAACACAAAACTGTAAGCTTACAGCAGTCACTTGTTGCTCCTCATCATGAGCAAGCTGGAAGGAAGCTCTTCTGCTATCATCGGATGCAAGAATAACATTTAAGCTACTTCGTATATCATCTTCAAAAGTTCTCCACTGCTTTAAATCAAAAGACATATTCTCATCCATCCTGACACGCAACTCATCCAATTGTTTTGTTTGCTCGACGGTGCCATTTCTTAGATATTTAACCTCATCAGAGACCTGAACCAAAAATGTTAACATGTAGCATGATTGCCCTAACATCAAACTGTAGGATTTCTTTATTAACCAGTGTATTTAGATCTACATTTTAGAATTTCTATCTATTAGTTGATGACATGGCTCATCATGATTGAAGTAAATGGGTTGAAATTGCCACCATTGATATATTTAGATCTGAAACTAGAACATGAAATTAACAGTAATAGCTCTGATCATAGACTTTAGGCTTCCTGCCAACTGCTTAAGTTGGCAGATATATGAAACTGTGAAACTAGAACATGAAAGTTTGATCATGGAAAGTAACTGAGAAGAAGTAGAATCTAAATAAGTAACAAGAAACACACCGCAGCAAGGACACGATCCTTTTGTATTAGATTGTGAATTGTTCCCGCTTCCTTTGAGATATCTAATGTATCGTCTCTTCCAATAATACTAGTTGCCAACATCAACTTCCCACAGTCAACTGCTTCGCGGATCAAGTGTGCGATAACATGAAACCGAGCACCATCATCCAACATCCCAAACTGGGATCTAACTGCAAGCAAGGCCCTACGTTGAGAGCTTACATTGTCACATTCATTGACAATGATATATAAGTCTATATTACAAGTAAAAGTGGCTAACGGATCCAGGGGCGGACCCAGGATTTCTGGGGACCGGTAGTACCATATAATGCGATAATAAAATTAAATAAGTTTGAGGGTCTGGTTCGGGTTTTTTTTTTTTCCGGGTTTCCGGTTAATCGGATCGGATTAACGAGGTTTCGGCTGTTTTTCTGGTAGTTTAAGGCTAAATTTTAAAACAAAACACAATTTATATGAAGACATGTTAACTAAAATGCTATTTTAAAGGTAAATTAAAGTATTTTAAAGGTATAAACTGGAAGATTAAACTATTTCTTATCATGTTTTATAAAAAGTTTCTTTTTTCCTTTGATTTTGGTGGCATCACCGGTAGCACTCCGAAAATTTACCGGTAGCACCGTCTCAAAAAATCGAAAATTAACACTACGAACCGTCAAAAGACCGGTGTCCCGTGCCCCCCCTCCAATACACTTGGGTCCGCCCCTGAACGGATCCAAAGGGGTTCTAGTTGAAATAGGCCTTTTTTCTTAGAAATCAAAATAGGCCAGGTCAGGTTAACTGAAAAACACCTTGTTCTTCTTTACTTAAATATTTTTATATATACTAACGCGTTAATTATGATTAAAGAGATCGTATTAACGAAGAAAAAAATCCATATCTTTGACAAACCAAAGTAGGAGGTTGTTAGCATCATGCAATAGAAAAAGACTAGGAGAGACCTTCAACCCATTTGACATGTTTGTAACTTCTTTTATTTAACCCATTTGGCCATTTGGGATGAATCACAACCCAGATCAACACATTCATAAGTAAATGGGATGAAATTGCCACCACTGATATGGTAATATCAGATTCCACAAAGAAACTTAAAGAAAATAATAAAATATACCAGATAAACAGTTGAAGTCTACTTTTGCTTTGCTCATCATCAGCACTGAGAAGACAAGGCAGTATGGGAATGAACTGTTGGACACATCGTGATGCTCTTTCAAGAGATGACTTACATAGATATACAATCATAAGTCTAAAAGCAATTCTTGAGCACTTTTCAGGCCTTAGGAGCATCGCCTTATCAATTACTTTGTTTGACTTTCCACCACCCAGTGCATTACTGATTCCTCCTGATACAACAACCGCAGCCATTTCTGCGGCAGGAATATTCAGTGACTCAACCAAACCACGTGCTCTTTGGCCAAAAGATGGTCCCACGGTAGATGATGATTTTTGTAAGAACCTGCTTGGGCCTTTCCCATGCATCTCACTAATTACAACCCACAGTTTATCATATATATTCCACCATGATTCATCAATCTTTTCAACTTCCTTGAGAACAGGCTGAATCTGAACATTAGAATCCCTGGAAAAAAAGCAATTAATCATATTTTTCATGTACCAACATGGGCAGCACGTGTAATATTGACACAATCAGCATCCATGAAAATGAGCTAAATGATAAATTTGCAAGGAATCACAAAAACAGGTCATCAAGTGTAAGGTTAAACCTTTTAGTGCCCTTTTTGTTGTGCTAATTGTGTCAAAGTTGCAGATATAAGAAACTGCAAGCAAGGTTTACGCTGTCCAAAGAAGTTGGATAGTTCTACTGGCAATTCTTCCATTTACTTTATACCTATAACCTGATTTTTATAAAACCCCCTCACTCTTCGTGTTAAAAACCAACCAACTCCGCTTTGTTTTTTTGGACTTAATAATATATTCCCATGCTCATCTTATCCTCTTCTATAACTTGTTTCTTGCAATCCCATCAACAGTTACAAAAGGTAGCAACAAAAAGGTGAAAAGGAAGAACGGAAAATAGATTCTTTGTAAGAAAGGAGAAAGAAGGGGGGAAAAGAAGATGGCATACCCAACAAGACAATATTTACATATTCCAATATGTATCTGCATCATGAAACAGTTTAACCATTGTGACCACAAAAGGATGCCAATGCCCAAGGCATCTGCTTCTCTCATACCAATATTCAACTACGATCAAATTTTCCAAAGGTTTGGAAGGATTCAAACGAGCAAAAGTCTACAGCAATTAATGGCCTTTTCTTATTATCGGCATAACAGCTCAAAGGGTACACGAGGAAATTCGGTCAAGTTGTTAATATTGGACCTATGGTTTTAGATTATCTAGAATAATATATATAATGTTAGGTGCTGTTTGTACTTATCTCGTCTTATTGGCTAAATTTTAGCGCTCCACCTCTCTTATGCCTTCTAATTTAAACTTTTATTTTATTTTGCCTCCTGTATCTCTTTATAAATAGAGACTCCTGGATTAGCAGTTTTTGATGACACATGAAAACTAATATAGACTCGGTAATCTTCATTTTCCTTTACAGATCTTTGATCTAGGTGATGCGAAGCATTCTCTTTCCTCTTGATCTTGGTGGGTTACTTTTCTTTTGTAGATTAGACTTGTAGCTTGTTTCTAGTCTTTTTAGAGATTGGAGTTGTGAGTTCTTTACGTATAATGTTGTTCTACAATCTCTCATCAGCAGATTCTGTTGAGTTGTTACATTGATTTTTTGCATATAGTGTAATTCCACATCACTTGTACACATGCCGGCAATCATAATATAAAAATAACGGAGCCACAAGGACACAAAACATGCATGCCATGATGCATAAAAAATCCGAAAAGACCATTGAAACTGGTTGTATTAGCCCCCAAAGGTAAGGGGGTAGTATTTGTATTCAATCTAGGGTTTTGTATGGCAAATGGGCCAAAACCACACAAATACTATCTGTCTTGTACAAAGAAGTTCCGCCCACAGTCTGACTAACCATGCAATCACTGAACTCAATTTCCAGTTAGTTCAATTATAGTAATAGCTATATCTCTTGTCAGTTCAGATGTAAGGTACAACAGGCACTAATTATTTGAATGCAAATACCAACTTAGCAGTACCTTAAGATATGATCATGATTTTCTCCCTGAAGGGCCTCATACAAAGCAGAGACAAGATCTTTATCATTTTCCAACTCAATGCGTTCAGGTGAAAAATCATAGCCACATGCTGGAAACTGTATATAAAAGAAAATATAGAAATAATAAAAAATATTAATATTATTTTTAGTATAATTATTATTATTATTATTATTGTTAAAGAAGAAGAAGATAAACAGACTAGGTCAAATAACATGCCAAATTCCTCTAACTGTGTCAAACATATGTGAAGGCCACTGTCAATAGGTGATACCTACAACTTCAAAGAGCTTTTGTATTGTGCTAATACTTTTTTTTATCATTGTTAAAGCTACTATGAGCATATCTATTTGATTGTTTACATTTTAGTCATCATGTCGGTTTTGGACATTCAAAGATCTAACCTCTGTCAGTATGTGAGCAAAACATAGGACACCAAAGTATCATCAAAAGTTTCAACTGTATGAAGCACTCATTATTGGTACCAAGATAAACTTATACATCAAACAGTCCATAATAGAGCAGTCCTTGCTGATGTCTTTTCTTTCATCAATTTCCATTTCATGTCCACAGAAGTAAAAGTTATTTACTAACTTCTTTATTTTCCCTTTATTGCCGATAGTAAAGGTACACTTACTATCACAAAAAGTGTGACTTTAAACCTTCTATGCGCCTCAAGAGATAACTAATGAGACACATCCGATGATTACATAATGGGGCTTGTAAACAGATTCTATGGAAACATATCAAAGTAAATCCAATTAGAAAATATTAAAGGACTACAGGGTAACAACATACCGGAAGCTTATTATCAAGTTCAGAAATCAGCATCTCATCAATTAATTTCAGAATGTACAATGTGTTGTCACGACATGGTTGCAAGGAAAGAATATTCTCCCTAGAAGATAAGTCCACAAGCCGTTGCATCAAATCCTCATATATATCACGAAGCAGATACCGATATGATTTGCCCCCCTGTACAATTACGGATTTAAATCCAAAATTGAACATCAAAGATTCTGTGACAAAGGAATTGAAGAACATACATGTTGACACTGCATGAGAAGAAAATTCACAGTCTCCTCTAAATGTTGCCAGCCGCCTTTTACGGATTGTACGTAGTGGCAAAGAACTAAAGAAAATAAGGTCCTCGCATAGTTCTGCTCAACTAATTCATTATCATCATGAACTTGTGACTTCGTTTTGTAGTTTCTCAGTGCATCAAGCTTCACGGAAGCAACTAACCAGGCATTCCATCCATTTTCCTTTCAAAATAATTTTGAGTTATCAGAAAATTTTGCAAGGAAAACACAATTTAAAATCCCTTACCATAAATGCTTCAATGTTAGAGACATTTGAATCTAGCAATTCAAGCAGATCTCCGATTATCTTTATTCTCGCATTCACATCGTCACACCCAGACAAAAATTTGAAAATGAGAACTAATATTTGAGGTAGGAAAAACTGAGAGTTGCTTCCCTTGCTTCTTTGCCTGTCAGGCTGGTTATGTCTCTGAATGACCTGCAAAACGTAATTATGAGAGCATTTCGGATTATTAGAATGAGGAACTTCTAAGACTTGATATGTCAGCCTGAAAACTAGAATGAGGAACTTCTAAGAATTGAAATAGAAAACTGCTCCGAGCTAAAAAGGCATGTGCTTGCTAAACAGGTCAAACATATCAAGGCAATAAAACTGATCTAATTTTCTTGCATGACATAGTTTATATCATTTGTAACATATTGCACGAAAGTATCATCCCCCAACCAGTAAAGAACTTGCTAAAAGAACTTTAATCAGCAAGTCCATATAATCAATCTAAAGCACAAATGAGACATGGCTAGAGAGAGAGAGAGAGAAAGAGATCATGTATTTCAAGGTGACACCTGTTTTGGGCTAGCGCCACCAAGAAGAAGATCAAAAAAGGTTGCACAAAGAGCATCGCTCTGAGGAAATCGGAACAGCCTGTCTGAGATGGAGGAGAAAACAGGTTGCAACTTAAACTCGACTCTCTTGGGGCCTTCTGCATGAGACCTGGATCTTCCGATAGCCAAATTAAAAAAATTTGACCCTTTCTTCTCAGATGGGATACCAACCAAAAGTATTCCCAGGAATTGCAAACCGAGCAACCGGATTGGTTCATAGCTCCTGCACATTGATTAATAGAAACTCGGTTTAGTAAAACAGGCTCGTATTATGAACTCAAGTTCAAATGTTAATGTGTTTACCAAGCATCATCACACATCAGCGAAGAAATAAAAGAGAGAAAAACTGACTAAAACAGCATGAGACTAAGGAGGTAAATTTAGCATATATGGACATAAAGAACAAAATGAATCAAACAAAGAAAAACTTCCATGTATGAGAACATGATCAAATATACATGGCGCAAAGAAAATAGTTGAGGATTAAATACTAACATACGTTCAGGTTGTACATTAGAAAATGACCCACATCATTCAGTTATTCCAACTTGAAAATTTTATATGTAAATAGATCTGTTTTTTGTGGAGATATTATGCTTTTGATTTCATATCAGTTGGTTATCACCATTTTTTGAATGATAAACACGTCTATTTTCTCAATTGAATCATTCATACTAGATATACATACTTTACGGCTGTATATCTTTCCAAATTGCTAATCCTGATTTTAAGGGACCTTATGCTCCTTGTTATGAACTTAATGACATAAAGAAGAATCAAGCTAGCAGCTCCTATAAATTCATGGTTCCACCATGTACAAACTCAAAAGGAAAAGAAAGGAACATGTTACCTCCATTTAACAAATTATAATGTCTCCTTATTAGTTAGTATGCTTTTAATGCATATTAAAGCTTCATAATTGTCTGAAGGATTGTTATGAAAATTCACAACCATGATATGACAAGCATAGTTGCTACAGTATGATGATTGGCCTCAATTGCATATAGAAAGGACAAGTTCCCTTCATATTCACTCACTTGAGTTGTAATAAGAGTTCTATCTATTATCTAATTACTTGAAGTCGTTATCTTCAATAGCCTTGATTCCACTTTGCAAGTGCTTCACAACCTCTTCCATCCCTTCAAAAGTCTTTTTTGATAGCAAACAAACCCACCCCCCAAGGCAAAAATATAAAAAATCTACACCTATGTCCACAACAAAACTTGAGCCCTCTACCTCAAGGAGGGAGGGACACCTTGATCATAATATACCACCAGCCAAATGGCCCTTTGGTCTTTAAAAAGGTTTATTTGGCATCACTGATAGAAGGTTTCCAAGCAAATGTTGAAAAATTATACCCGAGACATTATAGTCTTAGGAAAATTGTAATGGATATTGAAAACAAAACAATGCATGGTATGGGCGTGAAATTATTAATGGATAGAGAAGAAAACACAACAAACTAACACCCTGTTCTCGAGTTTTTTTAACGAGGGGAAGGGAAGAAGTGGAAAGGGATGAGATAAAAAATTGTGTTCTTGAGATTTTTTTAGGAGGGGAAGGAAAGGGTTGGGAGGGATTGGGAGGGGCAATTTTGCTAATTTTGTGAGTAAAACCTTTCCTTCCATTTTTTTGCTAATTTTGCTAATTTTGCTTTTGCATACTTATCTGTGGTTTAGTTTATAAAAAAAAATCCCATTGCAATAGGTAAGTTATGCAAAAGCTGAAAATGGTATAACAATGCTATAGATCAAAACAACATGTCATCACTGAGAATATTAGTTTGTTTTTATGACCACATTACATACATACCTTTGAAGCAAATTGACAAAAAGATGGCAGCCACCAACTAAATTGATTTGCTCAAGAAAAGATGCAAGCAGCGGTTTTTGAGAAAGAGCTCGAATTATCATATGTAAAATATCCTCTATGCATGCCATGTCTTGACTTGTCTCAAAAAAGGATACAAGGGATTCGATATCTGACACCCCAATATGCTCCCTGAAAAATCCAGTCATCTTTACTTAGATTTTTGTAAGGGCTAACCACGAAAATTTTAAGTGGCAAGCTCAATTATCAAAAAAGGGGTTAGTAGAAATGAGTCCAGACTAACTAATTTCGGCTAAATGGCGTGTTTCTTAAATTGAAAAAACAGACAACGTAGATAATTGCTTGTGTACTATAGATGAATATGCATACCTAAGACTCATTTCACCAATACTTAGTAAAAGGAGACGTATCTTTTGTATTTCGTCTTTGTTGGGCCTGTCTCCAAAATCTTTGTTTGTTATAGGCAATAGAGGCTTGCTTCCAACAGTTGTGTGAGATATCATGTTATCACAGTAAAACTGGTGAATTATGTCAAGAACGCGTGGAAAGCGACATAGACTCTTGAGAAGTCTTGGATCGTTATCAAACTGCTGAATGAGAAACATGTAGAGTTCTCGCTGCACTTTGTAGCCAGCATACACCCAGATGAAAGGATTGAGAAATACATGTGAGATTGCATCTTTTACAAGGACTTCAGCCAAGCCTGGACAGGCATCAAACATAGTATTATAAGAGATGATACAGTATATAAACATTTATGCCAAATGTATCTTTTAAAAATGCAATAGCAAGTGTTAACAGTAAACCACAAATTTGCAAAGGTTACCAACCACAATTTGAAATAACATTTAGCATATGTTTCAGTGCTGATAAGGTTTCCATATTAAGCTGTTGAGAAGGGACTGATTGCAACAAGAAACCGAGAACTGAAAATCCAGAGAGATTGAGCATTTGTTGTTGATTAGACAGGTTCTCATCTAGAACAGAGGCAATAAGCTCAATGATTTCAGCAGTTAAACGCTCTTTTGTAATAGGTGTAAGCAAATTGTATCCAAGTTGTTGACAGTCATCCTCAAACAAATCAATGCGAGTGAAGAGAGGAAAGAAAACAGAAACACCCCCAGCACAATAGATAATCTGTTGCAGCAAGCGCCGAGAACATAGTTGGGTCCCATTTCTTACAGTTGCCTCAAATGAAGTCTTGTCAAATGCATGATCCAGCAATGGCGAAACATTAAACAACGTCCTACCTTTACAAGCCTGAAAGACATACATACATACATATGAAAAAAAAAATCTTGTCAAGTCTTTATCAGGAAACTTTTTTAAGCAAAACCTGTGCATTAAGTCCAAAAATTATCTTGGAGGCAAGACCATCTCTGGCATCAAGAACTCCAGTGGGCAAGGGGTTATCACCAGAAACTAAAAATTCATTATCAAGAAACGAGTACATATAGCTTGGTCCTAGAGAAAAGATTCCCTGCACTTGTTCAGAAGTAATGGCATCACTAAAGAGATACACCGGACCAATCTGACCAAAAAATGGATATGATTCTCTGCTGGAAGAGGAAACACCATTTTCTTCAAATGAATGAGTAACTGGTGCTCCGATCGTGCAACTGGTCAAAGGTTCAGTGACTTTGGCATAGCTGAACAAATGAATATAAAAGATGATCAAAGTTATATCCTATATATGACAGGAAAAGAGCCCAAAAGTAATTTAATCTATAAATTTCAAATACAAATTTCTTCCGGAAACCATTGTAATACATGATGAAATTGAGAGAGGACCTGCACTTTTCTGACGAAACTAGAACTCCATCTAAATAGCATCTTAAATGACTCCCTCCCGAGAAAGCTCGGCCAATGCTATGAGTTATGCACAGAAAATGCCATTTCTTACCAACAAGACTGAGAGGGAATGAGACACATTGACGTTTCTGATAAATAGACTGCAAAAGATACATAAAAAGGATCGTTTGAAGTGTGCTAGACTACAAAGAGAAATGCTCACACTAAATAAAATCATGATATCTATAAACAATGTAAGCAACTATAGAAACAAAAGGTACGAAATGTACAATTTGCCCTACACAAACATATCGTTCTACCTCAAATAACAGTCTATCCTTCGCAAGGACAGCCAAGCATCCTTTTTTAGTTTCCGAAAGAAAACTAAAGAGCCCCATCTTTCCACTTGCAGGAAAGCTTTCTACCCGTAACCAACACGAAAAGGAAAATCCCTTATAATGAGGCCACTGCACTGGCGTGTTAACTATTATTCCCTGCAAGAAAAAAAGTGTCAATTTTAAGATCAATAAAACATATATGCAACAGACCACAAGTTATAATAATAGTTGTAGGTAACTTTGAAGCACAATTTTCATAATCTTGCCACAAAAAAATACACTAGAACCTCATCATCTAGTTGCATCATGAACAAGCTAAGAAGCAATTACATATTTTTGGCAACTTCACAATGAAGGAAATAGATCACCCCTCAGAAATAACTTGTTGCACTTAGAAGTATCCACATATCACAAACAGAATTATAGTACATAAAGATTCGTTAACTTAAGTAGATTAAAGACTCTGTACAGTGTGAACAAGAATCTTATGACGAACATACAACTAGTAAGGTTTTAGACAAACCAATAAAATACTAGAATTTGGACTAAAATGTTGCTTTTGCCTTCTGGCTAGAACAAGGGATGTATAACCCAGAGAAGATCCTTTATACTATTAAAAATATTTAAATGGGTATCCCTGACCCAAAAAATAACCACATTAAGAAGATCTTCAGACATGCTCAAATATAAACATTTAGGGTAACATCTGATAAAACAGGAGAGGTCATCTTATAATTACTTTTTCAGATATACTAGCACTTATATCAACCAGCTGAAGGTTTCAGCCTTTTATACAAGAATGTTTTCCTATTTCCGATCATATCTTTTGGATTACTCTAAACTTCTGAAATTACATTCAAGCACATTCTCATCCCTTCTGCTAAGATAATCTTCTGCAACTGCTACCAGACATACCTGCTCTTTATTATCAGAAAATTTATGTATGCATACACGAGTGTGCACACGTATAAAAGAGATATAAGATAAAAGTATTTGTTATTGTTTGCTCAGATCACATGGGCCAGCATTGAATAATGAGTATCATACCAAGACCCATAGACTTTGAAACTGTGTTGGCTATATTTTGGTGAAAGTTTATTTCACGTAGATTCATCAAATTAAATGCCACCATACTTACAGAATCATATCCATCGAAATTAAAAAAGGCAGTCGGTCCTTTTTCATTTAGCATTGATGAAATATTGGTTAACAATAATGAGCAGTACTGTTGCCGAGTCCCCACTTTCTCACTTCGAAGTAGCGCAAATATTTTGCGAATTTCCTTCCCAGATACACTATGTCCACCAGTGACTTGAATTAACTGCCCAATTTTCAGGACAACGCTATCATTATCTTCATAAGGAAACCAGTCAAGAAGAAAACTAAGCATTCCCACTCGGACACATGAAGCTCGATTTGATATAGAATCTCTAAGCAGATGAAGGAATATGTTCAGCCCTTCATTCCGCATGGAATCACTGCTCTGCCCAGATTTAAGATGAGGACAAGTAATCATCGGGAAAAAAATTGGTAGCAAGGAAACCAACAAAATTAACAAATGATACAAAGTGAAAGATGTTGACAAACCTTTTGCAACACACACAGATAAAGCAAGATAACATCTTCATTCTGATGCCAAAGAAAAGAAAACATTGATATCAGATGCCAAAACATGAAGAAAATAAGGTGGATAGTAAAAGACAGACTTCATTTCCAGAGGAAGTTAGGGCGTAAATGCCAAAGCTATCCGAAGCAAGATTTTTACAAACATACCCTCATAACAGGACTCTTCTTGAGATCGAACTTCCCATCAACAAGCATATCAAGCAGAGCAGTTAAAAGACCTGCATTTGGACGTCGGTGACAGAAGTCTAGCAGCAAACTTTGCAGTGTCTGATAACCCTTGCCAACAAGACCTCGGAAAGCAGCCTACACAACACTCAGGTTTCAATAGTGTTGGTTAGAATCCAAAATAGACTTATCAATTAAGCTAAACCACTACACACAAAATTCAGGAGTCCATGTTTCAAGTCTGCCAAAAAACAGAAAATATGAATAATCATGATCATTGTTTAGAATAACACAGAACATGAATGTAATGCTCCAAAGAGAGTAAACTATTTTATAATTAACTGATTGGTGTTTAGATTAATCCAATTTGGCCAAGATGATTTGTATGTTGATAACTATTATAAGTTGAGGGATTATTTTTGTTATATTTAAAAAACTTATAGCATGACTTTATTGAAGGTGGCCAAATTAAATGAAAGAAAACTAGATGCCTTATCTTCTAAGTGTGTGTGTAGGGTTAGGATCATATAAAAAATGTTTAGAATAAGCAGTAAGTAGATAAAATGTCTGACTGACACATGTGCCATGTTTCTCCAGATTTTTTCTCTATCCTACCTTGATTTTCTCCACCTTTCCATGATTTGCTTGTATTTCTATTTTACATGATTCTCTCTCATCCTCTACATGACACGTGTCATTCTCTCATCCTATATATATATATATATATATATATATATATATAGGGGAGGGTTCATGCGAGAACCGTTGTTAGTGCGAGAACCGCGAGAACCAATCTTAGCCGTTCCTTGGATATGGGAAGTTTCATGGATGGTGAGCGTGGAGGGATAGAGTGTGGCAGGGTGCATGTGAGGAATTCATGGGTGGGCAATGACATTAAAGGAGGGGGAATTGGACGGCTCAAATTGGTTCTCGCGGTTCTCGCACTAACAACGGTTCTCGCATGAACTTTTTCCTATATATATATATATATAGGGGAGGGTTCATGCGAGAACCGTTGTTAGTGCGAGAACCGCGAGAACCAATCTCAGCCGTTCCTTAGATATGGGAAGTATCATGGATGGAGAGCGTGGAGCGATAGGGTGTGGCAGGGTGCATGTGAGGAATTCATGGGTGGGCAATGACATTGAAGGAGGGGGAATTGGACGGCTTAGATTGGTTCTCGCGGTTCTCGCGCTAACAACGGTTCTCGCATGAACTTTTGTCTATATATATATGTATATATGTACGAGGTGTCTTGACTTAAGTCTAACTTGGTGCAAGTGTGTGTGTGTGTGTGTGTGTGTGTGTCTGTGAGCTGGAGAAAGCGACAATCAAGAACAAATTTTGATTTTAAAGAAATTGAAGGATATTTAGCTAAGGTGTAGCTAAGCAAGTGTTGAGGTAAGGACTACAACAGATTTAGTGTTTAATTATGGTTTTCTCTATAAAAATGTGTTCTTGAATTAACCTAATGTTGGTGAGGTTTTGGGAAGATTGTAATCTAATTCTAGTTGATTTATTGAAGTTGCAACTGATTTTAGTAGTTGCATGTCACCAAATTGTTATGGATCGTGTCAAATGGGTCAAGAATTTGGTTGATTATGCAAATGATCATAAGGATGATAAATTGTGATGTTATTTAGTGTTTGAAGATGTTTTAGGTCATATTTAGATTGTTTTTTGGTGATGGGATTCACTAAATTTGACTTTTGAGTCGAATTGGTAAGATATGGTATGGGGGTATGAAGCTGTTTACATAGAACAACCTTGCTGCCTAGAACCCGACACGGGCCGTGTATCTTGGAATATAAGCCATGTAGTGTGTCCATGTAGGTACACGGGTCGTATTGTTTAGGATACGGGCCGTGTAGATATGAGGATATGTGCTAAATGTTTATTTGTATGTGAGTTATTAGTCTGGGTGGCACTATGTGTTATTAACCTGGGTGGCACTATCTATTATTAGCCTAGGTTGCACTCTCCGATAATAACCTGGGTGGCACTATCTAATAGCCTAGGTGGCACTCTCCGATAATAGCTAGGGTGGCACTATTTGTTAACAACCAGGTGGCAACTTTGTGGCCTATGTAGCATGTTTCAACGTGTAGCATACTCTATACATTTGTACACATATGATATGTGAGATGGTGTGTGTGCTCACTAAGATTTATAACTTACATGATTGTTACTTAACCTTTCAGGTGTCCCGAGGGAAAGGGAAAGGAGGTCTTAACGAAGCTGACAGTAATGCTTCCACAAGGCCCCTTTCGTGAAACTCGTATGAATATAATTGTTAAATAGTTGACACTTTGGGGAAAACATATTTTGATGCATACACAACTTCTTTTTAGTTACATAATCTAAATTTGTATGAGTTAGATATCTTTTATTATTTGTGTAAAAAAACAGGGCATGACAATGAAAGACAATTACTACAATTTCAATCATTACCGGTTTAGATAGCTCCAACAGTAACAAAAACTAACGACGTAGAACTTATCAAGTGTGACATTGTTTCGATGGGAAAAAAACAATGAGGCTTTCAACCATAACTCAGGACAAGTAAGCAATGTAACCAAAATTAGTAAATGAACATGTGACTATGTGAATGAAAAAGGTGTTCTCAAAGAACTTTAGAATGGAGATGGTTGACAGCATCGAAACCTAAAGGTACGAAAATTCATATATTTCCACACTTACATCCATGGTTGAAAGTACTTTAAAAATCATCGCAACATTAGCATGAAGAGAATTTCCAACTTAGCTATCATATGTTCCCTCGCATGTATGTTCTCTCTAACCATCTCATTTCAAAACCAACGTAGCATAATTAACCAGTTTTATCAAACTTAATGAAAATATGGAAATTCATATATTTGTTTCAGCTAAACAATAAAAATCCTATACGACATGGACCTTTTTCCCATTAATCCAAGTTAACCATGGCAAACAAGATATGTCATTTACCAAAACTTCCAAACTCGTCTTACGAAAATGTATGAAGCTAAAACTCAGAATCCCCAAATAAGCAAATTTGAAGAAAGGAAGTAAAAGATAAGAAAACATACGCGGAGAAGAATGTGATAAGAAACTGATATATTAATAATATTTATTTTTCTTCGAATGCCAATTTATAATTATTATTTATTGAAAGAAAAGCATATTTAAATCTATGGAGCTTCGAACAAACTTAAAAATAGTATTGAAGGATATGAATAATTATAGGAGCTTAAAAACGTAATTAGAATTATAGTCCATGTTGATAACTTGTCAATTATGAACCTAGTCAACCTACAACAAAAGAGCCAACGAGTAAATAATCGTTCTTTATTCACACCTATAAAGATAGAGCTTGTCATCATTTGCAAATATAAAGCACAATTACATCATTGTCTACATTGGCAAACATAATTGAAAAACAGTAGGAATATAATGCAAGGAGTTGCAACTATATTGCAACTTAAGAGGCAATAATGGAAAGGAATTTCTACATCACAAATAAGAAGAAAAAAGAAGCTAAAATAAAACTCGTACCTTCGAGGCATCATTACCCATAAGCAGAGAGGTTAAGGTTTGCAGAACATTCAAAACGAGCTTTTCACCTTCTTCACCTTCGGCGTTCCCATGCAATAAAGATACAACATGCAGAAAACACTCACCATCACGGAACAAAGTTTGGAAGTACTGCAAATATACAAAAACTATAAGACTCGTAATTCACAACCCTAACTGCATAATACATATTGTGCATGCAATCTACAAAATTATGAATACATGACCAAGAAAATATACCACTCGATCTTTCACAAGCATATCTCTCATCCCAACCAGAAGATCAATTGATAGCTCTGCGTAGTTTTCCTCCCTTTCTTTGACATGTGTAAAGGTTTCCAAGTATTTAGAACATAAATATAACTTTGCCTTTCGGTCATCTTCAGAAGAGGGGATGAACTGCAGTGTCACCCCAAGCAATCAGGTCAAATAAAGTTATGTGTGTGTGAGTGAGCGAGTGAGAGAGAGAGAGAGCAACACAGAGCTCAAATTCTTAATTCACATGATAAAAAGTAATATAACAATGTATACCTTCATCAAGGCAAAAATATAGGAAAGCATGGAACTTCTCATATATTCTTCCCAGAAAAGATCGAACAAACAATCAATACAAGTAGAGCTATTCAAAACCAAACATGTAGCTTCTTCGGTAACCGAAAAGAATTCTGCGAAAAGCTGCATGCAAGCTTCCATACAATCACGCCAACAATGAACCACCTCAGCTGAACTTGATTTCTTTGGAGGTTGTGAAGCGATCATTTCTTGGATGTTACTCGAATCAGTTACACATCTTTTGGAATCTTGAGCTTGTATACAAGCGATTTTGAGCACTCGAGGAATTGCATCAAGTGCCTTAAATGAGGATATAGTTTTCTCAGGAGTAAGCTGCAAAATGTGGAGAAGACACTTTGCTATACCAGTAGCAACCTCAGAATTACAAGCAAACAGCTCAAGAGAGTCTAAAAGCACAGAGCATTCCGGCTGCCAAAATAAACACATTATATAAGTACTACTTTCTGATGAACCTAATTACAAGGTAGAAAAAAGGGGGAAGCAATCCAAAAAATAGGATTCCCTTCTCAAATATTACTTGACATCATTCGGTAACAACTATGTTTCTGTTTCCTTCTTGTTTCTACTGTAAACAAGAATTTTTTTACTTGACATTATTTGGCAAGAATACTTACTCTTCAGAAAGGAAGATGAAAATTTAAAAGATCAGATATAGAAATTGTCGTCCACCACAGTCAAAACCTCAAATTTATACAGGCACGTGATTAACACATGTTCTTTTTACACGAATTTCATAAATCATGAAACATCCAAATCAATTTTCTAAACTACAATTGTTCACAAATTTTATTAACATCCAAATAAGACTTGTCTTCAACATGTACAAAGGGCCTGGCAGGAGATAGGAACAGCAATATAACATGCTCCTCACCTCAAAAGAATATCCTTTTAGCCTACAACGATTAGTTTGGGGTTTTGTTTTATACAGAAGAGGTTTACTGAAGCATGAATGTACAAATTAAAACGAACAGTGAAGAACACCAAGTATCAAAGACAATAAGCAAAACATAGCAGGCGAGAACTACTTCAGGATGATATGCATGAACAATATAAGCAATTCAGTGGAACAGATTGTTATTGGTATATGAGACATCAAAGAACACATAGTAACATAAAAATAAACCAGAAGCAAACTAGGCTACCAGGTACTTCTGTAATCCTCGATGTTCAACAAATTTACTTCAGAAAGTTTACGCCTTTAGTTTGCATAGGCATCATGTAAAGTAAAGTAACACCCAATACCGTCTTCCACGGGTTATGGGTCCCAATACCGTTTGCACGGTGTATGGGGGAGGTTGAGATGTAGACACCCATACCTCTACCTATGGTAGAGAGGATGCATAGGCATCATGTACTCCTCTTTAATAGACTACAGAGATACTTGACAGCTTAATGTGGAATTTTCATCTGATACAAAATTGACAAAAGAAAATAAGAAAGAACTCACCATATTATGCGAAGCCGCATCCAGGGTTGCAGCAAACTCAACAACTGATATTACGTTAGTTTGAAGGATATCAGCATCATTAGTTGGTACTTGTTTGTTAGTACTTTTTGAACGAGTATAAGGCTCATTGCTCCAGGGACGAACATCACTATCACTATAGTTAATATAAGCCTCGGGAATTACTGTCGAACCACTTCCGAAATAGAAGTGATCTGAAAAGATAAAATCCCAAACCCCTTCTGACCGGAGTACATCCAGCAATGAGGGGGATAAAACAAGGATCTTCCTAAATACAAAGAGCACGTAATGCTGCAGAGAGTACAAAAATATTCTGCAAACAGATGAACATAAACAGAATTATGTAAGTGAAAACAATGGAGTTATCTAGACCATGTGAACAAGGGTAGAAGTAGTCAGACTATTTTCTGCTATTACAAATATCCAGTATAATCATCTCATTAAAAAGAATGTGAAAAGGAAAACTTGTACAAAACCCATTCACCTTAAGTGGCTAGGAAGCTCATTTTGATTAGAAAAGGCCTTGATGCTTGGAAACACAGTTTGAAGAACCCTCATGATGAACTTTATTGAAAGTTCCCCATAAACAGAAGAAAAGGGAGAAGTACTTCGACCAGATGTTTGCAACTGATGCGATCTTAAATCATCCAATGTTAGAACAAAGGAATAGAGGGTTTTGCTTAAACTGACAGTATAATTACTCCAATACTGGCAACTAGGAGTATTTACAGACAAAAAAGGTTCTGTTATTCCGGTGTTCTGAATATTATTTTTGCTGTCACTATCATCAGAAGAATTGATTTTCAAATCATCATCTACCGAAGAGTTGCTTCTGTTCTGCATGAATTCTTGAAACATGAATGCTGGCAAACAAAAGCTATTTGCAAACTTGTGTACTCTTCCGTTTTCACAAATAAATTGCAAATTGTTCAAATTGCCAAAGCTTTAACATGGTTAAGTGCATCAAATGATCAGGATTAATCACACAACTATTTTGGCTAAGTTAATACCTAACGTTAACAGTTTCCCATTCACCGCCTTACCTCAACCTAGAAGCTATGCTTATTCTTAGAAAGCAAAAAATGTGGTTGGTGTCTACAGCTGTGCATTGGTTTGAACTGCCACCAAGAAAAAGACACATAATTATAGTCACTATAAGTGCAATGTAGTGCCATGTAGTTCATGTGATAAAACATAAATAGAAGGATACACAGCTTCCCTGAGGACCTCCAGAGAAAGAAGATGGAGCTGCAAAATCCACATTAAGGGATTTGCGTTTCTGCTAAAATCATGAATTTAAAAATTAGGTCAACATGTATACAAAAAATCAAATAATCAATTAAAGAGATATCCAATTTAAAATTATAAAAGAGCAGCAAAGCATAAGTAAATTACACAGCCAAACACTAGTTTTGGCTTTCTGGATCAGAATCAAAGAAGACAAGCCATCTATGAAATAGCAATCACGACATCTAACAACTTTTAGAAATGTTGATCTCATCACAAACGTTAACATTTTATGCACATAGAAAAATAGAAAAAGATGTGACCATGATCCCAGATCTACATGTAATATGTGAGACCAACATATCAACAAAGCAACAAGACAATCCATGAAAACATAGTACCTAGCTTTTCCAAATAACTGAGATCCATGATCCCAGGTCTAATAAATAAAAGGCATTTCAGAGACGCATGTTACCTTCCATTATCAGAAGCAGAGGAATTCCTTGATCTAAAGGAGTTAAAAGATGAAACTCCCAGATAATCCAACAACACTTCAAGTCCCCCAATACTCCGAAAATGGTTTTGACCACGCGGGTTATCAGTTAGTGCCAACTGTAGAGTTCGTAGAGTTAGATACTGAAGAGATGAACCCGTCCATTGTTCTTTCAAGCTTAACCTTCTAACTACACGCAACAGCTCTGAAAACACAATCCAACAATTAGTTTCCTCAAATAGAAACCCTAATTTAACGAGCAAATTGGGCATTAAAAAATGATTTATGTCTAAAATTAGTCAGGAACTTGTTAGTATCTTTTAAAATTTAGTTGTCCAAGATAAGAATATATTGTAACTTAATGTAAGCCACAGCTATCAAGGAGTACAGAGCTGGAAACTTGATTTAGAGCATCAACTATTAATGAGTGAACTTAATACTCTAGTTACTTGTGAAAGGCAGGTTATCCCAATTTTGAGAGAAAAGATAAGTAGCCATCACAATCCAAAAATAAGTTCGTCGGCTAGCCAAAAGTGAGTAACTATATATATGATAAAGAATATATGAATTGCAGCCCATATCAAAAAAATTTAGTGAGAAGATAGTATACAACCTGCAATAAGGATGAACTCAATAGAGAAGATGTGAGTTATTAGACATAACATAAGTAAACCTCAAGTACAAAATGGCAATAGAAATATGCTGACAGTTGCATAATGGATCACAAGTAAATAACTGAGAAGTACTATTAAAATTTTATGAACCACAAAATAGCAATACTTCTAGTCTCTAGTACATTTCCTATATAATTAGTCACAGACTAAGTTGAAATGATGGACAGCACCAAAACAGGACAGTCATAAAGGCAGTGAATGAGAGACTCAAATTTCAGATATGGAGAACCATATATTTTTCCGAAGAAGGAAAATAACGAACATCTTTTCTGACAGTACGGGATGTTTCCTTATCAAAAAAGCATCTACAAACGGACAAATGTTTAGCACCTAAAAATTTAAGAATACAACATTTGTCGATGATGTCGAAAATAATGGAGGTGCAGTTAATTAGATGAAGAAGAGATGGTTCTTTTTTAGATGGCAGCAATAAAGCTACATCCAGTACCGTCCTAAAAGGAAAATCTCACCCCCACATGGTGCCTTTGGTCTACGGGAAAAATTTAGCCAAAACAAAAAAACAAAAGAACAAAACGGAAATGTTTATTATTGCAGCGATCAACAGTCCAATTCCATTAATCTCAAATATTCAACCTTTTTTAATTCTCAACAGTCAAGAAAGTAAACCTGAAGATGCGTACCTTACCTACTAACCAATTTAGACCACCAGCTTCCATCACTGATATGACAGCCTTCTGATGCCACTGTACTCTTTTTTCAGAAAAAGGGTCCCTTGAACCGGCGAAAGGTTCTGGAGTTGCAGCAATTTTCTCAACAGAAGCCTCCAAGTTGTCAATGTCTATAAGCGCTTTTCCATGTACGTCTACTCGTAAATTGATAAAACCACATACAACTGAAATTACATGTACAAGTATCTTTTGAAGAAAAACAGCTTTTTCTACGTTAGAACTTGACAAAGTTTCATCAGCTGAAAGCGCGCCAGCAATGGTTTTCAATTGGACAACAGCCGCTGAAAAGAGATACTAAAATATTAACCGCTAGACATGAAAAGGTAACATATATGGCAGTTTGATGCAAGATCAACACATAGAAGCTATAAAGAAAACAAGACAAGGGCAATTACAGTAGTGGTGCTAGGAAAGCAAAGAAGCACAAGTTGAGGGTGGAGACACAAAAAAATGTCTTAAAACATCATAAAGAGGAAATAGAAACACCTATCAACGTGATTGCCTCTTTCTAAATATAGTAACTTATGATCTACATTGATACCAGAAGCAAATATTTAACAAGGAAAGCACATATCTACTAATTGATGATTGTTGATGAAAATTGAAACTCAACCACTCGTCCAATTTACAGAACTTCAAAAGAGAAAAGAAGACATTCAATGGATGAAAACATGATCATAAACAATAATGTTCCTCGAAGATAATATTTTGATTAATAGTCTAATAGAGTAATTAATGACCAGTACAATTACATGGTAACCCCATTCAGACCTATGCTATTCACCCCTTCAAATCGATCACCATCTTCAACATGTTGCAGTCCATAATAACCTACAATTTTTTTAAACGCAACACTTGCTATTTGTTACTGCTAAAAAGCTTAAGGATACAGTGAACAGACAAAGATCTCGCCTCTCAGTACTTATGTGCTTGATGGTTTAGAGGCAAATGATGTCAAACTTCATTTTGTCATAATAATAGTGTGTGCAAACATCAACGGAGGTGTTTTTGTTATTAGAAAAGCAACTCATTATCATTATGCAAACCACATAAGCTAAATGGTCACAAAACAACCTAAGATAAATTCAACCACCTTACAGGTCAATTACCATTTAGATTAAGCATAATACATTTAACGCTAGATGGTCAGGTTCGAACAGCAATAAGGCAAGTGTCTGTCCTTTGTTTACAACCTTAAAGTTGGATTTAAAATATAAAACATCATTGTGTTGGATTAGGCTACCACTTAGGTTTTGAATATTACGATGATATTATGACTATGAAGGAGCAAATAGAAAGTTTCAAGAAACAAAGAAAAAGATGAACTTTTGTATTATAATCGAGTACACGAATTATCCATTGTCTGGGACAAATTTGTTAAGATTCTCTGCACATATGTTCCTATCTTAATATCTTTTAACCTTCAACCAGCAAAAGGGCGATGAAAATATATTTTCAGGAGTCTAGGGAACAACATATATCACAAGAGTTCTTACAATACTTTCATTTGAAAAAAATAAATTATATCAAGTTAGAAGAAAGAATTTTCCACTAGTAAACATAATGTAGGCTACAAAGGATCCATTCAAAACACATAAAACCCAATATAATCAAATAGAAGAACACGCAATGAATAACCAGCATTGCTCTCAACCCCCCCCCCCCCCCCCCTCCCAAAAAAAAAAAGAAGAAAGAAAAAAACAGTGCCAAAGAACAGTAAAATTAGGTACATTTATTAAGAATTTAAGATGTGTAAGAACTAAGAACAAATAATTGATGAAAGAAAACATGAAGACGATACAGAAAAGAAATTAACAGAATGATTATTCACTGGATGAACAGGCATCAAGATTGAAAATTAAGACACAAACAGAAATCTCATAAAGTACATAAATCTATTGCAATAGATGATTTACACAAGTAATTAAGAGTTAAAGGAGAGTATTAGGCTATTAGCTGTTAAAGATCAAATCAACGACAATGATAGATAAGAAAAATGTATAAACAAACTAACGAATTATTGGTATACCTTTCATTAGTGCAGTAAGCTTTTGAATACCACCGTAATAGCCCAAAACTTTACAATTATGCATTGACCGATTCATGATTATCAAAGCATTCAAGACGGCAAAACCTTCATATGTGATGGCCAAGCTACTTGATGTCCCTGATATGTCTGTAGATGATGGCAAACCATGTATGTTTATTAATGTAATATAGGGCAGGAAATATGAAGCACGCGGAGGTGAGAAATCTCCATTAATTCAAATCAGTGCCTCAACATATACCGACTCCTTATATAACTATCAAGATTAATAGAAACTAAATACAAAGAGTGAACCTTAATTCTCCCTTTTTGCAAGTTGCAACTTCACGTTAAACTTTTGCAGCAATAAAATGCAAATGTATGTAGTAATGAACACACATGGTCACATGACGTGTTACCAGTAAAGAACCCTCAATAGCAATGGATGATAGTGAATGATACCTAACCAAGTAACCATAAATAGCAAATTTATGATGGTAGTGTTCCCACCAGAGTACAACATGGATGAACTCCCATGAGAGAGCTTGAAAAGTGCGATGCACCAATATCCTATTTCTAACTCCACAGACGAGACTTTAACACTGATTTATCAAAGTTATTCACTGGCAACTAGTCAACTACTAATAGAAAATGACTTGCTATAAAGTGTTTTAGCCTTCGTTCTAGTTTTTGCATATTTGGTTACATATAGAAGTATAGAACTTTAGTTCTCGAATAGATCACGAGTTAATTGAGTTGTTATTGGAGTAAAACTTGGGTTAAATATAGTTATTGTGCAGGGAACATTAGTTGGTTAAATGATGTAGCAAACTAATACGAGAATATAAAAGGGGCAATAGGCAACCCAACAATAACATAGAAATTATCATCAATATGAGCCAAGCACTGGTTGTCTTACCTGCTATATCACATTATGCAAAGCTTTTGGGTGATTCTAAATACCACAAATGATAAACCCTACTCAATGGATTGGGTTGAGCCTTTAGATCACGTGCATATTTGGTGCATGTCCAGAAGGCTTGGGTTTATGGTAAAAATAGCTCAGCCATGCAAGATGTGGTTTGCCTCAATTTTCAGCTCAATTGTTGCCACAAAGATACAAAACAGAAACAAAATCGTCTTCTTAGCAGTGACATGAAACAGTCTATGTGGTTTAGTTTCTACCTGATATCATCTTATTGGCTGACCTTTAAGTTGTGGCAGGAAACAGTCTCCAAGAATCACGCAGGGAAGGTGGTAACACTAATGGTTCCTCAAGAGACATATGCTTCTCATAAGCTATGAGAAGCTATAGAAAGCAAATGAATGACTATAGGGATGCCAAGATTGAACTAAAATATATATTAGGGTTCTTCAATCTGATCATCTAGAGTGGAGGCAAAACAAGGAAGGACTATGATAGTAAGAGATGACCGTTGCAACTAAGCTTATTCAACGAGGTGTGAAGAAATGAAGCATGAAAGTCAGTTTGAAGGAAATAAATGTGTTGAATCTGTTAGGATCGAGACACCTAAAACCAGCGTTAGAATAATGCGGAAACAGAAAATAAACGAACACGAGATTTAACGTGGTTCGGTCCAAACACTACCTACGTCCACGGGCAGGAACAGAGACTTCTTTATTATGACTCCAGAGATATTTCGATGTACACATGTGACTTACCCTAGCCTTGGTATTTATAAACAACAAACTAGAAACCTAATCCAACTCTAATACATCATGATAAGTACAAAACTCAAATTACCGCCATACGCATAACTTCGAATACAAGATAAGTTAAAGATAATCATGAATTCAATTTTTGAATTCAAATCATTATTCACGTTGCTAAGACCACCTCATCATGTGTCATGCCATATTAATTCCAAAGCCACAAACTTAATTCCATGCATACGTCCATGCCACGAATTAAATCCATGCAACTAAAACGAATTAATACAAAACCGGTAATTTACGTTTACGTCGAGCTTCCGATTAATTCTAGTTTCGAATACCTTTCCGCTAATCAAGTCATACCCAACAGAATCATGGTCCAAGCTCAAAAAATGCAAACAAAAAAGGGTTCATTAGCAAGACCTTTACTCTAAATGGACAAACCTCAAACAAGGGGCTAAAAAGGTTGCAAAGTACAAAAAAAAAGAATGTGAATAGGTGAAGATGCATACCAATGTGAGTGAGCCTGAAGAACACACCATTTCTAGGTCTATTAGGGGTGTAAACTCAACAATTTGAAAGCATTGAGTTGCAACACCTATGGATGTTTGAAGATAATTGCAAGTGATGTATCACCATGCACAAACAAGTTAAGAAACATGCTCCTTACCAGCCATACGATTAGTATGGTTCTTGTGAAGATTTCACTTGGAACATGACTAGATCTGCCATTGAGTTTTTTAAGGGTTAGAGAAGACAAAACGGTCTAAGGAACTTAAGAAGAATAAATGCTTCAAATGTCATATGATGGATAATTCCAAGCTCAATGCCCTAGCCAAAGAGTTGTTACCGTAAAGGAGGTTGAAGGCATGCAAGGAGAGAATGTGACTAAAGAGGATGAAGAAGATGTCTATGGTGAGTCTAGAGATGAGAAGATTATAAGGATCGAACATGATTAAATGTTGGTGATTGATCCAAGAACATCTTCCATTTAGATGTTCTTTATCACGGCTCTTTTGAGGCTTTCCAACCAACCTTGTTGACCTAAAGTATTATATGAAGGCAGAAAACCATTTATGACGGTCCTAACTTTTATATCACACTTTAGGGAGTCCTTAAGCGATCCTAATATAAGATAGGATTTACCTTGCTCCAAAACTTTGCCCAGAGCCTTCTATCCTTACTGTATAACATGTAAGCAACTTTATTGGTCTTTTGGATGGTTTTGACCTGGGATTGAAGCTTAATAAAGGCTGGTTTGCTCCAAAAATTCAAAATATTTGCAACTACCAGATTTGGAAAAAGGGAAGATCGAATTAGCTTACAAAAAAAAACAAATGGTGCAGAAAGTGGTTCCCAATTGGCGAATTTCAGTCTTTCGGATCTGTTTTGTTATTGAGTGAAAGCATTTACTAGAAGAGTGAATCCTTACATTTCTAGATGTTGCTTATTTTGTCTAGAGGTTGCCATGTAAAACTATTTATTGAGAGTTTATGCGATTGTGATGGGGCAGACCTTTTGATAGAGCTTAACCTCTATTTCCTTGAAAATCTTCATTTTGCTTTATAAATATTTGATCTTGATGTTGTAAAGTATTCCCTTCCCCTTTAATCTTGGTGGAATATTTTCCTTAATCAAGGCACTATGGTTAAAGTTAGATTCTAAGTGGTTGCTCCTTTTTCTATTCGTTCGTTTATCATGATGAAATTACATGTGGTGTAGATCCTATGGATACTTGTCCTTTGTTGTTAGGTAGACCTTGGTTTTCTAAGAAATATGTCTATCACAATGGATTACCTATTCTCTTTGAAGGATTGGCAAGAAAAACACACTCACTCCATTGAAGCTAAATGAGATATTCATGCCAAGCATAAGTGCAAATTAATAGTAAAGGCTCTGTTCATAAGTTGAACCAAGGTGGAAAGAGAAATCAATCGTGGTGCTTATGTGTCTGTATTATTGTTACTCGAGCATGATGAGATGAAAGAGACGTGTGAGGTTCCTAGCTCAGTGAACCATTTGCTGGCGAAATTCGTTGATGCGTTTCGGAATGAATTACCATAAGGTCTGCCTCCTATAAAGGGAATTTAGCCCCAATGATCCAAGTTCAAACCTTACTATCATAGCCTCTTATAGTTGCTCCCCTAGTAAAGATAAAGATTTACAAAAAAAAAATAGATGAATTGGTGGTCAAAGGCATTGTGAGGCCTAGCAAGAGCCCTTGTTCAGTTCCCGCTCTATTCATTCCCAAAAATGATGGTCCGTGTCTAAGGGTAGTTTAAGAGAGCCATCAAATCATCAATAACATTAAATCGAAAATTGGTACCGTAATCATAGATTAGATGATAATGTTGGATGATTACAATGTTATATGATATTTCTATTCATAAAAATATATTCCCAAGAAGATGAAAGAATGAAAATGTTAACTTACATTCGGTGACCATTGATGTTACGTGTGTAATTTCTTCTATTAAAACCACTATAATTTCAGCAGGATGTGCAGTCAAGCAGCCAATGATAACATCATCAGGATGTTGGGAGTCCTCCTCATATGAGTCGGCAGATAAAGCAGCCTCTGAGGAACGATCTGAATCAAGTGGCTCCCAATTCTTGTATATAACTAAAAACTGTTTAAGAAATATCTGCAAAGCCTTTTGTCTTTCTACCTGGAATATGAGACAAGAAATTATCAGGTGTTAAATGACAAAGTTCAATAATTGTTCATAAAAAGTTTATGGGGTGATATCACAATGTGTGCTTCAATATAGCATGAATATTCATTTACCTACACGTTCTGCATAAAAATGTTAATGAGGAACATCATTCTGGCTATTCTATAAGATAATACCGGGCACTCGACTTTCTGCTTTCTCACACCATAACTTAACCTGAAACCGCTAGGTGTACTGTATTATATGGTGATTATAACTGGTAAGTTGCTGCTTTCATATATTGGCATTTATAGTGAGCAAGATCGATGGAGCAAAATATCACATAATAAGTGCATCTGGCTAGTAATCCTCACATAATAAAATATAACAAAAAAATATACATATATAACCCTAAAAAACCTAAAACCTAAAAAAAAAACACATCATTAAGATGATTCATAAAGAAATAAAGCTGCAAAGGGATAGCCTTTCTTAGTATCAAGGCATAGCAATGAAGTCGTGCCAAAAGACACTTTGATATCAAATTTCAAGTGACATACAACCAAGTAAAGTGAATAACAGTGACCACTAAACAACAAAGATTTTCCCAGACATACCTTATCAGAGGCATTTTGATATCTCTGCCATAGCGCCGATAAAATCGCCTCATCACCAATGTCACTGAAAAGAATACAAAGGTGGAAGCCTTAGCTTATTGTAGTTACAAAAGAACAAGTTAATATATGACAATACAAATAAGGCTATATATGCTCCACAAATGCAGCCTTGTTTACAGCACGAAAGACACCCATATTTGCATATCTTATTACTAGCTGAAACATGGATCATCAATTTCAAGCTTTACACATAAGATACACAACATTCTTGTGACTTGTGCTAAAAAGAAGGGATGCCGTGTGGGTATGTGTGTGTGTGTGTGTGTGAGAGAGAGAGAGAGAGAATTATAGAGTAATCATGAACGAATGTTGTGGCATTTTATATTACCATAACAGTTTTTATAGAAACCACACTTCTCTCCCTCAATTTGACTTTCAAGTTTCAATCATGCTCCAACATTAGCATATTACCAATAGTGGTCGCTTAAGTCTGATTTTTATTTATTTTGACATATAAAATGTATTACATATTTTACCCCTTTTTATTTTCACAAACATATTTCTCAATCCTTTGTCAGTTTCACAGTAGTCAATATCCTAGAAGGCTACAACCCAAGTGGCTAGTTGTGGTGGGCTTGTTAGTGCATCATATCCCAATTTACATACAAAAGTTGCTCTTCCAATAAGACAACAGATTAACTAAACTGAATATTATTGTCTGTCTGATTTCTGATTATAACATAAAGAAGTGGATTATCTTCATATGCAAATTAAACTAATGATGTTAAGATGAAAAATGAACCCTTTAATTGGATTGATTGATAGTACTTATGTGTGGGTGGGTGATATGACCTTAACTCTGGTTTATGTGAAAGAACACGGTCTTTAAATGATGAAGCTTCAAGCTTCTCTCTCATTCATATATACTTACAACTGTCACTTGTCTCGTCAGAAATAGAATAATGGCCACCAGCTACCTTGTAATGAATGTTATATTACTACCCTAGACACAAGTTGGCATTGCCTCAGTTATCAAGAGGTTTACTACCCTACACAGCTTGTAGATTTAGGAGTAGGTTTAGGGGGGGAGATGTTTGCTATACAAAGATGTTAAATATCATATCATATGCTCCTAGGAGAACAATCAACTCGTAAAGCCAATATAGAATCCTACAACAAATTTACAACGTTTAACATGATAATACAACACTGTCTTTTAATCAGGAAAGAAGATACCTGAATTTAATATTTGGTGCAGGAACAGGGAACCTGTGAGAAGGTGACCCTATGCCATACTCACTACCATAGCCGGACGTCCTCCGAATAAGACCCGCAACACCTTTCACAATGTTCATTCTTCCTCCGCCAATATCATACACAATCAAGACTTATACCCATCAAACTTCAAAACAATAAAATTCACATTAAGACAAAACAAGAGAAAAAGTAATGACAGCTGACATAAGTGATCACTACCTCTTGACACAAAATAGCTATAACAGAATATGTTAATTGAGTCCGCAATGTGATATTAGTTTGGTATTCTCAGTTTGGATAGCTTATGTGTTATGACGTGATGGGTCTTGACTCTTGACTCTTGACTCTTGAAAGGAGTTCCCTGAAAATATGCGAACTATGTAATAGTACTCATTTCCCACATACAGACACACAGATTCAACTTACTTCATCTTTCACCAGATCTATAAATAGGTTAATTACTATATGTTACATGTAATAGCCAGCTTACTTGCAAAGGAGCACAACACAATCAATTGTCAACAAATTTGGGTACCCAATAAGCATTAAAACTAAAGCAGAGATATACGCTAAGTGTGAGAACATTAAAACAAATATATATCCGCAAACACACGTACACTTACACAGACAGCGACAACATTACCTTCTTAACGCCAAATTTATGCTTCCTATAACTTAATTCGCATAAAAAGAGAAAGAGAACACACTACCAGCCACCAAGAACTCAGCTAAACACATTGATGGATAGCTACTTACTCCCATGTTTACTGCCGATTACGATGCGCAAACAAAATATCAAATACAGAAATTATTGCTTTTCAATTGTCGAATATTTTCATCGAAATACCTAATTCTCCGAAACTTGGATGACGAGAATCGGGCCTTCCGATTGCGGATCATCGCGCGAAACCATCGAAATTGTTGGACAGAAATCCTCTTTCTACGTAGATGTTGAACCGATCTAGTGTTTTTTCTTGTGTAATCCGATGATGATTTCTTCACCAAATGTGATAAATTCTGTTGTTGATAACGGAATCAAAATCTAAGTAAGAGATTGATGAAAAGGGGGAAAGAAACAAGGAGGGGATCGAGCGAGGAGGTTGAAGATGATCAAGATTAAATTATAGAGTTTGTAAGAAGCACCCTTTGGTTTCAACTTTTGTTCATAAATGAGTACTCTTTTTTGTTAATTGCGTTTAGCAGCCCTTTTTGGCATTAATTCGTTATCTCTAGTTGCCCGGCCATGCAAGAAACCAATGGGGCCTGTAAAGTGCTCTTATTTATATATTTTCCCGGTTTAGATTTGTCTGGTTTGGTTTTTTATATTTTACTTCATATTATTTCGTTGTTTAAATACTGTTTGGTTGTTTAAGTTGAGAATCTGAAAATATGTAACACAATTAAAAAATATTTTTTACTTGAAATTAGATCAACTTCTTAGTGTTTATTATATAATGTAAGTGAACGGGCATAGAAAATAAAGAATAAACTCAGTCTATTGATCAAAATTTTAGGTTAATTCTAACCACATTAAATGATCATTTTTCTTTCAAAGTCTTCCCAAAATATATGCACCAAAAGATAATATTCACCAAAAAAGTCTAATATGCCTATGATAAAGAATTCAGCCGCATTATGTAACATGTTATGATCCCAACGTCCTCGCGAGGTACTTACGAGTTTCGCACATCTTTGGTCTGGTAAAAAAACAATACAAAGTATGATTCTTATAACATGCTCATCGAAGATCCATTAACTATTTATAACTTATAAGATAGATTTTGGGGGTTTTTTCATATAAATAAGAATGATTTTCGTCAAAAAATAGAAGTCATAAATATAAGTAAATAAAATAAAATTGCGTAAAAAATGTTGTCATATTTATGTAACCTGGGGTAATCTTTTGACGTAACTGTTTATCTTATTCTACAAGTATTATTGACATATTGTTGGTTTCTTATGTAAAATATAATATAAGAATATCTTTTTCGTTACATATAAGAAGAAGGTATCCCCTCATTTCATTACATATAAGAAGAAAGTATCCCCTCATTTGTAAGGCATCAATTAAAGAAATAAAATATTATTTCTATACATTTCTCTTTCTCTCTCAAAAATTCCGGTATTTAAATATTCTCAAGTTCTAAGTGTTATCCTTTCTCTTTATATTTTCTCAAGTTCTAGGTTTTAACTTACATGCGCTATGCGTCGGGATTAAACTATACTTTTTTTACAGTAAAATTCACATACATCATAAACCTACTCCTAAATCTACATATTGTCCAATATATGATTTGAACCAAAAATGTTATGACTACTCTTAAACACCACATACCGCTATATAATAGACTCTTTAATAATGTATTAAACTACACTTTAGATCATGTTTTATTAATCGGCAATAGCACTAACAATTCACTTAAAACTCTCAAGTTACTCAATTAATAAAACCACTTCTAATTTAAAACCCTATCTTGGTAAGCATGAGATACCAATACAATACCGTGAAATAATGTGACATCAATTCAAATTCTGAAGAAAAATAGATAGATTAGTATATATCAATCCTGGACTACGGCTACCTAACCCCTGACGAAGCAAGAAATGAAAAAAAAAAAAGAGAACGTGCAAGTTCGTATCGTGAATAAATGGAAAAAGCATATCACGTTTTATTGACTAATTTACATAATTGCCCTTGTTTTTCTCATGAGAAATTGGCAGATTTTTATGCCAGCTGATAACTTGATATATATAAATAGGAATCCACTTAGTCTAGTTAGTATTAATGTTTTGTCTCATATTTGCATAAGAGTTGACCGGATCCACCTATAACCTTCTAATGTTAACAATCTATTCTTTGCGTCGTGTCATTAGTGTTATAAATCTATGTCGTTTTTATAGGTTTTATATAAATCTGCCATAAACCAGTATCTGTTTGAAGACTAGACATGGAACCTTGGAGATCAGATTTCAGATTTTCTCTAAACCTACAAGACTGTTGGAGTGTTGGGTATGAAAATCCTATATCCACTGTCATTCATCAATGCTATTAAATTTATATTCGTCGTGATTCTTATCTTCGCGCCAAATACCATTAAAATCAATTTTACGATACTCAGTGTTTAAGACGCATTTACAAAAATGAAAACAAAGATTGTAGAAAAATAAAACATGGTATTCAATACCATATATTAAACTGCACGTAACTATTCATAGTGTACAAGAACAAGGAAAGCATGAAAATGTAAACAAATTATTAGCTAATGACATTCTTCACCATCTAGCCATTTTAGTCCAGGCAATAATTTAACCAAAAACAACATAAACCTTTCATCAACAGCAGCATTCCCCACAATATCCAGCTGCATAAGATCTAAACCTCCAAAAACTGAATAAGCTTCCCAAAAATTCACCACTTTGGCAGCACCATTTGCAAATTCTTCAAAATCTTTATCATAAGCATGTGTATGTGACAAGGGAGATGAACAAAGATACCTTCTTGTGTCTATGGTGTGTGCACCAATCTCATTATAGGAGATATCCAACACTCTCAATGACTTCAAGAATCTCAAAGGGTCCAATGCTGTGAAACTGCCGAGCTTATTGTGACTAAGGTTTAAGCATGAAAGAAGCTGCAAAGCCTCCAATCCTGTGAACAAAACCCAGAAAAGCGATTGGTTGTTTTTCTTTTTTCTGAAAACTTCATGCACTTGATCCAGATTACTTGATGTGAGATGAAATACAAGTGAGACACACAAAGTAGCAATGTTGAATTGTAGGAAACAATGTTCATTATCAGAAGTCATAGCCACACCTAGATAGAGGTGGTAAAATGGGCGAGTTGGGGTGGATTGGACAACATATCAAAATGAGTATGGGTCAGAATGGAAAATTTTCAATGTGAGTTGGAGCAATGCCTGGTTTGACCTGAGAACATCTTTTGTCCAGTTTTTGATTTAAAAAAAGTTACAAATAATTACCATCATTGAATATAATTACAAGAACAATGTTACTATAGAGATCTAAAGTTCTTGAACTACAAGCGTTTAAGATAAGCAACTTTCAACTTTTCAAGTCATCCCTAATTGAACCCACAACAGACTAGAACTCTTGACCTCTCCTATGAGGGGAAGTGATCTACCCGGTGGACCATCAGGTGATGGTTACCCCCTATATATTTGACCCATTCCACTTTAGCTATTTTATACTTGACCTGTTTTCTGATAAAACATAACCAAAATCGACCCATTATAAAAAATAGACAGGTTGAAATTACCGCCTATATCCAAAGTGTAAATCTCAAGAGGAAGACATTTATTTCATCCCTCAAAAACACCAATTGAGTTGCTAGATATATATTAATTCACAAGAATATTACCTTAACAACCAAACGCATCAATCATGCTTGTGAGTTTTTTAATAAATACAAATGTTTACCTTCAATAGAATGAAGTAGGTTGTGGCTGAGATCAAGACTTTGCACCCACAATAACCGCTCAAAGGATCCAATTCGTGATAGCGATAGTGAATTCAGTCTTAAACACATTGAACCAATGATATTCGATGAAGTTGGCTCTTTATACTGCCAACAGTACTTCAACAAAGACTCCTTGCTAGAAGTCACCTGCAAACCACAACAGATCAGAAGTGCACTCACAAACTGCTAAAGCTTAGAGCTTAAGCATAGAGATGGCAATTTCAGCCCATTTACTTAAGATAGGGTCGATTTTGGGTATATTTTGTCTCTAATAGGTGTTACAGGTAAAACTAGAAGACATATATACTTAGAGGGAAAGAAGTCAAACAGGTCAAAAGTTGGCAAGATGTATTTTTTATGCATAAAACCTCTTAAATCACTTTAATAATGAACTGGATTACTATCGAAATAATCAAATTGTTGTAGTACCCACTAATTATATATTAGAAAAATCAAGATTTATTAAACAAGTGTTTCAAGTTAACCCGAACCAACCCAGCCATGCCAAAAGTTACACATCTTGATGCGTACCAATATGGCAGCCAGCGCATTTTGCTGCTCTACTAAAACTGTTGACCAAAGAAAAATGTAATTCTCCTCCCATTTAAGATAAATATGTGTAGAAACAATTACCTTTTTTAAAAATACCAAGCTGTACTCATCCTTGTAATACTGGTAATGTGGGGGGTCCAACTCCAGTAGTTCAGAATATAATTGCAAAACTTCCTCCACATGAGTCATATTTGGGGCATTTGGAGTATCGGTTGTCATCATGGCATCATATGCCATCAATAATCTTGCAAGTGTAAGCTTTCCAATTTTACTATCAAATAAAATTTTAAAAAAAAATTGATTAAACGTACTAGTAGCACACCATTAGCTCCAGATTAGTAACTAAAAGGTAAAGCATACCACTTTGCCCATGACAATAATTCTCGGTACTGATCTATTTCATTAGCTATCATCTCAGACTTCCATTTTGAAGATGAGGATTGCTCATAATCACTTGTTGTCGGCTCAAAATATGATTTAAATAAGGATGTCACATCTGAATTTATGTCAACTGTAGAAAATTTTTGATCTGTCATTAATAACATTCTTAAACTATGTCCTTCAGAAGGTTCAACATCATAGCATACAGAGACCGTAAACGCAAAAGACCAGGGTCGACTACATGTAACACCACTCAAAGAAGTCATGCCTTGAGAATATTCTGAACTAATTTTCACTTGAATGATCTTTGATGAGTTAAATTCACCGTGAGGAACCGTTAAATGTGTCATCCATGCCTGACCACAATTAAATCTATTTGTTGAAAGGGGGCTCCAAGTAATATTCTTGAGTATATCATTGTCAATTTGAACACTAACTGTATTTGAGCTTACACCTTCAACTGGTTCATTAAAATAAAGAATGATAGGAAAAGTTGTTTTATTAATGCCAGAACCATGAGGAGGCCATGAAGAGACCAAATAAGGCATGTCTAGTTTAATGGTTTGATCAAGAAGCCAGAGATGATAGAACCACCCACTCTGATCATCTGGGTCGGTGAAGACTGCATTTCGTACAAACTCATACTCCTCTGTTAAAAATAGTTCTTTTGGAAAATATCCTTCAACTTCTTTCTCCAGCAGATGAGTTAAAAGTACGCTGCAGATATTGAGAAACCACATAGTAAAGATACAAAAAGCCACATACAAATTGTTATTAATATATATATTTAAATTAAAAATATGTAGGGATGAGCAAAATAACCGTATGGACCGGACAAGACTAGAACCGGACCGGAACGGAACCGGACCGAATTACGCATAAGCGGGGCGGTTCTCGGTTCCACTTTTTCTCTTTTTTCGGGTTCGGTTCTTTCGGTTCCGGATCCAAAGGTTCGGTTTTTTACCCGGAACCGGACCGGATATCAAATGACAATTACTTTCTAAAATAAATCTTCAAATTAACTTAGCCTTAACTAATATGTAACAAACAAGAACAAAAAAAGTCAAAAACACAATCTCACGTAGATATAGTGGAAGAGTATCGAACCTTCAACTTTCATTTCACTTACCACTCTGTTATGCCCTTTGTTTTTTACAATATTTGGATACTTTATATATATATATATATCTAAATTTCAAAGTATATATATAAAAACTTTTCAAAATCTGAAAAATAGAGGCTTAATTATATTTAAGAGTAAATGGATTCAAAAGCTTGTTTTCGTTATACAAAGAAGCAATGAACACAAGGAATTGTTAGAAATATTGGTGAAAAAAGAATTTTTCATCATCTTTGTAATACTTCAAATTTTCTTATCCTTAATCCTTTTTGTTTTACGGTTCACGTATGAAATTTTTTGTGAACGTATACGAGTAAAAATAACATTCTAACAATCAACATAAGTTAATCAAACTTGGTTATATCTTTTGATATGTAATATATAGCATGCAACCTTAGATAGAAAACACTTTAATAGAGTTTCGTATATTTTGGGTTTTGCAGGTTTTAGAACCGAAGAACCAGAAACGGTTACACCTAAATGGGACGGTTCTCAGTTCTAGATTTTGGTCATTTTCGGGTTTGGTTCTTTCCGGGTTCGGTCCAGGTTTGGAACCGCGCTCATCCCTAAAAATGTGATTATCACTTTGGTAGAATGTAAGTTCACACATCTAATAGTCATGAAATCACACTATTGAAGATATAGAGTATACTCCACGTAGACATGTTTCCAAAAGACTAACCAAACAAACATCAAAGAAGTATTTACTAAACAGAAGGAAGGCTAAAGGAATTATTAAAATGATTTAAGAATGTATGGAAAACGAACCTTGGAGCAAGATTTTTACTAAAATTTGTGAATGAAGAAGATATATGTTTTATGAAAGACAAGTAGAAAGGTGTAATGAAGTTCATCCACACCATTAGCTCATGGTCCATATTTGAGACCAACAAGATAACAAATTTGATGTCCAACTATAGCTAGACGGTCGAGGGAGTATGGAATGATTTGAACAACATAAGTTATACAAGTAGTTACAAACTAGAGACCTTCACTCGCTAGATTTTACGCCTTTACTATCGACACTGGTGCTTCTCTGATAGAGGTGGCAACATGGCAGGCTGACTAACGGATTAAATCTAGCAATTTTTAGTGCAAGTTGAAATGGCTGGGCCATGCAGAGTTGACTCAAATTCTTATTGTCCAAAAACTTCAATTTTCTATAGACACATAATGTCACATACACTACATTACTTCAATTATGATCTAATCTTTTGGATAAAATGATTTTAGTAGTATTATATTAAAAATACACTTTGAGCGACTTTCAACCTTGACTTTTTCCTTTTAAGCTGATTTTATTCTTATTTTGCCTTTTAGAGATGAAACGTAACCTACAAGAAGCTGCATTATTAAAGAACTTTTCTTGTAAGATGAATTCATTATCGCTGCGAGCCTGCTATTGCCAGTTCAAAAACTAATAATATTAGCCCAAACAATTGATATACCTCTTTTTTCCTATTTGATTGGCCCATAGCTTTTCGTTTATAAATTAGCCCATACGAATTTCAGGCCCAAAAACTTGCTGTCAAGGTGGGCAAAAAAGGATATACAGTTAATATTTTTTGTTTTTCAGGCATTATACACAGGCGCGCATATTTTATATATGATATATATATAGGGAGAAGTTCATTTAAAAACCCTTCTTATTGCGAGTACCATTTGTAACCACCATTAATGCTCATTAATAGGGGTATTTCGGTCTTTTATATATTTTCCCAACCGTGAGCGTCCGGATGAACCGTCATTAAAGAGCAGGCTTGATTTTCCAAAATACCCCTCATTAATGAGCCGTCGTTTTTATCTTGTCATTTGGGTCATTAGTGTTTCATGAGATTCCAAAGCTAAATTACATGTATATTTTCAATGTTGCTGTATTGTATTACTCCTACTAGGCCAAGTACTCGCGTTTAACTCGCTAATAGGTCCTTGACCGAGGCCATTTGAGTGAACCAGTCAAAAAAATTCAGCTACAGTCCAACTTGGCCTAAGGCAAGCAGGAAGTCAAAAAGGGTCACGATTTATACTCTCACGTCTCAACCCCCCCCCCCCCTTTTGCGACGCTCATTGTAAATACCACACCTTGAGATAAGCATAATCTAACTACAAACTCCGTAACCCTTTGTAGGAAAAACAATGAACTTTCTTCTGATTATGTTTTTGGTAACCAATTTTGAAACGAACAGAACGGTATCAACTGTTGAGTAATGTCCCACATCGGATAAAACGTGACTTTGTAATCTGCTTTATAAGTGTCATGGGCTACTCCTCTCATAACCAATTGGTTTTGAGTTGGAACCCCACAAACTTACATGGTATCAGAGCAAGGTTCACCCGCACTCCACGTTAACCATAAGTATCCACATGTTAGGCTCGGAAAAAAGAGAACCCCACACATGAGGGGGCGTGTTGAGTAATGTCCCACATCGGATAAAACGTGACTTTGTAATCTGCTTTATAAGTGTCCTGGGCTACTCCTCTCATAAACAATTGGTTTTGAGTTGGAACCCCACAAACTTACAACTTACATGACTTTATATTTTGGGTAACCAGTGATGTGCTCAGCAGATGGTATTTCTAAGTTTCTAACATTGTGTCGTATTTGCATTTCACGTTGGCTTTTCTCAAAAAGTTACTTTTGGATGGACCTAATTTGGGTCAGATGTCTAACCCGGTTTTCAGCTCGTTATATTTTTGTTTTTCTTCTGGTAAGAGTTTGTTTTAATATGTTAAACTCTTGGTTATTCGTGTAAAAGTTTACTGTTTTTGGTCCAACTTGATCAATTTTAGACCTCCCTCCCTCTCCCATTCCAATATAACCCAATCCGACTACTCCCCACTTAAGCCATTCACTCGCTACACCTCACTCGACTGTTCGAGTAATCTAGCCAGTTTTACAACATTGGTACATTTAAAGGATATTATTCCATGCTAAATGTTTGGTTTACCTAAAATAAAGTATGCATGGATGATGGATTGTGATAACTGAACATGATTTTATGATACATCTGTGGATGCGTCGAGATGCCATCTAAAGAACTGTAAAGTCAATTTGTCATGGACCAAAAAGTTAAAATATCACAATAAGTTGCCAGTTAGCGTAACTTTGATATGCTTATTGTGAAATCAGAGAACCATCGTATGTTTATTTCTCTCTTCTTAAAATAGGGTACAGAGGATAAATATATATATACTAAACTATGACTTATTTACAAAATAAGTCCCTGTACTATACAAAGGAATTAATCCACAACTCTAACACTCCCCCTCAAGCTGGAGCGTAAAAATCATAAGCACCAAGCTTGCCATATATATCCTCAACCCGTGGGCCTCTTAGGGCTTTTGTAAATCCATCAGCCAATTGATTATTTGAGTTAACGAACTCTGTTACAATAACACCCTGAAGAAGTTTGTCTCTGACAAAATGACAATCAATCTCAATGTGTTTAGTTCTTTCATGGAACACTGGATTGGAAGCGATATGAAGGGCAGCTTGATTATCACAAACAAGTTTCATCTGAGGCACTGGACAGAACCGAAGTTCTTCAAGGAGTTGTTTGATCCAGATGAGTTCACACGTTGCATTTGTCATGGCACGATACCCTGCTTCTGCACTTGACCTTGCAACTACGGTTTGTTTCTTACTCTTCCAGGAAACTAGGTTACCACCAAATAGAACACAACATCCAGAGGTTGATCGTCTGCTAAATGGACATCCTCCATAATCTGCATCTGTATAACAAGTTACCTCTGTGTTTCCTTTGTTCTCATATAGTATACCTTTCCCCGGAGCTCCTTTGATATACTTTAAGATCCGAAGAGCTGCTTCCCAATGGGTATCACACGGAGCATTTAGAAATTGACTCACTATACTTACGGCAAACGAAATGTCAGGTCGTGTTACAGTAAGATAGTTAAGTCGACCAACTAGTTTCCTATATTTCCCTTGATCAACTAATAGCTCCCCCTGACCCGGAAGAAGTTTAACATTAGGATCCATTGGAGATTCTACTGGTTTGCAATCAGTTAGATGAGCTTCCTCTAAGATGTCGAGTGCATACTTTCTCTGAGATATGATAATTCCTTCTTTCGATTTTGCAACTTCAATACCCAGAAAGTATCTAAGTTGGCCCATATCTTTTGTCTGGAAGTTTCTGAACAAGTGGTCTTTCAGTTGCTGAATTCCTTCATGATCATTTCCTATGATTACAATGTCATCAACATATACAACCAAATAGATACATCTTGCCCCTGTAATGCGATAAAACATGGAGTGGTCAGCCTCACTTTGCCACATTCCAAATTCTTTCACCACAGCACTGAACCTTCCAAACCAAGCCCTGGGAGATTGTTTAAGCCTATAAATTGACTTTCTCAACTTACAAACGAGTCCAAACTCCCCCTGAGCAACAAACCCAGGTGGTTGCTCCATATATACTTCCTCTTGTAAATCACCATGGAGAAAGGCATTCTTAATATCAAGCTGATGAAGGGACCAAGAGCGCATGGCAGCAAAGAAAAGGAGAAGGCGAATCGTGGTCATTTTAGCAACTGGGGAGAAAGTATCAGTGTAATCCAGGCCAAATATGTGTATAACCCTTAGCAACGAGTCGAGCTTTAAGCCGATCAAGTTTTCCATCAGGGCCCACTTTTGGTGTAAATATCCATCGACAACCAACTTTAGTTTTACCTGGAGGTAAAGGAACTAGTTCCCATGTTCCGTTGGTATGTAAAGCAGACATTTCATCCAACATTGCCGTCTTCCATCCAGGATGATATAAAGCCTCGGCCACCATTTTAGGGATAGATATGGAATCAAGGCTTGCAACACAGGCGGAGAAAGTAGATGATAACCGATCATAGGTAACATAGTTATATATAGGATAAGGGTTAACAGTAGAGCGTGTACCTTTCCGATGGGCAATTGGTGGAGTATCCTGTACAGAACCATGAGTAGGTGAATGAGGCGAGGAAGGAGATGAATCAGAGGGAACTGCTGCAGGAGTGGGAAGATCATCCAATGTGTTAGTAAAATGTGGATGGGACGACCGATTGCGACGCTGATATGTTCTTATAGGAGGGGGGTTAGTAGGAGAATCAGCGGTTGTATGTGGGGTAGGCTCAAGTGGGATTTCAGGAGGGATGACATAAGCAGGAACTGGGAGAACCTCATTAACCTTAGTAGATGGAAGAGAGTCCTGAGAATAATAGAGATCATGGTCAAAGAATGTAACATCTGCGACCATAAAGTATTTGCGGAGGGAAGGAGAATAACACTTATAACCTTTTTGGAGACGAGAATACCCTAAGAAGACGCATTTGACAGCCTTAGGGAAGAGTCTCTACCAGGTTCTAAGAGGTGAACAAAACAGATAGAGCCAAAGGGATGTAAAGGAAGGTGATATGATGGTTGGTGGGGATACATAATAGAAAAAGGAGTTTTGTTCTGTAGAACTGATGAAGGCATTCTGTTGATTAGATAACAGGCTGTCATGGCTGCATCAGCCCAGAAAGTATGTGGGAGATTACTGTGTAATAACAAAGTACGAGTGGTTTCAATAAGGTGACGATTTTTCCTCTCAGCTATGCCATTTTGTTGTGGGGTATGAGGACATGAGGATTCATGTAGCATGCCCTTAGAGGTCATAAATTCCTGAAATGGCTGAGAGAAATATTCAAGAGCATTATCACTTCTTAGAACACGAATGGACTTGCCAAATTGAGTGTGTATCTCATTACAAAATTGTTTAAATATAGCAAACAGTTCAGTGCGATTTTTCATTAAAAATAACCATGTAGAACGAGAATAATCGTCAATAAAAGTAACAAAATACTTGAAACCCAAATTTGAATAGACTCGACTAGGACCCCACACATCAGTGTGAACAAGAGAGAAACTAGACTCGACCCTGTTATTACTACGGTTAGGAAACACAGTACGGGTATGCTTTCCCAACTGACACGACTCACAATCTAAGGACTTCAAAGATGACAGCCTCGGCACAATCTTCTTGAGTTTTGATAGAGAAGGATGACCATAAAGATGATGCAAATACTGAGGTGAGATGGTACTGACAGCAGTGGAATGATGAGCACCACCCAAGTAGTAGTGTCCTTGTGACTCATGCCCTTCGCCAATCATCCGTCCCGTCCTCGGGTCCTGTAAGAAAACAGAAGTAGGGGTGAATATCACAGAACAGGCATGAGACTTGGTAAGACGACTGACAGAAAGTAAGTTAAATGGGCTATTTGGAACAAATAAAACAGAATCCAATGACAGCGAGGTGCTTGGATTCGTTGTACCTATACCCTCAACAGTCGTTTTATTTCCATCTGCCACAGTGATAGGTGGTAAAGCAGTAGAACAATTCAACTTAGAGAACAGATATTTGTTACCACATAAATGATCGGTTGCACCAGAATCAATGATCCACGGTCCCATAGAAAGGGTTGCAAATGCAAAAGAAGTGCCCATATGGCTACTAGCCGTTGAAGAAGAAGTCTGTGCAGCCCGGAACCTCAGGAATGCTTCATAGTCAGACATGTTGATGGTTTGTGTAGAATCAGTAACGTGCACAAAACTGGCAGGAGGAGCAGATAAAGATGGGGAAGCTGCCGGACGTCCATGTTTCTTCCAACATTTGTCTTCAGTGTGACCTAGGCGTTTGCAGAAGTCACAAGAAAGACGCTTGTTGTTGCCCTTCTTTGACACAGCTGCAATGACAGGTGGATCTGCAGCAAATGCAGATGGATTGGAAGATGAGCCTGTTGTATTCCCTGTCACGTTAAGTAGTCGGCGAAAAGTGTCTTTCATAGTTGGTGTCGAGGAACCAGTGAGTATTTGATGTCGAGCAGACTCATACTCTGGTTTCAGACCAAATAAAGCAGCAACCATAAAGAAACATTCCCGTTGGGCAGTTTGCTCCGCCTTTGAAGTTACAAAGGGCATTAGTGCATCAAATTCCTGCATAAGTGCACGGACTTGACCCAGATAAGATTCCATACTGTCTGACTGTTTCAAGTCTTGGATATTGTGAACGACAGTGTACAATCGTTGAATATCATTAGTGTAACATTCAGATGCTTCGGTCCAGACATCATAACACGATTCAAACGGACGGAACAACTGAATAATAGATGAATCAATGGATTGCCATAATAAATTGCAGAGTTAAGCATCAACTTGTTCCCACTTAGGACGGATTTTTTCTTCAATATCAGTAACACGTTTGGTTAAATGATCACTACGTCCTTGACCTTTAAACCACATTCTAACGGAAGCTGCCCATGACACATAGTTGGTTGATCCCGTGAGTTTATCGGTAGTAATAGTCTGATTTCCAATCACCAATGATTGTGTAGTAAACTGATCACTCATATTTCCAAGCACAATTGTTAAGTCTTAAAAAAAATTGAGTTCAAATGCTGAGCAGAGTGTTGCGCAGAAGGTTCTGTGCGCAGAATGAAGCTATGCGCAGAGAGAGAGTTTGCGCAGGGGTTGTTGCGCAGAAACCAAGTGCGCAGAGAGAGAGTTTGCGCAGAGAGAGAGTTTGCGCAGAGAGAGTTGTGCGCAGAGAGAGAGTTTGCGCAGGGGCTGCTTGCGCAGAGGAGAGTTGTGCGCAGGAAAAACCTAGTCGCCGAGAGATAGGGCAACTATCGGCGATTGAAGGATGAAGAAGGCAGCAGAAGCAAGACACAAAGGCACGAAGGCAGATAGCACACCCACACCAGAGAACCTTCGGATAGCGAGACACGAAGGTAGGAGAACGTGATGTAAGGATGGAAGAAGGAGATACCTGTTTGATGAAGAAGGCAGCAGAAGAATGACGACGGCTCTGATACCATGTGAAATCAGAGAACCATCGTATGTTTATTTCTCTCTTCTTAAAATAGGGTACAGAGGATAAATATATATATACTAAACAACTATGACTTATTTACATAATAAGTCCCTGTACTATACAAAGGAATTAATCCACAACTCTAACACTTATAATGTCGCGGTACCAATTAATGTTGACGTTTACTATTAAAGGGGGTTAAGTCACCTTACCTAGTGTAGAGGTGATTTAACCCCCCTTCAACGGCTACAATTGACATTAATCAGTACCCCTAATATTTAAGTATAACAGACTTATGGTAACTCGCCACTCATTCCGGTAACTTTGACCTTTCAGTCGGTGGCCCTAACAATACGTTCCTTTAGTCGGCATCAAGACACATCCACAGATGTATCACAAAAGCATTTTCATATATCACAATCCATACATATTTAATCATAACTAATGGATATATAACTCCAAATATACATGTATCTCAGTTTTGAAAATCTCATGAAAAATAGTTTACTTACAAAACTTGAAACTTAACCGTCAAAATTACCTATATTATATTTATAAATATTTATCATTATCAACTATTTACTTGTCAAGACTAGGCACTTCTATTATTTCATATCTTAACCTATAAATGTATAATATGTTGGAATATTCATTTAGTGCACTAACAGTCCAAAGTTCAATAATATCTTCAATTCAAAACTCGGAAAATATCTAAGGTTAATACATATATTTGCTAAAATTCTTGATTTTGTGTCTAAAAAAATTAAAACATGAATAGATGGTCATACCTACGATTATGCCAAGCAGAATAATTACTAAAGTTATCATTAATCATATCTGTTGTAAATTGTAACTCCTTCTGATCCGATATGTTCTTCAATCCCGCTATGAATCTGGAAAAGGGCATAACAAATAAGGTACAAACAGATTGCATAATTCAACGATAAAAATATATTACCATATACAGGTCTTCACCTTCGGTAATTCCATGCATGAAAATTGCGGGTGTCCTGCTTCTGGAATAGATTTAGAAGCCTTAGTTCACGCTCTGTCGAAGAATTTCCTTTGCTTATCACCCATTTCCGGTGATGCCAAGCTCCGTAAGACTTGAAATTCTTCCTCAGTGCATTCTCTACCTACATATATGGTAAAATGTTAACACATTCGAGAAAGAACGATTTCCGACTTCTCAGCATTCAGACACCAGTTAGATTTTTTTTTAATATTACGAACAAACTTTAATAAATTTCAACCATATGATTGTTCAAGAAATTTGTATAAGAAACTGCCTTAAATTACAGCTACTAATGTGTGTAATCTTCACCATTATACTACAACTACAAGCAGCAAAACCGTTGGAGCAAAAATAGTACTCCCATCGTTCCAAAACGCTACATATTTTATTTAATGTCAAATATAGGAACTTTTCAAATCAACTTGACCTCCTCCTTAGCTTCTTTATCTTCATTCACGGATTCATTAATCATAAAAGTAGATTTCCCCCCAAACTAAAACTTGAAATTTACCTAAATGTGATGAACCAAACAAATAGACCCAGATGCTAATTTTCTGCACCAATCAAAACTAGTGCTCTAAGTGTTGCAAAATTTTAAAAAATTATTCAAATTCACATCATTAACTGAGTTATAATGTACCCCGCAAGATCCCAGAATTAATGAACTTGTTACTTGGAACCTATTTGAAAATAATGCAATAGGCAGTGTAAACAAACAATTTAATTAGAAGTACCAGCAATATAAGAACTTACAACTCTCAATTCTTCATCGACAATCGATCTCATGTGATCCAAATCTGCAGCCTCCGATTGACTACTAAGATTATGCTCAAATGCCAGTTTTCGATAGTTCCAGGCCGTCATGAACTCTGGATTTGCCTCGATGAGCTTAGCATTAATTTCTAGGGCGTCTTTCGTGTAACTACAATCGCGAAGGGAAATATATCAGCACATAGCAATTGATGCTTTTTACAAAGCATTATTAATATCGAATATGAAGAATAGAGATTTGAAAAGAGACGTACATATTATTGTGATGATTTTGGAGAAACTGAGATTGAAGAGATCGAATCTTAGCAGCCTTGAGAGCTGATGCAATTTCGTCTACTGGGGTTGCAGATTTCCTCGGTCTTCCATGCATGTCTCTCGCACACAAAGAGAGAAGGCTCCTCTGTCAAAAGACTGCAAACTTAGGGGTGAGCTCGTTTTTGGCATAAAATCGAAACCAAAACGAAAATTTCAGTTTTGGGAAAAGAAAAACTTTTCATTTTCGGTTTTACGTTCGGTGTTTCAGATTTTTGTTCTTGGTGCTTGGTTTTTCGGTTGGTTTTAACATATTTAAAACAACAGATTCATCAAAAGTCACTTCCATCTACCAAACAACATATTCATCAAAAGTTGCTTATATCCACTCATCTAGTAACTGAAAACCAGAAATAGAATTCACTTTGGAAAAAAACAGATTATGAATCATATGTTTTGGTAATTAACAGATTCTTTATGCAAGTTTTGGGATCAGAAACTGCCTGTGCTTCTATGTTTCAAAATAGCTAAAAACATGTGTATTACTGAGAATGAATGCGCATTGATCGTCTACTGTAGAGACACAATTTAGTCGAATAGACATATACTAATGTCGACTGCGAGAGCTCTGAAGCCTTTAACAAACGATTGCAATTTAGGATTTAACAAACGATTACCTTTGGAAGCAAAAGAAGGAGCAGCAAAGATGGCTGCTACTTGGCAAGATACGATTGAGCTTGAGATGTGACTAAATGGCTACTCACAGAGTCACCGATCGATCGATTTAGCAGAACTCCCACTCACAGATTTATCAATTGAATAGATCGATTGACCAAGACTCGCAGATTTAGCAAATCGATTGAGCAGACTCTTGAAGGCTACCGACTATTGTGAATTGTGATTTTTAGAGGGCTATCGATTAGAAGACTATCGTGAATGTTGGAGGGCTCTTCGAGGCTGTCGCAACGATTTGAAATTTTGGATAGTGAACAACAGAACACGAATGAAGACCTAGCACGCCAGCAGCCTAGCACCGATTTTGGGTGAGGTGGGCCGGTAGAGTGCCTGGAAATTTTAAGGATTAGAAAAGTTTTAAGGCTATGTAACTATATTCTTAAAAAATACATATGATATAGAGAATAAAATTGTAGAAAAATTATTACAGATAATTAAATTATAGAGAAAAAAAATTAGTCTAGAGAATGAGAATTAAATCTTCTGTATAACTATATAAAGATATTTTAGTTTTCAGCAGCAAAATGTAACAAAGAAGAATCATTTATCCTGTTTGGTAGCACAGAGAATTGTACCAAATTTATCATTTACATTTTTATTTTTCCATAATAAACAATTAGTTTGAGTCAATTAACAGTCCGATTCACAAACACTCGTTTGATTGAAATAACATTTGAAGTATTGAGACAAATATACTTTTCAATTAATTAATTCTATAACATCTCAATTCACAAAACCACAAGTTGAAAAAGAATTGCATTCTAATACATAACTTTCAACTATGCTCATAAAACAAAAATATTACAAAAAACCAATAGAGAAGTGAAGAACAGTAATCAATTTCCAATTGTATGTAGTTTTATAATTGATGGTTTAATTCCTATGACCCTCTTGCAGCTGAATTAGTATTTTTGCATATGATGGACATTCTTCCGATTTATGTTCTAGTTAATACCATTGAACTGTGAAAAAGAACATGAAACTAAAAAGGATATGAAAACAAAAGAAGCAAATTATCATAGAGCTTTGCCAAATGAATGAATCAACAGCAGCAAGGAATTAAGAAGGTCATGGAGTAAATTAACATATGGAGTAAAACTTATTCACTTTTAAGAAGCATCTAATCATCTATGATGCGACAGAAAAATTCAGCAGCCAATTTTGAAGATCATCAAGAAGCGAATTTTGTAATTAATTTTACATTCACAAACAAACTCAGAAGATTATTAAGATACATTTTTGCAGAACTCAGTTCATATTACTGCTTATTGCTTCTTAAAAAAAATTCAGCAGCCATCAAAGGTTTTCAACTAAACCAATAAAGTGGAGGTTGGAAGGAGGGGACGATGGATCAGCGTCGATGTCTCAAAGGGAAGGAGGCTTCGATTGAAATTTGAAACCCTAACTCTCTATTTCTACCCCTATCATAGAGAGAAGAGAGTTAGGAATTTAACCAATTCTTATTTTTTTTAATTCTCAAGTAACCATACAAAAGAATTTTTTTCTATTTTTATTTTCCTACCCTTAATTTCCCCTACTAAATACGTCTACTGGTTCGCCGGTTCAGTTGGTCCGATTCTCGTCTAGCACCGGTTGATTTTGAAACTAAAAACAGAATAAGTTGGTTTTTAAAATTTTGAAAACCAAAAAAGTGGTTATTATATTGGTTTGGTTTTTCAATTTTGATTCTTCCGGCTCGTCACTAACTAAACTGCAATAGCTAAATTATGGTGTTTTTGGTGTGGATGTGACTTTTTAGACATTTGTATATCTATGTTGTAAACCGAAATAAATTGATTTGGGATGTAAGAGATATGGGGTCTTATATTAGCATATGTGTAATATTTATCTATCTATATCGATCTCATCAAGATTGTGAGATTCCCACAAATCAAAATCGTGCAAGATCGATCTGTGATTTTTCGGAAGGTAAAGCCAAGGCCAATATAGTAGGATTGATTTTGCGATCGCAAGTTTGATTGTTGATCCGATCCTATGAATAACCATATTCCAAAAAAAATTAGTTTGAATGAAAGCTTTAAAAGTATTGTTGATCCGATCCTATGAATAACCATATTCCAAAAAAATTAGTTTGAATGAAAGCTTTAAAAGTAATAGTTTTAGTCTAGTACGCATTTAAATAGTTTAATATTATTATATAAGCTATTTTTACTTTTAGTATACTAAGCATGGGCTAAATTCAATAATGTACTTTGAGACTTATGTAACTAAGCTTCTTTTGACTTAGAAGTTGTGTTTAGTTTTGTAATCTCACCATATGGTGAAAACATTAACTCATTACTTGCATTGCATGAAGTTATGAACTTTTGACTCTTATATAAATTTATCATATATATAATTGTATTATATATAAATAATGAACTACAACCCCGTGTAAACAAATATAAGATTTTTGGTAGGATCTTACGATCTCGATCCGATCCTACAATCTCAATTTCATGAAGAATAAAAAGATCATATGGAATTATGGATCTTGACAACCTTGGTCTATATCTATTGTCAAAAGGCAATTCAACTTCCTAAAAATGGCCTTAGATTTGTCTTCAATCCTCCAATCATAATGCATCCTTCATCAATTATGACTTTGTTGATCTTATAATGGGAAAGCTCTAATTCAAAAAAACACGCCGGCAAAAGGTACCCGGATTCAACCACATCATCGCCTCATGCTTTCTCTATTGATTGGCTCATACGAAACCTTAAACATCTCTCCACCAACGGTCCATTCCTTTCGTTGTAAGTCTCATACAAAACCCTCGTACCTTCACAAGAACCCTTAAGAAATCTCTTCTAAACAGTTTATTCAACCGCCATCTTGGAAAACAGGTGTCAAGATTTCTCCATTGATTTCTTGAAAGTTGTTACATGTAACATCCACTCTCATAAGAAACAAAGGATACTCATAAGATATAAAACATAGCAAAATCTAAGAATTAATATCTCAAACAATTCGTGTTTTGCTCTTAATCTCTTTACCCTTCAATTCTCGTGTAAACCTACCGCATAAAAAGAAAAGCAACTGAGCCAAACGTTCGGTGCGCTGATATAGCAGAAAACAAATAGTACCAACAAAGAATAGTTAGTGTTGGAACCGAGAATGACGCACCTATGGTACCCCCGTAGGTGGTCGGTAGATTGCTATCAAGAGTGAGACCATCACAGTACCAATGGCAATATGGCAATCATGTGTAACTCTAATGATGACGCCAAATGGTCTAACGATAAGACAATAGCAATAAGACGTTAACAATGACACAATATTAATAGGCAACTTTAAATAAGCTATACAATAAACGCTAATTCAATGTCCTGACATAGTCAATCCAAACCAAACTAAACAATATAATACATCAAAAGAATTACATTCAAATCAACGTGAAAAGGAAAATTGTAAAATTAACCAATATACAATATGTTGAAAATAGGATAGCTTGAGAAAACTAAAAAGAACATAAATCTTTATTAGAAAATGTCCTTTCTAATATTTTAAAACACACACACACACACACACACACACACACACACACATATATATATATATAAACCCTAGTTTCACTTACATACTCCTCCAACCTGAGGAAAGAGCCACTAGTAGCGCATCTAGTCTCCACCACCATCGTGCACCACCTCCACGATCCTTACACCTACCACCATATGTGATATGTTCCATCTCTTGGTCGTTAAACACTGTCGGCCACACCAGCTACTACGCCTTTGGCTACACTGTGCCGTCAGCTCACAGATCTACCATTGGTATCTCTATCTTAACCATCAACATCGTCTCCACCACCGGTTTGTCTTACATTAAAACCCTAATCTCTTTTTTATCTCTCTATCTCTTTCTCCCTGCAAAGAGTACAATTGTTAGTAAACCATAGAATTAACTAAATGTGTAATTTACACTTCAAAACGAAAAGGCAGAAATGAGTTCATGCCACAACAATTCTTATGGAAGGGAAATTTCTCAGGATTTTTGGCTCGCAATAAAGTTAAGGTCTGTTTGGACAAGCTCTTGATCCCATTACCGAACCAAACAAGATTATTCCCTAAGTCCTATCTATCCACCTCTTCAGACACAATATCTTGAGTACCTATGATGGTGACCACATCTGCTGGCATGTGATGTTTGAACATTGAAAGACACCAAATCCTCCTTTAGGTGTTTCAACTGCGGTATAGGTAGAAGGAGCTGGTACGGAAAAACCTTCTGTATATGGTTCGAAATAGTGAATTGAAGTAGAGTAGATTAATGATCCTGTAGTCATTTGGTCGGCTATTGAAAGAAAAAGCTTGCATTTGCTCCCCCTATTATATAACCGGTCATATCTCTCTCCAAGTCTCCAAACCTCATGTGGTAGTTTCCCATCATAGGGCTTTCTATCTATAGATTAAGCCATTACCAAACCAAGAAGCGAATTTGTTCAGAAGCCAGTTGACAGCTTCTATAAATAAGGAGGCGGAGCGTACTTGGCTCAACATTATAGCCCTTCTTAGTAAGACTTCAGCCCTACTACAGCGCTTGACTTTAACTACAACAATCTAATGATGTCGTGTGTATATATTGGATATCTTTTAAAGATTTCTTTTACATGTATTGTTAAATTTTTTTATATCCTAACAACAAATCGGGTTAAAAAAATATTTAATTCAACTATTTTTTATAAATGGAAATTAAAATTGACAACTTGAACTTTATTAGCCATCAAATCAGAAACATCTCAAAATATTAGGATATATGGAAAGTCACTTAGAAATCCTTTTTGTAATTTAAATATAAAAAAAGATTCATTAGGCATCAACTCAAATGTAAATGACATGGTTTGCTAAATTAGTGGCACCCTATATGCTCACTTATTGTAGAATAAGATGTTGCAAATTCTATTATTCTGACGAGGCTCGTGTGAGCCTTTATGCCTTAGTCATGAACAACCTTCATGAGGATTGATTCCAAACTTAATAGTTTTATATAATTATATAAATAATTTTATTAATTTCCTTACAAATACTGACTTACACAATCCAACTGTTTTAATATTTACATAAAATTTGAAATTTGAAAAATTAGATAATTCTATAGCTTAACATTTGTATTCTATAATGGAAGAAAATTTATGTTACTTATTTTAAATATCACACAATTTTGCATGCTTAAACTTTTTTATTATATGTTAAAGGGTAACTCCTCCTTCATCGGTTAGTCTTACGCCTTTAATAAAACAAATAGATTAGGTTACTTAAAGTTAAAGATTATCTGCTAGAGTTTTATTTTCAATCCTGGAATTCAATTTCTCCAACCTTACACTCTTATGGCACTTACAAATGTAAACCGTCCATTGGGGCCTTTACTGACAAATTATATAGTCAATATGAAGAATGAAAATTGTGTAACCTACAATTAAAAAACATGAGTTAGACTTTGATCTCTAAGCATCCACTATAGATTTTTAATATCTTCAACCACCAAGTTACCATAGGAGGGGCTATTAAGTTATATACAAAATAGTGAAAGAATTATGATAGCCATAAACAAGTAAATAAAAAAATTACAAAAGATAAAAATAAAGATATAAGTTATTCTACAAAGCCTCCCCCCACAAATAGGTTGCATGTTTGGCACCACATTTCGATCACTATTAAAGGGTAGTCTTCCATTGTAACATTACTTTTGTTTCTCATCATCCTATCTGTAACACCCTCCTTACCGGCTTAGATTAATTAAGGTAATTAATTAAGTTTAAGTTGAGACTTAAGTTAATTATGTGTTTTAATTGTGGAATTAATTGAATAAATGTGTTAATTTATTTAGTTAATTTAATATTAAATTAATATGTTGTTTATGTGAGTGGGGCGGTGGGGTTTAGGTGGCCGATGTGGAGGTGGTTAGTCACCACCCTAGCCCTTAGACCCTCCACTAATCTTAATACATGCATAGTTGGCCGATTTAGGGGGTAAACTCTCTCTCCACACTTTCATTTACATGCAAAACTTGAAGTGTGTTTGTGTGTTGCTCTCTGCTGAAAGAAGAAGAACAAGAACCCGATTTGATTTTCAAATCTTGTTTGAAATTAGAGTTCAAGTAAACGAGCTTCATAAGGTTAGATTACATGATACTTGTTTGTTAATTTGTTATTTGAACTTGGTTCTTGAGATTGCATGCTATTCTTGATCGAACTTGATGAATACATGATGCATGTAGGAGAATCCATGTTAGAATGAATATGTTTATATGCCATTTCTGTGTTTTAAATGATGTTAGAACATGCATGTTAGAAATGGTAGAAAGCTGGATTGAAATGGATGATTGGATGAGAAATATGAATGAATCGGAATTCAAGAATGAAGTAATCGGAATTCTAGTTTTATGGGTTCATTCGCATGGAATGTTGTAGAATTGAATTGCATTAAACACTTAGAAGTGCCCTTGCTGGATTTGGATCGCATGGAACTTAAATTACATTTGATTGTATTAATCGCATGCTAATAGTAGTGGAATGGATATCCTTGAATCGCATTCGATTAGATCGAATCGCATTGGATTTCAGTGATCATGAATCAAGTGGATTGAATATTTCCCTAACTTTTGGAATCATATGTTTGGATCGCATTCGATTAAGCTGAATCGCATGGGATAGTGATTGAATCGCACTTGATAACAATGGATGGAATTGAATTAAATTTCCCTAACTCCTTGGATCGCATTTGATTGAATGGAAGGGTAATGATATATTGCATTAAATGTTGAAGTTGAATCGCATTGAATTAGATTGCTTTGGATTTGACTGATATGTTTGAATCGCATGGAAACACTTAGTGTTGATCGCATGCGATTCGCATGAATCAATCGCATGCGATTCACAAAGGAAGTTGAGTTGCGTTTGATTCGCATGCGATTCACGGTGGGAATCACATTCGATTCATATGGGATTTGCATGGAAGATCAAATGCATTGATGATATGAAGATAAACATGAACTTGTAGCCTTTGCTTATGAAAGGATGTATGAAATGCCTAAGCTAAGGAACTGGATGAATTCACAGGATTACAGTAAGTAAAGGGTAATCGTGAATTATGGTGTATTGTTGCATACACGTAAATTGATATGTACTTGTGGTTTTATATGTACATGTATGTTTGATTTCAGTATTATGCTTATTGTTTGTTGATTAAGCAAATACTGATTGATAGTTGTTTGTTCAGGTGGTGGAAAGACTCAGTAGTAAGAAAGACTGAGTTCCCTGAGCATTGAAGATATCGGTGAGTGGATATATATCTTGGATGTATAAGATATATCACCTGATTGTTGCTTCTTTCTGTATATATACATGTTGTTGTGAAATCAGCTTGGCGGTTGTTTTTCAGCTGGGCCTATGTTTAGAGATATATAGTATTAGTATTTGTCTTGATAAGCATTTGTTGTAATCAAGAAGTACTATTATTGTTGTCTGTTGTAACTTGGCTATCGGTAAACCTATGCTTTTGTAACACCGTGATTTTCAAAAATACCGTTTAACAAAAATTTTTGTTATTAAACAACCATAAGCAACGGAAGTCTTAAAATCATAAGTACGGTAAATGTAATCCGACAAAACCACAGTGTCACACCGTGTCCAAAACTGTTAAATCGTTACAAACTCGAACCATAAATAAAATATTATGAGTTTATTGGTATCAATATCCATAAACTATCTACCCAAATTGCACCCTGTCTCACTAAGCCAATCACTAAGCCACCTGCACGAGTACAAGACACCATTTCAAAAAAAAAACAAGTGTCAGCTTACGCCTCGTGAGTCAATAGGGTTAGAATAACAAAATCTGTAAAAGTATTAAAAATGAAGTGTTGATAAAATTATCATATAACCATACCCATCCCGTATGTATATTTAACCCATCCCGTGAACCCCGCATAACATATATCATATAAACCGGTCAAATAATCGTTTTAATAAACATAGCATGTCAAACCGTACACACAAACTGCATATCGAATACCAACCATGTATCGTATACCGTAGTCCGTATCTCTACCCGCTAAGTTTTCCTAGCCATTAGGCCCCGGCCAGCTAGGTAACCCGTTCACTAATCACACGCTAAGCAACCCGTGCATCGATTGGGTAGCTACTCCCGATCCATGCATGAGTGTACATTAGACGATGCTTTCGCTACTCCGACTATGCAAATACAAGTACCGCGTTGTCGTTCAAGTGTAAGTACAAACGGGGGCAACCGCAATCAACCCCTCCTGACACTCACGTGATGCTATCGATATGACTACACCTGCTGTCATACATCACTCCAGTACTCGAGCACTCAAAAGTACCCTCGTACCATGCGTTGCAAAGGTTATCTAGAAACCCCGCAACTCCGTATGTGGCTAGCACTTATACCTAGAAGGTCATTAAAACCTAATAGGTCCTTAAAACCGTAAGCAAGCATGAAAGGTTACTACCCCCGCCCATCACGCCATGTACATGTATGTAAATCATATAAACCACATAAACCGTAATTAACCGTATCATGCATGAACCACCATGTATGCACACAGAAATCATATTATCGCAAGTAATACACTTAGCATGATAAACCAAAATATATATTCGTTTTAAATCTTTAAAAATATAGATTTTGTCGTTGTACTCGGTTTTGTAAACTATTGAACTCACCTGAAGTTTCGAGAATAAACCGAGAGAAATCACCGAAAGAGTTCACCGAGCAACCTAACGAAATAAGGAGTCCTAATAAGTACCCGGGTCGTATGATTCGAAAAACAATTGTTACTACAATTAAGAGTCACAACACCTATCCTACAATTAAAAATCACCAAACATATAACATTAACAATTTACTTCCTAACTAATTAAAATTAATTACCAGCCAACTAAAATGCTAACTACGGCACAAATTAACATTAGTAAAAAAAAATCATAGTTCCTTAATTTATTCATTTGCCCAATTATAATTATTTGCATCCATGCAAATAATATTCCATGTATAATAACCCAATTATAATTCTTTCTCACCACTGATCGTAGTTCACAATAGTTGTTTTAGACAAATACATGAATCGCATTTGACAAAGTTGACCGTGATTGCCTTTGCAGCCAACCAATCGTAATTAACTGCCGATAGTATTTGACTAAAACCTCCACCTGCAACAATTGTATTTCAGCCCCTGCCACCATATTCAATCATAATTCCAAGCTGTCCAATATTGAATCGTAGTATGCCATAATCGTAGTTCATATACAGACGAAGTAACCATAACTTTAAAGCAACTCCTTACCCTACGAATCGATAGCCACCACAACCCACGAAACTTAACAATTTAATCTCTATTCTCAACTAAAATCATAAATAAGAGCATCGTTGTTCTAGAAATCAAAATAGATAGCCGGTCCTTAATATTTCACATGTAAACATTCTAAACCTATTAGATTGTATGATTTAACTTAAACCCATATACCTCAATCTGCAACCCCTCCCTGATTGATAATAAAGCAGCCCCAAAACTCCAATAAATCATTCAAATCCTATAATAAACATGTAGTAAACAATAGCAAAGATTAAAGACACTTACCTCAACAACGATCTTCACCAATCACCATGATTTTCTTGTGTTTCTCCAAGTCGGTCGAGAGAAAACGAAACCACAAAAAAAAACTGCCGTGAACTACAATTAGGGCTGCCAAGAGAGGTTTTAAAAAAAACCCTAATAAAATTATTCCTTTAATCCCCTCTTAATCCTTAATGTTTCTCTTATTGACCCCTAAGTCCCTATTCTTTTGTTCCATTCAAAATTATAACTTTTAAGTCACTAAACACCCAATAATATTTAATTACGACCCCGGCCGTCTAATAATTATCCAATTATAAGTATCCGAAATATATTTATATTTTCTATATAAATTTACCTCGAAAATCTGGTCGTTACAGCTTTGGCCGGCATTTGGTTGTAGGTGTTGCAACACCGCCGGTTCTCTTGTTTGTTGAGCATTGTTGGTTTGGGCTTGATGCCTTGTATGTTTGTGGTATCTATTCTCTCACTTAGCTTTGTGCTAATTCCCCACTGTTGATTTCTTTTCAGGAGAATCCAGGTAGATGGATTAAAGAGCTAAACTGGGATTTTGGGACTGATCTAACTCTGATATCTGATGTTTTTGGAAAGAGCCTGTTTTGTAGTAACACTGTAAATGATTTGTAAAGCAAACCTGTTTAGTTGTGTTTGATCAAATATATATTATATTATATTTTGTTAATTAAGCTTCCGCGCGTGTTCATAATAGTGTTAGTGAGAACAGTGTTACACTATCAATCACATAACAATCATAATAAACATTCCTTCAAATCTTCAATAATATAATCACATTCGCATACCAACTCAGATTTATGCGTTAAAAAGGTGATTTTCAGTGTAAGACCTTACACCAGTTCATCAGCCAAGCTCCTCCCCCCCCCCCCCCCGGCATCACGCTAAAAATAAGAACAATGATAATCACAGCCCTTAGGGTTGCGGATAAAAGTATTAAACGTGATTATATTTTCCAAAACTGATAATCATAACTCATGTTACATAATCAACATTCTATATTTACAAAAGATTCACATTAATCACCTTTTAAATAGCATTCAATACTACTTTTTAAAACTTAAAATATTAATTTTTTCGCTGTGATTATCATTTTCCTATAAATAAATCAAAGTTTAAAGAATAACTTATCTTCTATTTAATATATCCGGTAGCAATAAATTTCAACATTAGTATAGAAAAAGTAAAGTTTAAAGTTATAATATATTTTTATAACATTGACCTATTATTTTATATCTACAATCACTTTTAAAATATTATGTCATAACTCTTCCTGGTCTATGCATTATTATAAATTTTACTTTGATAAGATTCTGAACATGACAATTGTTATAAGTTTTACTTTAATTAGATTCTAAACATAAAAGAATTATCCTCCTCTTCTTATTTCATAATTCCTTTGTTTTAAATATAGCATTTTATGGTTCATGCATATCATGATTTGTGTTCAAAGTACCCTTTAGTTCCATATTCTGTGTTATTCAGACACTCCAACACTTACCCTAACAACAAACATCATAATATACTCTTATTTTCAATACTTCATTCTAAAACCCACATAAAATATAAGACGTTGAGAATGTTCATTAATCAATATTTCATTCTATAACCCACATAAAATAATTAATCACATACACCAATCAATATAATTGAGGAAGCGTAAGAAGCACATACGGAGAAAAAAAGAGTGTTCACCCTGAAATTAAAGAATGGCGAATGCAAGCTGCAACGATATCTCGATTTGGCGATGGAAGCAAGGCGTTGAGGTTCCGATTTGGTGGTGGAAGTAACAGGCTACGTATAATAAAAGATATATAGTAAAATTAAAAATAGTATAAGAAAAAACTGTTATATATGAATCAACTACATTTTAAAAAACAATTAATACCTTGTGACTTTTATATGGATATGATACGTATGGCATAATAATTATATGTATAAACACTAACCAATAGCTTCACAATTGACTTGACTTTCATAGTTTGTTTGTGCAGCATGTGTTTAAAGGGTACAATTGGTATAAAAACTGAAAATGAAACGCTGTGAAGTCAAATTGCCTTTAAAAGGTTTACAAAAGGCAGAAGCAGGTTCAATTGACCCTACCCCTAACCCTATTACACACATCAATCAATTATTAAAGATATAGGTGAAATTAGATTTGCGACTGTTTCTTTTAGGCTGTGTAACATTATTGTAATTTTAATAATTAATTAAATTTTAAGTATTTTAATCTATAGTTATCAAAGTTCAATAATGCGTGTTTATTAAACTACTAGTTTATTGACCCATGCACGTAAGGGTATTTGGAAGTGTATTTGATATATTAAAATTTTTAAATTAAAATATAAATGAAATATCACCGAAAACTTACGTATAATCCAATAGAGAATAGTTTTATAATTTAATACACACGAGCATGACATGACTAAACCCGAAATACAACATAATCCAATAGATAATAGTTTTATAATTTAATGAATCAAATTAGTTGATAAAGAGGCTCATCTCCATGCTTAAATCCACTACTAATGACCATATGTCTTAACCTTTTGAATGGGCTCCATTGTATTTCCACTTTTAAAACCAAATTTCCGTACACTTTGCAAACAAAAGTAAAAAAATAACGACTCACGTGTTAAATTATTAAAAATCAAGAATGGTTTCTTGTTTTGTGTAAAAAAAATTAACACTTATATTTTAGCGTTACTTTTGGCTAATTACATACACTAATAATATAGTCTCATGATCATTAGGACCAACTATTTTAAATCTCTGAATTTAGATTTTTAAATATATAATATATCATCTTTTAATGATACAGTTTATTTTAAACCATATATTATAAAAGGTTAATACATCTTTTTAATAAGATTGAAAATGCTCAAAAATCAATAACTAAATATTTTGAATAGCATATTCAAGTTGACCACTCTGCTTATCACCATAATCTAAAAAAAAACTCACTTAGCTAAACAAAAAATTACATACTCACTATTATTAATGGATAACAAAAAAAATAAGAATATACTAATTTTAAAAAAGTGTCATATTACAATAAAATTTATACCAAAACGTAGATAAAAATGAGATGGTCGTAAATATATATTTATTTTTTCTCTAAATAAAATATATAAAAAGTTACTAAACATAATTTATAAACAACTTATAATTAATTACATTAATTTACAATTTTTATAAAATTCCTCTCATTTTCTTAAAAGTCCCACAAATGTTTTATAAAAAAACCCTCACAGTTTTCATTTAGCCCCCTCCCTATTGATTTTAATTGGGTTAGTTATCAAAAATCTTTCTAAAATTGTTTTTAAAATTGAGTAATTTTAAAATTGAAGGTTGTGATTGGTTGATTAAGACTTAATTTATAGTTATTTTAGGAAAATTTGTAAGCCTTTTAGATGTAGAATAGATAGATTGACTAAAAATAACATATGGAACCATAAATATTTATTAACTTTTCCAGTGATGCAAATAATCACGTGAACTTGATAAATAACGAATAATCCAACATAATCTTGATGTTTGTATTTACTTTCTTATTCTTTTTAAAAGTTAACGGGGGTAAAAAGATAGAAAAATGACACCAAATGGAAAGATAAGAGAAATAAAAAGAGAAAACAACTTTAGTTAAATGTTTAGTTTGATTTTCTGTTTTATTTTGTTTTTCTTTTCTATTTTATCTTTTTTTTATATATTTTTAACATCTTGCTAGCTTTTATAAATATGTTATTTTTTACTCTTAAAAAAGAATGAAAAACTTGATGTAAGATGGATGAGTAAAATGATGGATAATCCATGGGCGGACCTCCTTTATACGCGGGGACGGCACCAGTCAATTTATCGTACGTAGTGTTAATTTCGAATTTTTTTTATACGGTGTTACTAGTCAATTTTTGGGGTGCTACCAGTGATGCCACCAAAATCAAAGGAAAATGAAATGTTCTTAAAAAAATGATAAGAAATAGTTTAATCTTCAATTTATACATTTAAAATACTTTAATTTACTTTAAAAATAACATTTTAGTTAAGATTACTTCATATAAATTGTGTTTTGTATTGAATTTTGGCCCTAAAATACCATAACAACAACCGAAACCTCGTTAATCCGACCCGATTAACCGAAAACTTGAGAAAAAACTAAACAACACTCTCAAATTTATTTAATATTATTTTCGCCATTATATGATGTAACCGATCAACAAAAATCCTGGATCCGTCCCTGGGATAATCCATTCATCTCACAAACCTTTATAACTTATATCACTAATTACCAATTATACTATTTGAAATCTATTTACATATGTGTTTATGCATGTGTAAAAGTAATAAGATGCAAGAATCACTTTCATGTTTATATTTAATGCAGTCTAACGAGATCACCCATAAGACATGAAAAGGTCAGATTTGACTTTCATATTAGTTGACCTTTTCCTTTAATTTAATTTTCCATTTTCTGAAAAAAAGTAAATTAAAAATCATGTTCATGAATCATAACAATAAAATAATAATAATAATGATAATATATAATATAATATAATATAATATAATACTCCTTAATAATTGAACAATTTTAACATCACAAAACCACGGACATTGAAAAAGAAAAATGTTATTGCAGGACCTGTTGTCCATATGATATTGGGTAATTTTATATTTATTTTATATATTCAAGCATACTTTAAATTATTATATTTTATATATTAAAAACTTGTGCTTTACATATATAAGATATTTAATTATTATATTTAATTAAACTAATAATATCAATGTTGAAAATATATATTACATTAAGTAAATAATATATTACAATAAAAATCATAATAAATACATATAATAAATAAAATAAAATAATATTACATTACATAATCACATTCTTTTGTAATATCACCTTAATTAAGTTTTACTTCTGGATCGTGTCTCGTAAGAAGTTGAGTAGCTCATGTTAATATCTATCTTCAACTTATTATCAACTTATTATGTTGTCTTTCATCTTGGAGCCTCATCTTCTTTCGAAGTTTCCCAACTCTTGAGTCCTCAGATTGTTAATCCATACGCTATATACCATGGTTTTTTCTTCTTCGTCGGTCCACTTTGACACCAAGATTAATAACAAACAACAAGAGTAATTAATTTAACCATCTAATTAAATTACCACATAATATCAAAGAAAAGCAATATTAGATACACTTGAACTAGAACTCCAACCCTTTAAGCTTCAAAGTGAATTATGTAAGTAAAATAGTTTCTGCAAATCGTTCCCGAAAACAAGTCCTACAAAACATGTTGAGAAAAATAGTTCAGGTTACTTATTATTGAAACTCGAGTTTTAAAAACTGATTTCTGAACAACTGAAACTGAAAGGTGTTTCAACAAACTGATTCTTAAATTGTTCAGGTTCAAGATCGAATCCTGAAAAAGTAGGTTCTGAATTATGACACTTCAAAAAAGGTTGATCTGAAGAGTGGTTAAGGCTCGTGTGTAATACTATTCCCCTAAACAGACTCGTCCTAGTGTCAAACACATGTTCAACGAATTTAACCTAAGAGATCTATCATCAACATCTCATATGTGAGGGTAGAACTTAGAATAAAACCACACAAACAAGCTTGTAAGTCCTTACACATTCATAGTTATAAATCCACAAAGTGGTTACTTCTCCCTAGTTTTAAAGATCTCATAGGGAAAAACACAAATCCACTAAGAATTTAATAAATATAACACTTATATATATATATATATATATATATATATATATATATATATATATATATATATATATATATATATGTATGTAAAAAAAATTTGCATCAATCCTTGGGTTAGGGTGTATAGACTGTTCCTATCAATATTTATAAACATGCTTTTCTTACTAGTATTTATTCTTATATAAAAGCTTAATTCTGTCTAAGTTCTATTATGAAAAATAAGAATAGTTTTATATAAAAAACAATTTCATAATAAAAATATATACGAATGACTTCTTTTCAACGCCGCCCGTTCATTCTAATTTTAATTTTGTTATTTTGACATTTAAAATAATAGGATTTATCAATTATTTGTTTCTAGTTTATAGTACTTTTCCTATATCATGGGGACTTCTGGTATATATATATATATATATATACTAAGCTTTTATATATATAAAATTAGAATATATATATATATATATATATATATATATATATATATATATATATATATATATATATATATATATATATATATATATATATATATATATATATATATATATATATATGAGAAGGTTTATGCGAGAATCGTTGTTAGTGCGAGAATCGCGAGAACCAATCTAAGCCGTTCCTTGGATATGAGAAGTTCATAGATCGAGAGCGTGGAGGGATAGAGTGTGGCAGGGTGCATGTGAGGAATTTATGGGTGGACAATGACATTGAAGGAGGGAGAATTGGACGGCTCAGATTGGTTCTCGCGGTTCTCGCACTATCAATGGTTCTCGCATGAACCTCTTCCTATATATATATATATATATATATATATATATATATATATATATATATATATGGGTGAGCAATGACATTGAAGGAGGAAGAATTGGACGGCTCAGATTGGTTCTCGCGGTTCTTGCACTATCAATGGTTCTCGCATGAACCTCTTCCTATATATATATATATATATATATATATATATATATATATATATATGTAATAGTTTTATTTTTATTTTTATTAACATATAAACTTTATTATTACATAATATTTATTTAATTAGAATTGAGTTCAAATAAAAAAAAGTTAAAATAAAAAAAGTAAGAAGAAATATGGACCTAACACGTATACTTAAATCATTAAATGTAAAATTGGAACTTACAAAAATATAAAATTATCTCTCTCCTATGTCTCCCACTGACCCTAATATTCTCCACCGCTGCCCTAGTGAAGTCACGCCATGCCACCACCCCACCGGCTACCTCCCACCGCATATGCATCCATACCAACGCCTGTAAATCGAATCTGAAACATTCGTCTCTCCTCTCGTTGCACTCATCCCTGCCGCCGCTGTTTATGTCATGCGCCAGAAGATTACAACTGCCGACCAAACCTCTCGTTTTGAGTTTGTTTGAGTTTCGACTCGGAAGAAGAAACTACCGGCAGATTAATGGGTATTTTCCAATCAAAAGGAGGTGTGTTTGATGGATATGTCTTCATTTTTATCTGGAGCAAATATGATTTTCATCAAAAATTATTCATCCATATGATCTGGAGCAAGTACGATTTTCATCTTTTTTTATGCATCAGCGCTGGTACTTCATTTATTTTGGAGTTGTGACTACCGGTGCACCAATGGATTTTAGGGTTGTGCATTTTATGTATCAGGTACTCATTCATCAGTTTTGTATGTATCATTCTTAAAACTGTTCATCAGTTGTTGATTGTAACATCCTGAAAATGGGCCTAGTTGTAATTAGTTGTACCTTGTGTTTTAGTAGTTGTACTTTGATTTTTAATTAAGTATATTAGTTGTTAATTGGAGTTTATGGCAAATAAAAAGTGGATATGTGGGGTGTTATATGAAAGTTGAGATTAATATGTAAAAGTGATAAAGTGTCAAACGGTTTCGCGTAATGATTCCGTAGACATCCTCGTTAGTTGAAACGGGTTAGCGTGTGACAAGTTTTAAGTTGAATAGGAGAACGAAATACCCACACGGGGTATTAAACCAACCAAGGTCGGTCATTTGGGGATACTTATCCCCTGCCTTCACTAAAACACATACAAACTCACACTCACGTACGTACCAAGCTTCTACACACACACGTTGTGATTTTTGGAGATTTGAAAGAGAAATCAAGGAGAGGCAATCTGATTTGGTGTTCTAGTTGAGGAGTTGATAAATCTTGTCTTGTCTTCTTGCTTATTGGTAAGTGTTCTTGACCATGAAACTCACTTTCAAGGTTTTGGGTATGAATCAAGTAGTTAGATGATGAATTGAAGTAAGAAACATGTAGGTAATGTTGTATGGGTGTTAAAAGACATGTAGGAACATTAAAAACGCGATTTCAGTCGATTAAATGGGTAAAAACCCGAGTTGCAGGTCTGATAGTTGAACAGGGCGAAGTTTACTGCGCAGACCCTTCCTACGGCCGTAGGGAAAAGTTCCTACCCCCGTAGGAGCAAATTATTTCTGCGGCCGTAGAGAAAAGTTCCTACCCCCGTAGGAGGGTGTTTTTCAGGTTTATTGAAATTAAGTCTTCTGTGGCCGTAGGAAAAGGTTGCTGCGGCCGTAGGAGGGTATTTTATGTGTTTTATGAGGTTTATCGTCTACGGGCGAAGGAAATAAGGTTTGCGAGCGTAGGTACATAACTTACGATCGTAACCAACCCTAGAATCATACTTAACCCTAGAATCATACTTGCGACCAAAAGGGGTTTCCCTTGCGATCGTAAGGGATGTTATTAGGGGGGGCTCTTGCGACCGCAAGGCTTGTACTTGCGACCGCAAGCGGGGGTCCAGGGCTGATAGCTTGTTTTACTTGTGTTTTAACCTAAGGGTGTTATGTATAAGTGACGATCAAGCATGTATGTATTGTGTTAGGTGTTCAAGAGGAACCGGAAACCGTTGATCGTTGTGTCAGCTTTCTGTGAGCTTAAGGTGAGTACCGGTTTCCCATAAGGATCAGTAAGTATGGCTAACCGTAGTTATTGCAATGTGTTATCCTTGTTGCTTTATATGCCTGAGGTATGATATGATAGAGACGATATTATATGAACTGTCGTGTCATGAGGTAAGTTATGAATTGTTAGATGTGAATTGATGTGATGTGATACATGTTATTTGTGAAATGTTAGCATGTTATTGGAACTGATAGATGTTATCTGTGAAATGTGGTTGCGGGTAAATGGTGGTTATTAGGGAAATGTGTTTATGTGCAAACTGTGAATAACTGTGAAGTGTGGTGGTCGTCCGGACAGGTAAGTGTGGGAATTGTGGTAAGTGTGGTAATTGTGGGAAATGCGGAATTGTGGGAAATGTGGATTGCTGAAAGGTGGTAAGTTGAGGACTGAGGTTCTTGACATGAGCTCTGATGGTCTTGGCCTATGGCTAGGATCAACTTGGCTCTGTAACGTGTCGGGTGGACTGCTATTCGCTCCCCCACCCGTACGGTTGGTTGTGGCTGATTCCCCAGTTTGGGTCGTTGAGCTGGGTTGGCTCCCCCGCGAGATATGACTCTGCTGACTCGTCGGCACACCGCAATGTGGTAGACTAGTTTGTGTGCCATGACTGAACGTGTTAGCATGCTTATTGATATTTATGTGAAATCTGTACTCACTAGCTAGTGTAGCTAACCAGTGTATGAATTTTCCTTTTTGCAGGTTAGTGATTTTGGGCCTGGTGAGCTGGGTATACTCGTGGGTATTTTGTACATATGTTTTGGGAACGCTTGTAGTTAGTTTTCCTTGTTTCGGTGGTCGGTGTCTAGATGGTAACACTGGCAGTTTTGGGACTTGGTGTAGTTTGTTATGTTTCTCATCAAGTCCGGTGTCAATACTAATATTTTGTAATCAGTGGTTTGATTCCGTTGCGATCTTTTGTTTAATCGTGTATAAAAAGTTTAAATTGACGTTAATTTTGAGCTCGTGAAACCCGGTGTTACATTGATTTGGTTGAATTTGTGCATCCATTTTTTTATGGCTAATTTGTGCATATTTTTAATTTGTGAATAAAATGTTACGGTGGCCTAAGATTTGACTAACGAGAACAATGGTACATGATTTTAGGAAGTAGTTAATAATCAAAAGACTAGAGAAAACCCTTATTGAACCGATTTTAATTTATTAGTTTATAAAAAGTTAAATATTATCTCATAAATCTAGTGGCTTACATTTCTTCTTACTTTTTATAGCATAACTAACTTTTTAGTATATCCCTACCGATCTAATTATATATTTTGTGTGTATATAAATAGAGAAGTTTCATTCGAGAACCGTTGTTAGCGTGAGAACTGCGAAAACCAATCTCAGCCGTTACTTGAATATGGGAAGTTTATGGATGGGAGAGCGTGGAGGGATAGAGTGTGGCAGGGTACATATGAGAAATTCATGGGTGGACAATGATATTGAAAGAGGGGGAATTGGACGGCTCAGATTGGTTCTCGCATGAACCTTTTCCTATATATATATATATATATATATATATGATACTAGGAAAAGAATACAATTCATTAAATAACAATTATAATAAAATTAAAATTTATATAGAAATGACGATAAAAATCAAACTGGTTATATATACTACATTAGGGGAGGGTTCATGCGAGAACCGTTGTTAGTGCGAGAACCGCGAGAACCAATTTCAGCCGTTCCTTGGATATGGGAAGTATCATGGATGGAGAGCGTGGAGGGATAGGGTGTGGCAGGGTGCATGTGAGGAATTCATGGGTGGGCAATGACATTGAAGGAGGGGAAATTGGACGGCTTAGATTGGTTCTCGCGGTTCTCGCGCTAACAATGGTTCTCGCATGAACTTTTGTCTACTACATTATAAAATATTTGACTTTCTCTCTCTTAAAAATTTTAAGACCACTTAATTTTAAATAGTACAAGTTTTTATGCTAAGATACAAACACTTAAAGCAATAGTCTAACCAATCATTCCCTAATTATCCCAACTAATTTAAGGCAACCACTTTAATAAATAATTAAACATCATAACAACTATTTAATTTATCTAATTTTGACTGAATTAGTTATATCAATACAATTTTAAGTTTATAGTATCTTTTTCTCTAATTATTTGATAATATTATTTTTTAATTGGTTTTTAAAAACTAGTTTAGCAACTAATAAAATGGTTAATTATAAAAAAAAGTAAGGAAATTGAAAAAAGGAGAAAAAACATGTATAGGTTGATTAACACCGCATTTCATACATATTATATTTTACTTTTTAAATCAAACATGTTGTCGAGCACAAAATATTGTTGTCGTCACCGTATTATACGGGTGTAATGCTAGTTAATATGTTATGTGTGTATTTAGATTTACAGTAAATATAAAACCTGAAGGAACTCAAAGTTTTGAATTCTTTCTTGGTTTTTCACTTTTTTGCATATATTTATGTTTAAATTTTTAGTTTTATATATGATTCACTTCAAATCTCCATCGCAGCGCGTGGTAAATATCAACTCGCTCAAAATACATTCCAAGACACTTGGTCATGTATATTGCATTTTGGATTAAAAAAATAAATAAATCTAGAAGCATAATATTATAAAAGCCGCACCTCTTTGAAAACGTGACACAATCTCGAAAACTCCTTTAAATAGTATGTTTTATTATACAAACCATCTATGGTTTGATAACATTTTTAAGAAAAATATATATGACATTAATTTTTAATTTTTTTTTACAAATTACAACCTTCTATCTTATAAATAAAAAAAAAACTTTTGATGATTACCAATAACAACATTATACGTTCAATATATTACTTTTCTCATATCAAGTGTGATTATTAAAATTGAAACTAAATTTGAATATCAAAGTTTTTTTTTTAATTTTCAAACTCACATGGTTTACAAGATAACCGTCACCATTAGAAAAATGTTACTAACAATGTTCGAGTGTCAATTAGAAGATGATGATTTTTATAACTGGTTGATTATGTGACAAAAAATTAACTTCTTTCAAAACATCATTGTTGAAGCTACGGATGATTTTTCAAGTCCTGATAGTGATTCAGTTTTGCCGGTTAAATATATACTATATTCTATGTATGTTGGACAATTTTGTTTCTAAACATGTTAAAACTCTAAAAAACCAAAAAAAGTTAAAAAACTTTAATTATCTTTGTGTTTATACCCAGGTAATAATCTTCTAATATATATAAAAGACTAATTTGATAAATTTTACTAGACGATCTGAACAATTCATTTTAAAAAGTATTTAATATTGACCATTCATTTACTTAAAATCAAAAAATCAATTTTGACTTTTTAAAGTCAAATTTATTAGAGATGATTTCATATATACCCTTATTAAATAATATAAAATCGTATTTTTCCACTTTAATTCATAAATATCATATATACCCTTTATAATATATATTTTAAAATATCATATTTAACCAAATTTTTAGTTTTATCATTCTAAAATATTTTATAATCGTTTTAAGTTCTCCTAAATTATAAAAAATAACGTTTAACTTTATTACCCTTAATTGTAAAAATAATTATTGATGATTTATATAAGAAATACAATCACGTCTCTTCGTATCGTGCTCTCATGTTTCTGCCGTCAAGTCTGCCCTCCCGCTTGCGTCGATGTTTCTACCGCTGGTTAGAGTGTTGATGTCGTATGTCGTCAGTTATTTTAAATTCTCATTTAATTTGTGTTTTATTATTATTTAATATGTTTTATTATGTTAATATTATTATTTTTTAAACCAACCCGCATATCACATAGACATTTAGTCTACTAATAATAACATAGTATTAATCAGATGACTTAATTGGTTAAATAGTCTTTTAACTTAGGTATATTTGCCGTTTTAGTCTTTTCACTTGAAAAATAGTGAACATAGTTCTTTATAAATCATTTTGTATTAAGTTTGGTCTTTTTTAACGTTAACCAATCCCCAACAAACAGAAATACCAATTAAAAAAATTAGATTATTCAAATTCGGTTTGACTCAAATTTAGTTTTTACAAATCACATTCAAATTTGAAACACCTATTGTAGTGTATGTGGTTAACCATTTATATAATTAGGAAAAAGTTCATGTGAGAACTATTCTTAGTGCGAGAACCGCGGGAACCATTCCGAGCTGTCCAATTCCCCCTCCTTCAATGTCATTGCCCCACCCATGGATTCCTCACATGCACCATGTCACTCTTTATCCCTCCACGCTCACCATCCATGAAACTTCCCATATCCAAAAAACGGCTGAGATTGGTTCTCGCAGTAACAACGGTTCTCGTATGAACCCTCCGCTATATAATTATATGGTCATCTTTGTATCTTCTCACCACTGAAGATGTTTGCATATATAGAAATATAGAATATATTACAAGACTTTACCACTACATCATTTAGTTATGATAATAATAAGGATAATAAAAATAAAAGATAATGTAGTAGTAATAATAATATTATTAATTAACGTAAGCAAGTATCTAAGCTATTTGTGAAATTGAATTCAATTTTGTAATTATATTTTGTGTATATGCGACATAGCGTCGTAACTAAGTCAAATTCAAAGAATTTTCTTCTCACAGAAACAACCTGTCCCAGCCGAAATTAGGGTTTCCAATTGTCACTGATCTCCCACAAACGCGTATTCATTCACCTTCTTCCACCCACCTCCCCATTTTCCACCTATAAATTTCACTCCCACAATATTCATCCCATTCAATTTCAACCCCATTTTTATATGTCTCACAGATCCTTTGTTCCTCATTCTTCCTCCATAGCTTTCAGCCTTCATTCCCATCTCCTTGTTTCCAGTGATTTGAATCCTGACTGGTCTTGTTAGTTACTTTCCTGTTTTCTAACTTCATTCTTTGATTCTTTCATATAGTTCAACTGATTTTCGCAAAAAGAAAAAAAATGGGTGCTAAGGGATTTGTTGAAGGTGGAATTGCCTCCATTGTTGCCGGTTGTTCTACTCATCCTCTTGATCTAATCAAAGTTCGTATGCAGTTGCAAGGCGAATCCGCCCCTGTTGCTAACCCTAATCTCCGCCCTGCTTTTGCTTACAACGGCGGCTCGATGACTCACGCACCTCCGCCGCCGGTGGTCAGAGCGGGACCAGTTTCTGTAGGTGTGAAGATTTTTCAAACCGAAGGTGTTGCCGCGTTGTTTTCCGGCATCTCCGCCACTGTTCTCCGACAGACTTTGTATTCCACAACCAGAATGGGGTTGTACGAGATTTTCAGGGAGAAATGGACTGATCGTGAAACTGGCAAGTTTTCTCTACCTCGCAAAATCACTGCCGGATTATTGGCCGGCGGGATCGGGGCCGCCGTCGGAAACCCGGCGGATGTCGCGATGGTGAGGATGCAAGCCGACGGGAGGCTTCCGGCGGCTGAACGGCGGAACTACAAAGGTGTTGGAGACGCCATCACAAGGATGGTGAAACAGGAGGGCGTTACTAGCCTGTGGCGCGGTTCATCGCTTACGGTGAACCGCGCGATGATCGTCACGGCGTCGCAACTGGCATCGTACGATCAGATCAAGGAGACAATAATTAGAAACGGCGTGATGGCTGACGGACTTGGGACGCATGTGACGGCGAGTTTCGCGGCGGGATTTGTGGCGTCGGTGGCTTCGAATCCGGTGGATGTGATTAAGACACGTGTGATGAACATGAAGGTGGAGAAAGGGGTGGCGCCGCCGTACAAGGGGGCGATTGATTGTGCCGTGAAAACAGTTGCGGCGGAGGGGCCGATGGCGCTTTACAAAGGGTTCATACCTACGATTTCAAGGCAGGGGCCTTTCACGGTGGTCCTTTTCGTGACACTTGAACAAGTTCGCAAGTTACTCAAAGATTTTTAATTATATTTTTTGGAAAATAAATAATTTCCAAAAATTATATTCTTCAATTAAAATTAAATGCTTGATGATGATGAAAAATGCTGTGAGATTTGTATGGTTAGTGGAGAAAGTATTGGTAATAGAAAAACAAATATTATTATAAAATTTCAGTGTTTCTAATTATGCACAAATTTTGGAAAAAAAAGTATAACGTTTCTCAAATAATTTGTTAGATCGTTTTATTGAAAATTTTAATTAATTATTAAAATACATATGCTGATTGTTTAGAATCGCACAAATTTTAGAAATCTGCAAAAGATTGTAATTCGCTAAAAATATATTTGTTTTCATGGAAAAGACAGAAAGGAATTATTATTATGTCGCATAGCTAGTCTATATATCTATAATAAAAAGACAGAAAGGAATTCTAGCTGTGGTTCAAAAACTTGAGCACATGCATTTAACGATATGTAGAAAATCAGTTCTTTGCCAATGAAACCAACCAAAACTAAACATCTTATTCGAATTATTTTTAAATGAATTGAAATTTATTCGTATGATATATAGACAATCAGAAATGATATATTTCTTACTTTACTTTATAACAAGATTAATACAAGTGTCAAAATCAATATAAAAGATGGAAAAATAGAATTAGTGAAGTTCACATATCATATTATGATGAATAGAAGGAAAAAACATAAAAATATATTATCTTTGATAAACAAAACAATTGTAGGAAATCGTCTAAAAACATAAAAAACTTCATAGGCCACCTATGATTAGCGGTTACATTCGTGTTTGGGTTCTTATGTCATTGGTTGGTAACTTGGTATATAGTAACACGTACCATAAACACAATCAATTATTTATTCATGTTAGAGCATGTAACACAAGCACATACATTTACTAAAATATAAGATGACTAGCGCAACTCATTTTAATATACAGGTTCGCAAGTCCTAGACATGTTAATTTGATATTGGCATAATCGAAACACATGAGCTCGTCTAAGAAAACACGGTTGGGAGCAGAGAGATGGTGACATAAACGAAACAACTAAATAGAGACAATAAAAAACTATGATAGCGATATATCAAAATACAGACTAGAATGTACGCAAATCTAAAATCCTTACTTATGTGAGTTTGCGAACCAATGCGAAATAGAGACAAGAACAATTTGTCGATTAACTTGATTGGTCGATGTTGATGTCTTATTGCCTTGATTCATCAAATGTTCGATGGTGTAATACTGTCATGCCATGGTCGAACAATCAAACTCCGGGCCTTGAAGAAGACATGGTTAGTGATTGAGGGTTACCATCGGTCTTTAGGTTGCCCGAACTCTAATAACTCCTTTATTTTTTTTTTTTGAGTCTTCGGCTTGCGGTATACAGGAAGTAGAATGTCATGATACCAATAAATGCTAAAGGTCCAAAAGCCTTAAAAAGGAAACAAAAGGAAGAAAAAACATTAAAAAAAAAGTTATGCTGGTTAATGAGTCGAACTATGAAATTGGTGTCCCATCCAAACATAACCCATTTACCATACGTGTTGCTCGGTTCAGCCATCAATACCATATAGAAATTTAAAAAAAAAAACTATAATTTTTTCACTAATTATTTAAATAAAAAATATTGTTATTATTTTATTTGTAAACCTCTTCACATTCATAAAGACAGTTAATAACTATAATGTCTCATATCATGAAAGACACAAACATTAATCTAGTATAATGTATATAAAAAGTATTCAAAGTCAACATAAAGGTTTATAAGAGTTGTGTTTAATATAGTCTATATAAAAAAATATAGTCCTGAAATTTTAATATTCAGTCACATGTGATTCAGTATACAATGAATCACATGTGATTGTAAAAATATCATATGTGATTGTAAAAACATTACACGTGAATTACGAAGATGTCACTCCGCCCAAAATTTTAAAATTCAATCTGGACCATTGATGGGGCTGATCCAAAAACTAAAATTAGTCCTTCAGGACTATGGATTAAGTATGAATTATATTGAACATTTCTCAGGTTTATAAGTATCAATATGTTTTTAAAACCAGAATTTATTTACTAAAAGTTTCCAACATCAAATGTCGACTTAAAAATTATCCATATGTTTCGTACAAACAATCCATAATCCATAATCATCAAGAAGACAAGTAAGACATATGTCATACATTCTCGTACATTGAATTTGTAGCTTCTAATGTATCTTACAAGTGGAAGGTGAGTGTTAGATACCACACGACTACCTATCCATAAATCCTACAAGGCTAAAGTCGACCCATTTGCCTTCAAATTCAACAATGGACACTCCCAACAAACAATGAGAAGATATCATGGACTGAACACATCCTCACAATTGGTGTCCCAATGGACCCCGATAATGTCCATGGTACCACATGTGTGGTTAATACTTAATAGCTCAAAATTAATAAAAAACCGTATATTTTATCCAGAATAAATATATATGTAGTTCAAATAATTATATATATATATATATATATATATATATATATATATATATATATATATATATATAGAATCAGGATCAAATAAAAAGAGAATTAGGGTAAAAAGAGTAAGAATATATATATATATATATATATATATATATATATATATATATATAGAGAGAGAGAGAGAGAGAGGGAAGTTACATCGAGAACAAAAAAAAAATGCGAGAACTGATAGAACCGATCTAAACCGTAAAATATCTACCAAACGACAAGATATTAAATTATGAAAATTATACCAAAAATGCTCTTTTAATATGACATCCATATTGCTATATTTTATTCAACAAAAAAATTCGTTTTTGCCGGGTTTTTTTCTAGCACTATAAGGTATGTTACATATATGTAATCAGTACTAACATATATGTGATCAGTACTATAAGGTATGTTACATATATGTAACGAATTTTTTTTTTGTTGAAAAAAATATAGCAATATAGATGTCATATTAAAGAGCATATTTTTGTCGTTAATTTGGTATAATCTTCATAATTTAATATCTTGTCGTTTGATAGATATTTTAGTTTTAAAAAGATGGGAATCGGTTCTCGCAGTTCTCGCATTTTTTTTGGTTCTCGATGGAACCCTCCCCTATATATATATATATAGGGTTTAGGGTTTAGGGTTTAGGGTTATATATATATATATATATATATATATATATATATATATATATATATATATATATAACGAGTTTATAATAACCCGCTCGTTGCAGCAGGAAACAAAAGATAAGAATTAATATCATAAAATTAATGTTTAAACACAAATATTTAAGATAAAACAAATAAAAATCTAAACTATTTAAAATAGATATATGGTGAAACGTTAATTTAAATACACTGTAAAGTAACTACATCATTGGATCAAATTGAAAAAGATAAATGCTTTCATTAATTTATACGTAATAAGATAACCAAAGAACGAGTTCCCGAAAAAAGGAAAACACTCCCATATAATGATGTTTGTCCACTAAAATGTACTTTTTAGTAATACTATTGTGAAATATATATTTTTTAGATGAACATCTTATTACGATAAAGTTTATATTAGAATGTAAATAAAATAAGACAATTACAAATACATGATAATAGTGCTTCAAATATTATATGTTACAGTTTATTAAAAAAATAAAAATATATCCATATTAAATAGATTAATAATAAATAATATATAAACGTAATTGAAATAATAAAAAGAAGAAAAAAGATATAAAAATATACTCTGTGCAGCAAAGAGACATTATGCATTGCACTGTGAAAAAAAAAATGCTTTACCACTCTAGCTGAACTACAATTGTTTAGTGCTAATGCTTCTTCAACTTAATAGATAATATCTGTTTACCTTTCTAATAATTGTTATATATATTATATAGAAAGGGGAACAGTAATAGATATTAAAAAGTTAAAATTAAAATTTTAAAATTAAACGAATAAACGGTTAAGATTAAATCTTTTATTAAATTAATGGTTAAAATTATCTAATAATTTTTTTTCTAATTAGTCTTTTATATATATATTAGAAGATTATATTATAGTTAAATTAATCCTTAAATTTATAGATTATACAATCTTTATATTAAAAAATGGTCATATGAGAATATTTCGGAAAATCGTTACTTATAAACCTCTTTAACTATTACTTATATTTTGTTTCATGTTGAACCTAGATGATGTATTGTGTGTGTATATTTATATTTATTAAATTTTATCTCTGATTTTAGTAGTTTTAATCACATGTTTGATGTTAGAATCTTATTAATTACGTAATTTTTTTAGTTAATGGTATTATGTTATTTTATGTTAAATAATTATTTTGGTTATTAAACTATATATACTTTCCTTTATTTAACAATCTCAAATAATACTATATTTGACTAAAGATTATCTTTATCTTAATTCATATTCAAATTAATTTGACTTTAAATGGTCAAAATTAAAATTAGAATTAAACGGATAAACGGTTAAGATTAAATCTTTTATTAAATAAAGGGTCAAGATTATCTAATAATTTTTTTCTAATCAATCTTTTATATATATTAGAAGATTAAATTTATAGATTATACAATCTTTATATTAAAAAAATACGGTCATATGAGAATATTTCGGAAAATCGTTACTTATGAACCTCTTATAACTATTACTTATATTTTGTTTCATTTTGAACCTAGATGATGTATTGTGTGTGTATATTTATATTTATTAAATTTTATCTCAGATTTTATTAATTTTAATCACATGTTTGATGTTTGAATCTTATTATAAATTACGTAATTTTTTTAGTTAATAGTATTATGTTATTTTATGTTAAACAATTATTTTAGTTATTAAACTATATATACTTTCCTTTATTTAACAATATTAAATAAAACTATAAAAGAGAGATGTAAACAAAAGACAAAAAATAAAATAAAACAATAAAATATGAGGTAATAATAATTATAAACGATAATAAAGTAATAATTAGAAAATAAAGTAAAGTAACAATCATTAACTTATAATTAAATGATAGATATGAAAAAGTAAAAAAGAGACCAATAGAACTTGGTCAAAGCATGGAATAAAGATACATAATGTAACACCGGTTTTCACGCGCTTAAAATTAGGGAAAAATTTAAGCTTTTTAAACTTATATAATAAAAGTCAGCAGCGGAAGTAACCACGTTTTACAAAAGATAATATTGTTTATCTGACTTGGTAATGTAAAAAGTACAACACCATAAACCAAGTCCCAAAAATACTACCGCGTGTTACCCAACTAACCGACACTACCGACCATCGGATCACAAATAATTACAACGAGCAGTGTTCCGCAAAAGATATGTACAACAACTACCAACAAGTCCCGCCTCACCAGGCCAACTACTTCGCATCTGCAAAAAGGTAAATTTAGGCACCGTTAGCTACAACTAGCTAGTGAGTACAGTTTAACACATAAGCATCAATAAGCAGGTTATCCCAACTACGGGACAGCACACAAGGCTATCCTAACACATAGTGTCGCGCCAACGAGTCAGTAGGAATCATATCTTGCAGGGTGGGAACCCCGCTCAACGATTCAAACTGGGGACCATTAGCAACAACTAACCGCTATGGTGGGGGAGCGAAGAGCAGTCCACCAAACGCGTTACGAAGCTCGAAGCTCAACATCTTGGATCTCAACTGAAGTTAAGATCCCAACTCACGTTAAGGAGCGGCGGTTTGCAAGACCACCCCGGCGTGCTGCACACCGGGTTCGTTAATCCCCGTTATTCATCAAAGGGATCCAGCCTTCGGGAAGAAAGCTGACCTTAACCATGCCACATCGGTCCGGACCAGTACCACATATACAACTACTACCCGTAATGGGTTCAACTATACGCATGCGATTCATAACCAACGTATAAAGCAACTTAGCATGGCAACAATATACAACAACATGTATAACATACCTCATACGCACGTGTGCGACATCGACAACATATTTCAACAAACAACAGACAACGCTACTTACCGAGACTCATGGGAAAACCGGTACTCACCTCGAGGTTATAAGAGGCAGATATGAATTCGGGAATCCCAGGAGCACACGGAATCGTCCGAATCACCTAACACATCATGTGTAGGTTCAGTCAACGTCTAAAAGTATTATCATTGCTTCTATGCAAACATACAACGAACAACAAGCAACAAGCAACCTGGAATAGCCTCTACGGCCGTAGAGAATGTGTCCTACGGCCGTAGGACACCTTACGGACACCCCCTACGGCCGTAGGACAAGCCCTACGCCCGCAAGGGTCCTTTTCCAAGAAATCATACCCTACGACCGTAGAGACCATACCCTACGCCCGTAGGAGTGATTCTTTGGGTACCAACAGTCGTAGGTTATGTACCCACGCCCGTAGGCTTCTTTCCTTCACCCGTAGGTGGTAAACCACACAAAATACATTACTACGGCCGCAGAGAACCCTGCCTACGGCCGTAGTGACTATGATTACCCCCTACGGCTGCATGGACTATTTCCTGCGCCCGTAGGAACCTCTGTTACAGTAAGGTTTTTGCTCTGTTCGACACAGCGACTGTTCTTCGGGTTTCTACCCATTTAATCGACTGAAACTTGGATTTAACAGTTCTCACATGTTGTCTAACATATTATACACCTTATTACATGATTCTTGACTCAAAACCAACATCAAAACCCACTTGAATCCGCCAAATGGGTTCTCACATCACTTCAACACAAAAACTAGGTTTACATAGAAAACTTACTTGAAGAAGACGATTACAAGCTACAAGACTCGAATTACTACTGGAATCAGTTAACAATTGATCCTCCTTCTTGACTTCTCTTCAAAAATTCTAAGTGTGTGTGTATATGAAGCTCCGTATGTATGTATGTGTGTTGAATGTGTGTCTTGTATGTGTGTTTGAACAAAGCAGGGGATAAACATCCCACATAAACCGACCCAAAGGGGTTTAATACCCCACGTGGGTATTTCGTTCTCCTATTCAACTTAAAACACGACTTAGGTTTATCCGTTTCAACTAACGGAGATATTTTCGGAATCATTAACTGAAACCGTTCTACTATTAACCAACTCTATCTATTAACGACACATTTCCAACTTTAACCACATAACCACGTGTACCAACAAATAACAACAATTAAGCAACAAAACAACTTAAACAACTTGGTCAAAGTCAACGTACAACTTAACAAACATAAAGTACAACTGTTTACAACTAGGCCCTAAATTAGGGTGTTACACATAACCCCTAAGGTGTCTTGATCCTTAGACTAGGGTTTCTAAACAAAAACCTTTTTCTGTTTCCTGGGTATATGTGTCACGTTGCCCACCATAGGTAGCCCAACCCACGTCTACATTCCTTAGGCCTTGAGTTGCGGTGAACCCGAAGGCTTTGAGTAGCTACTCGGACTCTTTGGGTTCATCGATACGCTATCCTTTGGGTTCCCCAATCTGACTCACCCGCTCCCCCCTTCTTTTTTGCTACGTAGAGAGTAGGAGGAATAAAAATATTGAGTTATTTGGGTTACGTTATAATTGAGTTTCGGGCAAGAGAGAAAATGAGAAAATAATAATGTGACACTTATATGACATTCAGGTAACAAGGAGGAGAAAAAAGGATGCTACGGTGTCACAAGTTTCATCTTAAGGTCGAAATGTTTCTGATAATAATAGTACACACTACATAGGGCCACCAAAATTAATAAGAGGCCCTTGATTGTTTAGATATTCGTTATCACAAGACTTTATTGTAACACGCGTTGTGATAATATCAGAAATAGACTATATATGTACATTTGTTATCTGGGGTCAAATAGACTATATATGTAAGAAGATGATTTTTTTGTAATCATATTTACGAATACAATACTCATAACAAATGGACAAAGAGTTTTTGACTGTGTGCTAAACCCAAATCAAGAGATTCTAAAATAGGTACTTATAAGAGCGGTTTCAATCCTAAATATCTTGATAAAGAACTCGGATTGTTTGCAACCATACTATGATTGTATGATCACATAAACAATATGAACATAAAAATGACAAGAAGTTGAAGTGAAAGGCATAAAATTCGCACTTACAGACAAAACATTCTATATAATTACACGAAGAATACCTATAAACAATCTCATCATTAGGCCAAAGTAGGACATCTTAAACGCCACATTCACAATTGTGGATGCATATGCTTGGTGTTTTTATCATCTTCTTGTGTTTTGATCTTTATTATCAATATGGGTTTGGAGTGTCTGGTTATCTGGCTTATTAAAGGATCCTAGATGTTGTTGGGATGATGTTTCGGATGATGATTGGTTGTCAGATTCGTCAACTCCTCTGTCATGCTTTTGGGATTTGTTATCTACGGTATCTAGCTCGTTTGTCATTTGGTTGCGCTTTTCTTTCAAGAAGTTGAGCCTGTTTGTTATTTTTGACAGTGCTGAGTTCGTATTAGCTGCCTGCCAGATCACCATACATACATACATACATCACCATACGTTAGATGATGATTCCAACTTTAATACAGAAAAAGAGAATAAAAATGGAGGTGGAATTCGCTTGTGATATGTTTTTATTTATAATGGGTCAAATGCATAAAATAAAGTAGCTAAAATGGATCGAATTTGCCAAAAGGTGCAACTTTAATGTTAAAACCTCTTAAATCATAAAAGATCTAGAGTACTGAAATAATATAACTAAGAGTGCTATTGCTAATTTTTTGGGGGGTCAACCAACCTGGCCCATTTTGACCCGTTATCCAATCAGATCCATCTTACCAATTGTAAAAACCCATCTGCTAGCATATTTCCCACATAAGTGGATGTAAATTTTGATATAATTGTGGGTGTCTAAGTAACTTTAGTTCAAGATTTTGCATTTTAGTGGATTTCATGGGACCTGGGAAGAACTGTTTTTTATAACATCATGCTTAGGGGGGAGCCTAGATAACCATGGGATCAGAGAATTAAAGAAACTCTAATATGGTAGCAAGTACATGTGTACCTCACCCCTAGAGTTAGATCTTTTCACTGTGGTTGAAGACTTGCTCATACTCGGTTCCCCTTTGCGTGTTGAATCAGATTGCTGGTTTGGATGCAATTTACTAGAAAGAGAGTGGAAACTTGAGTGCTTATCCTGTCACAAAAGATTAAGAGATGTTTTTCCGAGTCAAATATAAAATACAGCACAATTTTTACCTAATTTATTGAACTTTTTGGAAAATGTGGAAGATTATTATAAACATGATGTCTTTAGAACCAAAAAAGCTGGTTCAACAGTCATCATGGGTTCCCACAAGATCGAGATTCGATGTTAACCACTTCCAATGCTCGATCAGGACCAACTAAAAAACCAATCTATTTGTTTCTACCTTTCATTCCAAAATCTTCATTTTATCTCAGGAACGTAGACCTAGGGCATCCAACTATTAAAAAGGTTTCATTAAAGCCTTAGTTTCATTTATACCGCTTCTGGCAAAAATTGGAAGAAGATGTCAAGTAATCCACTCAAAGAATCAACCTAAATAGATTGTCAAAACATATATGAATAAATTCATGGGCATTTTGTCTTTTTTAAGACTTTAGATGTTACAACTTTCTGTTTTTGCCATATTAACAAAACTAAATTCATACCTCCTTAGATTAACTGCATTAGTTGGGAGGCCTTAACAAAACCTTTTCAATAGTTAGATGGGCTACGTACAAGTTATCCATTTTATCTTATATATGGTCCGATTTGAAATGAACATAGTGAAAAACGAATAAATTAAACGTATCAAGAACATTGCAAGGATGATAAACCGTGCTGCTAGTATTTTACCTTACTCTTTTGTGCATTTGAAGCTTCACGATCCTTCTCTTTATCTTTTCTGTACCCAAGGAACATGAAAAGAATACATGGTAAGATTTCAAGAAGAAACAATAATCAATATGAGACACTTGCTATATACGTCATACATATGTAACTGACAACGTTAAAAACATATAGTAATATATGTCGATGTCCAAGTACTGATTAACGAACAGGATACCAATTTATATGCATAGAAACCATCTCCAACGTGTTTATATGCATTTATATATAAGGTGGTCATTGAAGTCTCAATTATGTAATGAGAAGAAAGGGACAAAAGAGCGAGAGGGAGAAAGAAGGAAGCATACACTTTTCCATGATTGAGCTGTATTTCGAGATCATCAAGTTTTTGCTGTAAACTGATGACTTCAGCCTCTGCTTGGGAAATATCCTCAAGATCTGCCTTGGTCTTTACAACATCTAGAAGTTAATAATTTACACATACCAATACTCATAAACAAGAGAGCATCAATGTAACTAGAGGTGTCAAGACTTGTAGGGTTGGCTGATGGGCCACTTCTATTTACAAATCGAAACATGTTTGGTTTTTACATCTATCTTTTAGCACAATGTGTCAATAACTCCTTTCTTTTACTGGAATGAAAACAATAGATAGTATTACAATAATAATCTTTACAAAAAATAGGATTTAGCCATTTAGGAAAATTTTAATGACTTTCAACCTGTATAATCCTATTTATTTTATGTATGTGACCCATTAGATATGAAATGAAACTCAAGTCAAGCCAATTTTTGAGTGAAGGGGTCGAAATCACCACCTCTAATAGTAACATACCTTTTCATCAATGGATCTTGGTAAGGACAAGACCTTCTTTGACATCATGAGTCCAGCCTCGAGTACTTTCCTTAATTCTCTCTCCCTCTGCAACTGTTCCTTTAATGTTGCCACCTGTACGCACATTTATATTCATCTGTTTGTAAAGTTAACTTTAAGGACTTGTTTCATACAGTAATAGTAAAAAATGATTTGAAGTGAAGGATACAATTGGAGCAGGCCAAATGGGCAGGTCAAAAGGGTTGAAAAGGAATCAAATCAGAATGAGTAAAAAATTCAATACGGGCCACTTCTGTTTGGTTGGCTCATTTTTATCCTCTTCTTTTCTTGAATTAATAAAACACTCATATATTATATATGTTTAGGATAACTATATTATCAATAGATGTGTCTGAATGCGATGTAAGAGGTTGTAAGCATTAACCCATTTGACCTGTTCCATATTTAACCAAATTTTTAATGTTTTGATATTGACCTGTTAGAGGTATATATAAGCTGAATAAACCATTTTTTCAGTAAATTAGTTGAGTTGACTTTATACAACCTATTTTCTAGAACATACCTCCTGCTCAAGAGCTAGATGACGGTCCTCTAAAGCATCCTTTTTGCTAAGCAATTCCTCTTTAAGAATTGAATTATGTCTTGCCTGTAGTAAAATGAGTTTATAATCATGGAAATAGCATTCACTAATGATGTCGTAGTTTGATGAATATATGGAAAAGGAAATGACTTTATTACCTCTGCTTCAACTTTCTTCATCAAATCAGCTTTAAGGGTATCAAGCCTGAAGATTTCATCCCTAACAAAATTGGGATAAAATAAATATTAAAGACCTCAAGAAATTTAGAAAAACTCTATAACTTGGTTCCACAGAGAAGCAAGCATTAAAGATTCTACATATCTAAACATAACCATTTTGTTAAATCTGCCGGAAGAAAATACAATATCATTCTAAATGGTAAGCCCCTCTAATTTTTATTTTTACAAAACAATACTTTCAGTTTCAAGAAATGATTCACATATTTTGACCAACCTTCATTCATCACAATGCATAAGGTTACCCTACTAAATTTTATCCATTCATCCAATTTGCAAAAGGATTGATGTATATGTTCAAAAATACTCACGATGAATATAAATGCAGACTTACTTTTCTTCTGTTATCACGTCGATGTTGTCAATTGGCACTTTCTTCTTTGCCTGCACTCAATAAATCAAAATAATAAACATAACACATTAGACACAGGCATATATGATACACTGCTTGTTAAATGAACACCCCAAATGTACGATCTATTAGTTCTTCCAGACTCAGATTAAGGGCATTCTTTATGTTGCAAAAATAGACATGACCAGTTGTTCTATTACGAGTGATGGGATGTTATACTGAGGTGATGATAAGATGAAATACTAACAAATGATCAAAGTAAGGGCTACATTAAAACATATAAACCAAAGAACTTTAATACTACATTCAATAGCACGATAAGTAGTCTTGATAGAATAGACTACCACTTTTATGTGACCATTAGCAGATTGATACGATATATAGGCAATTGATACTAGATTAATAAATGAATGAAACCACCTTGGAGTCATGTTGATTGCTATCTCTATCATCGTCACTACTACTATTTGATGCATGTTCAGAATCATGAGAACCCTCAGATGTATAATCACCATCCTCATAGTCATCATCCTCATAATCACTAAGCTCTTCACTCTCGCTTGCACTCTCGTCCGAGTCAGAGTATAGATCAGATAACATGTCCCCTTCCTGCAAATGACGATAATGATAGTAATAATAATATCAACAACAAAGATAACATTCGTATGAATCAAAAAGCATAAACAGAAGATCATGAAAAATTGTCTAAAGACTAAAGTTAGTCAAATACATAATACATTAAAGTTAATAAAAGTAAGAAGACCATAAGTGATTAATATGTGATTCTAAAACAAGAAAGCTATTTGTAGGGAGCTTACCCCAAATATATTGTCATATTCCTCTAGCAGGGTGATAATGATGGCCTGAGCATGGTTGGCTGCTGCAGCTGCTTGCATAAGTTGAGCAGATCCATCACCACCCATATTGAATTCATTCTCAAGCTCAACTTCACCAGCCAAAAGGGGCCGGAGAAGTAGTGGTGACATACAAGCAGCCACAGCTGGAACACTCATACGGTTCACTTCCTTGTTCTCAGCAACAGCTTCCATTGTCATCAGAATTCTATACAAAAGAAAATTTTAATGGCAAAAAAGAAGAAAATTTAAGAGGAAAGATTTGAGCTATGAACATAAATAAAACAACTAACTCAGTACAAGAACCCTGAATGCTATTAACTACCTTTGCAATAGACGGCGATTTGGTTCGGGAAAGGTGTCACATATAGCTGCACGCATACAGTTGACTCTTGAACCCCGATCAGTTCCTAGGCATAAGTTGTTTCATTACTATTGGCTAAAATAGAAAAACGCATAACACTAGATAAAATAAAAAAAATCAAAGACTGTGGGATATGTCAAGTTTTTAATTATAGTTTTCATACTTAGTTTGCTGCAATTTTGTTGGACTCATGTATAAGCTGTCCATATTATGCTGCTTCATTAATCTCCAATGACAAGGGATGGGTTTATTAGGGATCCACAAAAAAACTTGAGAACTTGGGCCCTTAGATAAAACGTGAAAGGCCAAGATGAGAATTTACCGCTGTAAATGTGCACGTCTCCATTCACATGTGAACAGGGGCAGACCCATGCTTTAGCCGGCGGTGGCACGGGACACCAGCGAATTTTATCTGCGTAGTGTAAATTTCGATTTTTCGAGCCAGTGCTACCATTTATTTCACCCATCTGAAATGGTGCCACCACCCATTTGAAATCCTGGGTCCGTCCCTGCATGTGAACATGTCCATGCACACACGCAGCCTTAATACACATATGATTTACAATTGATTCACATTTGTCCCCTGGTTCTCAAGTTTTTTGTGGTTCTAAAATGGACTTCCCCACTAACTAATAATATGCACTTGTCAACCAAATTTTTTCTTTCAAAGTGACATCATAACTACATTAAATCTGTAAAAAAAATATAATAATCGTACGATATGCTTGTAGCAAAGCTTTGCAGCAAGATGCTGGAACTGGAGATGATGGTAACTCCCGGAGAACATACTGAAAGAGTATTATAACGAGAAGAAAAGTATCAACAACAGAATGAAAACCCAAAAGAACCAAAATATATGCCCAGCCTACATGACATTTTTTATGTTGACCTGTACCTTGATACAGTCTCCGATAACATGTCCATCCTCGTCTTCTGTGAACTCTGTTTTACCTGTACACCAGGTTATATAAATTATATGTTAATAGGACCTTCTGAATACATCCAGGCTCCCTAAATTGTAATAATCATGAACCATCAAAATGCTAGCATTAGCTATATATTTTTTCTTAAACAGCAGAACACACGCACACGCTAGTAGCTATACATCTTATCATAAAATCAACAATGCAAACCAAACATGAACAGGTCTTTGGCCTAGTTGTACCAAGGTGGCCCACGATGCAGAAATTGTGTGAGAAGCGTAAGAAAGGAACCAATTCACAACTTTTGCAAAGCAGATTTAAAACTTTTATGGATTAAAAATACGATCTGTATCTATAAAGATGTGAAGCGGATATACAAGATTTAAGAATCAGTTTCCTCCACTTCTCAAAAATGGCTTCTGATTTGATCCTGATCCCTCTCCTCTCTCTCTCTCTCTCTCTCTCTCTCTCTGAGTGTGTGTATGTGTATGTATGTATATATGTGTGTGTAGAGAGTAGGAACTTCTTTTTGTTTGCCGTTGCAAGTGTCCATAGTTACTCACCCTGTTCATAATCTCGGATGCGGCGTTCAACAAGTTCAACATCTGCAGCCTGCCTCAGGATTCCTTCTACTTTTATTCCTGGAACATTTATGTCATTCATTTAGTCACAAAACATAATCTTACAGTATATGACCCACAAGCGCGCACACACACAAACACATACACAGACACACACACACACACAGAATTTGGTTATGAGAGATAAAGTGCAGTAAATCACATGTTTGTTCTGCAAGATCTCATGTTCGAGTTTGGTGGCATCTAAAAATGTCTATATGATCCATATTTAGAACTATTACTACCAAAAGGAGGTAAATATGATTGTATTAATATAACAAATACCACAATTGATCCTATCATAAATTTTACCTTGAAAGGCATCAAATGAGAGGAAAAGATCCATCGAGTAGAAAACACATGGCAAAGACTAATCCTATTGTTAAATCCAATAGCTATGCCCAAATATGAAAACGATACCTTAGGGTTCACAAATTGCAAAACGCTTATATTAATCATTTTGATGTAAAAGATTTGAGGATGCTCATAACATGCACAAGAATCATAAGGGGACCATAGATTTGTTGTCACTAAGACATTTACAGGATCCTCAAGTTAATAAATGTTAATCCACAGACACCATATCAACATTCCAATTTAATTAATTTAAATTTTACTGGCTATATAATGTAGGTTGCATGCTTTGTTGCCAGATCTTACTTCTGTAGTTCTCTTGTAATCATAATGCATGCTCATACAAAGGAACACAAAGAAACGATTCAGATTTTGAGAATTCACTCTCCGCTTCGTCCTCGATCCAACCAAAATGTAAATTCATAAGTTGCTTATTTTGTTTATTTTTAAGTGCATAACAGGTGATAGAGAGTATATATTCTTCCCTAAGTTGTTGGTAACATCATCTCATTCATAAGTCATAGTAACATACATGATAAAAAATTAAATTTCATACAAATTTTGTCAGACTAACTGCTGATAGCTTCTAACAATGGTCATGCATCTTCATGTCATATTTAGAAAAAAACTGATATAATCCAGGCATTTGTTAATATTATTAAAAGATATGTTTATTATTTAATTGTTATATATAGAAAGGGTTTATTTTAAATAAGGATTAGTAGTTAGAATAATTTTAGGAGTAGGTTGTTACCTTTCATTATAAATAGGTCATTAGGATTGTAATTTGATTATGCACAATTATTGGTGGTTCTTATATTATTGGAGTGTTGGTTTACCTCTCGAAAGTATACTGTGGGGGAGACCATCGATCTATCGAAAGTCGATTATTCTATCTTTTTATCTTTTCTATTTGGTTACCAATTTGATTCTATCTTTTTATCTTTTCTTTTTTATTACAATTTGATTTGTATTATAAATTAGATTGGTATCAGAGCCATCGCCATCTTGCAAGGTTCTAACTCTCGGAGTGGTGGCTTGGACCCGAAAAGAGAGGCGCCAACCGTGACCAACGTATCCATGCCCAACGAAGAACTCGGAGTGGTAACCTATGGAGGGGTGACGGGGACCCAAAAAGAGGGGTGCCAATTGTGACGAACATAGTCATGACCAACGAGGGCACTGGTCCTTAAGCTTTGGGTTATTGTTATGATCTCACATCTGCCAAAAGTAAATTAAGTTGGTGGCTTATAAGTCTTGGTGTCCCCTCCCCTCACAAGTTGGCTTTTAGGGGTGAGTTCTACACTTAGGCTTATGGCATGATACGACTAATACGAGCCTAGTATGGGATAGGTTCATATAAAAAATGCTAGTTAAATCACTTCACATTCGAATTAAATATTTAAAATTTGAAAGATAACAGGTTATAGAAAACTTATTCTAGTGAACAAACTCGTTAAATAAAGAATTGTCAGAACTTTACCATGCTCTTCTACGTATCTAAGGGCTTTCTCCAAGAAAGATGGAGTCCCATCTATATCTTCCAATGCAAGTAAGACTGGTCGACCAAGAACAAGAGATTTGGGCGATGAACGGTCTTTTGCTGTTGGAATAACAAACAAGCAAAAGAAACACACGGGTGTTCAAACGTCTTCTGTCAATAAAAGACAGCAATAACACACAACACACACACACACACACACCAAAATACCTAAAAATTTACTGAGGTATAGCGATGATAAGGAGAGGCTTACATTGTTCGTGAGAGCCATCAACATTCTCACCCTTGTCACTTTTGGATGTCCCAGTTTGACCCATCACTGTACCAGCAGTAGGCGCATTTTCCAAAGCTTCTTCTAATGCAGTTTTCCACTCATACAAATCCTCTAAAGTTTCAGCCTAAAAGAATAACATCCAGTGGGTAAAACCAGTAAGTCAGTTCGTTTAGAACATAACAAAGGTTACATTTTATCATGAAGACAATATATCAAGGAGGTGATTAATACTCTCGACATGTTCAAATTCCCTTCACATCCCTTAAAAGTTATGAAGAATTGAAAAAGAATACATGTTCAACCTCTTACTGTCTAATGAAGCTAATGGGCAAGTAAACAGAGAAAAAAAACCTTAAGAGTAAATGATCTGCCATCACGACCGTCAGGGAACAGCACCGTCAAAAGCTTCTTATCTGCTTTCACAACCACACTGAAATTTCACATAAAAAAGATAATAAATCACCACTAGGCTGAAAAAAAAAACCAAATAGCAGAATCGTTGCAGTGCAAAGACAGCTAATACAATGGAGGATGGGGCTTAGAATGGAAGCCAACCTGCCTGAGCTGTTAAGGTCTATGCCACCAAGGGTTAGATTTGCCTCACCCCCTTTCTCAGAACTAGCGTTCTGTATCAATAAGAAAATCTATGAATGAACCATCAACATTTCAATTATTTCACAAATAAATACATCAAAACGAGGGCAGGGCTCCTTGGAGGGATATTCTATATATGTTTCATGCATTTTCCCTTCTTTCTCTAACAGTTGGAACTTTTTTATTGATTTTTTTTTCTCTTTTGGCTCAAATTAACACAGCTAGTAAAGCATTAAAAAAAGTAAAGATACATCTTCCAATGTCACAGGAGCACCAGAAAGATTCATACCCAAGAATCAAAGCAAAAAAAATGATCATTATGTCCTTGATTGTTTATAGCTGTGAAATAAGCAGGACTCCAGTAAATTTTAGCACATAAAAAAACCATATCAATAAACCAAACCCACTTTTAATATACCAACTTTCTCTGAATTAAATGAAAAATCAAATTCCATGAAAGACTTGATAACAATAAATAGGTGTGAGTTGGCCTTAATATGTCAACAAATGCTTCAATATCTAGCTAGCAATCAGGGTGGTGTGTCCTGAAATTAATACATGTTTTCCCTGTGTGATGTAACATGAAAATTATGTGCTCTCGGAGAGATCTTCACACTGTCTACGTAACTTGTACAATTTGCCTATTACCAAAGCTATTGGTATGCTATGAACCATGATATAAAGTATGAGCTAAGTACCCGGTTCAGAGGCAGTTCTGACAAACTAAGAGTGTTGGAGTTTGGGGGTGTGTGTGTGTGTGTGTAAATGGCCACTGGCCAGTATCCCTACATGGCCTTTGTTATTCCAATTGCAATCCTCAACCCTCTCAAATTGAAGGCCATGTCTTCCGTTATGTTCCACCACAGACTTCAGATCTCAAGTACTTACTTCCAGAAAGCGGATGGCTAATAGAAACATTATGAACTAGATGATTTTGCTAAAATTGATTGAAAAAAGATGCACATGTTTATAAATCAAATGTGCATTCTGTAAGAAACTTTACCTATATGCACAAATGGTTTCAAGTATTTACACACCACAAGAATGGCAGTTACATATGGGTCATGACATGACATGACGTGATGACGTGACACATCTATATTACTTATCATTGTGATCAAATATTTGTACTTCTAAGATTTTAAGGTTATAAATATAGGGTGGTTTATCAAATAGAAAAATACAGAAGCTTGGAAATTCCATATTATAACCTAGATAACTGATAAAAACAGAAAAATAAGAGTAATACGTTGCTGTAAAAAATGTAACTTACTGGATCACTTCGGAAAAAGACCAATGAGGTTTCTGTCAGAATAAACCACCTTTTCTTCCATGAGGTCCAACCAATCCCTACACAAGTATAGATTAGAGACTTAAATGTGCAGACATTCAAGCGCTGCTACTTCCTGTGCTTGCCATAACAATACGGTTGTGCTCCTTTTAGAATATGTATACCTCAATATATAGATGTTAAATGGTCTCTGATTAATTGGTGCTTTTTGATAATGAAGAAATGGTAGATAACCATAAAGGATAAAGCTAAACACATAGTCTCCTCATAACCTAACATTACTATTATTTTCTCTGGCCAATCATATATATTTGGCATTAAATAATTTTCTAGAGAGTAATGAGTAAAATATTAACACAAGATTAGAATATGAATGCACTTAGTGTGCAACGTGGTTTAAAAGTTGCAAGTCTACTTGTATAGTTCATGAAAATATGTAACATTATTTTAACAATGTTAAGATGCGACCATAAAGTGAGGTGGTGTGGAGGAGAGGGGGGAGGGTGGCATTAGAGGTAACATATATAGGTTTTTGAGTCAAACAGAATCATGAAGGATCCTGAAAACAAGTATAACGTATCAATGTAACAGATAAAATTAGCACAGTCATAATATTAGTCTGGTTCGAGGAGGAGTCCTGCTGCATAGAAAGTTATTTGGACTTGTTCAGACATGAATGATCAGAAATAATTTTTTTTAAGAGGCGATCAGAAATCATATATTTTGATCCCCTATACCTTTTTGTTGGTTGTTATATCTTACCAAAAGTTAGTACAAAAGCAATTAGAAAAAGTAGAAAGATGAGAACAGCTAATTAAATGTAAGTTTGGAATTACACAACAATATCTGCACCAAAGAGATGCAACATCAAGTTCTATAATAATTTACTTCAAGATTGTGAGGCCACAAACATATAAAAAATATTATATTTTCTATAATGAAAGGGGAAAGATCTGCACCATTTATAATAGGGGAAGGAAACCAATATCGCTTCCCTAGTTTATAAGCATGCAATGATTTATGCAATTCCAATGCGAGAAAGATGTTAGTTCAAAACAGTTAAACACGGATTGAGGAAGAGCGCTCACCTTTTGATGATAGAAACAGTGGTCCGCTCTTGTAGACCTGCACATCATCAATTACAGATGCCTGAAGTTTTTCAATTGCTATGAAGTAATGTCTGGTTGCAGAAAACCAAACACCAGAGGGAGGGAGGGAGGGATAGAGATAGAGAGATAGAGAGGGAGAGAGAGCAATTTTATCATGCACATTTCTGAGATAAGGTCCTTTTGTAGCTACCAATCTAGTTGGTAAAATTGTCTTTTCTAAGAAATTAATCACAAAAAGTTTATTTTTGGTCCAACAAATCAAGACATAAATACATAGTCATTTAGATCATGCATTATGGACTATCTTCAGGAGGAGGATGAGAAGAACATAACCCCAGAAAAAACAAAACAAAAAACATTAACCTGTGAGCTGCAATATTATGACCTATGAGCACAACTTAAAACGGAGTACACAATATTTCCTCAATTCCACGTAAAAAAAAAAAAAAAAAAAAAAACGTAACGAGAAGCTACGTGTGTACTTATTATTTGTAAATTCCTTACAGAATGAAACAAATAGAGAAGAATGACAGAAGTCATAATCAAATTAAACGTTGTTTGAAGAAAAAACGAAAAAAAAAAGGAAGATAAAAACCTTGTTGCCATTACGTGAACTTTGTCTCTCCAGGGATTGAGATGCACCTGAGGGAGGTGGCAAGTTACCACCACCCCCATCTCCCTGCATTGAAAATTATGAAAAAATAAACCTTGAACGCAACCAACAGATATCAATCTAATACACGATTTCCTCTGCCCCTTTCTATAACATAATTGATAATCAAATCATAACTGACAATCTGACGTATAACGAGCTTCGAATTCAAACCTGAGGAGCAGGAGCATCAGCGTTGGTTTTGGAATCCGTGTCTTTTCTGGAAGTAGAATTGCTTTTCGTCAAATCAGCGTTGTTCTTCGGAGCAGCATTGTTGTTTTTCTGATCGGCATTGTTGTTTTTTGGATCAGCCGCGATGTTCTTAGATGCAGAATTGCTATTTTTCGAATCAACACTGTTTTTGGGATCAGAATTGTTGTTCTTCGAATTAGGCATCGTATAATACGAAATTGCATACGATAAAAATCAGCCTCGAATGATTCAAACAAAATAGAAAACCTGCAATGACAACAATTATTCAATTCACAGCGATCCTAAATATTCAAGAAATGCTACGAAATCGAAGTATTAAAATCATTCAGATATATTCGATAGCATGCAATTCGTTAATCCTAACAATAATTTAAGCGGAACCGTAAGAACAATTACAAATTCAGAACACACAAATAACATCAGTAATGAAACGAAAACACTTACATTCGTGGAAGAGATTGAAAATTTTGCAAGAAACATGGAAAGTGTAAATGAAGAAATCGGAGAGGAGGGAAAATGATGAATTTTTTTTGGGTATTTTATTTTTTTGATTAATGTTTTTTTCTAACGGAAACCCGAGGATCAAGCAATAACGTTACCTTCTAATCGTTCCTACCTATTTTTGGGGTTCATTGCTCTCTTCCAAAAATAATCACAAAAAAAAAAAAATATATGTGCTATTTTCCCTCCATAATTATTATTTTTAATATATTTTAACAAGCAAAAAAATAAAATAAAATCAACGTTCGTGCTTGAGCAATAAACCATGCTTTTGGATGACAAGTATGCGATGTGTTCCAACATCCATAATATTGTTCAACTATCATTGCCATCATGGCAAAAAAAATTCACCTTGTCATGTAAACTCATTTAATGATACGATTGCTAGCTTGTGTATAAGTAAGAATTTCATTTGTTGTAGTAAACACCAACAAAAAGTTATAAACCCTTACTGAAAAAAGGTCGGTTGTTTGTAATCATTGAGTGTGAGAGTTTTTCCTCCTATTGTAATTCTATTTCCGTCGTTAATAGAAGAATTTTTCAATCCTAACACGCCGCACTTCTAAGAACATCATAAAACATGTTTTACCAACACATTACATCAGTTTTTCGTTATACTAGTTAATTGTCAATTAGAGTATTTATAATTGTAGAGAATGAGAATTACAATGGTGTGCGACTGTGGAGTGAAGGGAGGTGCCACTACAAAGGCTATGGAGTGTATAGTGGTCGAGGAGGGGAGGACGAGAGTGAGGTCGAGGTGGGGTAGAGTGAGCCCACACACGTGATCTCTCACAATCTCCCTTTATTTCTTTTTTTTTAATTTTAATCGATCAATTTGAGTATTATAAACTACTACGGAACTGAGTGTAGGAATGAAAATATGACATAATTGTATGATGGGTGCAAGGTTTGAGGATGCTCTTAGTAAGGTAATGATCATTTCATGACGTATCAAAATATAGGACTCGCATATTATACTCTAATCAAATTAAAGATTAACAGATAAAAGGATAAAAAGAAAAAAAGAAAAAAGAGAGACACTATTAATCACATCTTTATAACTAGTTTATTGTCCCGTGCACGCACGGGTATTTCGAAAGTGTATTTGAGATATTAAAATTTTTAAATAAAAATAATGCAATAAATGAAATAACACCGTAAAGTTACATATGTCATAATGCTTAACAAAAAAATAACTAAATTTTTTGAAGCACTTTTTATAGACCACATTTGTTGTTTTGTTTGTAACATTACCACTGTTATCACAAATTACAACTTTTAATGTTTTTTCACTTTTAACACGTGAAACGGAAACATACAATTGACCATGTATAAACATAAATTTTCTGAAGAATAAACCAAATTTTGAAAGTGGCTATCCTTGACTTTTGTTAATTGTCATAGCAAAACACATCATCAGAAGAAATTGTCTTCTTTAGCTAACTACCTACACTAATAATATAGTTTTATGACCATCAAGAACACATATCTTTACATCTCTGAATTTAAATTTTTAAATATATAATATATAATCTTTTAATGATACATCTTATTTTGAACCATATTTATAAAAAATTTCATACATCTTTCTAATAAGATTGAAAATACGTCAAAATCACTAACTAAACATTTTGAATAACATATTTAAGTTGACCACTCAACTCATCACTATAATCCTAACAAATCCACTCAACTCACTACTATTAATGGATAACAAAAAATTAAGAATATACTAATTTAAAAAAAGTGTCATATTACAATAAAATTTATACCAAAACGTAGATAAAAATAAGACGGTCGTAAATATATAATTATTTTTTCTCTAAACAAAATATATGAAAAGTTACTAACAATAATTTATAAAAAACTTATAATTAATTACATTAATATACAATTTTTATATAACCCCCTCATATTTTCTTAAAAACCCCTCACATGTTTTATAAAAGTCACATTAACCTTTCTAAAATTGTTTTGAGAATTGATTAATTTTGAAATTGAAAGTTGTGATTGGTTGATTGAGACTCAACTTATAGTTATTTTTAGAAAATTTGCATGCCTTTTATATAGATATATAGATAGATAAATTCTCTACTTTGGTACGGATAATATATTGTTTATCGGTTATTACACAAACATCTTTGATGTTTTGGCATCCACGATTGTTGATTTAGATATGAGAACGCTACAAGTTTGCAACTAGTTTTCTTACTAGTTTTGTATGCTTTTGGTCTTGTATTTGAGTAATTCAGAAATTATAAGATAATATGTAGTATTGTATGTGATATATATGATTTTCTGATAATGATCCTATATGCATAAATTCACATGATTTGTGACATGAATTATGTTTATATAAAAATCATAGGAGATAGACATGATCCATGCTTTTATAAAATGAACCACTTTCAAACCTAGATATCAACAATAACACGTACCATGATCAATAAAATAACGACACAAATAATATGTGAAACAAATTCCATAAAACCAAGAAAACTAAATTGAATATGACTAAGTTAACTAATTTTTATACAAGATAGTTTAGTGTTGTACATTTAGCAGCCGGGTAATCTGAATGAGACAAAAGTGACGGAGAAGCCATCTAGAGATCATGACAAATGATCGGATAATATCATATCTACATCCATATTTATTTAGTTTTTCATCATATATATTCATCCATATCCACCTAAAATTATTTAATCTGTCAATATTTATATTCATCGGATTAGGTGGGTAAATGGATATCCATCAAATGTTGAAATAACTCTTTTTGTAAAAGGAAATATCACATATTAACTTATAATTTATGATTTTTTGTTATAAATACATATCTTCTTCATTAAAAAAAGATACAAATCAAAACTAACTTAATTAACTACACAAAGTGAAAAGCATAATTTGTAATTCTATAATTCTATATATATATAATATGTTAAAAATATAGTAACTATATATATTATAAGCTTAATTATATAAAAATTTAATTTAAAATTTTAATTTTCAGGATAATAAAATCATTTATGGATGGATAATCGTCATTCATATCTGCTTCACTAAACATATATATCCACTCCACATCGTTATTCACCCATTTAATCCTGTCAATATGCACCACCGATAGATCGAATCGGGTGAATAATTATTAGACCGTATTATATTGTCATCCCTAAGCCCATTTTTAGAGTAGAGGGAGTGGTTACTCCCCACCACACCGCCACGTCAGTTTTTTATTTCAACCACTTAACCCACCACATATCCCCGTAGTGATCAATTTTCATCACACCAAATTATGGGACCCACCTATAACATATAAACAATCAAAATAAAAGATATAAAACAATTTACAAACTTTTATACACAATGTACAAGTTGAAAAAAGATAAAAACCCCCAATACTCCACCGCCTCTCCATTCTCCAGATTCCATTTACATTTCACACTTCCCTGGAATAAAAAAAAACCCTCGCCGTATTGATTTCGGAGGTTTCTGTCACTACCGTTGTACCGAAGAGCTACCATCGCCGCCACCACCGTTGCACCAAAGGGGCAACCATCGCCGGCACCACCGTCGCAGCAAAGAGGCAACTATTGTCGTAATCAGATTCGAGAACCAACCTTCACCGGAAACCAAGTATCGTCGGAACCAGATTCAAGAACCTTGTGGTGGAGGGAAAGAAGAGAGAGACAGATACACGGGGCCCCATCTTCACCACATCTTTTTCCCCTGCGCGATGGCTACCCCCTGCGCAATAACCACGGCGCGATGGAGTGGCTCCGGCGATGACCACGGCGCTACAACTCCCACCCCCTGCCCACCCCCTCTCCCACTCCGTCTACTCTTAGAGGACTAGTACATAGAGTTCACATATCCACAATAGTTCTAGTTCAAAATGATCACCACAAATCCACAAATCAACAACGAATTGTTTACGACACTTGCTAAATTCGAACAAAAACGGGGTGTTGGCTGACTACAAGAGATGTCAGGGAGAGTGAATGGAAAACCTCAATTAGGATTATGATTAAATTAGATTTATGTATGAATTTGGATATGTTTGAGTATTAATAAGTGGTTTTAAATTTTGAACGTCATAATATTATTCATATCTAATCGTTTGTTTTCATAAAATGTCTGAACGTTTGTAAATATGTGTTTTGTCATATTTGATATCCATCAAAATTTAAATACATGATATTGGCTAATATATATATACACACATGTATATATAGGAAAAAATTCATATGATAATAGTTTTTTGTGCGATAACTGTTTTTAACACCACTCATTAACATGATAATTTGGTCATTTATATATTTATTTAATTAGGCGTGAATTGGTCATCACTATCTTTAATCTTTAATCTTTATTAAAAGAAAAGTGCTTCTTCCCTTTCCTAAAACTTCTCCACCAATCATAACCCTCCATTTAAAAAAAATTAAAAAAAATCGGAATAATTAGGATGATTACGTCATAAATGACTTTTTTCCTTAAGTTCTTCTAGGTTATACGGGTGCCGCCTTTCAAAATACGAGATATCCCCATCCAGTTTTCTTCGATTCTTCCCCATCTCTTCTTCGATTCTTCCCCATCGCAGCCAACTTCAACATCTTCGATTCCTTATAGGGTTTTTTTGCTCCATCGCAACCGACTTCCATCATCGGATAGCAATCTAAAATCAATTTCTAATCGCATCCGACTTCAACATATTCTTATGATAAATCTCTTTGTGTTTTTAGGAATTCAAATCTAAGATGAACGATACAGATGTCTCCAAGCAGATCGAACCAATGGTCAGATTCATCAGTCAAGAAGCAGTTGAAAAAGCCAACGACATCTCTGTATCAGCTGAAGAAGTAAGTGTATTTGAATAAAATCAATTACATTTTACTTTGGTTGTATCTCTACTTTTAGTTTTATTGAGGATCGGTTTAGGTTTTGAATGTTAATTTTAAGAATCTCATAAGAATCATAACAACAGTAATATGATTTATTGTTCATCTGATTTGAGATATTAGATCGAATTGCCTCTGCCTTTAGTTAATTACTAATAGCCGACTCATCTAATTTTGTATGTTATGCTTTTCGTATATTCTGATTTTAGACACATTTGATTTTGTTGAGTTTGACAACAGCAAGTCTTGATTTAATCCCAATTTGATAAGTAGTCTAATTCGTTACTCATTCTATAATAGAAAATTGGTTTTGTACGCCCACCAATTGTTCGATGAAATTATTATAAAGCCAAATTGGTTTTACATTGGAACTTTATTGTTAGGACATTCGTAAGTATCAAGATAAACATAAATTTATGTTAAAAGGTAGATATCATATTGTATTTTCATGGTGTTCTCTGTTCTTGGTGAATGAGTTGAGTCAACAAAGTAATTTTAAATAAGTATTGATGGTGCTGTATGAAGTTATTATAGAATGAGTGTTAGGGATTTTGAACTATATGAAGTTATTTAAAAGGTTCTTTAAACATCCTTTAATGGTGTTGTAGGTTGGAACGCGTTATACTTTTGCTTGATTCTTTTAGCAGTGAACCAGGGTATGTTTAACACCTATTTTCACATTGCTTGATTCTAAAATGATTATATGTTAATATAATAACTGATTGATATTTTCTATTCAACAATATGATTGAGTTTGGGATCCTTATTATAGAATGAGTGTTTGTGTCTGCTTTTGTAGCTTCCTGTTCTATTTGATAAGTAGTCTAATTCTTTCTTGAATTTAAAATTTATGAACTTCATGTTATATCGTAGTCTAATTCGTTACTCATGACCCCTCAAGATTATAACCATCATTCGAGTTGTTGCTTATAGATGTCATTGGATGCAATTATTTGAATGTTTGTTTCGTTTTGAGACGATTGTCTTTTGATGAATGTGTTTAGTATTTAGGATTCTTATATCCCTGAATCTGAATATTTGATATCCTGGTTGTCTCCATTTTGCTGAATATGTTTTGTATCCTATAAATCTTTTGCCTTACAGTAAGTAAAGTATATTGTGAGAGGATTTGGGTTTTCTTATTAAATGATATGTAACCCAAATTATGAATCTAAAAGCATTATATTTAAAAATTCATCAGAGGTACACGCTATTCCCTTGAAATGGAAATTGCACTATGCATTTGTTAACTTAAGACATACAAATAACACTGCATGTGCCATTTATTTGGTCGGTAGCTTTAAACTCTATATGGTTAAAAAAACTTATTTGCAACACTGCTGAAGTTGGAATAGTTCATGGATTACATGGATCATGGATGTATCATGTTATCATGATACACACTTTTGCTGCAAGTGTACTTGAATTTTCACAATAGTATTTTAATAATTAAATGGTTGCTTTATGTTCTATATTGAATTTTTACAATAGTATTGTTCAATCTTTAGTGTAATTACTGTATAATTATTTTTAATCTTATGTTCTTAATGTACCTTGCTATCTGTTTGTATATAATTTTTGCATAGTTGAATGTATGTTTTCTATTGAACTTTACAAGTGAATATTTGGTGCCATTTATCTATACTCAATTAAACTGGATTTCCCTATCTGATGCATTTAAAATTCATAAGTTCCATAGATATTTGCTATAGTTTTCTGGAAAGTGTGACAAAGAATTTAGTTTCCAATTTTCTTCCCACTTGTGCTATGTTTCTCTCTTTTTCTTTTCATGGACCAAGACTGTTTAGATTATCTTATTTACTTGCTACATATGAGATACATAAGTTATGGTTGGAGCCTAACACGTTAGGTTGTAAATTGGGTTCTCACAGTTACACCATTTAACAAACGGGTCCGGCTTCATTTTTAGCCTGCAAACCTGCTTAGAAACACAACTAAATTTTGCCTATAAAATCAGTTTCACTTTCCCATAAATTTCAACTACAATGTGGCCGGTTGCTTTTGCAGGTTAGGGATCACCTTTCCAACATGACTAACTGAATGGGAAATCCAGTTAGTGTTGGGATATATAAACCTGCCAACCAAAAAACGAAGCGAACTGGCAGCCTTTAGAAATGCAACTCCTAAAAGATTGAAAATCATACAAAGATGTAGAGTTAATAATTAACGAATAAAAATAAATAGATGTACAGATCTCACTCTCTTATACTCGAATTGAACAAGAGGCTATGATTTTAGCTGCCTTTATGAATTGTGACATGTGGGTCTGCTCGGATGCAGGATTTTTAAGTGATTATTGCAACTTTAAGAGCCATTAATAGGTAGTTAGTTGCTCACCGCTAGATATTAGACAATATCATTTTGACCCCATGGTGTGCAGCCCGCGTACGTGTATTTTTAAGATGATTAAAAGTTTTTTCACACTGATGTTTTAAATTTATAAAATGGAATTACGAAATAAATACTACACACGACTCAGGCAAGTATGACCTAGTCAGTAGTAGTATAGATAGGGTAAGACCGAGTGTCGAACCACAGGGATAAAGTGACTTTCTGGCAGCTACTAGAACTCAAACATCATTATTGTTTGGTGAAATAAAAACATGTGATTTTTAGATTTGATTTAAAACAAATAAAAGAGACAAGTTACACTAACAAAATAATAACAAGCGATTAGACAATCAGAGAAAGGATCACTTAGGCTTCAGAATCATCCTGGTTGGTTATGACAATATTTATTTCGGTTTAATTGTTGATGACTTGATGAATTGCATTAAGTTCACAGTATGTTGTTCTATCTAATACTCACAAATCATATTATCATGTAAATCATCACTCGAGTTATCAAGACTCAGATTTACAATCAAATATAGCATGTAAGCATAGAATCATAAGACAATCACAAATCCACTTAACCATGTTTAAATCCAGCTACAAGCCATACATTCTTGGTCAAATGATATGTCTCATAGCTTTCAAAACATAAGAAAGGTGTTAAAGTGATTTAAGAATGGTTAGAATAAAAGAAACAGCAAACTGATCTGGAACAGGGTTCATCCGATCGCATGTCAGGGACATGCGATCACATAGAATGACAGACCCATGCGGTCACATACATATGTCATGCGATCGCATGGTATGTAGTTATAGCAGATTTCACTTTTACCCAAGGATTAAACACAAACAACCTGGACTTTCATCCAAGGTTATAAGTAGATAGTAAATGAACGCTATTATGTTATGAACCCAACAAGACTCAAACCACGTGCATTGGATTTAAGATCAAGCCTTATGTTATTTCTTTCAGATATCATCATGTTACGTACCATTTCTAGCACATAACACATGCAAAGCATAAAATTCATAAGCATGCACATAGAATCAAAAGATCAGACTCTTAATGACATTATGGAATTCATTTCAACCTTAACATGTTCAAAAACATCTTTTTAATCCCTTTTATCCTTTTGTAGTATTAATGATCAAATAATATACGTACACAATTAAACTTTCATTTGAGATGTGAAACATGTGAGAAACCATAATGTGATAAACATGGCTAACTTGTTAAGATCTGAAATGATCAAAGACAAGTTCCAAAAATGCTTTTCAAATGAAAATCTTGCTTGTTACACCATTTCTAGTGATAACTACACAAGATCTTAAGATTAAACCAACATTCTTGAATATGCATGCAATATAACCTTGAGGTTTTCACACAAAAGGTTACCAAAACATGAACATGAACAAATATATCATATGAATATGATTAAACACATTTATATTAATGATCAAAACATACTTTTATATCAAATCATCAAGAAAAGGTTTATATTGCCATAACTTGGCCAAGAATCATCTTGGCCTAAGTGAAATAGTTTAGTTACACATGGTTACAAGTAAAACAACAAGATAAACACTTGGATACATATTAAAAACAGAATATGATAAGATTATACCAAGCTTTCCCGAGTTGTATACGTGATCAGAACCTCTACTTAGTTTCTACACCTTTGGAACAGAGTTTGGGGTGTTTAAATACCACCAAAACAAGACCCAAGTGTGAAGACACCTTTAGTGTGTGTTTTGTACGTGCAAATATACAGAGGGAAGTGTGTGTGTTTTGTACGTGCAAATATACAGAGGGAAGTGTGTGTGAACTGTGTTTTTTGTCTATGATGTGTTTTGTACGTGCAAATATACAGAGAGAAGTGTGTGTGAACTGTGTTTTTCGTCTGTGATGTTCTCCTTTCTACAGAGAAGTGAACTTCTCAAATAGGCCTGGATCAGGGGGCTTTGCGATCGCATGGACCCTGCCATGCGATCGCATGACTTGGTTTGGGCGGTTGAAAAGACCTCGTAGGCTGTAGAACGTGCCAAGTGCCAAAGCTAGATTCGCCCCCACCATGCGATCGCATAGTAGGTGCATGTGATCGCATGGCCTTTTCATTTTCAACAGTTCTTTATTTTTCTTTCGTTTTACACTCGTTTTACTCGAAATCTTCACTTTTAGTCTTTTTAACATGCAATGGTGAAAATAAAGCATTTGGGGTAATAATTCGTACATTTCACCTTAATTACGGATTAAATGCGAGGGTTTTTGGTGCGTAAAACATGTATAAATATGGATATATCACCCCAATCAGAAGATCATAATCATAATATATTTACCCAAATGCTTAAAACTAACTAATCAATTTCATTCCTACCATATTTGACGACGGAGGATTTATTTAACGACGGATCATTTGAGATTATAAGTTGTAGATTGATCAGGCTATAGAGTTGATGTTTTGATTATGATGTTTACTTCCAAGTCTGTTATAAATGTGTCATACTTTGTTTCAAGGCCTTTTGATTCAGCTTTGGATTATTGGGTAGCTTATGATGTTTATGTTCATGTTGTGTCTATTTTAAGTTTTGTAAGAGCTCAAGGTGATTTACTTTAAGAAAGCTACTATTGATTGTGTTTTAACTATGCTATCTGTCTGATTGAGTTCTCTAAGTCTGTTTGATTTGTCTTTCTCTGATGTAAGTTCTCTTCATCTGTTTTATGTTATGAACCTCAAGTGTAGTTTGATCTGATATTCGAAACCAATAAATGGCCCCTGATTGAAATTAGAGCAGGATAGTTGGAAACTAATTCTAACATTAATCCAATTTATCAAAAAATCAAAGTGAGTTTGTCAATCTAATATAATCCATTTTAGAGACATGAAACAAGGTTTGCAAGGAGGCTAAAATATAACACAATGGTATTATGTAAGTCTGATACAAAAGTGAATTCTGTTTCAAATTATAGCTAGGTGGAGAACTTTAGTTAGCTACCAAACACTGTTAAACAAAAAATAGGTTACTTATTTTGCTACCCTGAAACAAAGTATTGATGATGATCTGCGTATTTCTGAACAGATTCAATGTAGCTTGGTTGGTGTTTTGCTATTTTAGGTATTTGATTTGAATAAAAGGCTTCTAATAAGGCGCTACACCAACTCTATTATAATATAAAGAAGCTTATGCATGAGGGATTCCTTGGCCCCTGAAATCCAGAGGAGGTTAAGAATTATATTAAGCATGTTTAATGTTATATTTTTATTATCTATCTTTTGTTGTTGTTGTTGTTGTTGTATATGAAACATGTTGCCTCTATCAGGTTGCAGGAGGTGATGGAACTGCTGGTTGGATCCTTGGAGTGATCTCTGATCTCAACTTAGCTCAGCCCAGTAGCCACAGTGCCGCTAGGAACCGGAAACAATTTCCCATTCACATATGGTTGGGTATGAATGAGAATGATAATTAAAAGTTGAAAATAAAATTTAACTATTTTTAATAATATATTAGTTGAATGTTACATTAGTTTAAGATTCAAAATATTATGATCGGTGTGTCAAACAAAGCTTTAAAAACAATATTCAGTCTCAGCCTCTCAGGGAATCATATTGTTTTTACTATTAATATGACTTCTTTCATTTTGAAACCTATTTTTTTTATTTTAAATACAATCTAAATTAAATATATTAATTCTATGTTGATTTATAGGGGAACAAAAACCCCTGGGACTGACCATGAATATGTGAAGATGTTTCTTCGTCAAGTAAGAGATGTGAAGGAGATGAAATTTGATAGGTGAGTTAGTATTTTCATGATGCATAAGATAGAAAAGAAAAGAAAATCTAAATTATATTTTGCTGGTATTTATCTGTTGAGATAGTGACTTATCATAATAAATTATGCTCATCTTCTTTAATTTTGAACTAAATTGTGGTACCATGGAAACTTAATTGTGGTCTATCATTCCTCTTTTATATATGAAACCAACAAGAAATATACCAATTTGGGTTTTTTAGAAAACTTATGTTTCTGTAATTTAAGTTGTAACACTTTGACCTGATTTACATTGGTGTTCTAAAAGAGTGAAATTTTAAGATGATGTACATTTAGTGTATATAATTTCCTTGCAACCAGGAATGTCTGTTATGCAAAATCTAGATATATTTGATGTGCATGTATCGTCTAATGCTGTGAACATTCCAAATCCTTTGGATAGATTTACCTACCAAAAAAATTAGTATATTTTGTAAATTCCAATTCCATCAAATTCCAACTCCTTTGGAAAAAAGTGTGCAAAACAAACAGGGCCTGGGTTATTTAGAGCTTAAAACCTGGTATAAAATTGTTTAGATATCCTAAAACTCTTTTTTTGGTTTCTGGTCTTTTATATGTTTTAAATTCTATTTTTGGTTTTGATGAGTAGCTGCTAATTAAAAAATTTTAGAAACTATCATAGAGTTGTGGTTGTTGGAGCAACTGTAAGTATTGAACAATTTGAAGCTATATTTCTGACATGCGATATCTAGGAATGTGGTTTTCTTAATTAGGTTTTGAGATGTATATTTTGTGTCAGAGTTGAGTGTAAGTGTGGTTCATGTGGGACAAGGAAGCATACTCCCTCTAAATGGGAACGACATACTGGTTCAAGAGTAAAAAGGTGGAAGGTCAGCATTAAAGTCAATGATTCGATGATACCGCTGGAAAAATTGGTTTGTACCTGTTCATATCATCAGATAGATTTAAAACATGTTTTATTAGTTATTATACATTTGTAAGTTGTAACATTTAACGTTGCAGCTTGCAGATTATAACGTGGATTATGTTAAGGCTGCTTTGTGTCAATTAGATGAACAACAATTGTTTGCTTTTCTTCAAGGTATAATCATACTCCTTATACTTATGTTTACAGATCCTTATTCTTTTATTGTTCTTTACCTATCAACTTTTTCAAAACTCTAGAGAAATAAGAGAAGTATAAACCTGTTTATTTGAAGTGGACATCAGAAAGATGTGCAATTTGTAGATGGGTAAATATAGTTTACTCATATTCTTAACAAACTATGTATTAAAATAATTATTAGTTCATAATTTCGCTTTGTTCACAATGGTAAATGAATCCTCCTAGGTAGAGTGGTAGACAGGTAAGGATGCTTAAGTTTCCAAATCTTTTATATAATCATAATTATTATCCAAATCTTTAATAATTATTTTCTTGCAGGATAACTAAAGGATTCATGGAATAAAAATTGCAGTGAGCATCACTTAACTTAATTGGGATTTGGGAGTTTATATCAAAGTTTTTGAGAGTGTTGTTATTAGATAATTAAAGTTCATAATGTCTTAAGTTTCCAAGCTTTATCATTCTATGAATTTGAATGGGTAATTAGGTAGAGAGGTAGACAGGTAAGGAGTTGCACAAAGAAGACTGATTATTGAAGAGTGATATGAAATTAGTGAATTTCAAATTTCTGTAATGTTTATCATTTCTTACGAGCTTTTATATTCCTATATATGTTTTCTAATTTTCTTTAACGTGTTAGTACTTTTTAAATCTGTATAAATTAAAAAATTTAGTATCATCCTCGTGTTGATACACGGGTCGCTTAGCTAGTATTACCTTAATTTGAAAAATATCCATCATTAATAAGCAATTAATGAGTCATAAGTGAGCGGTTAGAATTCTTAGCCATTGACTATTTATAATTAAGTGCGAAGATTGGTTTTCGCGGTTCTCGCATTGAAAACAATTCTCGTTTGAACACTTCCACACACACATGTATATATATATATAGGGGAGGGTTCATGCGAGAACCGTTGTTAATGCGAGAACCGCGAGAACCAATCTCGGCCGTTCCTTGGATATGGGAAGTTTTATGGATGGTGAGCGTGGAGGGATAGAGTGTGGCATGGTGCATGTGAGGAATTCATGGTTGGACAATGACATTGAAGGAGGGGGAATTGGACGACTCAGATTGGTTCTCGCGGTTCTCGCACTAAGAATGGTTCTCGCATGAACTTTTTCCTATATATATATATATATATATATATATATATATATATATATATATATATATATATATATATATATATATATATATATATATATATATATAGGGTTAGGATCAATAGAAACCCCCCCCCCTAAACAAAAACCCCAAAATCTCAATTTCAGCCACTCGTTTAAAACGGCAAGATGGGAATTGGATAATTTCCATAGAAAACTCACGATTTCTTCCGGCCATCTCAAAACCCCCATTTTTTTTATTTTTTTACCCCTTCAATCTTTAAATGACAATAACTATTTCAATTTTTTGAATTTGAGTAAAAAAAATTATACCAATATACTTATTTTTTTAATCCTCTTTCAAACGAGACCACTCTTCCTATATTTCTGAATTTTTTTACGAAAATGACGAAAATGATAAATTTGTCATTTTCATCATTTTTGTGCCCCCCCCCCCCCCCCCTTATATATCACTTAAACAGCAGGTCCCGAAAATGATGAAATTGACGAAAATTATCATTTTCGTCACCTGATGTGTCGTAACGTGATATACAAGGGCACGAAAATGATGAAAATGACGAAATTTATCATTTTCGGCTGCCCCTTATATATCACGTAATAGCAGATGAAGAAAATGATGAATTTTCGTCATTTTCATCATTTTCTTGTCCCCTTATATGTCACTTAAACAACAGGTCCCGAAAATGATAAAAATTTCGTCATTTTAATGATTTTCGTGTCCCCTTATATATCATGTAACAGTAGGTGACGAAAACGATGAAAATGAAGAAATTTATCATTTTCGGGACCTGCTGTTAGGTGATATAACAGCAGTTGACGAAAATGATGAATTTCATCATTTTCGTCGATTTTTTTTTCCAGAAATATAGGAAGAGTGGTCACGTTTGAAAGAGGATTAAAAATGAGAAGATTGGTTTAATTTTTTTGCTCAAATTCAAAAAATTGAAATAGTTATGGTCATTTAAAGATCTAAGGGGTAAAAAAATTAAAAAAGGGGGGGGGGGCTTTGACCATAATACCCTTCCTTCTAAAATTAAACCTTATAATTTTTTACTTAATTAGAATAATGTCATTATAGATCTTGACCATTGATTTGATCGATCTAACGGCCAGAATTAAGACTACTTTGTTTAGGGGGGGGGGTCTTTGTTGATCCAATTTCATTTATATATATATATATATATATATATATATATATATGGGATCAACATAGATCCTTTACTTATATATAGATCTTGAAGTCCAAATTTAAACAATTAGATAATCTAAATCAAGGGTCTAGATCTTAATGACATTAGTATAATTAATAAAATAAATATAAGATATAATTATATATGAAAGGGTATTATAGAAATTTTAGATTAAGCATTTGATCCGTCATCCCTAGTCGCAGTTTTATTCCCTCCCTCCCCCTTAACCTATCCATTTCTTTCTCTTCTCTCTCTCTCTGTATATATATATATATATATATATATATATATATAAAACCAAGTTCCTTTATCGCAGAAGACAATAGAGACCGGATCTCAATCCTCTGGCGACCATAACCGGCGATAGTACACCATCCGCGACTCCCCTGTGACGCATCCAACATTTTATCTCGGCGAATGGCAAGCCTTTTTTCTTGGCAACAGATCTGCAACGATTTTCACAATGAGATTTCCGACGCCAACCGACTATAATGTCGAAGGAGAGACCACCATTTTTTTGTGTTGTTCTCATGACTTTATGATTCCATTGCAGCCTCCGCAATGTAGAACATGATATTTAAAGTACCTGCATTTTCGGATGCTACTGCATTTTTAGAACTACATTCTTGGAATTGCATGTTCAGATTTGAGACATTTGATTTACGTATTTTGGGTTTTATTGAATTTGTATATGCATTTGGTTATTATATTCATCTGGGTTGCATTTTTTGTTATCATCTTCATCTAGTTGCATTTTGGTTATCATTTTCATCTGGGTTGAATTTTGGTTATTATTTTTATCTAGCTTGCATTGTTGTTATTATCTTCATTTGAGTTGCATTTTAGTTATTATCTTCATATGAGTTGCATTATGGTCATCATTTTCATGTGGGTAGCATTTTGGTTATCATCTGGGTTGCATTGGTTATCATTTTCATTTGGGTTGTATTTTGGTTATCATCTTATATGTTCTACTCCTATCAATTCTATTTTTTCATTTATAAAGCATCGTTATTTTTGAATGCTAATGCATTTTTTGAATCACATATCCAGAATTGCATGTTCAGATTTGACACATGCATTTTCGTAATTGCTTTTTTAAAATAAAATTTTTAGAAATATGGAAAGAGTGGTCTTGATTTAAAGAGGATTAATAAACTAGTAGATTGGTATAGTTGTTTTGCTTAAATTCGCAAAACTTAATTAGTTATGAGTTAAATACCATTGTTTTCACTTTGATGAGATTAACCTTGATTATGGTTTGATTTCTATGATACGGATATCTTAGTAGTCATATATTTTATCATGTTTGTTTAATCAAAAATTCATATGTGTTAAAGTTTATATCTTTATGACCTATAGCTAAGTTGTATAATTTTAATGACCATCCTGGCTGTATTATCTTGAATCACAGTTGTTTATGTTGGATTTTACCAAATAAAACAACTAAGTTCAAGACTTGATCAAATTAGATTGTAGAAAAATTAACTCTTGTTCTTGTAAACATCAATTACCAATTATCATAAAATGAGTGGAACTGATATAATATAAAAACCTCTTAAACTTGTAAAAGCCAAAATTTGTTCTTGTTTATCTCAAATACGTATAAAAGAAACCTAAAACAAAGAAGGTTTAGATGATTTACCTTGGTTTCTCAAGCTTAGTTCATCTGTTGTTATGCCCCACGAGCTCCTTTTAGCTGGATCTTGTAAACCCCAAAAAAGCCGAAGCTAGATTATTATTTATTTAACTAAAAGGGCTGAAAACTGGAACCTAGTGAGTATCTCCTTTACGCGATGACTCAAGAGGAGGAAAGAAAAGAAAAGAATAAGAGAAAAATGTAACCTAATTATTATTTATATTGTTTGAAAAACCCTTATGGTTTACCACAAAATCTGATGCGTGATTAAAAATCTTAATTCAAACTTAAGTATATAATTCATTAATCAAAATTGAATCTTAAGAAAACCTATTTTCCTATTATTGTCTTGGCTAAATTTTGTATATAATAATATATAAAATTTGGTTTAAACAATTAAATATTATCTGAAAATTAAAACAAATTAATCAAAATCGTTTATGTAGTTTTCTACTTTAATAAATTAAAATAATTTATAAATAACTTAATTACACATTTATATTTATTACACTAATAAATACAGATAATTAATTATAACCTTGGTTGATAATCTCGTGACTCGAAATAACCTTTATGAATCTATTTCTTAATAATTACTCTTCTTTTAGGGTTTGCATTATTGTTCGGTTTATATTCACTCATATGTGTAACCTGTAACACCCTAAAATAGGGCCTAGTTGTAAATTGTTGTAACTGTAGCTTTAATTGTAGTACGTTGACATTAATTGGTGTTTTGTTGTTAAATGTAGTGTAAATGTTGCTAAATGGTGTCTTAAATGTTAATGGGTGTTTTAAACATGAATTGGTGCTAATTGGTGTTAAATGGTGTTAACTGGTGTTAATTGTGGATAAAAATGTAGTATTATGAAAAGTGTCATAAGTTGACCAAGTAGACAAATAGTTGAACGGTTTTGGATAATGGTTCCAAAAATATCTCCGTTAGTTGAAACGGATAACCCTAAGTTGTGTTTTAAGTTGAATAGGAGAACGAAATACCCGAGAAGGGGTATTAGCTTTTAAGGTAGGCTTAACAGCCTTCCTTATCCCCTGTTGAATCTAATAACACACATACACACTTTCATACATACGTGCAAACACAAACTCACAAACCTTGATCTTTTGGAGATTAATTCGTGAAGCAAATCTGTTGTTTGAGGTTGTCTTAGCTGATTTCGCAAGTGATAAATCTGTCATCTTCAACCTTGTAAGTGTTCTTGGAGCCTAAACCTAGTTTTGTGTTGTAATGGTGAAAGACCCGTTTTTATAGATTGGGATGTGTTGTGATGTTGGTTTTGTGTCCAAATCATGTTAGTACGTTAGTATTTATGTTAGAAGTGTGGTATAAACGCTTGAATACGGATTCAAGGTGATTTTTGATGTCAAAACTTATGAAACAGCGGCTGTGCTCGAACAGAGGAAGAACACACTGTAAGTGTGGTTCCTACGGGCGTAGTATAATGTTGCTACGGCCGTAGGGTGTTGTTTGTGTTCCTGCGGTCGTAGGAAATGGTTGATACGGCCGTAGTGTCGTATTTAAGAGGATTACCACCCACGGGTGATGGAAACAAGACTACGGGCGTGGGTATATAACCTACGGCCGTAGTTACCCAGAGGATACATGCTACGGGCGTAGTATATGGTTACTACGGCCGTAGGTCATGGTCTTTGACAAGAGATCCTACGGGCGTAGTGTATATATACTACGGCCGTAGTACGTGTTGGATGGGTGTCCTGCGGGCGTAGGAACATGTTCCTGCGGCCGTAGGATGCTGTCAGTAGCCATGTTGACCTTTTGTTGAGGCAATTGTTAATACAGTCTGCTGTAGTGTGTGCTAAGGGGAGTTTATCTGTGTTTATTGGTGTTATGTGACTCGGACGATTCTGTGTGCTCTTGGGATTCCCGATTGCATATCTGCCTCTTGTAGTTTCGAGGTGAGTACCAGTTTTCCATGAGTCTCAGTAGGTAAGTTATCTGTGGTATTTGTTGACATGTGACTGGTGTGTTGATACGTGAAAATGGAGGTATGTTATGATAGAGTTGTACAAGCATGCTTATTATTGATATGAAAGATATTGTTGTGATTATATGCGCGCATGAATTGGATCCTTATTGGATCAGCTATTTGTTTATGAAGTTATGTCCGGACACTGAATTGGAGAACACGGAGGTCAGTCAGGTAGACGGGTGTTAGTATCTGGCTGGGTTCCCAGGGTCCTTAGGGACTACGAATTGGGGAACTAACGGTACTCAAGTAGTATACACTTGGGTAGGGCTCTGCAGGCCGCCGTTCCTCTATGGAATTGGGTTCCTTGATAGATTGGAACCAACATGAAAGATAGGGTGTACCACGTGGACTGCTGTTGGTTTGTTGAGCGGGGTTGGCTCCCCTGCAACATACGACTACTGCTGACACGTTTGGTTCGCCTCAATATGATAGGATAGCCCTGTGTGCTGTTCTGATACATGATAGCCTGCTTATTGTTGCTTATGTGTAATTGGTGCTCACTAGCTAGTTGTAGCTAACGGTGCAAGATTTACCTTTTTCGCAGGTTGATGCTAGAGGCCTGGTGAGGCGGGTACTGATGGTAGCTTTTGTTGTATATATCTTTTGGGGAACACGTTGTGGTATGTATGGATCCGATGGTCGGAAAAACTTGTAGGTAACGCTTGTAGTAAGCGAACTTGGCTTAACTTTTGATGTAATTAATTAGCCGAGTCAAACCACGTTGTTTTTGTAATTGGTGTTTATTTCCGCTGCAACGCTTTTGATAATCGTTGTTAAAAAGTTTTAAATTAACTCTAATTTTAAGCTCGTTAGGGGTGGCGTTACATAACCCTTAGATATCTCATGAATTGGATGTGATATCACTATGTTGTCGACTGTGTACATAAATCCTAATAGTTTATGACCATTAAATGACTAGTGATTGACAAAATCCTAGAATTAGGTTATAAAGAAATTTACTTTAATGTGTGTGTAACAATTACTTGTTGTAAGTTTAGTAATTAAATTGTTTGTTGTGTTTTTAGTTTGAAAATCAATTTCTCTAAATCCATTTACTTGTTTTAGATTTATAAACAATTAAGTCTCTTAAACTCAATCATATCCGTTCCTTTCGACACCTAGTCTTATCAATACTATATTACAGTATGATTATGTCCTCTTGTCTAATAGCATGATAGTCGGTGTATCTTGATAATTCCGTTTATAAATTAAAAATCTGATTTGTAAATCCCACATCAATAGAATCAATGTCACCAAACTTTTAAGCAATAAAAGTTAGAAAAACAATCACGGAAAGAAGAGCTCGAAATACTTATTATGGTTTAGAGGTGTCGATGACGTCCGTAATTAGAATGACGAAGTCCGAAGAGTGTGAGTATAGTGACGAGTGTTAAGGGATGTAAGCAAGATCGTGATAATCTGGAGTCTGAGAATGGCAGAAACGGTAAGAAAGTATGAGCAAGACAACAACATTCGAGGATTTCGATTCGATGATGTTTAATGAGTTTAAGGTCAATGATGGCTATGATCTTATGAATTTCAAAGGACACTGATAGCTAAAGTCGTTAAGCTTGAGTTTATAACCGATATTTTTTAAAGTTTAGCGTTACAACTTTTAAGGATTTTCAAAGGTGAGTCTATTTTTTTTTCTTTTAAAAAGTTTTCGAATCTTAACCAATAAAACAAACAACCTGTTTTTAGAATTTTTAACAAATCAGATTAAGTTATACTAGGAATTGAAGTTCAAAAAATCTATTTATTCGATATATATCTCAAACATGTCAATATAATGCTCTCATATGATTTTCACTTTAGCTTTTATTTGTATCTATGTAAAAGTTATATAGTTTCCATGTTCAAAATTGTACACCATGCACGTACATATTATTAAGTATATTGAATATTTTTCAAATTCATCCCCCCTCACATGTACTTTTAAAAATAGAAAAAATATAAAGATAAAAATCTCCTGACAAGTGAGAATCCTATGACGAAATGTTTTTTTGTATCCAATGAGAACCCCTAACATGCGAATTATTTTATTGAATACATAGAATATTTTGATAAAATATATCATGGCTTTCCATAATTCCAAAACCATATGAATTAACACAATATATTTTAGCAAGCTTAATATATGTAGTACAAGGCTTATGTCTTATGTATGGAACTACTCTAGTTCTTCTTCTTATTATTTCAAATATTTAAAGTTTCTCGAAACATATATAAAAGCTTTTATATATATATATATATATATATATATATATATATATATATAATATACATTCACTCAAAAAAAATCTACTCAAACACCTATTGAACTTTATATCTTTTTCAATTGTACGCATTTACCTTTTAGACTTAATTTTTAATGTACAAAAATGTCAAAACTTAACTCTTTAATGTATACAATCTGCTATAGCAAGTTACGTTGAGCCGATATAGTTAACGTGACATTTAACATGATGGCATAAATTTTGTTTATGCCAAATACTTTTTTCTCTATCTCTCTCTCTCTCTCTATATATATATATATATAATATGTATTTATTTATAATATGGACGGCTTAGATTGATTCTCGCGGTTCTCGCGCTAACAACAGTTCTCGCATGAACTTTTCTCTCTATCTTTCTCTCTATATATATAATATGTATTTATTTATTTATTTTTGCATTTTTTCTCAATTTTGAAAGCCAAATACTTTTTTCTTAAATTTTGTTTCTATCTTTTTGAGATTAAAAGATTATTCTAATAAAATTCATTTTACATTTAAAAATAAGATCTAGCTTCTTTATTTACAATTACTGTTTTACAATAAATCTGAAATTTTAGTGATTAAAATTCTGATTCAATCATCATCATTCTGAATAAAGAAATACCTTTACTTTTTCTTCTACCTTTGTTGCTCATGTGATGGTTTGCCTTGGTCTTTAAGTCAAAAAACCTAGAACATGTCAAATAATTGTGATATTAATTAATTGTGTTGCATGTGACATTTCCTGAAATGTGTGGTTGGCTTTGAAATTTTGTTCAAAAGTGTAGGATGTTTCATTAAGGCCCCTCAAATTTACTAGAAAGAAATGAAACAAAATATTTGAAGTATGATGATAGAGATGTGGCTGTTATAGCAAATTAAGAGTCAAGATTATTTTTCTTGTATTCCATGTGTTTTTTTAATTAAAATAAACTACTTTTAAATTTCTCTAGGTAGATTGTTGGTTAGTGTTACATGGTGAGCGCAATCAAAACAAGAAAACGACACAAAGATATTATAAGGTTTGGTTAAAGATGTATTATTCTATGTCAACAAATAGGAACCAAAGGTATCTTTTGTTATAAGACTATTTCAGTGAATATATTAGAAACTCTAACTACGAAGATTTATAACCAAAAATCCTAGTTAGTTTATAATAAAATCATGTTATTCTGTTTGTGTCACACATATAATCATGTGCTAAAGTGTGTAAGCTCTACACTCTAGTAAATAACGGTTTAGATTTGTTTGGTTCGTTATATAATGTTTAAATAAAACAAACGTGGTTTTACTAACATGCCTTTGCTACATATTATGAATGAGGGGTGTTTGTTTTAGCTTATGAAGGGTTTTTTTTCCGGCTTATTTTTCATAAACTCGTTTTTTCTGGCTTATTTTTCAAGAGTCCGGCTTATTTTTTTTTTTAACTCATAATAAGATCAAAAGTCAGAAAATAAGCAAAAAAAAAAAAAAAAAAACCAGCTTATAAAAAATAAACCCGAAAAATAAGCACTAAATAAACTAAAACAAACACCCCCTTAAATGACTATTATGAAAAAAAAATATTTTTATTTCATAAATCATACTCTTTATAAATAAGTAATGAACCCAATAGGACATAAGTTCATAGTTGAAGGGTGTTTATGTCATTGTTGCCTCCCTCTTCTAGATCAAAGGAGAAATTAGAGATTCACACCTCTTTATATATTTTATTTCCTTTTATACTTGATCACACCTAAATAATTAATTAAAAAAGCTATAAATTTACAAGCAAAAGTCACCTTTCTCCTAACTCACTTGCGTTTTCCTCTCTTATAAATACATCTTGCACCACTCCGATCTCAAGAACACATCACCCTAAACACATTGATTCAAAGATTTTTTTCTTCTACTTTCTTTAGGTTTGTTTATTAGCAAAACATTTGATTTTGTTTGAAATATCATATTGTACATTTGCGATTACTTGAAAGATGGTGAAAAAAGATCAGAAAATTCAAAGGAAGCCACTAAAGACAATGTCATTACCACCACTTTTACTCAAGAGAGAGAAATACAAAGGAGTGCGGATGAGGAGTTGGGGTTCTTGGGTTTCTGAGATACGGGCGCCAAATCAAAAATCACGTATATGGTTAGGATCTTACTCGACTCCTGAAGCAGCAGCTAGAGCCTATGATGCGGCACTTTTATGTGTTAAGGGCCCAATTGCGAATCTTAACTTTTCATACGACCATGAGTCTTTTACTACCAGCACCAACGCACCTATAATGTCACCAAAATCCATTAAAAGAGTGGCGGCAACCGCAGCAACAACCATCATTTCGCCTCCACCGCGATCCCCGTCCATTTCATCTCCCTTTTCTCCATCTCCATCTCAATCTCAATCTTCATCTAACGAGAATCCCCAAAGTTTCTCTTTAGAAAACGACCCTCTCAATGGCACCTTGATGGCAATGGTTGCGCCATGGTGCAACCTCGATTCACCAAGATATAGCGATATGATCGGCGAGTCTTCATTCAAGCCCTTGGATGAAGAATGTGATGAAATTCATCTATGGAGCTTCTACTGAGTCCATGTGCTTATATATATTTTTCATATATTAAGATTGTTTTCTAGACCAAAATTTCTAACATCTTACTAAATTCATTACATTGTAGTCATACAATTTTTTTGTTTTTTTATACTATTTAATTATTTGTGTCTATGTAAGAGGATCTCAATTGCATGGGAGTTCCACCCCGACATTCAAATTTAGTTTTTTATTTTTTATTTATGTTTTTGTGATTTATTCATTTTAATTAATGTGCTTATTTCACTCTTTAACTTTATGTTTATACATAGGTTAGTATGTGGTTCCTTTATGAGCGGTGAGATGACTATGTGTGGTTCTATGTGTGTAAGAATGCTATTTTGATGAATGAAGATCATTTTGCTGTTCAAAAAAAAAGTACGTAAATTTCTGTGTATTTGGACTTAAGTATGGATTTATAGATACCCGTTTACAACAATTACAAAGAGAATACAACTATTTGAGGTACATGTTCGTACTTGAATTTTCTTAGGGGTTAGTTTACCATATTGTATTCAAGTTGTCATGTTCTTTTATTATGTGTATCAAACATTGAAACTTATCATTTAATGAAATGTTGATTTTGTTGAGTAATGTCCCACATCGGACGAAGATTGATTTTGTAATAGGCTTTATAAGGGTTCTGGACTACTACTCTCATAACCAATTGGTTTTGAGTTGGAACCCCACAAACTTACATGATATCAGAGCAATGTTCACTCGTGGTTGGCTAAAGTCCACACGAACTCCACGTAACCCATAAGTATCCACATGTTAGGCGCAAAAAAAAAAGAACGCCACACGTGGGCGTGTTGAGTAATGTCCCACATCGGACGAAAAGTGACTTTGTAATGAGCTTAACACGTGGATACTGATGGGTTATGTGTAGTTCGTGTGGACTTTAGCCAACCACGGGTGAACCTTGCTCTGATACTATGTAAGTTTGTGGGGTTCCAACTTAAAACCAATTGGTTATGAGAGGAGTAGCTCAGGACCCTTATAAACTCATTACAAAGTCACTCTTCGTCAAATGTGGTACATTACTCAACATATATTACCATTCAATATATTGAACCTACTATCGCAAGTTAAATGCTGATGTGAAACCGGTTTTGCTGACTTGGCTAGAGATATGGCAAGTTATATGAAGCTTAATAAATTTAATCTTTATTTCTAATTATAATCCTAATTTATGGGAATTCGATTTCAAGAAGCAAGTAAACGAGATTTAAAGGTCTCTTCTTGAGTCGATTCAAAGGTATGTTCTTGTTCATCTAACGAGATTCGATTGGGATGGGGCAATAAACCCAAATCAATTTGATTTTGTTTCATTTGACGATTCATGTTGTGATTCATCTTGATCTTAGTTTTCACACATAATTTTGTTTGATTTGATTTAGGTTTCATCGTAGTGATAATTTTGTTTAGGCTTCCACAGATAATCTTCATCTTAGATTTTATTTTGTGATTCATACGTTACGTTGTGACTTATGTATCAGATATATTTTTTATTTTCTATTGATCTGTTTGATTTCGCAAATTTGTTTCGATTTATATTGAGATTCGTCTTCACTATAAGTTTCATAGATCTGTTTTCATTTATGTGATTATGTTTAATTTATCTTCTTCAATATTCTTCTATAATTTTGACGTAGAAACAATTACGGATATATGTTGCAAAAGATATTGTGTTACAAATAAACTAGTTTATTGACCCGTGAGATCACGGGTATTACAGAAGTACGTCTAAAAAAAATATAAAATTATATACAGAATATTTTTTAATTACGAAACAAATAATATTGTAAATAATTTGAACATAAGTAAATTCTTACAAAGAATATAAAGTACATACATACGAAATAGAACTAAATTCTTTGAATAACTTTATATACAACTTGTGAAACATTGTCGTTGTCAAAAATTAAAACTTTTAATCCCTTCAATTAGTGATGCACAGATTTCAAAAGTAAAGTTGACATACATTAAATAATATAGAAAGATGTACAAAGTCTACATATAAAAAGAATATGTTGTCATATCTTAGAATATGTTAACATCATGTCTATAAACACGGAGGATGATTGGAGTCACTTTTAAACCTTTTTAGGTTTTTAGAGTACTGATAAAAAAATAAATTTGTAAAACAATTATATGAATATCGAATGTATTTAAATACGGGAATGCTTAAGTAAGGTTCTAAAGATTTACAATCTGAATAATAGTAAACATGTATATTAAAACAATTGTAATACATGTTGGTTTAAGAATTACATATAAGTAGCCAAATTGATGAATTAAGTAATAACCGAAGAGATTTATAAATTGATTCTTTACATGATTTTATGAGTTCACATGTATCTGGTGACTTTCAGTCTTATAGATCTAAGTTTTGTTCAGCCAAAAAATAGCAGATAATTGTAACATGAACTCACAACTGATATAAATAAAAATCTAAATGGCTAAATCAAACGACCAAGACATTAAGACTGATACATAAAAAATAAAAAGTAGACATACAAATCGTTTAAAATATATACAAAACAACATAAACCACATCAGAAGCTTAAACATGCTCATATTACATATCATGACATCTCACGGGTTAATCAATGGGCGATCTAGAAATAAGAAAAAGAAATGAATCTACTCAAGACACAAATTATTAAATCAAATAAAAGCAACAACATTCAAATAAACAACCATTCTACTTGGTGACAATTTAAGAGCACATGTATAAACCATGAAATATAAAAAACAACTAAAAGTTTTTCATATTTAGAGAAAAAGGAAATTCAAGTTCGCATAATTAATAACTTAGTGACGATTAAAGAGCTAATGTTTAAAACAAAGAAAATATACATACGGATTTATATACACGAGCATTAAATGACTAAACGTGAAACCCAACATAATCAATAGAGAATCGTTTGATAGTTTAATGAATCAAATTAGTTAATAAAGAGGTTCGTCTCTGTGCTTAAATATGTTACTAATGACCACATATCTTACCTTTTGGACGATATCCATTGCAATTCCACTTCTAAAGCCGAATTTTCATACACCTTGCAAAAAAAAAAGAAAAATAATAATAACTCACGTGTTAAATATTAAAAACTCAAGAATGGTTTACTGTTTCGTGTATAAAAAATTAACACTTCTAGTTTAGTATTATTTTTGGCTAACTATATACACTAAAAAATTGTTTCAGGACCATAAAAAAAAGCTATATTTAAATCTCTAAATTAGATGTTTAAATATATAACATATCATCTTTTAATGATACATTTTATTTTAAACCATTTTTTAATAAAATGTTTCATACATCTTTTTAATTTATAAAACCCCCTAACATTTTCTTTAAAGGCCTCCACATATTTTATTAAAGCCCCTCGCAATTTTCATCTAGCACACTCCAATTGAATCAAAATTGAAATCGATTTTAACCCATCTTTCTAAAATTGTTTTGTAAAATTGAAAGATTTTGAAATTGGAGGTTTTTGAAAATGTTTTAAAATCAATAATTAAACACTTTGAATAGATAACTCAAGTTGACAACTCAGTTCATCACCATATTTAAAAAAAACACTCAGCTAAACAAAAAATTATCTATCCACTATTAAGAGATAACAAAAAGTTACGAATATACTAATTCTAAAAAAGTGTCATATTGTGATAAAATTTATATCAAAACGTAGATAAAAATAATACGGTCGTAAATATATGATTATTTTTCTCTAAACAAAATATATTACAAGTTATTATACATAATTTATAAACAACTTATAATTAATTACATTAATATACAATTTTTATAAAACCCCCTAACATTTTCTTTAAAGCCCTCCACATATTTTATTAAAACCCCTCACAATTTTCATCTAGCACCCTCCAATTGAATCAAATTTGAAATCGATTTTAGGCTATCTTTTAAAATTGTTTTCTAAGATTGAAGGATTTTGAAATTGGAGGTTTTGATTGGTTAATAGGTTTGATTTTATAGTTATTTTTGGAAAATTTGTATGTATTTTATATATAGATATAGATAGATGAAAAATAAAAAAAATTACTACCAGATACTTCAAATAATAACTTTTAACTTTTTAGAGTCCGGTACTTCAATTTTAAAAATTAAATACATACAATAACAAAACATGATAGTTTGGAAACATTTTCGGGAAGTAAACACCTTTTTTAAGCTTTTCATATTATTTGTCTAAATTATCTATTATTGTTATACTAGATAAGTGACATGTGTACTATATAGGATAGGAGAAATAAATGATACAAAATAGTAATCAACATAGTTTAAGAATAGTGTTTATATTAAAGAGGAAATTTGTGTACTACAGGGGTATGAGAAATGTTTGATGTAAAATAGTAACGACGCAAATAATGAATCTCACAAAGGAAATCAGATTTCTTGAATTACTTTTTGGTATACAGGATTCATACTTTCATAGTTTTTGAAGTCAGTATACCATTATCGTAAATTATAAGTACGTTCATTACTTTCTTACTGGTTACACAAGATATGTCAACAAATGACTGACCATTACAAAAAAAAACGCTCTTTTAAAGAAAATTATAAATTTTCTGGTTTTTGTTATAATGAAGATGATGAAGATCGATAACGCACACACGAGAATAGAATGAAGAAAAAAGTAAGAATGCATTATTTTAGATATATATATATATATATATATATATATATATATATATATATAATATGAAGTATAATGATTTTGATAATGATTACTAAAGTAATGTTGTCATTATATGTAAGCCCAAAGAAAAAATTATCCAATCATAGTTGTTTATCTAATAAAATAAGTCCTACTTATTTGTAGTTGATAACCAGAAAGTTTTTGTATAATCTTTTACCATGAATAGTTATAAATGAATGAGAGATAATATATTCTCCTATATATAAAATGTTCATACTTATCGTCCTACTCACTATATTAAGACACGTGTCAAATTCAATGAAGAGGATGAGAAAAGAATATTAGTGAATTTCACGTGTCATATTTTAGTGAGTAGAAGGATAAAATAAGAAGTATATAGAATTATCCTAAATGTATTACACACGCAATCTCATGTAAAATGTAATATCTATGTACCAAATACTATATTATATTTATATTAATATAATATAAATTGGATAACTATCTCATGTAACATATAATATTCATATAAAACATGATATGTAATATATACACAATTGTGGAATTAACATTTATAAGAATATAATTCAAATTTAATATTAAAATTAGGAAGATATAGATATGGATAAAATTTGAAGTAAGCAAAGTTTGATTAAAAATATACATGTTGATGAACATTACCGGTGTTTTCAAGCAAAGAAATATAAAATTCAAATGTAAGACATATTTTACAAACAAAATGGTTTAGAAGTTTGGCAAATAAACCTATCTACATCTACTACAAGATTTTGAGCATATTAGTTACATCTGCGTGATAATAGTAACAAATGAACAACTTAATCTTCATCTTTTTCACATCAATTTCTGTAAGATATTTAAATGTCGCAAGTCATGGTATTAGTCACATAATTAAATTAGTTATGGGATAGATAGAATTGGGTCATTAGTCAATTCTATATATGGGTTAATATTTACATATATTCAAAATAGAAAATAATATTGAATATCAACTTTATTATAAGGTCAAGTATAACTTTATAACTAATACATTAGTGTATGGTAAGCAATAAATTAGAGATTTCTTTCTTATTAACCATAAACTTATAGTCTATTGATTTCATTTAAGACGCAAAAATTAAACAAGTTTCATCTAATTTCATCAACTATTGATAAGAATTCATAAGTCAAGTTTCATTTAAATAATTAATCAATTTTAGTGAGTGTTTTTACATAAAATAGAAAGATATATAGTAGGAACTAATAAATAATTAATTTCACCTTGCCACACGGTAGTGAGCATGGTGCCACTACACCACACGTACACATGTTGGATGTCTTGATCGAGTGATGGTGAACAACTTGTGTAGTGGGTTTTATGAGGTTTTTCTTAGTGAAATTAATATATATGAATTTGATTTGGTGAGTAATGAAGATCTGATTTTAACGTGATAATTTGATGATAAGTCATGAAGCCAGATATATATTACGAGAATAATGTTAGGATCGAGACACCTAATATCAGCGTTAAATAATGCGGAAAAACAGAAAATAAACGAACACGAGATTTAACGTGGTTCGGTCAAAACACGACCTACATCCACGGGCAAGAACAGAGACTTCTTTATTATGACTCCAGATATATTTCGATGTACATATGACTTAATCCCTAGCCTTGGTATTTATAGGCAACAAACTATAATCCTAGTCTATCTCAAATAACATAAGATAAACATGAAATACTCAAAAAAAACCTCGGCCGAAGATGTGATAAACTCTACTTGAAATACGATCACAAGATAATAACAATCTTTGAATTTCAAAAACTCCACGTGTGCCATTATCCATTAATGAATTCAAAACCATGCAGGATTTAGTTAATTCAATTCCATGCACTCAACATAAGGAATTAACTCCGTGCAAATTTCGTCCACGTCATCTTCCGAATATAAAACCGTTTATCGCCGAGCAATCATACGAAACCGCTAATCAAGTCACACGCAACAATCTCCCCTTTGACTTGAGTACCCTTCAACAGTCAACCGAGATAAGACAATCTCCCATGACCCAAGTCCTCAATCGTCAACCGTCAACACCAAAGAACCGTCTCTCATCTGTCAACCTCCCCCAAGGGACTACCTCCTTGTAAGAGCCACGAAGTCCGACACCACATCGCGCGACTTAACCGGAGACCAACTCCACTCGTGTCGCCTCGACTTCGTCAGGTCAGTTTTCCGCTCCAAGTTCGGTACAACCGCCGTTCCACCTGCAGAACTGCCCTCCAGAACATGAATACCACGTCGCAGCCTGCCCCGCATTATCACTCGAGCATCCCGAAAAACCTTCAGTCCACCCCCTTTACCAGAATATACATATCCATTCCTAGCCAAAGTACCAAGAGAAATCAAGTTCTTCCGAAGATCCGGAACATACCAGCAATTAAACCGCTTGACCTTTCCATCATGCAACTTAACCTGCACCATACCACTACCTTTGACACTCCGAATCCCATCGTCCCCCAGCTTCACCTTACCGTTCCACTTCTTAAAGGAAGTAAACAGATCACGTGAGAACGCCATGTGATGAGATGCACCCGTATCAAATATCCAGGTATCTACAGGACTACTATCGGTGCATACAGTCAAAGCATCGTCTATGTCTTCATCTTCCTGAACCACATTACCATCTCCCTTTTTAGGACAGTCTCTCCTGATGTGACCAAACTCCTTACAGTGATAACACATTACCTTTCTCGTGGATTTTGTTTTCGAACGCGACTCCCCCAGTCCACTCATTCCACCATGTGCCTCTCCCCTACCCACGTACAAACCTTAACCGGACTCCCCCTCATTACAAGAAACCCTAAGCTTGAGTTCCTTCGACAACAAGGCATCCTTTACTTCAGCAACGGAAATTGTTGACCAACCATACATCATGGTATCAACAAAATTCTCATACGAATGTGGTAGTGAACACATCAAAATCAGGGCAAGATCTTCATCATCAATTTTAACACCCACAACCTTCAAATCAAGGGTAATACGGTTAAAATTATCTAGATGATCTTTTACCTGGGTACCTTCTGACATCCGGAGGGTATACAACCTCTGCTTCTGATAAAGCCTATTCGTGAGGGTATTCTTCTGATACTTCTCACACAGCTTCTCCCATAGACCTGCAACCGTTGTTTCATCCACCACCTCCCTCAATACCTCATCAGCCAAACACAGCAAAATCGTCGAATACGCTTTTGCTAGAACGTCTCTCTTAACATCCCCCTTCATCTCCTTCGGAAGTTTATCTTCTCCTTCTAACGCCACCGTGCAACACCAGAAGAGCCTTCATCTTTACCTTCCACAGCGTGAAATCGTTTGAACCATTGAATTTCTCCAAATCAAACTTCAAAGATGACATCTTCACAATCAACAAATACGCGAGCCCGGTGAACAGAACCGTGGCTCTGATACCACTTGTTAGGATCGAGACACCTAATACTAGCGTTAGAATAATGCGGAAAAACAGAAAATAAACGAACACGAGATTTAACGTGGTTCGGTCAAAACACGACCTACATCCACGGGCAGGAACAGAGACTTCTTTATTATGACTCCAGAGATATTTCGATGTAAATATGATTTAACCCCTAGCCTTGGTATTTATAGGCAACAAACTATAATCCTAGTCCATCTCAAATAACATAAGATAAACATGAAATACTCAAAAAAAACCTCGGCCGAAGATGTTGTGATAAACTCTACTTGAAATACGATCACAAGATAATAACAATCTTTGAATTTCAAATACTCCACGTGTGCCATTATCCATTAATGAATTCAAAACCATGCATGATTTAGTTAATTCAATTCCATGCACTCAACATAAGGAATTAACTCCATGCAAATGCCGTCTACGTCATCTTCCGAATATAAAACCGTTTATCGCCAAGCAACCATATCAAACCGCTAATCAAGTCACACCCAACAAATAACAATAACAACAAAAAAAATTACCATAGAAAACCATAAGATTAACCATTTTTCAATAGAAAAAGGAAAATTTTGCAAGAGATTTTTCCTCCAAACCATCGGTTCATCTTACGTACCAAACTTTCCATTTTCATCTGATTCCCAACACATGCATGAGAAAAATGGAAAATTACTTCGCCCAAAAATTATAAAAAGGGGGATTTTTTAAGGTTCTTTGCTCTCTCTCCTCTACCCCGTAAGGTTTCAACATCGATATATCATCAGGAACCTTACGTAGAAGATGGAGGTGCAAAGGATGAGACAATATTATGCTTTTACGTAGAATTTTTTTTTTTATAAAAAATACCATCTTTAGGTTTTGTTCTTGCTTATAAATCTTTCCTTCAATATATTCGTGAAAAAAAATGAAAATTTCCCTTGATTTTCCTAGAAATCGTTATTCTCAAGTTTCCCTTGATAACAAATCCTTATTTTATTAAATTCTTTATACCCAAAAAGAAACAACTTTTTAAGTATGCACATATGAATTTAGCATACCATAGAGGTTTGCCGTTGTACCCATGATTGTGGATTGCATGGCAAAGGATTGGATTCATCATGGTTTAAAAACCAAGTGTCGTCATCGTCTTCGTATCATTGTATTGGTGATCAAGCTGTTAGAGACTTATTGCTCGAGACATCGTGCTAAGGCTTTTCTATTTGTGTTATTTTTGGTTTTTGTTCCTTGGCTCGGATCTATGATAAGAGGACGCTTTATGGTTCATGATCAAGGAGATGATCTTGTTGAGGATGGCGATACCAACTCTATTGAACTCGAGATGTACCAATTGCTCATTCGCAATTTGACAAACGAAGGATTCTTAGGGTTGCAAGATAAGGGTTTTATCGTTAACAATGATGATAAGAAACAGAAGCTAGTGAATTACAACAATATGGATTTGGTCACATACTTGGATCTAGAGCGAAAACAGAGAAGCCATGAACATAGCTATGATTTTGCTTTCACATATGAAGACATGGACGGATTGATCGATAAGGTTCTTAAAGTCAACGGAATTATGATCATCCGAAAAAAGGGTGCCCCAGCGACTTCCGAGTCATTTCAAAAACTCTCAAACTATGAAATCATTCATCAAGAGCAATATGAACCAAAACTTAATCTCACAATCATAGCAATGAAGAAAACAAGAATGGCTGATGATGACGATAGGAATGATGCTAGCAACACAATCCCACATAGACGCCTCATGTTTGAGCAAAAGAAAACTGAAGCGATCAAGAATCTTGAAAACGTCCTCCTAGAACCTCCAAGAGGGGCGTCAGGAAAATCCAAAACATACTCGAAGAAGACTCGTTATCTTCCTGACTTGATGGAGGACACCCTTGAAGACTATCCACGATTAGTATTTATAGATGTTAACGGAGATGTAGACTGGTTCACTAAAAACTACCCAACAAGGAACAAGAACTTTGAGATCTACGAAATCGAAACAACCATACCCGAAATAAACAACGTCAATGTCGAAGTCAACAACATGTTACTGGAAACCGAGATAACCGATTGGCTAAGAGAAAACGTGAAGAAAGTCGAGTATGTAGTAATGAAGGCCGAGGCAGATGTGGTTGAGGAGTTGATAAACAACAAAGCAATAGAGTTAGTAGATGAGTTGTTTATGGAATGCAGGTACCAAGGCATGAAATTTAAGGATTGTAAGAGACCATATTGGAAGTGTTTAGCTTTGTATGGGCAGTTAAAAGATTTAGGCGTTGCAGTTCACCAATGGTGGGGTTGATATAGAGGAAAAAAACAAGTGGAGATTTGTTTTGTTTATGATAGTTTTTGTATAAAATACCTAGCTTAAAATCATTTTAGTCATGTAATTTTCTCCATAGATAGATCAGCCTTGAGAAAAATAGCTTTATGTACAGTTTGCCATTTTGTAATCATGTAATCAATAAAATTATTCTATATATAGTGTTAATGTTATACATTGTAAAATTTTGTACAAGTAATATCTTATTCAAAATTTAATCAGCACTTTAAAATGATGTTTCAAGACATGTACTTTGGGTGTGTGAAGTTTAACCAATAACCACAAGCATGAATCAAATATACTAGATGTACAACTGAAGAAACATACCCCCCAAAACAATGTACAACAGAAGAAGTATATCACAAACAACAATGTGCAACTGATAAAGCATCCGAAACAACAGACATACTCACCCTGATATTCGCACCGTAGTACGTTGCAAAGTATGGACAGCAGATCATCGACTCCAGGACCCTCCAGTAGAACTGACTGAAAAGTGGATAACAACATAAATTTGAGTATAAACTATGATGCTTTGTTAGCATAGATAATCAAAGACAAAATCTCTAGATGGTCAAATGCAGCAAGTTTGACGCACTTACTTATAAATGGCTTGATTTTTGGGTTATATTTTCTGTCAGGTCAAAATAGTAAACCAAGAAGAAGTAACTTGCAAAGAAAAGGGTTCAAGGGGTCAATGTTCACCCACAGTGTGCTTTATCATGTTTGACAAACTAACAATTTGTATGAAGTTTAGATTTTTAGACAAGAAGTGTTTTGAATCAACCCAACCTGACTCTACCAAAAATTATGTGTTTTGATTTGTTATCCAACCTCTCTGATTTGCATTTTGTCAACTCTGGGACTCCTTGCCTGCATCATTTGTTATCTTGATAATTGAAATTGTCACAGAAGAGGACAGGAAGGAGATATTGTGTTGCTAGGTAGATGTAATGGCATTTTTTACCATTTCAATCCACAAAGTGGTCCCCCGTTAACGTTATAAATCAAGCTTCATATCCAACATTTTCTCATGTTTCTAGAGTTCAATAAGTTGCGTCCAAGAATGAGGAAAATAAGAAGGAAGCTTACACTGTGTCCCAGAGTTTTATTTAGAAGAGAAAAGAAATGATTTGAAAGGAAGAGAGGAATTAAAGAAAAACGTGTAAAGGATTTTATGCTTTCCTCCCAAAAACGTGTAAAGGATTTTCATCCAAAAATGGGAAGATTTGGATGAAAAGGAAAGGAAAAGTTCTATGACTTTTCAATAGTGACTAAATTACCCATAATGACAACTAATAATTTTAGAAACCAAGGGTATGGTATCATTAAGGATGAGTCAAAGATACAGTCCCTATGTTCCAGTGTCCACAACCTCCTCTAAGAAGCTCATAAACTGAGAGCATGGTACCATTAAACTTTAGGAAAGCGTGTCTTGTTAAACTCTATTCTTCTCACAAAAATCACAACCAATTCCAATTTTAAATGTCCGTAGATTATTAACAACAGTTGTCATTTCTCAAGCTAAAATTATCTAGTTACCCCTAGGCCATCATTTTCAAAAGCCTATTTATCTTGGTATCAGGTCAGCGTTCTCTTTGTTTTCATAACCAAAAAAGTCTAAACGTTAAAATTTATATTGAGTTGATTTAGAATAGAAGGGACTGTTTCGCTTATCTTTAATATTCTTACCCTAATAATGATTTATACATTGGTCGACATTACCTTGTCATCTTATCTTCTACATTGACTGGCACCTACCTTCACCCCACCCCACCCCACCCCACCCACCATCACCAATGCTGCCACCACCACCATCGCCAATGCTGCCACCACCATCATCACTGCAAAGTCGCCACCACCACCGTCGACACAACCGACTGTGGGGTAGGGACGAAGGGTGGCGTGCTGCCATCACCACCATCATTGCAAAGTCACCACCACCACTGTCACCATAACCTATGGTGGGGCAGGGTTGGCGGTGTGGTAGTAACGCCAGGGCTGGCGGCTGGAAGAGGGGGTGGGGTGGCAGTTACGGTCGGTGGCAGCGGTAGTTGGGGTTGGGATGGGTGAGGATGGTGGCGGTGGGAAGATGGGTGGCGGCGGTGGGACAATGATTTATCCGATTAAATGGCTCGACTAAATTGACCATGCTTTATCAGTTTATCCGAGTAAATGGTTGTGGCACTGGGGTGGCTGTTACGGTTCAATTAGCTAATGGTTCGATGACTTTGATCTAGATCCAAATAAAATGGGCCTCTGAGGCAGTTCGGTTTTTTTAATGGTGCAGTGGACCATACTTTATCCGAGTGTGGAGATGTCAAGAGACTTTGGGCTTCAATGTTTAATTGGTGGGGTGCTGGGGGGATAACAGAATTGACCTTGCCCTGCTGGAAGGTGGGGCCGTGGGGGTTCGAAATGGAAGTCAGAGGAGATACGCGTAAGGTGGACGGCAACTGTATTGTTTTCAATGCAAAAGCAAGAAAGTTAACGGATTTGGAGTTCGAGACTCATGGACAGATTTTTACATGGGTTAGTCACCGACGTCAAGGACGAAAGTTATCTTGGATCAACTGGATGTCGAATCCTAGTGAAGCTCAAAGGCTAGCGGTCAAGGAAGGGCGTGGTGATTAGGCTGCGTTAAGGATTTAATCAGTGGGGAGAACTGAGTAGAAAACAACATAGGAAAATGAACTAATTTGGTAAGTGTATTATGTTGAAATATTTTTGGTTTGAAGGAAAAATTGTCGGATTTTCAACAAAAAAATCTGACTCACTGACAGCCCTACCTGTTTTGACCGCTTCCCACCCTACGTGAGCTGACATACTTCTAATGACAAATATATGTATCATGATTAAAAACATTTTAGATATCTGACTAATCAAAGCAGTCATATCAAGATTTCTAGCAAGCTCACGGGACATATAGAAGTAATTACTTGGAGCGAGGAATGGAAGAGGTCTCCCAGAAGCATCTTGACTATGATGTGGAATAATAAGTTCCATATGAAAAGAATGCTACAAAAGCTATTTGTGAAATGTAATAGAATTTACCTCAAACATTTAGGGAGGCCATGAGAAAGGTACCCATAAGGCTCTCTTAAGTGGTGCCTTTAACTATCATGACAGGGCATGGCACATTGTTGGAGCAGTAGTTACTAACACTTCCCAAAAACATCCTGCATGTAGAGGCACGGTCAGTTATGTTTAGAGAATAAAAACTCAAGATCCTCACCAATAAAGTAATCAGCTTACAAAACCTACCAAGCAGGCAAGCAGCACACATGTTATAAAATTACTACCTCCTTCCTATAATAGATGCATATTGAACTTGACATATGGTTTAATGGGGTTGATAGAATATTAGCCAACTATACAATGTGCTACTCAAGATATAATAACCATGTGGATCAATTGCAATGTTATCATGATAGGAAAAGAATAGTCTAGATACTTGAGGGGGGTAAATGGTAACTTTGGGTAAGTTGTTAGTAATTAATTCTAAATAAATAGAGTGAGTATCGGAGAGTGAGGTAGGCTGAAATTACATATTAGGTTTAGTCTCTTGTAGAGATTTGGCTCTTAGGTTTAACCTTTGAGAGAGGGATTCTCCCTGGATCAATCATCCAACTTGTGGATGTATTGAGATTATCTTGTTCTTATTCCAGTTAAATAGCAATCTGATTTCTATTTCTGTTGATCGATTGAAGTTATTTGCTGTTATTAATTCCTGATTCGTAACATTGGTCCGACTCTGCCGTGACCTGCCATTTCCGATCGTGAACTGCATCTTGCTTCTTGTTCTTCGCTGAGGGTTCATCGCTATTTTTTTTTATCGCTACTTGCTGTTGCCGACACTCACCATCGTTTTCTGTTATCGACCTCATCTGGATTTCAGAAATCGATTTCAGCACTCAACTCAGCAATCGGATTCATCCATCGCTGGTTACATCACGTTCTTTGTATCGTTAATTGCTGCTTCAGGTACAATACTCATCCGATTATTTCATCACTCAATCTGTTTGGATTTGTGGCCTGCTCTATCCTTCAGCAATCGATTTAACATTCTCGATCAGACCTACACTTCCGATTTCAATTTTTGGTTCTGCTGTTATTAATTCCTGATTCGTAACATATCACTACTTTTTAATGATTACATACGGGAAAACGGAGTAAACTTCATTTGAAACCTAACCAAAAGAAACACTGCTGCAATAATTTAGACAAGGCAGGGTATTTTTGAACACAAATATGAAGTGACAATAAGTATAGCAATCGCCACAGGAACATATGAAAGGAATTGAACTAACATTCTGTAAATCTCATCTATTAATATCATAAAATTCTATTAACATTGGCCAAAGATGCAACATAAAGCAGTACAAATACCTAAGAGGCTAAAACTAAGGTGGCGATTTAACAGCTTAATAAGATACTGGATGCAGTCATGCAGCAGGCAATAAGGTTACCTCTTGATAGGACCAAAAGAGCGGCATCCCATTACAAGCAAATCAGCATGTAACTCCTCAACAGCTTCACATATTTTCTCCTTAGGATCCCCAATCCGTATTTCCGTTTTCACTTCCGCCTGGTAGTTAATTGTTACTATATATGCATAAGTATGTACTATAGCTATGAAATCAGCAAGATCCATATAATTTCCCAGAAAAAAGAAAGAGACAAGTTGCAAACTAGCCTACATAGTGAATTACAAATCATCTAAGAGAGCTTAACCACACAATCTATGAATCCAAAATTTGGTACACAGACTAACTCACAACAGGGGAGCTTTAGAGGGCAAATAGATAGAACATTAAAGGTGTGAATGATGTTTCTAAAAAGTAAAATATCCCTTAACGACATTCCATGAATCCATGATTCCTTATTTCCCATTAACGACAACGAATATAACAAGTATGTCAGCTGACAAAGTTTTATAAGGTAACACTCATGGAAGCACAATACTTCCTATCAGAAAATTTATCACCAAGTCTATCATGAACTACAAATCAAGAACATTTAACACGAAAGGAAGCAGTCAACGTAATAGATTGTGTAAAAATGGCATCAAACACCCCTCCCCCACCAAAAAGAGAAAAGAATGAAAAACATTCACCCCTTCCCTCATTTGGCACAAAGTGAAGCTATACTTCCATCTAGATCCAGAACTATAGCCTAGTTTACATTTGTAGTTAATAATAGATCTTAAAATCACTTTACTATGCAGTCTCTAATTCATATGAGGCAACCACAAACACCAAAAAGGCCAATATTACAGCTTATGCACGAAATGACTGGTTAAAGGAAGCTTAGTGCTTTAAATATTACAATTTAGGAGAAAAATTGAGAAACCTCACATTCATATCAGCGCAGATCTTCATCGCATGAGTTATGATAGCATCAGTAATCCGCCGCTGGTGCGCCTCAATAGCCGCAGTAAACGCCGGCACCTCCACATCACCTGAATTTTGCACAATCAGATCGTATTATTAAAAAGTCTCCAAGGCGATAGCGAAGAATCTCGATCTCATAAAATAAAATCAATCCTATAGAGTTGAATATAGCAAGCAAAAAAGGAATACTGATCCAGCATTTGCAGACACTTAACTGGGACCACCGAAAGGGATACCACCGGGATTGAGACCGACGGCGATCGACGGCGGTGATTGGACATGGATAATGACCAAAGATCCCTCTGGACGAAGCTTGACGTTATGAAGTGCCCATTTTAAAGCGTTCATGCTCTCTTCGTTGCCATCGACGGCCACAAGCACGCATCCAAGGTTTTCAGGCATGGTTTTCGCACACAGTCGCGCACCTATTACTCACAGAATAGCTTTCAGATTTGCGAGCAAGGTGAGTCATATTAACGACGGTGGACGTAGCACGGATCGTGATTGAACGTTTTATTTTACTTTTATCTTTGAAAGGCCATTATTGAAAGTTTTTAGACTTCAGCTTTTTACAGTTGTTGACTTTTGGGAACAGTGATTTCATGAGTCAACTTGCTACAAGAATTTGTACCGCCGTCTCTTGAAAAGGTAGGTGGCCTGTTAGCAAGTTTTTATCGTATATTATAAAATTCTAGAGTTAATTATAAAATTGGTCCTTTGCATCTTTATTTCACTTTTGTCTTTTAAATGAGGATTTTACACATTTTTAAACGGATATTAATTTTAAAATATTAGTTTAGAGGTTTTTTCGTCTTTTTAAAATAAATGACCAATTATATAAGAAGATGATAGAATAAAATAATATGACATTAATATGACAAATTAAATAGGAAAATAGATACACATAGTCTAATAGTCATTATCTACCAAGTCAATTGTAGAGTTCACCTATAATGACAATTATCAAAATAAAAAGTAAAAAAAATACATCTCCTTCTCAAAAGTGCAGTAAAATTCACAAGTTTCATTTGCGTATTAATTTGTATAACAAAATAAATTATCCATACCTAACAATTTCAAGCATTTCCACTTAGGCTAATTAAAATGAATCCATTCAGCATATTCTAAAAACATAATCATTTAATCCAAATATGATTCTTCCTTTTCTCATAGATATGTTTTATTAAAATTAGAGAAAATTTGAATCTATATAGTATATATTTAAAAATATATAAGTTTGTCCTTTGAAAGATTTAGACCACGATGACTTCTTCAATTCCCAGATTTGATAAGCTAGCAACAAACCATAACATTTTTTTGGGTGATTATGACTAAATAATAATTATATAAATTGATGATCAAGCGCGAAATTTTCTCAAGTGTTACGTGCAATACAAATATCAATAAAACATAAACATGCACGTATTATTATTTCATTCATGGAGCTAACAATCTTCTACATGCAAGTAGTCTACTGCTTGGTGCAGTCGGTTGGCATAAAAGATACCTTCTGGTTCACCAAATCATACCCTACCATCATATTCCTTTGCAACAAATTACCAAAAATTGCCAAATTCTCCGTGGGTACTATTGTCAAACAACTTACCCCATTTTCCAACTCCCAAAACATGTTCTCCGGCAACACCTCGACATCGGCTCCCACGAACCCGAAAGTGACACTTGGAACACGACCCAAGTCCAAACCTTCATAGCAAAGCTGAGAGACTCCTTGTGGGTCCTGTGCGGTTGCACCACCCATGGCATCGGTTAGACCCCTGGTCAAGTCGGCGTACAAATCTTGAGGGAGAATAGTCAAAGTGGTGCCTGAATCTATAATAATATTCCCTGCTTCGACATCCATTTTAGAAGATGTTTGTGTGTATGACCAACTCTTGTTTCCGACAAACACGTTTTCCAAGGTAAGATAGTAGTAAGTAGAAGGGTATTTCTTCACAAGAGGAGTGGACACCACATTTTGGCCTGAGATGTTAACATGATCACCAAAGTGAATCTTGCTTGTTTGGTTTGATATGTCATTGCTATAGTTGAAGTACTGTGGAATCAGACAATATGAGAACTTCCCTTGAACCAGTGAGTTCACTTGGTTGATTAAAGAAAGTGGGCCACCACCAAGACCAATGATCCCACTCACATTATCATTGAAAGTACCATTATTATCATGACCACATCCAAACACTATGTTTCTCAAAGGGGTCTGTCCCACCCAAAAGGTATCTGTAGCAAGATCACCTGCTGTGTGGGACTCATCCCCGTATGTTAATTTATACTGACATATGTTTTTCGAGTCACATGATGATTCGTTGTCTGCTAGGGCTTGACATGCTTTCGATTGACATGATTGTGTTTGATATGATGATGAAGTAGAGGGGTCAAGAAAAGGAGGACCCACTTGTTTGTAGCAGTTCTTGCAAGGTTGGCACTGGGCCCACGTGAGGTCGGACCCAGTGTCAGCAACACCAAGAACTTCGCCTGGTGGTGTTCCAATCTGTATTTGCATTATATACTCTCCTGGAACTCCGAAAATATCCGCATCTATCTTCGAAGTAATACCCGCGATTTTCGAAAACCGAGAAGCTCGGGAAATAGACCGTAGGAAAGCATTTCGTAAACTGTCAGATCGGGAGGTGGTGGGATTGAAGAGTGGGGATAGCGGGGAGTCTCTATGAATAAGATCAGCTGTGAAGCCACCGTCACCGTGGCAGATGCCGCTAGCGTCTCCGACGACTGGCGTAGAAAGTGAAACCGAGATCGTGATCAAGAAGAAGATAAGAGTGAGAGTTTTCATAGCTAGTTTCGATGAGTATGATTAATGAAGGAGAAATGAAGATCTGTTTCAAACTTATATAGGGTCAAATCGAAAGAATTACGGATGGTTATGAATATGGAAGGTCAGAGGTTAATTACATTAATTGTTTAGGTATTAAAGGAAGGGATTTTTTTAAAATAAATTTTTAAACAAATAGTTAATATAGAAATTATTTGCATAAATAAATGAGTGTGAATATACCTTGCTTAACGTTTTGGATCATAAACGAAATATATTCCAGATATAATCTCTTTCTAATTTCTGGCTTTCCTTCTTCAATTTTATAGTTCTAAGAATATATTGGTTACAAAATTCACTAATTATATTGTATATAAAACATTCGATATTCGACATATGACGTACGTACGTTTTATATTATAAAATTAAATGGCTTCCTATTCTAACACTCAAATCAAATTAAGGAGACAATGAAGTCAACATTTGTTCATTCTCTCCTCTATATATATGACTTTGTTCTCTTATACATGCTACCTTTTACTGTCGTTCGCGAGAGTACCGCAAGCAGTGCAATATTTTGGTTATAGATACTATATTATTATGGGTGACGATCTTTTTATATAAGAAATTAATTTATTCATTTAAGGTAAAAAAAAAAATTTTTTGAAACGGCCATTTAAGGTATAATATCCTTATAACTATCTTACAAGTTGATAGAACATATATTCTATGTAGATGAATTAGATGGTTTTTGTGATTGCTTTTAAACATTGATTAAATCTGATTATTGTGATTTGAAATCGCGGATAATTAGTTTAAAGTGTTTGGGGTTGTATTATCAGAAATCAGTTATTTGCATTTTTGAGACTACAAAACGAAGTTTTAAGAATCATTTTTGAGTTGCTTTTTCAAACTGATAATTTTATTATTGTGTTTTTACCAGTTCAAATCAATTAATCTACTTTGCTAAGCAGTAAAAAATTGATTATCTGATTATTGTGATATAAAGCAAAATAATAAAATTCAAACATTATTATTCAGTAATACGTTTTCCTACAACTGATTATTTGATTCTGATTATTAAAAACAGATAATCAATTTTTATATCACAATCTCAAACATCCCCTTAATTGCTTGTGTAAAAGAATCACTTCGCTACTATTATCGTTTGATGTTTGTTATTAAAAAAATATTAGATAACTAAAAAAGTGTAAATTTTATTAAAATTATTAGCAGAGTAGTAGAGCATCGTTTGAGGTAGGTTATTCTTGAGCGAAAAATCATTTTATTGTTGCTTCTTTTCATTATGTAGCCATTTTGGGATGGACAAATTTGGTTAAAAATATTAATTATTTTCTTCTTATTTTATAAATAAAAATATTCTTTTTTTATGTTTTTTAAAATTAATAAAAGAGTGATGTATATAAAAACATATGAAAACAAAAAAATGCACATGTTGTTCATCAAAAACTATTTAACATTAAATCATGTGAATAACATACTATTATATTATTGAAAATGATATATTATAAAACAAAAACAATTCACCACTGTCACATTACGTAGTTTTGACGCTAGCTAGTATCGTCATTAAACTTTTAATTATCAAGTTATACTTAAAACTCGGTCTGGTAAAAGCAAAGACCGCCACATCAGGTTTGATTTTTACCTCATAATTTTATCAATTAGTGATTTGATTTGTGTTTTGAATATTTACTCGAATATGTTGCATTCTCTATGAATTAGGTTTTGTATGTTGATGCTTAGATCCTTTTTAACATACGCATCCCTTGTTTATGGATTCTATCGTTAAAGGAAATAAAAAAAATCAAAATTTTAATACAACTTAGACCACACGTTGTGGTCGACCCGAAGGCCATCGGGTAAGGCGGGTAAGTGTAGGTACACCAAAACGCGATATTGGGTGAAGCCATCGAGTAGAAGAATAGGGTTCACGAGCTTAAAATTAGCGTCAATTTAAACTTTTTAAGCATAATGATCAAAAGATCGCAGCGGAAACAAACCACTGATTTCAAAATATTAGTATTAATACCGGACTTGATGAGAAACATATCAAAATACATCAAGTCCCAAGACTACCAGTGTTACCAACTAGACACCGACCACCGAAACATGAAAATTAACTACAAGCGTTCCCAAAAGATATGTACAGAAATACCCACAAGTGTACCCAGCTCACCAGGCCCCAATCACTAACCTGCAAAAAGGGAAATTCGTACACCGGTTAGCTACACTAGCTAGTGAGTACAGATTTTTACATAAATATCAATAAGCATGGTTTCACATTACAGGTACGGCACACAAGCTAATCTACCACATAGCGGTGCGCCGACAAGTCAGCAGGGTCATGTCTCGCGGGGAAGCCAGCCCAGCTCAACGACCCAAACTGGGGAATCAGCCACAACCAACCGTACGGGTGGGGGAGCGAACAACAGTCCACCCGACACGTTAAAGTGCCACGTGGATCCTAGCCATAAGCCAAAACCCTCAGAACTCATGTCAAGAACCTCAGTCCTCAACTTACCACACTTCAGCAATCCACACTTCCCACAATTTTCACACTTACCGCAATCTCCACACTTACCGCAATTTCCACACATACCGCTAGGGGTGAGCATGGTACCATACCGGTACCGATTTTACCGAGTACCGAAATTGGTTTAATGGTGGTACCGAATACCGAACCGAATAATTATTTACGGTACCGGTACCGGGTACGGTACCGGTACCGGGTACGGTACCAGGTATTCGGTACTCATCCCGAATTATTCCCGAAAATTTGGGTTCATTATCAACTTTTTTGAATAATAAAACGGTTCATTCAAACTCAGTAATCCGACTACAATGTAACGCAATATTAAGTACCAAAAAAACAAGAAAATCATTCGAGTTATCTAAAGCTAAAAAAAGCATTCATAAACACGAAAATCTCTCCGTTCCAAAACCACCAATCAACTACTAATCATCCATCGTGATCCTTGTTTTTCCATTTCCACTATCAACGCGTATTGCTTCACCGATCTCTGTGAAACAACATATAGTAATATTAGTATCTGGCATATGATTTTATATGAATAAAATAATAAACACTAAGATTAGTACTTACCAAAAGCTATATCATCATCATTTAAGATGTCGTCAACATCGTCTATAATTGGCTTTTGACACTTTCTAACCCAATCCTGGGTACAAATCAATGCCTCAACTATTTGAGGTGACAAACTTGTTCGATAAGGATCCAATACACGACGGCTCGTGCTAAATGCCGACTCCGATGGTACGGTTGATATTTGTATAGCCAAAATATCTTTCAAAAAAAATTCAGAATTGTAACACAATTATTTATATTATATAAACATGCAAAAGACTTAAAAAATAACTCAAGTTACCTTTTGCCATCCGAGAAACTACCGGGTAACGCATGGCGTTTTGACTCCACCACCTTAAAATATCAAATTCTTTGGTGTATTTTTCATTTCGGTCACACAAATACTTCTTTAACTCGGTTTCCGTTGAAGCTGAGTTCTTATCTTCCACATTGAGGAACGAACCTAAAATTCCATTCCCGTCATCACAAGACGCCCCATCTTCATTCTTTTCTTCTTGAGAAGATAAATTACCATACAAATCCTTGTACTTCATAAAGAACATCTCCAACTTTTTTTCAACATCCCTAAGCATTTGTATAGCCTTGAGCTCAATTGCCGAATCAGCCATCTGATCTTCATCCGTTGTGTTTGACTTTATCATCAACTTGAAGGCATGTTTAAGAAATTTGGATTTCATCTGTGGATCTAATAATACAGCAAAATACATGTAATCATTGAGTTTCTCGAACGTTCCCCAGTACTTATCATATTTCGACCTCATTTCCTTACCCATTAAACAAAATTGTGGGCTAGTTTCCCACTCTCGAATATGTGCATCAACATCGAGAATTTCCCGAAAAAATATGTGGGCCAAAGGTTTTGTAGTTGTCGAAACAAGCTCCGTTGTTGTCTTGAATTTTTCAAGGAATCCCACCATGGCTTTGCAAGTGTCAAAATCCGTTTTTCCCGGCACTCTTCCTATCTCTCGTCTAAATTCTTTATCTAGAACAAAAATATGTAAGTTATTAATATGTAATAGTTTTATATAAATATACGCAACAATTTTATATAAATATAGGCAACAATTTTTATATAAATAAGCAACAATTTATATAAATATACGCAACAGCTTTAAGAAGTTTATTATTTATTTTAAAAAGAAAATACCTTGAAGTTTGTACTTGGAGAAGGCTTCTCTTAGCTCCACCGCGACTTTCAACATCTCATACGTCGAATTCCATCTTGTCGGACAGTCCCCACACAAAAACTTCTTTGTTTCCAATCCGCATTCTATCATACAATTCTTAAACCGGATAATTCTTTGTGGCGAGTATCTTATATACCTAACGGCTTTTTGTACACAATCCACACTATATGTGTGTTCCTTAATCCGTCTTTCACAATTAAATTTAAGATATGTGCCATACACCTAACTTGAAAATTCTTACCATTTTCATACATGTTAGGTAATTCTTTTTTCAAGAACTCAACGGTTGTGTTGTTTGAAGTAGCGTTATCGAACGTCATGGTCATAACATTCTTTATCCCCCACCCGTGTATACAATCCAACAACAAAAGGCCAATGTCATCTCCCTTATGACTATCTATTTGACGAAAGTTTATAATTCTCTTGTGCATAACCCAACTATTGTCAATAAAATGCGCCGTGACTACCATATAATTGATTCTTTGACACGAGGACGTCCAAGTATCGGTAGTCAAATGTATACTATTATTTGGGCTACTTAAGTACGCATACAACTTATTCCTTTCCTCAATATAATACTTCGCCACATCCCTACTAATTTTATGCCGTGAAGGCAAAGTAACCCTCCCATTAAGCGCATTCGTGTACTCAATAAAAGCTTCATTTTCAACAAATTTAAATGGTAGCTCTCCTACTACAAATAAGTCTAACAAAGCTTTTTTAATCCTAACTTCATCATGCTTCCATGTTCCAACACTACCCTCCCCGCAAGATTCTTTCTTGAATTGCAAAACATTTTGTTTCTTGTTATATTCAGGATTTTCTTTACATTTAGGGACATGTTTTATTAAACCGGAGGTGCCATTACGATTCGGATCGGCTTTAAGATTAGTAAAACAATACTTACATTTCCCATATTGTCTTTTTATCCCATCATCCTCTACTACGTAATTCTCTTCAAAATGATTCCAAACGTCAGACCTCTTCTTCCCGGATTTCTTCTTCACGGGTTTCTTTTGTCGTTTTCTTTTACTCGTATTTGCTACATTCTCTTTTTCCTTATCAGATTTGTCATCGGTATTCACGGTAGGGGTATCATCAATGAAATCCTCCTCATCCTAAATGACACGAAATAATTACACACTAAAAACATTATGTTTAGATTATAAAAATATAAGAGTTTATGAACTTACTTGTGTTTCTTCTATGGGGGAGTTGACCCAATTCATATTATCCATCACTTTCAACAACCAATGAAAGAACTTGAAATGGTTGATTTGCAGGAGCTTATACAAATAAATCAGAAGCAAATGGCAACAATTAAAATGGAGAAAAGAAATAATACTAGTACTTCTTGATTGGCACCACAAGATCGAGAATTGAAACCATGAAATTAAAAATCCAATTGTAGTGACCCTTCAAATTGGAACAAATAATCCTACCACAAATAATGGGATTCTGATCAAGAAGTGATTTTGTTGGAATCCCCACAAAATAGGAAAATATTACAGAATTATTAAAAATTCAAAATGTGACCTTTGGTTTTCCGGGAAAGTTCGGTGCTAGCACCGAATACCGATTCCCAATCCCGATCTTCCCGAATACCGAAATAGTCTTATTCTGGGTACCGAGTACCGTACCGATATGCCTAACTCGGTGCCGGTACGGTTCGGTATTTCCGGTGCCCATGCTCACCCCTACTTACCGCAATTCACACACAAACACATTTGACTAATAACCACATTAACCCGTAACCACATTTTTCAGATAATCTCTATCATTTTTAATAACCTGCTAGCATTTCATAAATAACACATATTACATCACATTAATTCACATCTAACAATTCACATGCAACTTACCTCACGGCACACTAATTCATATAATATCGCCTCTAGCATATCACATCTTAGACATGTAAAACAACACAGACAACACATAGCCGTAACTACAGTTAGTCATACTTACTGATCTTTATGGGAAACCGGTACTCACCTTAAGCTCACAATAAGTTAATACAACGATCAGCGTCTTCCGGCTTCTCTCGAGCACCTAACACAATAGGTTCACACTTGATTACTAACTAATGATAACTAACACAACTTAAATCATAATTTTGCACAAACTGTCACACTGGACCCATGCTTGCGATCGCAAGCAGTAACCATGCGGTCGCAAGGGTCCCCCCCAACACACCGAAGCTTACGATCGCAAGGGACTCACCATACGATCGTAAGAATGGTTCTTAGGGTGTTTACGATCGCAAGTTATGTACCTGCGCTCGTAAACCTCATTTCCTTCACTCGAAGGCGGTAATCATCACAAAACATGCCCATACGATCGCATGGACCTACCATGCGATCGCAAAGCATAATCACAAGACTTACGGTCAAAAGATTAACACTTGCGATCAACATCCGAATTTACGCGGCGAGACCCCATACATTTCCGCGGCGCGTAAATCATAAATACCCTTGCGGTCGCAAGCACCTTGGCTTGCGGTCGCATGGATTACAACACCCCCTTGCGATCGCAAGCACCATGCCATGCGACCGCAAGGACCCTCGTTACAGTGTTCTTCGACCCTGTTTCGCGACAGCTACTGTTTTTCGGGTTTTAACCCCTTTAATCAATCAAAAACTCGACTTTAATCATTTATACACATTACTAGACATCCATTGAAGCTTACAAACACACTTGACACATAAATCCAACATTAAAACTCATTTGAATCCATCAAAATGGATCCTTTCACCATTAAAACTCAAGAACTAGGTTAGGGGATGAAAACTTACAAGAAGAAGACAACCACCAGCTACTAGAACCTGAATCTCTACTGAAATCAGCTTACAAGCAATTCCCCTTCTTGATTTTCTTCTCAAATGATCAAAACTCCAAGTATGTGTGTGTTCTAGCATATACGTGTGTAGTATGTGTTTTGTTTATTCCCAGGGGATAAAGGAGACACAAAGACCGACCCTGGGTTGGTCAAATACCCCTCACGGATATTTTGTTCTCCTATTCAACTTATTACTCGACTTAGGTTTATCCGTTTCAACTAACGAGGATATCTACGGAATCATTACGCGAAACTGTTTAACACTTCATAACTTTTACATATTAATCTCCACTTCCATATAACACCTCACATATCTACTTTGACTAACTAAAACATAAAATAACCACTAAAACACTTATTTAAAGTCAAGGTACAACTACTAAAACACAAGGTACAATCCCACACTGCTAGGCCCTATTTTAGGATGTTACAAATCTACCTCCTTAAAGAGGATTCCGTCCTCGGAATCCGATCACGATCTTACATTTAGTCACACATTACCACAATTAATCAATAAAAGGCCACATTTGTTATTGCCACAATTAGTCAACGTGAGGCCACAATTGTCATTACCACAATTAATCAATACGAGACCACGATTATCATTACCACAATTAATCAATGCGAGACCACAATTATCATTACCACAATTAATCAATGCGAGACCACAATTATCATTAAAACAACTAATACTACACTTCATTTATTTCAAGCAACTACAATTCTACACTACATACGAACACGTATACACTATAACTAATTTCACTGTTACTCCACACAGTTTCCATATAGGAACACCTCTACAACTTCACATCCACTATGTTCACGCACTTTACTATATTCACCAATTTCAGTCTACATGTAAGCAACGACTACAATCAACACGAAAATCCCCAATACAACACTATACTTATTTCTACTAACTACAACATCAACACTACATAAAAACACTACTTTCATTTACAACCTCATTACCACAATCTTTAAATCCTCGTCTCACGATACAACCAATTATGCTCCCTTAATCACTACGTGCCAGCATCGTCCCAACTTCCTATTTCATAATCAGCATTAGAGTATCTCACGAAGAGGGACTCAAACAAACAAAGCCTCTATCAAACAACTTCTACCTTAGGGGTCTTAGTTAACACAGACAATCACAGTCTACCACTCAAATGTCATGGACACGAATAAACAATTAACTCAACAATCAATAACACACATGTTAGTTAAAACTAATAAAAGAGAATACCCGCAATCACGTTACCGGCACTCTCGGCCTCCTCTGTTGTCATCTAAACAGATCACCCCTTTGCACGGGGAGCCCCCTTTCTGTGCCCTGTCTTAGAATCCCCAACTCCAGTATCTTGCTTTGTTGGGCAATCACTAATTCGGTGCCCCGGCTCGTGGCAACTATAGCAAACATTTTCTTTACAATTGCATTCAATTGCTGTATGCCCTACCGTTCCACATTTCAAACATCTTGTAGTAGCTTTAGAACATTCTCCGACGTGATAGGCGCGGCACGACGAACACCAAAAACCGTCAAACCTCAGTTTTTTCAGGGAATCAAACTCTCTACCCTCAGTAAACGGTTGAGACTTCCTCTTTCCACTTCCATCTACTTGGTCTTCCTTGCACTGGAAACGATCCCTATCAATTTGTCGGGCTATCTCGAAAGCCCGGTCCATAGTGGTAGCAACTCTTACATGAGCACGGTAATCTAGTGGTAGCATGTTCACGAATTTCCTCATCTTGGCTTTCTCATCAGCCAACAGGTGTGGAATAAACCTTACCTTATCTGTGAAAGCATGGATAAGGTCTTCAACCGGTTTGTCTCCCTTACAGAGACTGTTGAATTCGCTCTCCATCTTTTCTAGATCATAATCGGTGCAATACTTTGTCTTCACTTTCTCGCAGAATTGCTCCCAAGTCATAGCAACAATTACTTCCTCGCTAAGCGTATCTTCCACCGTATCCCACCAGTCCAACGCTTTACCTTTTAGCATCCGTACCGCATACTTGGCACGGTACTCAGGTTCACAATCACCGGATTTAAAGACTTGATCCATTTCTCGCAACCAACGTATAGTAGCAGAAGGATCATCACTACCCTCGTAAATCTTCGGTCCACAAGTCAGAAACATTTTATACGAACAACGCTCTTGCCTTTCCTTTCTAATTGTCTCAAATAATAACTCCTTGATTACCCGAAGCTCCTCCTTAGTTACCCGGAGCTCTTCTTTGGTCACCCGGAGTTCTTCCTCAATACGTCCGATATATGCTTCCTGATCTGGAACACGCCTCGGACCCTCCACACTATTATGAGAAGACTCATCTTCTACTTCATGAGGAGAACGCAAAGCCTCATCCTCCATTTGCTTAAGAGCTTCTTCAGTCGTAGCCCTTCGGTTCGACATTCTAACTTAACTTACAATAAACACAAAAACAACATTCAACACACCACTTATATATATACTACTAACACTACCAGCTAACTTATCACATACCACAGTCACATAACGCTCACACTCACCCCAATTACCCCAACGGGAACACTTAACGATGGTCGGGCCAAAGTTTGAGATCGAATACTCTTTCGAGTATCCAATTCCCTCAAACTTAGGCTCTGATACCTAATTGTAACACCGGGTTTCACGAGCTTAAAATTAGCGCCAATTTAAACTTTTTAAGCATAATTATCAAAAGATCGCAGCGGAAACAAACCACTGATTTCAAAATATTAGTATTAATACCGGACTTGATGAGAAACATATCAAAATACATCAAGTCCCAAGACTACCAGTGTTACCAACTAGACACCGACCACCGAAACATGAAAATTAACTACAAGCGTTCCCAAAAGATATGTACAGAAATACCCACAAGTGTACCCAGCTCACCAGGCCTCAATCACTAACCTGCAAAAAGGGAAATTCGTACACCGGTTAGCCACACTAGCTAGTGAGTACAGATTTTTACATAAATATCAATAAGCATGGTTTCACATTACAGGTACGGCACACAAGCTAGTCTACCACATAGCGGTGCGCCGACAAGTCAGCAGGGTCATGTCTCGCGGGGAAGCCAGCCCAGCTCAACGACCCAAACTGGGGAATCAGCCACAACCAACCGTACGGGTGGGGGAGCGAACAACAGTCTACCCGACACGTTAAAGAGCCACGTGGATCCTAGCCATAAGCCAAGACCCTCAGAACTCATGTCAAGAACCTCAGTCCTCAACTTACCACACTTCAGCAATCCACACTTCCCACAATTTCCACACTTACCGCAATCTCCACACTTACCGCAATTTCCACACTTACCGCAATTCACACACAAACACATTTGACTAATAACCACATTAACCCTTAACCACATTTTTCAGATAATCTCTATCATTTTCAATAACCTGCTAGCATTTCATAAATAACACATATTACATCACATTAATTCACATCTAACAATTCACATGCAACTTACCTCACGGCACACTAATTCATATAATATCGCCTCTAGCATATCACATCTTAGACATGTAAAACAACACAGACAATACATAGCCGTAACTACAGTTAGTCATACTTACTGATCTTTATGGGAAACCGGTACTCACCTTAAGCTCACAATAAGTTAATACAACGATCAGCGTCTTCCGGCTTCTCTCGAGCACCTAACACAATAGGTTCACACTTGATTACTAACTAATGACAACTAACACAACTTAAATCATAATTTTGCACAAACTGTCACACTGGACCCATGCTTGCGATCGCAAGCAGTAACCATGCGGTCGCAAGGGTCCCCCCCCCCCAACACACCGAAGCTTACGATCGCAAGGGACTCACCATACGATCGTAAGAATGGTTCTTAGGGTGTTTACGATCGCAAGTTATGTACCTGCGCTCGTAAACCTCATTTCCTTCCATGCTGTAACAATGTACTTTTTTTTAAACATATAATATTAATGCAGGCGGAAGCTAATTACATATAAATATCTTAATTACTTAATAGATACAAAATTATTTCACTTGTTTGATGTACAAAAACCGATACAGTGTTTATACAAAACAGGCACTTTTCAAAATCTTGACATCAGAGTTTGGTCTGTCCATATTCCCAGCCCAAGCATCAAGATCACCTCAGAGGATCTGCAAAACAATCTAGTGGGGAATTAGCACAAAGCTAAGTGAGGGAACAAATATCTAAACATACACAAGGCAAATATGCCCAAACCAAATAGCTCACGAATCCCAGGAGAACCGCCGGTGTTGCAAGCACCTACAACCAAGGTCGGCCAAAACCAAGGTTTACCGATAGCCCAGCTAACAGTGATAACAACACCAGTCTTCTGGAGTACAATAAATGCACCCCAAGATCTTATAAGTTACACCCCCAAGCAAAGGCCCAGACTAAACTGGTCTCCAAATAACATGTATATACAATCCAAACAAGAGCATTCCAAATAGGATATTAATTCCTGTATATCCGAAGATATAAATCCACTCACCAAATTCTTCAAAACCTTGGCGCACTCAGATGACTAAATTCACCGAGTCTTCTCAGTTCCTGAGATTGAAGTAACCCAAGTCAGTATTCAATTCATAATACTGATCGAATAATAAATATCATTTTTATCCATGTAAATCATGTATGTACACAATTTCATATATATATATATATATATATATATATATATATATATATATATATATATATATATATATATATATATATATATATATATATATATATATATTCATACATAAACCCCAAACAGATATACAATTCATGTTTATCTTCAAATCATCAAATCCGATTAAGTTCCAATCCGATTAAAGTCGGATTCCGAGTAGATGACCAAATCCGATTGAATCATAATTCAAATCCGAGCAAAGGCATAATCCGAGTGAAAGTTCAATCCCAAAGAATAGGATTCCGAGTAAGGTATAATCCGAGTAAATGATTCATATCCGAAAAATACAATCCGATTGAATGTAAAGGCATATTCAGCGGAGTCGGAATCCGGGTTCAAGTCGGAATCCGACTCATTCAACCTCTACAATCCGAGTCCTTCAAAACTCATCACATCATCAATTTCTACTTCATATTCTAAACTGATTTCATGCATACAAGTTATACCAGTTTCCAGAAATCATTATAAACATGTTATGAACACATATTGATCATAAAATCTAACATGCATACGTCCTATGATCATCAAATCATCATATAGGCTTCAATCGGATTTCATAGATATAATTACACAAATCTATACAACCGAGATTAAACTACAATCAACATCATAGCATAGAATTTCTAACCTTAAGATGATAACAAATGTTCAACTTAAATGCAAGTAATATTGAAGCTTGATTTTCTTTTCTTTCTTCTTCTCCTTCTCGGTCGAGGCAACAAGAATACACACACAACACACTTTGTCCAAAGTTGCAAGTAATGTGGCATGGAGAAGGAGTGGGTGGTTATACCCCCCCCCCTAACCGGCCACACCTCTCCCCACCAACCCATAATACATTAATATTATTATTTACCCAAAATAACATATCAAAAGAATATCACCAAATACCAATTAACACATATTCACAAATAATTAATAATTCACATAACAAATAAAATCCCAAGATTAATTAATCAATTACCTTAATTAATCTAGGCCGGCAAAGAGGGTGTTACAAATCTTCCCCCCTTATGAAGATTCCGTCCTCGGAATCACATCGCGCTCAAACAAGGAAGGATACCGGCTCCTCATATCAGCTTCAGTCTCCCAAGTCAAATCTGAACCCAGACTATGTTTCCATTTAACCAGAACCATAGGTATCTGATTCTTTCTCAACTTCGTGACTTTACGATCCAATAGTTCAACTGGTTTCTCAATGAGTTTCTGATTCAAATCCACACGAAGATCCTGAATTGGAAGAACATGCGTCTGATCTTCTACATTACATTTGCGCAAATAACATACATTGAATGTATCATGAATACCTGCTAATTCATCTGGAAGATCCAACGCAACCGCTTGATCATTAACCACTCGCTTGATTCTGAAAGGACCAATGTAACGGGGAGCCAACTTCCCGCGTTTACCAAATCTGATTACACCCTTCCAAGGAGATACTTTCAAATAAACTATTTCTCCTTCAACAAATGATACTGGTCGACGTCACGGATCAGCATACCTTTTCTGTCTATCCCTTGCAGCTTTTAGTTTATCTCTAGCAATTGCAACCTTATCAGCTGTCATCTGAACAATATCAGGCCCTGCAAATTGCTTTTCCCCGACCTCTAACCAACAAGTCGGAGTTCTACGCGGACGACCATACAACATCTCATACGGCGGCATACTAATGCTAGAATGATAGGAATTGTTATAAGCAAATTCAACCAAAGGCAAATGTGAATCCCATGAACCCCCAAACTCTAACAAACATGCCCGAAGCATATCTTCTAAAGTCTGAATGTTCTCTCTGATTGATCATCTGTCTGTGGATGATAAGCTGTACTCAAATTTACCCTGGACCCCAATTCCTGCTGCAATCTATTCCAGAAGTTGGATACAAACCTCGAATCTCTATCCGACACAATGGACAATGGAACTCCATGTCTAGATACTATCTCATCAATGTACAATTGAGCCAGTTTACTTAAAGGTGCAGTTTCCGCAGTAGCAAGAAAGTGAGCACTCTTGGTTAATCTGTCCACTATAACCCAAATCATATCATGCCCTTTCTGATTTCGTGGAAGTTTAGTTACAAAATCCATCGTAATGTGATCCCACTTCAACTCAGGTATATCCAATTGTTTCAAGGATCTGTACGACTTCTGATGTTCAGCTTTAACTTGAGCACAAATGTGACACATCCCAACAAATTTCGCAATATCTGTTTTCATAGTTGGCCACCAATACCGAGTCTTTAAATCAAGGTACATCTTTGTACTACCCGGATGTATCGACAATCTCGACTTATGAGCCTCATTTAGAATTAATTCCCTCAAGCTACCAAATTTCGGCACCCAAACGCGCGTATGATAAACCTTCAAACCACGCGAATCAGAAGTTAACTCATGTTGTCGTTTGATCATTAGTTCATCCTTCAAGTTCTCATCTTTCAAAGCTTCAAGCTGAGCAGTCAAAAGTTGATCCACTAAATCAGACTTGATTTCCAATCGCATGAATTTCACTGTATCCGAAGATCCCTTTCTGCTGAGTGCATCTGCAACTACATTAGCCTTTCCAGGATGATACTGAATGTCGCAATCATAATCCTTAATCAATTCTAACCAACGATGCTGTCTCATATTCAATTCCTTCTGAGTAAACACATACTGCAGACTCTTGTGATCAGTGCAGATAATACATTTGGTTCCATACAGGTAGTGTCTCCACAATTTCAACGCAAATACCACCGCTGCCAACTCCAAATCATGAGTCGGGTAATTTCTTTCATTCGGTTTCAAATGCCTCGACGCATACGCAATAACCTTACCCCTCTGCATTAGAACACAACCCAACCCAGCATGCGAAGCATCGCAGTATACAATAAAATCCTCTGAACCCTCTGGCAACGAAAGAACAGGAGCCTGACACAACAACTGTTTCAGAGTCTGAAAAGCATCTTCTTGAGCTGAACCCCATAGAAACGGAACATCCTTTCGAGTCAACTTAGTCAACGGACCGGCAAGCTTAGAAAAATCTTTAATAAATCTGCGATAATAACCCGCCAATCCAAGAAAACTCTTAATCTCAGTTGGTGATTTCAGAGCACTCCAATTCATCACTGCCTCAATCTTGGACGGATCTACCTTGATACCTCCTTGACAAATCACATGCCCTAGAAATTGAACTTCACGTAACCAAAATTCACACTTCGAAAACTTGGCATATAATTTGTGTTGTTTTAAAATCTCCAAAACCTGCCTCAAATGTTGATCATGCCCATCCTCTGTTTTCGAATACACCAAGATATCATCGATGAACACAATGACAAACTTATCCAGAAAGGGTCTGCACACCCGATTCATCAAATCCATAAAAATGGCAGGAGCATTCGTCAAACCAAATGGCATTACTAAGAACTCGTAATGACCATATCGAGTACGGAAAGCAGTCTTAGGTATATCCTCCTCTGCTACCCTGACCTGATGATAACCGGATCGTAGATCAATCTTTGAAAAGTAAGAAGCCCCTTGTAACTGATCAAACAAATCATCGGGCAACGGGTACTTGTTTTTTATGGTTCTCTTGTTCAGATCCCTGTAATCAATACACATACGAAGAGTTCCATCTTTCTTCTTTACAAATAATACTGGTGCACCCCACGGTGAAGAACTCGGACGGATAAACCCCTTGTCAAGCAACTCCTGAATCTGAATCATCATCTCACGGATCTCAGATGGAGCTAAACGATACAGAGCTTTAGCAATCGGTGTGGTACCCGGTACCAATTATATCTTATACTCAACATCCCGCACAGGTGGTAACTCTGACAGATCATCCGGAAAAACCTCTGGATAATCGGAGGCAACACGAACATCGGTAACAGGTCGCTTCTCTTTCTTCACATCAATAGCGTAGGCCAGAAAAGACGCGCACCCTTTAGCCAGAGATTTTCTAGCCTTCATATACGAGATGATAGGAAAAGAAGATCAAGATCTATCCCCACGAGCCACGACATACGACCCGTCAACCAAAGGAATAGTAATCAGTTTCTTATGGCACTGGATACTAGCTCTATGGTGACTTAACCAATCCATGCCTAGTACTAAGTCAAACCCCGGTATAGGCATCAATAAGCAATATACAGGCAGACTAGTACCATCAATATCTATAAACACCCCAGTCACAGAGGAAGTTACAGGCACTAACTTACGATCAGCTACTTCTACTTCTAAAGGAGAAGCAATAACAGTAACAGGTAATTTCAGTTTGCCACATAAAGATACAGACAGGAAAGATCTATTGGCACCAGAATCAAACAACACACGAGCAGGCACAGAGTTTACAATAAACATACCTGTGATCACATCACTGTCATCAGCAGCCTCTGTAACAGTCATCTTGAAGGTTCTCCCTTCCGCAGAAGGTGTAACCTTTCTCTTCTGACCTGCAGAAGACGATCCCCCGACATTGGCTACCCCCTGCCCCGTCCCCTTTTGCCTCGGTTTAGTGCAAGCTCCAGCTCTATGACCCTCTTCGTGACAATTCCAGCACACATTAGTATTAAACCGACAAACTGACGGTTCGTGACCAAATCCACCACAACGCAAACACCGTTTCATCTGTGATGTGCACGGACCAGTATGACTAGCATTACAGGGTTTACACCATGGATTGTTCTGATATGACCCCGAACCTTTCGATTTCTGATCACCCCGATGCTGGTTATTCTGCCACCTTCCCTTGTTCCCGATCTGGTTTCCCACAGACCTGTGCGACGACCCTTTCTCCCAATTAATTCTCTCCCGAGCTTTCACGTCACCTTCAGCAGCTCGTGCCACAGTAAATGCCTGTACCAACGATGTTGCCATCCGGGTGTTACCCTTATACTCAAGCAACAGTGCTTGAACAAAATGATCTATTTGTGAAGGTTCATCGGGTACCCACTGTTTAGCGAACCTCAGCTTTTCATTAAACTTTGCAATCAATTGATCCACCGACATCTTGTCATCTTGAGTTAGATCCATGAACTCCCGCTTCACCTTAGCTAAATCATAGGTATTACAGAATTGCTCGCAGAACTTGGTTTGAAATTGATCCCAAGTAACAGAATTCACCACTTCCCTAGATAGATAACCAGTTAGAGAATCCCACCAAGTTGCAGCTTGACCCTTCAGCCTCCGAGTTGCAAAAATAACCCTATCGGATTCCTCACAATTGCAGGCATCTAAAGCCTTCACCATTTCCCTTAACCAGCTCAAAGTATCACTTGGGTTTGAGCTTCCAGAATACTCAGGTAGTTGGCAACCCATAAAATCCTTGTATTGCCCTTTCGGTTTAGAGCCTCCTTGAGTTGGGTACCATGGAATGAAAAAGTTCTGCTGTTGTGGTTGGTGCTGTTGTTGGGGTTGTGATACAGTGGTATAGTAACGAATGGTAAAGAACCAAATGGGGTTGACACTGTATTGAAAGGTGCAGCAGAGAAAACAGGAGGTGGTATTGACTGAGTAAATACAGCTGACTCTCTGGGCAAATGAGTGGTCTGAGTTTGATAAGAGAACTGTGTCTGATGTTGCTGCTGTTCCAACTCCTGAACCCGATCTCTCAAACTTTGCAGAGTATCTTCCAATTGCAACACATAGTCTTGCTGATCAGATTCATCGTTGTGAGAAGTACCGGCTCTGTGGTGCTGCTCATTGACTGCAGTAGAGGACTGGTGATTTCTTCCGGGGGACGCAGGGGTAGTTGTCTGGTTCACGTTATCAGCCATTTTCTATGCTATACACAGCATCTCACCAATTGTTAGATATAATCCGTTAGTATAAACACTAACCACCCTCAAAGCTACACTACCAATTACCCACCCTGGGAATACTGGACTGACCAGAGCCTCGGTTCAAGTATTGCACAAATCATTCATGCAAATCCTCAAACCAGGGCTCTGATACCAACTTGTAACACTGTACTTTTTTTTAAACATATAATATTACTGCACGCGGAAGCTAATTACATATAAATATCTTAATTACATAATAGATACAAAATAATTTCACTTGTTTGATGTACAAAAACCGATACAGTGTTTATACAAAACAGGCTCTTTTCAAAATCTTGACATCAGAGTTTGGTCTGTCCATATTCCCAGCCCAAGCATCAAGATCACCTCAGAGGATCTGCAAAACAATCTAGTGGGGAATTAGCACAAAGCTAAGTGAGGGAACAAATATCTAAACATACACAAGGCAAATATGCCCAAACCAAATAGCTCACGAATCCCAGGAGAACCGCCGGTGTTGCAAGCACCTACAACCAAGGTCGGCCAAAACCAAGGTTTACCGATAGCCCAGCTAACAGTGATAACAACACCAGTCTTCTGGAGTACAATAAATGCACCCCAAGATCTTATAAGTTACACCCCCAAGCAAAGGCCCAGACTAAACTGGTCTCCAAATAACATGTATATACAATCCAAACAAGAGCATTCCAAATAGGATATTAATTCCTGTATATCCGAAGATATAAATCCACTCACCAAATTCTTCAAAACCTTGGCGCACTCAGATGACTAAATTCACCGAGTCTTCTCAGTTCCTGAGATTGAAGTAACCCAAGTCAGTATTCAATTCATAATACTGATCGAATAATAAATATCATTTTTATCCATGTAAATCATGTATGTACACAATTTCATATATATATATATATATATATATATATATATATATATATATATATATATATATATATATTCATACATAAACCCCAAACAGATATACAATTCATGTTTATCTTCAAATCATCAAATCCGATTAAGTTCCAATCCGATTAAAGTCGGATTCCGAGTAGATGACCAAATCCGATTGAATCATAATTCAAATCCGAGCAAAGGCATAATCCGAGTGAAAGTTCAATCCCAAAGAATAGGATTCCGAGTAAGGTATAATCCGAGTAAATGATTCATATCCGAAAAATACAATCCGATTAAATAAGCGGAATCCGAGAACATGCATAACAATATTCAACCTAGTCGGAATCTGATAGGAGATGCGGAATCCGAGTAAGTCATAATCCGATTAAATGTAAAGGCATATTCAGCAGAGTCGGAATCCGGGTTCGGAATCCGACTCATTCAACCTCTACAATCCGAGTCCTTCAAAACTCAGCACATCATCAATTTCTACTTCATATTCTAAACTGATTTCATGCATACAAGTTATACCAGTTTCCAGAAATCATTATAAACATGTTATGAACACATATTGATCATAAAATCTAACATGCATACGTCCTATGATCATCAAATCATCATATAGGCTTCAATAGGATTTCATAGATATAATTACACAAATCTCTACAACCGAGATTAAACTACAATCAACATCATAGCATAGAATTTCTAACCTTAAGATGATAACAAATGTTCAACTTAAATGCAAGTAATATTGAAGCTTGATTTTCTTTTCTTTATTCTTCTCCTTCTCGGCCGAGAGCAACAAGAATACACACACAACACACTTTGTCCAAAGTTGCAAGTAATGTGGCATGGAGAAGGAGTAGGTGGTTATACCCCCCCTAACCGGCCACACCTCTCCCCACCAACCCATAATACATTAATATTATTATTTACCCAAAATAACATATCAAAAGAATATCACCAAATACCAATTAACACATATTCACAAATAATTAATAATTCACATAACAAATAAAATCCCAAGATTAATTAATCAATTACCTTAATTAATCTAGGCCGGCAAAGAGGGTGTTACACATGCGATCGCAAAGCATAATCACAAGACTTACGGTCAAAAGATTAACACTTGCGATCAACATCCGAATTTACGCGGCGCGACCCCATACATTTCCGTGGCGCGGAAATCATAAATACCCTTGCGGTCGCAAGCACCTTGGCTTGCGGTCGCATGGATTACAAGACCCCCTTGCGATCGCAAGCACCATGCCATGCGACCGCAAGGACCCTCGTTACAGTGTTCTTCGACCCTGTTTCGCGACAGCTACTGTTTTTCGGGTTTTAACCCCTTTAATCAATCAAAAACTCGACTTTAATCATTTATACACATTACTAGACATCCATTGAAGCTTACAAACACACTTGACACATAAATCCAACATTAAAACTCATTTAAATCCATCAAAATGGATCCTTTCACCATTAAAACTCAAGAACTAGGTTAGGGGATGAAAACTTACAAGAAGAAGACAACCACCAGCTACTAGAACCTGAATCTCTACTGAAATTAGCTTACAAGCAATTCCACTTCTTGATTTTCTTCTCAAATGATCAAAACTCCAAGTATGTGTGTGTGTTCTAGCATATACGTGTGTAGTATGTGTTTTGTTTATTCCCAGGGGATAAAGGAGACACAAAGACCGACCCTGGGTTGGTCAAATACCCCTCACGGGTATTTTGTTCTCCTATTTAACTTATTACTCGACTTAGGTTTATCCGTTTCAACTAACGAGGATATCTACGGAATCATTACGCGAAACCGTTTAACACTTCATAACTTTTACATATTAATCTCCACTTCCATATAACACCTCACATATCCACTTTGACTAACTAAAACATAAAATAACCACTAAAACACTTATTTAAAGTCAAGGTACAACTACTAAAACACAAGGTACAATCCCACACTGCTAGGCCCTATTTTAGGATGTTACAGTAAGGGAGGGAAAATGATGTGGCGGTGATGTGGCATCGGGTAAGGGTTACCTTAAGGTAACCCATAACGCATAGCCTTAGAGTGGTAGGAGTGGTTACACTCTACCATACCCACCACATCGCCACGTCAGCTTTTCACTCACACCACTTAGTCATCACTTAGACCTAGTAGTGGTTACTTTCCACCCCACCAAATTCTCGGACCAATGTTATTTATTAATTTTTATATTTAATTTATTAATAATACTTAATAAAAATAAAATAATAAATTTCAATTAAAAATTTAGTGAATATGTAAGTTGGGCTAAAAGCCCTTGTATATAATTCTGCCACCCATAGCCTCCATTATTTATATTTATAATTATATATTTTTTATTTTGATGGGTTCACGTCCATCATCTTCATCCTTCAAATAAACCCTAGCTTCCCATTTTTTTACAGAGTACTCATTCAGCCATTCAGTCCATCGTCTTTATCCTCTGCCTTTCCCTTTTCTTTTCTTTTTTACAGAAATCTCGACGCAGAACAACTAGAAGGAAAAAAAACATTAAACACTTGATTCACGTAGGAATCGCGCGAGGGGTGTTGACCACGCACAACCTTCACCACGCCGTCGTGGAGTGGGGGCACCTCCCACCACAGCGCGATGGGGCTTCATCCACGTCATATTAGCATCCCACTCCGTATACTCTTATTATGAATTTGAAGCCTAGAAGCTAATCCCATTGACTTGAAAAGTCAAATCGGTACTTTTTTCTTGAAACAATACGGTCAAACAGTTAGCTTTTAAGTATATTTAGTTATCAATTTGGATTCCTTGAACATGTGTGATATTTTCATCGTTGTTATAACTTCAAAAAGGAATCACAGAAGTTGATGATGTTAAAACACAAGAAGATTTTGAAGGAAATTATTAAAAAGGAGACGAGACGACAAAGAAAACATGTTTGAGATAGATTTGGAAAGAAAAGAAGAATGTGAAATTTGCTTAGAGATGAACATCCATGTTGTCTTGCCTGATGGTAACATTATTGTAACACCCCAAAATGGGGCCTAGTTGTAAACTGTAGTACATGTAGCTTTAACAGTTGTACGTTGACTTTAATTGGTGTTTTGTTGCTAACTGTAGTATAATGTTGCTAAATGGTGTCTTAAATGTTAATTGGTGTTTTAAACATGAATTGGTGCTAATTGGTGTTAAATGGTGTTAACTGGTGTTAAATGTGGATAAAAATGTAGTATTATGAAAAGTGTCATAAGTTGACCATGTTGACAAATAGTTGAACGGTTTTGGATAATGGTTCCAAAAATATCTCCGTTAGTTGAAACGGATAACCCTAAGTTGTGTTTTAAGTTGAATAGGAGAACGAAATACCCGAGATGGGGTATTAACTTGTTAAGTCGGCCTATATCCTCTTTCTTCTTTACTGGATAAGCTAAAAACACATACACACACTCTATACACATACATACGTACGTACCACCATACACACACACAAACCTTGTACTTTTGGTGATTGAATTCAAGAAGGGAAAGGATTAGAAGCTGGATTCAAGTGGGAAATCTGTTCTTATTGAGCTAGAGGTCATCATCCTTGTAAGTTTTCTTGTTAAACCTAGTTCATGGTGTTTGAATGTGTGTGGTGTCTATTGGAGGATTTAGATGTGTTTTAATGTTGTTTTTGTGACCATATCATGTTAGGAAGTTTATATATGTGTTAGACAACTTGTATAAACGCTTGAATATGGATTCAAGTTGGATTTTGAGTCAAAAACCCGTAAAACAGCGTCTGTTTACGAACAGAGCAAGAACACACTGTAATTATGGTTCCTACGGGCGTAGTATGATGTTACTACGGCCGTAGGGTGTTGTTGTAGTGACTACGGTCGCAGTAAATGGTTGCTACGGCCGTAGGATTGAATTCATGAGGATTACCACCCACGGGTGATGGAAACAAGACTACGGGCGTGGGTATATAACCTACGGCCGTAGTTACCCAAAGGATACATACTACGGGCGTAGTGAATGGTTACTACGGCCGTAGGTCATGGTTCTTTGGCAAGAGCTTCTACGGGCGTAGTGTATATATACTACGGCCGTAGTACATGTTGGAAAGTTGTTCTGCGGGCGTAGGAACATGTTCCTGCGGCCGTAGGAGGCTGTCAGAAGCCATGTTGATCTTTTGTTGAGACAGTTGTTAGTGTTGTCTGTTGTAGTGTGTACTAAGGGGTGTTTGTCCATGTTTATTGGTGTTAGGTGACTCGGACGATTCTGTGTGCTCTTGGGATTCCCGATTGCATATCTGCCTCTTGTAGTTTCGAGGTGAGTACCGGTTTCCCATGAGTCTCAGTAGGTAAGTTATCTGTAGTACATGTTGACACATGATTGGTGTATTGATACGTGGAAATGGAGGTATGTTATGATAAAGTTGTACAAGCATGCTTAGTATTATTATTGTTGATATGAAAGATATTGTTGTGATTATATGCGCGCATGAACTGGATCCTTATTGGATCAACTAGTTGTTTATGAAGTTTTGTCCGGACACTGAATTGGAGAACACGGAGGTCAGTCAGGTAGACGGGTGTCAATACTTGGCTGGGTTTTCGGGTAGACGGGTGTTAGTACCCGGGCACTAACGGTACTCAAGTAGTATACGCTTGGGTGATGGTCCTGCAGGCCGCCGTTCCTCTAAGGAGTAAGGTTCCTTGATAGATGGGAACCAACATGATAGATAATTGGCGTACTATGTGGACTGCTTTTGGGTTGTTGAGCGGGGTTAGCTCCCCTGCAACATACGACTACTGCTGACACGTTTGTTACGTCACAATATGATAGGATAGCCTGGTGTGCTGTTCTGATACATGATAGCCTGCTTATTGTTGCTTATGTGTAATTGGTGCTCACTAGCTAGTTGTAGCTAACGGTGCAAGATTTACCTTTTTCGCAGGTTGATGCTAGAGGCCTGGTGAGGCGGGTACCGATGGTAGCTTTTGTTGTGTATACCTTTTGGGGAACACGTTGTAGTTTGTATGGATCTGGTGGTCGGAACTAGTTGGTAGCGCTTGTAGCTTTGAACTTGGCTAACCTTTTTGTTGTAATTAATTAGCCGAGTCAATCTTGTAGTTTTTGTAAATGGTGTTTAATTCCGCTGCAACACTTTTGATAATCGATGTTTAAAAAGTTTAAATTAACTCTAATTTTAAGCTCGTTAGGGGTGGCGTTACAATTATTTGTGCATGAAGGGCTATAAAAGCAGGTGAGCAACATCTTGCTCTTTGGTAAAAACACTTAAGTTTCACTTCTATGAGTCAAAGTTGTAGTTTTGAACTTCAAAATAGACTATAACTAGTAGCTAGTGTGTCCATGCTTTGTGTCGAAAAGTAATTATTTAAAAGTAATTTAGCTTTCGTATATCTTAAAACTATGTAAAATATTTAAACAATGAGAGTATATTTCACTACTTTATTTTTAACATCAAACACACACACCCCCATTAAGTCTACTCCTAAATCTACTTCACTGTTCACAAACGGGACTTGAACCCACAACCTCTTGAGAGGGGGCTCAATAAAATAATCATAAGGTTTAAAGTTAAAATATTAAAAAGTTGTCGAGTTTAATCGAAATAGATAAATAATTTGTAACCTTAAAACTCTTATATTAAATATTGTTTACATAAGCAAAAGAAATTAAAAAAAAGGTAGACAAGATGCTTTAAGAAAATAAAAGTTAAAAAAGAGTGATAAAGAATACAATGATTAAAAAGAGGTCAAAGAGGGTTAAAATCGAAATCCGTACTTTTAGAAAATTATAATTAAAAAAGGCTAAAAGTGTTAAAAATAATACAAAGATTATAAAAGACAAAGTGGCAAAAAAAAACTAAATATTTTGTGTTAACAGGAATTGAGCCTACGCCTCTCACCTAGGAAACAAAGTACTTACCACTACAACTAGGGGTGTTCTTCGGTTGGGTTAATCGGTTTTCAGGTTATTCGGGTCGGGTTATTCGGTTTTTGAGGTAATAAAATGTTACCCGATAACCGAACCGAATAAGGATCAGGTTATTCGGTTTTTGGGTAGTTCGGGTCAGTTCGGTTTTTGGGTTATTCGGGTATAACCGAATAAGAATTTGTTGCTTGCCATTTTATGTTTCAATCATTGTGAAATTAGACAATGTGATTATTTTATTTCAATCATCGTGAAATTAGACAATCATTGTGAGATTAATAACACTTGAAAGAAGTTTATGCAAAACATGTTTTGTTACCTTCTTGCACTACACCTTCATCAGATCATCACACGATCAAATCACAAGTTAATTTTCATAGCTCTAGAATAAATACATAATGTTATAATTAAGTAAATTTAAAAAGTAAAAGCTTATAATTAAAAAAAAAATACCTTCATCAAGTTAAGTTATTTCGTTTAAGTAAAACGTTTAAGATTATCTGTTATTAATTATTAAAAGTTCAAAATCATAAAATGTTGAGTAATTTTGCTTAATTAAATTCGTCTACAAATTGTCTAAGATGTCTTGTGAGTTGTGGGCTTGTAGTGTGGTTGACCCATTTGTAACCAAAAGTTAAGTATAAATGTATAATTAGTTAAAATATATAATTAATAAAAAAAACCTTAAAATTCTTTTTGGGGATAATCGGGTCACCCGAATTTATTTTTTTCTAACCGCCACCCGACCGAATAAGACAACCGTTAACCGGGTTACCCGAATTAGAGACCCGAAAACCGATTAAACCGACCTGATTAACCCGAATTTGATTCGATTCGGTCGGGTTATTCGGGTTCGGTTATTTTCGACACCCTAACTACAACCAATCCACATTTGGTTACCATACGTATAATTTAATATATATCATATATATAATTTTTTTTCCTTGAATTATATGGTGTAGTAATTCCCAATCATGCTTGTTTTGTCGTCATAATAATAACTAGTTTATTACCCCGTGTAAAAACACGGGGATGTTTAAAAAAATATAAAATTTAATGGTATGAAATTATAAAAAGGTATAGTAAAATAAGTGTAAAAGTGTTTCAAAATTGTTTTGAGATATTAAAATTTTCAGATAAAAAAAATAAAATTTCACCAAAAATTTACATATGTCAGATTTTTTAACAAAAAACAATAACTAAATTTTTTTGAAGTATTACTATTAATAAATAATAAAAAATTAAGAATATACTAATTTTTAAAAAGTGTTATATTACAATAAAATTTATACCAAAACGTAGATAAAAATGAGACGATCGTAAATATATAATTATTCTTTCTGTAAACAAAATGTATTACAAGTTACTAAACATAATTTATAAACACCATATAATTAATTATATTAATATACAATTTTTTATAAAAACTCTCCACATTTTCTTAAAAACTCCTCACTTGTTTTATAAAACCCCCTCATAATTTTCATTCAGACCCTCCCAATTGATTTAGATTTGGAATTCGATGGCAATAATATTTCTAAAATTATTTTTGAAATTGAATAATTTTGAAATTGAAGGTTGTGATTGGTTGATTGAGTTTCAATTTATAATTATTTTTGAAAAATTTGCATGTCTTTTATATATAGTTATAGATATAGATGATTGAGTTTCAATTTATGATTATTTTTCCATCAATTATAATAAAAATCTTAATTGTATTGATAATACTTTATTTAAAAAATCAAACTTATATTAATTAAATTCATATTTAACTTTTAAAAAATATTAATAAATCTAAAAAATTGTATTTTTTTTCAAAAATAAATCGATTTCCGGTTTCCCGTTTCCCTCCTGTTATATGAAAAGACAATATTTCAAAAAATACATTTAGGTTTCTACATATAACAAATCAAATTGTCAAATCATTTTATCAATCAACTAATTAATCTTTAATCATTAATTCGTTATTCATTTATCTATTTTTTTCAACTGTAAATTGCGTTCAGGTGAGCAGTCACTAATGTGCAAGACTAAATTTGTCCAAAATATCCCTCATTAATACATCATTAATAAGTCAAGTATTAGCCGCCAAAAGTTTTAGTCATTATTTATTCTAATTAAGAGTTAAGATTGGTTCTCGGAATTTTTGGACGAAAAACAATTCTCATTTAACTCTCTTTCATACATACATACATACATATATATATATATATATATATATATATATATATATATATATATATATATATATATATATAGGCAAAAGTTCAACGAGAACTGTTTTTCATACGAGAACTGCGAGAACCAATCTAAGCCGTCCAATTCCCCCTCCTTTAATGTCATTGTCCACCCATGAATTCCTCACATGCACCATGCCACACTTGATCCCCTCCACGCTCTCCATCCATGAACTTCCCATATCTAAGGAACGGTTAAGATTGGTTCTCGCAGTTCTCGTACCAAAAACAGTTCTCGTTTGAACCCTCCCCTATATATATATATGATTTAAAATAAAATAATTATGGACCTACAAGGCTACAACTATTGAAGTAGTATATCAACTTAAGCCTATTTACATGATTAAGCCCATTGAGCTTAAAACCCCCGCCTCCTCTTATCGGCGAATTTCCCCCCGTACCTTCAAGTAACTCGTCGATACATAGTTCCCACTCCGCAATTCGAATCCATCATCTGTGAACTTGGAATCGAGACCGAGAGAGTGAGAGAGAGAGAGAGAGAGAGAGTAAGAGAGCGACTAGGGCGGCGATTTGGGGCTGCCCTGTTAAAATCAGAGTGTTGGCTCGGAGAGCTTTGACTGCAATTAAACTGATTAAAGGTCTAAACCACTTCGAGTTCAGCAACGATTGAGGTTAGTTCGATTTCTATGATACGAAAGTGTCATTTTTTTTTTGTTAGATTTCTTTTCTATTTCGATCAGCTTGATCTTGAATTTATTGACTTCTATTGGTTAAGTCAAATCTAAATTCACATTATCACGGTTTTGATTTGAGTCTTCAATGTGTCATGGTCAATAGCTAATTTTGAGTTATGCATCAGGATGTATACTGATCAAAGGCTTGTGCCCATTGTGGAGTAGTGCCCTTTGTGTGTTCAAGTGCCGCCATGGACAATGGAGTAGATTTAGTAGTAAGTGTTGTGAGTGGGTATACTGTGGAGTTTAGATAAAGCTTAAGTACTGATTTAGCTAATTTTGATTAAGCTTCTTAAGTCTTCATATCTTTTAATCAGTTAACTGCTACAGAATACTAATATCAGTGTTAGTATTAGGAAATCGTCAGCCTGTGAAGCTCGGTAACCATCAGTCTTGGATTGAATCATTCATATTCCACAAAGGTTAGATATTAGTCCAGACTCTAAACACAAAAGTTTTGATATTTTTATAATTTGAGATGACAAAACTTCTGGGAACACACTATTTAACAGTTTGCACACTTCAATAAACCATCCCTTATAGAACTGTAAAGCTGACTTCACTTAAGGATGAATAGGTAACTATTAATCATATTATTATATAGAAATCATTCAGGATTTAAGTGATGGTTACGGTCAATGATTGATTCATATAGTCAAGTTAGTATATTGATAAAAACTGAAAAGATATAAATCCTAAATATATATATCATGGGACTACTGATAAGGATGACTAATATATCAACTAGGTATCAAAGTTTCTTTCCTTTAAAACCTATCTCATGGTTAGGCAACAAGAGCTTGGGTTATATGTTTTATAAAATATAAGGTGTCTAATTGAAACCACTAACAAGAGTTACTTGTTTAACACTTTAGTTTTGTTAAGTGAAATTTTGTGTCACCATTATAACTTAGAAAATCTACGTGATAAGTAATCTGAGAAGTATAATAATAGTGATTAAATGTTAAAGTGTTAAACCATAAAATAATCTAAATTAGTAAAAAAAGAAAATAACGGAAATAAAGATAATACTAATAGTAACTTGTATATTTTATACACGGAGGAAAAGGGAATCAAACTTGAAGCTATTAGTAGCGTTTGGACTTCTTAGATTGTGAAATAAGGTACGAATCCCTCTCTTAAATAAGGCTTTTAAAATTGATCCGTTTCATGTTTGCCGGTATTAATTCTTGTCCTTAAAATATGAAATGTCGGTTTTGAATTCCTATTATTCTTTCGGCGATGATCCTTGTTGTTTGAAAGTTCGATATTTGAAATCTTGATTTTATCGGATTTATGAAGATATTATGATATCTGAAAAGTTTTGTTTTCTTTCATTAGAAATGTTCCACATGATGCTTCTTGAAGATATTTTTAGTATCTATACTACTTATAAAACATTTAGACCAAATGCTTAATCTCTTAAAAATTAAGTAATTTAAAATTACTACTATACCCTTTCTACCAAATATTCACCTCACATAAATAAATATTTTACTCTTATGCATCACTTTTCACTATACCTTAAACATACATGCCAACAAATTCACCTCAAGAAGGAAAGTCAAACCACAATTAAGAAAATCAAACTAAATTGGAGGATAGATACACTACTATAAATGCCTTTAATTCCTAAAATGGTCATACTAAACATTTTTAAATTACACAAAAACATCTACTATAAATACCCGCAAATGTGTTAATAAATCAAAAGCTAAAATCTAATATTAACTTAATGATTTATGCTCGCTAACATCCACAAATCAAACAAGAAGATGAAAAACGAAAGTGTTTGCCCTGATGCTCCAACGGTTACTACTATGATGGAAGACATCATAGTTGTAAGTATCACAATTCGGCATTAACACGTAATATGTACCTAACACTAAAACATGCAACTAAATGTTTGAATTTGTTAATGTGTTTCAAAGTTGCATTTCACCGGCATTATCAACTATGTTGAAGACAAAACACATTGTTGAAATGTCTGCATTTCACCACCAACAGAAAATGGCAAAATCCTATGCGCAGAATTTTAAATCTTCAGAATCGCTGATATTTTGTTTTGTCTCATTCTCCTCTTCATCCTTTCACATGATACTTTCTCCATGATCATTTGGAAATTAAACTTATCCATATGCACTACACAACCTACTCTTGTGTGTGTAAAATCCAATTAAAAGAATCCAACAAATATATATATATATATATATATATATATATATATATGAAATCAAGACTGTAAACATAGATTCATACCGAAAAATAGACTGGTGACATTTTAAAGTTGTTGCTATGGCGTTCATGATATCTACATATAAAAAAACAACTTTATCAACCACCATTTCAAATAGTTCTTTTATTTTACATTTTAAAATTTACAATTGATGGCTATCTGAATATTATGCCCTTTTAACTTATAAGTTCATTATATAACCGATAATAATAATGGTAGCAAGAAAATAATAATAACACATTTTATTAAATCATAGACATAACTTTTTGAAACTACTAAATTTTAAGTAGTATATGTTTCTATATAAATAATACAAATACTTAAAGCAAAATTTCTAATAATATTTTTTCTTAATTATCTCAACTAATTTGTGAGAACTCTTGTTTAACAACTCATTCAACATAATAACCATATATCCTTTTCCTTCTTTCATTGTTTTTCATATTTTACATTATAAACTAATAAAAGAGCTCATGAAGAAAAAGAGAAATAAATAATTACTGAAAAGTAGAAAGAAACGGGCATATTGTCAAAACAAATTATTTGTTGACACCTCATTCCACATGTACCATACCATTAAATTTTTGAAAGTAGACATGTTTTCGAACACAAACCATTCGCAGCCGCCTCATTGCGCGAGTATTATGCTAGTAACTATGAATGTTTTTCTAAAACTTGTGGAACACAAAGTTATTTTGATATTTGTTTTGGATATTTTATGGTTTTGATGCATTGAGCTATTTAACCACCTATGGAGTGCCATAGGCACATCATTGGGGCACAGTGGTGTAACAACTTTAGTGGTGGTGTGACACCTTCAGTGGCGTTGTGATCAGTCCACACGTCTACTCAGGGTTTAGCTCCGTGACCTATTTCGTTTAGGAGGCATATGGGTTGACCTTAGACTTGTAGGTTATGTTATGTTATGGGGGATGGTAGTGTGGTGCCCAACGCCCATCTCACATTTGTAGGATACATTTGGATTTGCAAGTCCAGTGTACTAATGTATGACATTTGTCATATATGTCTGTTGACGGTGTGCAAGTGTATACGTTTCTGGTAGGAGCTCGATGTGATACGATATGTGATTTGATATGAAATTTTGGTATGGTAATTATGAATATCGTATGTTTGCATTCGACAATGAAAGCCTTTTTGCTTAATGAATATATTTATGGAAGTATTTTGATACGGAAACTTTGACTTTTGAAAACCTTTTGGCTATTATTGCTATGTTATATATCCGCACACTGGGCAATTGGCTCAGCCGCTGCTTTTCTTTTCTCTTTATGTGGTAGGTATTCGAGAGACTTAAGGAAGAGTGATTAAGAGTCACGAGCTTGTGTAGTAGTACTTTCTAGTTGGTATTAAGAGGTATTTTTTCTTAGTTTAGAACTTTTGCTCTATTTACGTTTCGTATGAGTAGCCTCCGTTTCATGCTGAGACCGTGAGACGGGGTGTTACAGGGTCAGTCAAACGACTGAAACTGGACTAGTTAGTCACTATTTGGGGTTGCACTTAAATTTTTTGAGGGGCTGGACACTTTTTTACCCATAGGTATCATTCATATAAGACAAAAATTTTTGACAGAGTTTAACAATAAGTGCGAGAAGTTGAGGGGTTGTCCGGGAAATCCTGGGAAACCCCCTAGTTCTGCCCCTGATTATAAAGATAGGTAAGTATATATATTGAATCAATTTTCTTCTTTAGAAAGATGTGATGTACGTATGATTTTATATTAGAAGAAAACAGGATATATTCACTAATACACTTTAGATGTTACTAATTTTTGTAGGTAAGGCCAGTTGACTGAACTCGGACTTTTGATGTTCCTAGCCTGGTGAAGACTTAAGAGGCATCATTCCCTGCTTCTACCTTCTTTCCTCGTTTCATATGCATGCGTGTTTGCATAATCAAATAAATCTATCATGCATTATATTAATTCTATGCTTCAAGAAAATGCTCAGTATATTGTACTGAATTCTTAGAAAACCCAGCAATACCGGATGCACATCAGTGTTACAATCATCACTTTCAGCAGGAAACAACTGGTGGCAAAAGGTTTATCTCAAATTCGTTACTTTTCGATTATTAGTGCCAAAAAAACCCTCGACAATGAGCAAGAGCAGGGTATTGACCCACCAATTCATCAAGACCTATTCAAATCAGGTCAAAGATCAGGTTCGTTTCGAGTCGGTGATTCCACATTTTACTCCCTCATTGATAACTTTGCAAAAACAGGAGACTTATTATCGCTGGAGAAGGTTTTTAGTCAAATGAAGCACGAACGAAGGGTATTTATAGAGGGAAATTTTATTCTAGCCTTTAAAGCTTATGGAAAAGCAAAGAAAGCAAATAAAGCTTTAGACTTGTTTGATAAAATGTGGGAAGAGTACAAATGCAGACCAAGTGTTCGATCATTTAACTCGGTGATCAATGTAGTTATACAAGAAGGTCTACTGGACAAGGCTCTAGTTTTTTATTCTTGTGTTATTATTCAGGAGAAACGTGTTCAACCGAATGTGCTAACATACAATCTGGTCCTTAAAGTATTGTGTAGATTAGGACTGACTGATAGAGCTATTGAGACTTTTAGAGAGATGCCATTTAAGAATTGCACTCCAGATTTGTTTACTTATTGTACTTTAATGGATGGATTGTGCAAAGAAGATAGAATCAATGAGGCGGTTTGTCTCTTAGATGAAATGCAAGTTGAGGGTTGCTTCCCTAGTGCTGTAACCTATAATGTCTTGATCAACGGGTTGTGCAAAAAGGGCGACTTATCACGGGCAGCAAAGGTTGTAGACAATATGTTTCTAAAAGGTTGTGTCCCAAATGAAGTAACCTATAACACTCTTATACACGGTCTCTGCATCAAAGGAAAGTTAGACAAGGCGGTTAGTCTATTGCATAGAATGGTTATGAATAAATGTGTTCCTAATGATGTTACATACAGTACAATCATCAACGGGTTAGTAAAGCAAGGAAGAGCTGTTGATGGTGCATCTATGATGGTCTCCATGGAAGAAAGAGGACATAAGACAAGTCAATACGTTTATTCTACACTTATAAGCGGGTTATTCAAAGAGGGTAAACCAAAAGAGGCGTTAAACATGTGGAATGAGATGATATCTAAAGGCTGCAAACCAAATACTGTAGTTTATAGTACTCTTGTAGATGGTTTATGTAGAGAACTGAAACCAGATGAAGCTAAGGATGTTGTAATTGAGATGGAGAAAACAGGGGGTTGTAAGCCCAATGCCTTCATATATAGCTCCCTAATGAAGGGTTACTTCAACACTGGTAACGTCGATAAAGCTCTTAATGTTTGGAAAGATGCTCAAGCTAATGACTGCCAAAATGAAGTTTGCTACAGTGTAGTAATTCATGGGCTATGCAGCAATGGAAAGGTGAAGGAAGCCGAAACATTATGGGAAGATATGCTGTCAAAAGGCTTTAAACCTGATGTTTTTGCTTACAGTTCCATGATCCATGGCCTATGTAGTATCGGGTCAGTGGAACAAGGTTTAAAACTTTTTAACCAGATGCTATGTGAACAAGTAGGGTGTGGCTCACAACCTGATATAGTCACATACAACATACTTTTTAACGCTTTGTGCAACAACGGTTGTGTTTCACGTGCTATTGATCTGCTAAACTGCATGCTTGATCGAGGGCGTGATCCAGATTTAGTTACATGTAACGTCTTTTTGAAAACATTAAAAGAACAAGTGAATCCATTACAAGATGGGAGTGAATTCCTGGAACAACTCGTGATTCGGCTTCACAAGCGAAAAAGATTTGTGGGGGCTTCTATTATTATTCAAGTGATGCTTCAAAGATATCTTACACCGAAGGAATCCACTTGGGAGATTGTTATTCAACAAGTTTGTAGACCAAAGAGGATTAGAACTGCAATTGATAGATGCTGGAATAATCTTTATGTTCAATGACACAGGTGACAAAGGGTTCCTCCTCTCTCTTTCTCTCTCTCTCTCACTCTTACTGATTTTATTATTTGTTTTTGTGAAATATAGGTTTGTTTTACATGTATCAACACATACAAGCCTCCCGGACAACTCTATTCTGGTCATCGAATAGGATTGAAGATCAACAGGTTTCCGTTTTGACTTCGAAACACTCAAGAGGGTCAGGTAATTATTCAAAATAGATTGGAGCTTCAGTGAGTCCAATTATGGTACGGAACCAGTTAGGTTAGGTTTACCTACTAACACATTTTTTAAAATCTATTTATTAAGAGTTTATGCGTGTGTGCTTTTCTATGATTACAAAAACATTACTGTGCAATTATGTATAATATAAAATTTTGAATGAAAGGATCTATGGGGTTTTATGGCCAACCTTCTATTTTTCTTCTTGGCGCAATTATGCATTTTTTTTATACGGCACGATTACCACACGAGTGTGGGTGACACCTATTTTAACACCTAAAGAAGCCTTGTGTCAGTCCAAGTTTACAAGAAAGACGAGACTAGTTGTTGAAAAAGTGATTGAACAGGAGTTGGTAGTTAACGAGATACACATGGAACACGAAGACAAAAATAAAATGAGAACTCCTGCGGCAAACTGTGTCAATAGCATCATAAGTCGAAACAAATGATCTACACAACTTATGTTTCCTACATGACGATAGTTGATGCATTATTGTGATAGAGTGTAATTATTAATTAGTCAGGTTTTTATATATTGATCGAGTTAGTTTCTTGTTAATAAGTTAGAGTTCGTTTACAACTGTGTATAAATATCTGGGTTCTCTTCTTTTTACCCGGTAGTGAGGTTCTATCACTACATCAAAATAGTGTACCCAACCCCAAAACCACCTTAATTTGTTTAAGGTCAACCAAACCCGTTTATCTATGTGTTGCGTTCAAGTTTCATGGCATGTCGATAATTGTAGCTCCTAGTCTTGAGCAAAAGATGTAACCTCATGTTTTGACGGGTTTGTTATGGGATAAAAGCTTTTAAGATAGAGAAAATGATGTGTGTTGCTGCATTATTAGGTGCTACTACGTTCTCATATCTTTTTAAGAAAAAAGATATTTTGAAATTTCATTATTTTCTCATTAAAGAGGTATATGGGTATGACATCACATAGGTGTTGTTAGCAGCATATATCATTTTTCCTTTGAAATTAGAGCTTGAAAACTCAATTTATACATAATGTTTCTAAAAGTTTGCTAATCATGAGAAACCGATAACACATTTACAAATAGGACTAACTAATATCATAAGCCACAAGTTTCCTTTTTTGAGTGAAGCTTCTTGAGCTTAATGAGCTTGCTTTTGAGACGGTGGAGGTTAACTTCAAATGGAATGAAATACCATCCACAAAAAAAAAAACTTTTATAGCTCTCTTTTCCATTGCACTAAACTTTTGTTTAGTACAGTTGTCTCTTTAATTCGGCTATGGCCAGTAGTTTGAAAATTTTGAGTGCAAATGTCCAAGACACCTCTTGTGGTGAGGACTAAGGAGTGAATATAAATCTTAACAAAAATACATTAGAAGAATGCGGATCACAAAACATAAAAACACACACACCAAGAATTACAAGGTTTAACCATCAGAGCTATGCAGTTCTCTCGGTCAGAAATCAATAACGGTCAAGGACCGATATTTGAAATCACGGTTATATATGTGAGATATCGGTTTTTTATATTTTGTAGAATATTATATATATATATATATATATATATATTATAAAATATATATAATATCATACAAAATTAATTAAAAGTATAGCACATAAGTATGGTCGAAAGGTTGAAAATCACACTAATACAGTCGAGATTTCGAAAGGCTGAAAATCGTGGTCTGAAATTTCGTGTGATCGAAGCTCTAGTCGCTGGTGGTGGTCTTTGGTCGATCGATGCCTGGGATGGAAGAACAGTGGAATGGGAAGGACCAAGCCTATCGATGATATTAGGTTTTGTTTAAAATTGGGTTTGGCTGTTGTATTAGGAAAGTGGGCTGATTTAGAAAGTGGGCTGTTGCACTTAATAGTTAGCAGATTAAAAAAAAGTTCCAATAAAAAATATCGCTCTAAAAACGATATCTCGATATCAAAATATCGGTGAATATCTGTCAATATCGGCGATATTATCGCCTCTGAGATTTTCAGGCTATATGTGATAGCGATATTTTTCAGTAAAATCGCAATAAATAACAATTCTGGGAAGTTAATCAGGTTTACCTACAAGAACCTACTAGCATGGTTCCACTAAGTTAAACATTGAACGTGATTTATTATACCTATGATACTCATAGTTTAGGTTTTTTTATTCATACAACACAGTTTACGATTACAAATTACGATTTAGTGCTACTGGCCAATTTGTAATTCCATCCCTTCCTGGTGAATTATGATTCAAGTATTACATGTGATTTGCGATTGTGCCCAGAAGTCATGTTTTACGGTTCATCATTTAACCGTGTTACGATTACAAATTGCGATTTGCAGTTTAAGATTCAACTTTTATGCCCGCTTTCCGATTCCTCATCCGAATTGAGATTTCACTACTTACCCTGATTTACAATTTACTTCTAAATCTAATTTACAATTCGTATTGGAACCTTGGTTTACAATTTTGGTTACGATCCACAAATCACAATGTAGCCTTAATTTGCGATTCAATCCATTGCATAGTTTTCAATTGGCTAGCTTAAAGATTTGCAATTCCTCCCTTTGGAAATCTACAATTGAGACTCACGATTCAATGGAATCGCACGAAGAGACTCGTCCCAGATTACGATCTAGATATACGATTAATTCATGAATTGTTTTTCTATCTGCTAGCACATTTACGATTTACAATTTTATACACTTAAAGGATTTACGATTCCCACCATCTCAAGAACATTTACAATTGTCAAAAATACAGTCAATGCTTTAGTAATTAAAAATTTCCAAACCTTGATCATTTTAATCTACTTTTGTTTCATAAGATCCTTAATACCATGTTAATAAACTCTCATGATTATTTTCATTTTTATCAAGTATTAAACATCTGACGATTCCTTTTGTTTCAGCTTCTATGCGTATATATGAACACTAATAATCAGCCGTAAACTCACTCGCTCAATTTACACAAGATCAACACTCAAATGATGATTAAGGGGAGGGGATTCATACCCGATTGATTTCCGAATATTTCCGATCGATTTGGTGAAGAAGAATCGAAGATCTCCTCTGCCTCATAACACACAAAACCGCTCATACAATACGCTCAAAACGGAGACATGTAATTTCTAGGGCTTTGTGGCTTAATCTTGTTATTTATACTTTCTGAATGTAAGCCTCATGTCCAAACACTCCAAATTTTCAATTAAAAAGGAATTTTCTTATGTTAATTCATTACACCAATAAAAATTGGAAAACGGGTATTACAGGTTTCTCATATCTTTTTATTTTTCTAACTATATGCGGTTCTTGAAACATGTCATCTCATGACTATACACATATATAAAATGAGGGGGTTCAATTAAAAATGCAAATAATCGTGAGAATGAGAAGCTTAATTTTGACCCTTCACATTTGATTGTATTGGATAGTCTACATTTGGCAATTCATTTTATTCACAATCTAACCATGAATTGCGATAGATGAATTACGAATGTGAGATCTAATAGATCGACATCTAATAGATGACTAGAATTTGTTCTCACTTAAAATCTCATTCTTTTAATAACCCTTATAACATTATGTCACACGGTCCACTCTAATGCGAGCTATGGGGTGAAAGTATCCTTTCATTAAGGTCTAATGTAGCATGCTTAAAAGTTAATACATTTCTAAAGGAGATACATAGTGTTTGTGTATAAGAAGTTCTATATCCCTATACAAAATCTTTCTACTCCTAGATTTCAGTGCATTTTATCTGTGTTTCTATATGGAAAAAAGGAATTTTATAGTGTTCAACGAAACTAAAATATTCGGGTTGATGTATTCTATAAAATTCAGATTTGTTCATTTGGATGGCTGTTAGCAAAGTTTAGAAAAGCTCATCTGGAGGAATGATTGTTGGATCCATATCTTGTGCCCAAAGGATGATTCAAATTGAAAGTTGTGATTGTCATTTTTTTCCCAACTACATGGGGCTCCATTTTGCTAGCTTGTTTCTCTTCTCTTTCTGTAATTTTGAGGGCCTAATATTTTGCTCTTTGCTGTGAGTAGGTTGTGGTTGTTTTAGTTAGGAAGAGATTTGTTTTTTGCAAACCTTTTCTCTATATTAGCATGTATTTTTTTTTGTTGTTTCTTAATCTTATCTTTCAAGAAAAAGGTTTGGCAATAGTATTAGGTCATCTGAAAATGGAGCAGTATGGAGTTGGTCATGGATGCCGGATGTTAACATGGCTATGCTGTTGGGTCAGGTAACTTTACTGGAAAATTTGTTGAAACATGTTTCGTTAAACAACAATAGTGATATATGGCGATGGGAAGGAGACCCTAGTGGTTCTTTTTCAGTTAAATCTATGTGTGATGTAATTGATTCTCTCTCTCTCTGTTACATCTATTCAAAAATGGTCATGGAATAAATGGCTTCCTCCAAGGGTTAATTGTTTTGTATGGAGGGCTCTGTTGAATAGGCTGCCAACGAGATTAAATATGTGCTTGAGGGGTGTTACGCTGCCTTCGGCTACATGTCCATTTTGTGAGATAGACGTAGAGAGTGAAGAGCATCTCTTCTATGCTTGCAGGATGATTAAAGAAGTGTGGAATTGGCTGATTCAATGGTGTAATCTAAAAGTGGACAATCATTCTTCTTTAAATAAACTATTTGACAAGATTGTGGCAGGCGGCTCAACGGGGAGGCAGAAGAAATTCTTGGAGGCGGCATGTGGTACCATTCTATGGTTTGTTTGGAAATCCCGAAATAACTTGGTATTTAGCCGAATAAGATCTTCTGCTTCGATGGTGATTGATGAAATCCAAGCTACCTTGTATACTTGGATGAAATATCGAGCTAAATGTAGTTCTTTAATTTGGCAGATGTGGTGTTGTAATCCTCTTTTCATAATTTAGTGTTTTGTAAAACTTTTCAGCTAGCATCTTGCTAGTCTTTAATGAAAATCTTTTTTGGTTCTTGAGAGAGGGTGATGGCCGAGCCGAAGCTATCTCTCTTGTAACCTTTCTGCCGTTCAAAAAAAAATCTGTATGGCTTTCTGCACAATCTCCCTCTTACCCAAATGTCATATCATTATCACATCACTTTTCTCCTCTTTCTTTCTCTTACCTGATTACCTAATGTAGCATAGCTCAAACTAACTCAATTTTTTCTCCACACACACACTCTATCTTTCTTACCCAAATGTTGTTAGAAATAGCCGTTTGAAAAAATAGAAAATGTTTTGGGTGCCGTTGGGTGTAGGGAGTTGAGTGACGGACCCGAAGAAGGTAGTGTACCGGTGTTCCTAGCCTACCCGAGGAAACCGAATGGTTGCCCGAACCCTTTGGGTGTAGACATACAGATAGACTTAAAAAAATGTTGATAATACTGGGTGGACACTTTGATCAAGCTAGGTGTTTGAAGTAGTACAAAACTACTTGGTGTGTATTATATTTTATAATAAGAAAACATTTCTACCAGAATTTGAATATATAATTATACAACACTTTTCATTAAAAAATCATTGGATAAATATTATTTGCTCAAATAGTCTACTTGATTCTGGTCCAAAACCATTCAAAATTTTCAATGCGTGGTTAAAGGATCCTCTTTGTGAGGATTTGGTGAAGAATGCTTGGGATAAATGCCCTTTATCTTCAAGACCTGACTGCAGATTCATGGAGAAATTAAAGAATGTTAAAGAGGCTTTAAGGAGTTGGGCCTCCAACACATTCGGTAATTTAGATTATGAAATTGCCATCTTGCAATAAGATGTGATGTTGCTAGAGTTAAAGGCAGAGGATTCCTCATCTCTGTCTGAAGAAGAGAGGCAGATTTGGTTAGACAAAAAGAATAGGTGGCAAGATAAAGATAGACTCAAGAAAGAGATGCTTAAGCAAAAAGCAAGGCTAGAATGGGTTGTCGAGGGGGAAGAAAACTCAAAATTCTTCCATAACGCTGTCAAAAGAAGACAAAATGTAAACACTATGGCAGGAATCTTTGTAAATGGTATATGGGAAGAAAACCCATTTATCATTAAATCGGCTGCGGTGGATTACTTCAAATCCTTCTTTCATGCTTCTTCTCAACGGAAAGTGAGATTAGTAAGCAACAAATTCAAAAAAATTCTGCCTTGGATAGAAGTTTGTTAGAAAAAGAGTTTACCATTGAGGAGCTGAAGGAGGCGGTGCAAGGTTGTGGCAGTAACAAAGCTCCCGGGCCTGACGGTTTCAATTATTCCTTTTTCAAACATTTCTGGGATTTAATAAAAACGGATCTTTTCTTGGCTGTCTCTTGGTTCTGGAAAGGATACGGCATCTCAAAAGGTTGCAATTCTTCTTTCATTACTTTAATTCCTAAAGTAAGTGATCCTTTATCTTTTGAAGAGTACAGACCTATTAATTTGATCGGTTGCTATTATAAAGTTATTTCAAAGTTGTTAGCAAATGTTAGATTATGTGCAGAGATAGATAACATGTATCATCGTGTCCAATACTATGTGACACTAAAGGATCACACCGCTGCACACCCAAATAGAACCTTTTGGATTTTACCTTTTGTGTATCACAATAATTAATAGTTTAATTAATTATTGAGAAAGAGAAAAATAATAAAAGTTATTTATTATTTAAAAGGAGAAGTTAATATTTAGTTTAAATATTAACGGGACCAATTAATTAATAGTTATTAATTAATTAGTAAGGTCGAGGGTACTTTCTGTAATTGATTAATAGTTTAATTAAAGCTGGGCTTTAGTTAAACGGACTTAGGCCTAATAAGGGATTATTATATAAACCTTATTAAGCCTCGTTAATCACACAAGTCAATTACAAGTCAAAAAGGATAACCCTAAAAGCTCTCTCCCTTCTCTCTCTTTCTCGGCGGCGGCGCAAAGGAAAAGCCGAACCACCGAGGGCAGTGGCCGGCGGCGACGCTGAAACACACACACACGCGGGTCACGGTTTGATCCAAGGTTTAATCCTTAGGCGGTCTAGCAGCCCGTTCGAGGTGGTGCAGTAGCGGTGGATAACCTGCAGCTGTCTAGAGGATTGAAGAAAAAGTTTTAGTTTCATCAAGGTATAACTTTTCTAATCTTTTTCCTCTTTTAGTTTCTGTACGAGTTAGATGAGATCACTGGAGGGGGTTTTATTCCGTTGTGCATGTTTTTATACCCTACAAAACCCTTCAGCAAACAGATTAAAAACTGTTATGAACAACTTGATTGGTGAAGTACAATCGGCTTTTCAAAATGATAGATCCATCTTGGATGGTATTTTAATCCTAAATGAGTCTATTACTTTTTTGAAAAAGAAAAATTTAAAAAGTATGGTGTTAAAATTGGATTTCCAAAAAGCTTTTGATAGCATCGATTGGGACTTTCTTTGGGACACTATGTCTCAAATGGGGTTTGGTGTCACGTGGATCAATTGGATGAAATCATGCTTACACTCATCAAACATATCTGTCTTGATTAATGGATCTCCTACGAAGGAATTCAAACCGGTGAAAGGAGTAAGGCAAGGGGATCCATTAGCTTCATATCTCTTTTTAATTGCCGCCGAAGGGTTAAATGTGGTTATTCAAGAAGCTTTGGAAAAAAACATGTTTGAAGGGGTGAAAGTGGGGGGTAAAAATATCTTGGTTTCCCATCTCCAATACACGGACGATACGGTAATCTTGGGAAAATGGAATGTAAAAAACTTGGAAGCCATCATGTTATTACTAAAATGTTGGGAGGAAGTATCGGGTTTGAAAATAAACTGGAAGAAAAGTTGTTTGAGAGGGGTTGGGGTCAAAAAGGAAGAACAAGATTTTTATGCAACCAAAATGGGATGTAAGTTGGGTGATGGCTTGTTCTACTACTTAGGGGTCTCAGTCAACACTAACATGAAAAATAAATCACATTGGGATTCTTTGGTTCACAAAATGGAGGATAGATTATCAAGCTGGAATCAAAAGAGATTGTCCTTTGGTGGTCGCATGACGCTCATCAATTCGGTTTTATCGAGCTTGCCCGTGTATTTTCTGTCTGTGTTCTGTGCTCCTCGTAGTATCCTCGTATCCTTTGATAGACTTAGGAAGCATTTCTTTTGGGGGGGGGGGGTAATGTAAATAATAGGAAAATATGTTGGGTAAAATGGGACAAAGTTGTTCTTAAAAAAGAACTTGGGGGTCTAGATTTGGGTAACCTAAACAACTTTAATCGAGCTCTTCTTTTCAAATGGTGGTGGCGTTTTAAAGTTGAACAAAACTCCTTTTGGGTCAAATTTATCAAAAGTCTTTATGGGCCGGTTGGGGGTTTGGGGGGATCACAAGCAAATAAGGGTGCGGGATTTGGCGAAATATAATCAAATCTGGGGCTGAAATGCAGAGTTTAGGATTACCAATCTCTTTCATACTTAAAGTTGAGGTTGGTAATGGTACGCGTATAAACTTTTGGAAAGATCATTGGATTGGAATCTCGTGCTTGGCTACGACTTTTCATAGATTGTATGCCAGGTTGGGAAATGATAACTTGCAGGTAGCTGACTTGGGATCATGGATTAACGATCAATGGCATTGGAATATTTGTGATCAATCTTGTTTAAGAGGAAGAGTAGCCGAAGAATTTCAGAATCTAGTAACTCTACTGCAGACAGTAAATATTGTGGGGTCAAAACAAGATCGTTGGTGTTGTTTAGGTACTTCTGATGGGTCATTCTCAGTCAAATGGATGCGGCAGCTTCTGGACGAAAGCACACAATTACAGTCCCTTGCTAACACTACCACGTTTTGGTCAAATCTTGTTCCCAAAAAGATTTGTGTCTTTTCTTGGAGGGTTGATTGCGACAGATTGCCAACATTAGTGAACTTGGACGCAAAAGGAATTGATCTAGGTTCGTTATTATGTCCAAGATGCAATAGCGAGATTGAAACCGTCCATCATGCTATCTTCTCGTGCCCCCAGTTGCAATCTGGACTGCGATTCACTAGTGGTGGAACTTGTTCTTCACTGCTGGTTCGTCATTTGCTGATCTGGTTGAAACAGGAAGGGCACTCAACACGTCTTGGGCTCGTATTCTATGGGAATTAATAGCGAGAACTACAGGTTACTATATATGGAAATACAGGAACAATACTTTCTTCAGGAACGTCATTAGAGATTCACAATGGATTGTGTTTGAGATTCAGCTCATCCTTTTCCAATGGTTAAAATTCCGCTCATCAAAGGGGAAGCATCTATTATGGTCAGATGGGTTAACAAATCCTAATACGACCGCGGATTTAAGATAGATCACTAGCGAAGCTAAGAATTGATAGGCTTCTGTTGTATTGTATTTGTCCATCTTTGTTTTTTTCAGTTGTTAAACCTCTAATTGGGCAACGTTTCTGCCGTATTTAGGGGTGTAACAACTCTACGTTTATCATCCTATCCAATACATCTTGTATTGGGTTAGGACCTCTCTGTACTGTTTGGTCTTTTTATATAAATATACATTCTGCTGCTTTTCAAAAAAAAAACAACAAGGGTCTATCTATTTAGAAAGAAAGAGGATTTATACTCTCGTAAAAGATCAAGATGTGTTAAAACTAAAATAGGATATTATAAAAGAGAATTAATAAATTTTTTATAATATTAATTTAATGAGTAAAATCTTCTAATATATATAAAAGACTAATTAGATAAATATTATTAAACGATCTACACCCTTCATTTAATAAAATATTTAATCTTGTTCATTCATTTACTTAAAATCAAAAAATCAATTTTGACTTTTTAGAGTCAAACTATTATATAAACTTTTCAAATCTTTCTTTAATCTTTAATCTTTAATCTCTATCTCTAATCTCTAATAAAAGAATAGTATTATGATTTCATAATTTTTGTTTTAGAATATTTTTCAAAACACAAGATTAAAATACGTCCAAAATTAAAATTTAATATATAATAATAATAATTTTATTTTTTTAGAATAATTTTATTTTTTTAGAATAATTTTATTTTAAACAAAATTAATATTTAAAATTTAAATCAAAGGATAACATTTCAAATAACAAATACGATAAATTAATTAATTAAATTTAAAATAAATTTACCTTAATTTTTTAATTTTTATTAAAGGAGTAGGATTATAACATCATCATATTTTTTAAATATTTTTCACCAATCATGTTTATTCATTTTCTTAAATGTCATTTAATTAGTTGTTTATATGTCAAAAACCTTAAGACTTGCATATTGTTCAAGTGTTACTTAATTAAAAACAATATTGTGATGTTCATTATTGCGATACTTTTTGTATGATTTACAATATTTTACTCTATAAGTTAGTACTATTTAATACAAGAAACATTCAAATTTATTTTAAATAATCCTCATATTTATACACGGTGTATTAAACTAGTAATATAATAAGAGAATAAAGTCTTTTTTTCTTAGTAAGATTATTTTTTTTACACCTAACTAATAATGAACTAAAGAAACGTTTATGGCATGAAAAGTTAAAGCATGGCCAAAAGTCAAAAACAATTCAAGCGTCATAAGTCACACGAGGGTAGAGAATTATTCTTTGGCCAACCACGGGACATCTTGTCTGGCCCTACTTCTTGTACGGCATCCCATTTCCACCACATATCAAAATATATACTAACCTTTTTCTTTAATATATATTTTTATCCATTTCAATTTTTTTTACTACACCTAAGTACCTAACTATATTACTATATTAAATAAATTTATTTACCAGAAGTACGCTTTAACCACTTGTCAAATCAAAATTAATATTACTTTGTAACTAGAACACTATACTATGTTTTTAGGCCAATCATATAACATATGTTGTTGAGGTTAGTGATGTAAATGAATCAAGTTTTTATCAAGTTATTCGAATTGACTAGACTTATTTACATTTTTAATTCGGGTTGTCCGACTTAAATGCCATATTAGCGTTAAATAATTTTCTCTTCTTTTTATTATCAGCCTAAAAGCTAGTATAACTTAACCTAACTCAACCTTAACCACTTTTTATTTTATTTTATAATAATATATTAAGAGAGAGAGAGAGAGAGAAAGAAGAAAAGAGAGGAGAGTGTAGAGGAAAACTCCGGTTCCACATCCCGAAATGCCAAACCGATCAGGTTGCATGAGGATGCGTATGGGTGTTTGTATGCTACCCGAAACAACCTAAATGGCACCCGAATCAATCAGGAGTGGCCTTACACATGGTCTTAAGAGCATTCGTAGTGATAGCTAGCATAATTGTTATCTCTAGCCGTTACCTCAGCATCATGAATGAGTCACATTAATAGCATCCATCATTATCATTACTGAACTCACGTATAATTATTTATCTTAATTATTATTTGTTGAAAAAAAAAAAATTGGATACGAGGGGTGTGTCTCGTTACCGCAACCACAAACACGACATTACCACGAAGCATCAACAATGGATATGATGAGGATATCACCTAGTTTTAGCTCGTGAAGAAAGGTAATGAGCACCTAATGCGGGTGCTCAAAGAGAAAATGATCTCGTATTCGCATACTTTGTTGAAAAGAATAAAATAAATTTTATAAAAATGTATGTAAATATGAAAACACTTATATTTGTTGCTACTTATAATATAATTTTTTTAATTTGAGTTATAAAAGGATCGACAAAGTATTAAAAAATATTTGGATATAAGAATAATTGTGGTACATGTTTTTCATTTCTCCTATTAAAGATTATAAATGAACATTTTTTATTAATTATTGAGTAGTATTAGATCGCTTCTCTTGAATATCTCTATTAATATTATGTAATAGTTTAAGAACTAATATTGTAACTTCCTCTATCATAATTAAATAGAGGAGACCATTCTAACTTCCTCTATCAAAAATTAAATAGAGAAGACCATTCTACGTTGTAAATTACTCAGAATTTATATCTTCTAATGTTCTAATATTACATTCAAATAATAGTTTTAATTATCAAATTTTAACTATCCATTTTCATAAATACTAAAAAGCAATTTTTTTTTGTCAATATTAGATTATATTTTGACTTTAATTTAAATTGTAATTATTTAAGATAATTTCATATATGCCCTTCTTAAATGTTAAAATATCATATTTGACCATCTTATTTTAAAAATATTATATTTACCCTTTAAAATATATTAAAATAACATATTTAACCAAATTCTCAGTTTTATAATTCTAATATATTATATAATCATTTTAAATCTTTTTTAATTATAATTGATAAACGTTAATTTTTATTGCCCCTAATTATAACAATAATTATCGATGACTTGCACAAGTGATACAGTCATGTCTCTTTATATCATGATGCCACGTTTATGCCATCACGTTTGCACTTCTGTTCGCGTCGATGTTTCTACCGTTGCTATGAAGGTTGACGACATATGTCGTTATTTTTGTAAACTCTCATTTTATTCACATTTTTTATTATTTAATATCTTTTTATTAATGCTTAATATTTATAATTTTTAAACCAATCCGTGTATTACATGAGTATTTAATCTAGTAGACGAATATTCAAGTAACATGTTCAAAAGTCATCTTGTGTTTTATTAGTGTATGTGGAACTCAATAAGTGCAATAGATTATGTTCTTAATATCTCTCCATTGTGTTAAATTTTTATTATCTATATCTTATATTAATTAAGAACTTGAAAATCCTATGTGGCATGTGTAATTAAACTTCAAATTTGAAATCCAATGTAATTAGATAAGGTCTAAATATGATATGGTACTCAATTAGGTGATTTTTTTTTCCTACATAGAAAGATACAAAGAGATACACATGAAACCACTTGACTATTATATGTCTTCTCATGAGTTTGACAATTATGCATGGTTTTTATAACCGGATCGGTCATTGAACCGGACGTCATAATTGTTCATCGGTAAAAACTGGATGATATACTTATTAATTTGAATGCTATAAAAGTACCTAAATAAAAAAATATGGACTCTTAAGTATGAAGGATGACAACAAATGAAAACCATATCCCACATCTCTAGCTGAGTCAAACGAAGGAGATCTCCATATATATATATATATATATATATATATATATATATATATATATATATATATATATATATATATATATTATAATCCCACATTGCTTCTAAGAAACAAACTGAAGGATGTCCTTGCTCCCATCATCTTTGATTTTAGTTAAAAAACTTTAGTAAAAGCCGGTTCGATGCGGGTTGCTCGGTTCTGCTGTTTTATTCCAGTTTTAGTGAAACCGTCCGGTTAACAGTTGTTCGGTTTAGTCGCTACTTTTGAACCGGATTTAATCACGGCTCACGCTTGAACCGGTTCAATCCGTCGGTCCGGTTTTCAAAACAGTGCAATTGGGTCAAGGAAGATGAAACCGTGATATTTGGTCTATGTGAAAATTCCGAATTAATTTTTTATTTTATTAAAAATAAATTCAGTTTTTTTGGCAATTAACATGGTTAATCAGTTAATAACTGTTTTCTGATTATTGTGTATATATATGAGTCCTACGTTCTGGGCAAGACAAAAAGGAAGAAAAGAACACCCCTGAAAACTTGAGTTTTTCATACAAAAATCCATAATGAAGCATACATGGTTCGATAGATTCAAGTTCTTTTAACCGGATCGATTGTTGTATCCTCAAGGTAGCCTTATAACCACGCAATTTGATGTAGGTTTTGTTTCCCAAACATATTTTAGGCAACTGATCATCATTATTTTGTAAATATTTTTTCCATACATTAACGAAGTTATATAATACAACCGAATTCAAATGCACAAAATTTAGACTTAATCAACAAAAGGAGATACGATGAGCTTATAGCTCAGGTTTTGAATAACTTAGGCACTAACCTATGCATTACTTAATAGGCCAGAATTTCTAGAACTAGACACACTGGGCTATCACTGAAAGCGGCAATAATTTTAATGTTCGTATGAGGTTTTGTTTTCAATTACTATATTTTGTTGATTAATTTTGCAGATCTGTTAGGTGTAATTGCTCAAATACAAAAATTAAAAAGTTTATTTTTTAAGTCTAATTACATGAAATGTTCACCAAATAAAACCTAGAATAGAAGCCCGCATTTATGCGGACTTATAACCTAGTGATACTTGAATCTTGTATCAAAATTAATTATCCGTCTTGTCTTATCAATACGATTACATCTATACTACTTTACTACTTTATAAACATTTGGCATTCTCAGTTATAAAAGTTTTAAGACTACTTAATTTTAAAAAGTACATATGTTTTATACAAATAATACAAATACTAAAAGCAATAGTGCAACTAATTATCTCCTTAATTACCTTAACTAATTTATAATATTTGTAATTTTTAAACATAATTAGATTTTTTTCTTATTTTATTGACTTTCAAAGTTATTTTTTGTAAAAATCCCATAAAAGATCAAGTTGATGGCAAAAGAAGAAATAAAGAAAAGAAAAAAAAAATGAAAACGAATATGTAGTAGGAGACAAACTTTGCCGCCGCCGTATTGTACGCGTGATTTAAGTTACTAAATTCGAGATTCAATGCCCTAATGGAAAAGAAAGTAGAAAACAAGGGCTTCATTTAGGTTTACCAAATTCGAGATCCAATTGTTGCTAGTGCCCACTATGGAGAAAGTGAGAGCTGAAAACTCTAATCTCTGTTTGAATTGGCGATGTTGCAGCATGTGATCGGTGTTGCTGGAGCAGATGGTCGTCGGACTCGCAAGATTTGCCGCTATAGCCTACAGGTGATCAGCGGGTGGTTGCGAATGATTATACAAATACACAAAAATTTGAATTCTTTTTCTGTATTAAAGGGTGTAAGAGGTTATTACAACTTCATGACGAATCTAAACTTGTTTTTTTAATATTTGTATTCTTTTTCCATATAAACCTCCTAAGCCCTTTAATACACTATTATATGATTATACAAATACACAAAAATTTTAAAAATTATTCCGTCACGTTAGATTCGTCGTTGTATGATAAACGATATTAATTTCAAGAGTAGTAAGCGTATATATAAACATATAAAAAAGCAAAAGATCATGTATATAGAAAAACATATAAAAATCTTACTTCATCATATCGTTAACAAAGTATAAAATAAGATGATTCGTGTTTGTTCGTGACTTTTTAAAGATTTCTTAATCTAAAAATGCAAAAACAAATTCAAGGTTTGTCGCAAATCTGTCACAAATTGCGAAAATCTGTGACGCGACAGGTTATATATTTATATACCTTTTAATTTCATGCATATATTTTTGTGTCGGATTTGCATCGTGTTTCTCTGTCACGAAGCCGTCTGGCGCTAGTCTGTCTCTATTTCATTGCTAATTTATGTTGCAAACACTTATGCCGCCATTCCGTCACTAATTATGATCATGTGATTGTGATGGTTTTATGTCTTGGACTCTATCTCAAATATGTTGTAACATCGTCGCCAGCTTTTCTATTTTCGCGACGAATTTCTTTTGTCACAAGTTTTCTTCGCAATAGCCTACTTGTGTTTTAATGACGAGTACTATGCTAGTTCTTATATATTGTTATAAAAAGGGGTTCAAATGTTCAAGTAAGTAATACATTGACATGCAAAGATGCGTTCAATAAAGTCAATGTAAAAAACATAGTCCTAAAATTTTAAAAATACAATCACATGTGATCTGTATAAAATCACATGTTGATTTTGTAAAGTATCATGTGTGAATTACGAAAATACCCCTCCACCAAAATTTTAAAATTCAATCTTGATTTCTTGACCATTGATGTCATTGATCCAAAGGCTAAAATTAGTCCCTTAGAACTAAAACTTAAAAATGGACTAAACTGAACTGTCTTCTTGACATGTAATTAAACTCGTTCTTAGCAATTCACTAGTATGATATGTTAGCTTTACTACATATCCCATAATAGCATTATGGATAGGTCGTCAAACCTATTTTTTTAAATTTCTTTATGTTTCTATACGTTTCCATTCACAATTGATTTAATATCCGGGTCGAAAATACAATAAACTTTATCAGTTTGTGATTCAATGCTATATATAACTATCAGTTTGTGATTTACACTAACCAATAAATTTGCAATTGACACCCTATGCTTAATATGTGATTTAGCTCAATATCCAATTTGTGATTATGTTTGAAACTTCAATTTGCGGTCCATATATATGAATCGGTTTGTGGTTTCATAACCCATTGTGATATCTAGTTTGCAATTCGTCCATTACTTACAATTTCAAAATCCAAGTTTCAAATCCATTTTGTGATTCCACAATCCCACATATTTAACTAGTTTGTGATTCACCTCTTTACTTCCATTTTGTAATTCAAGTGTAACAAGTCCAATTGAAATTGCTACCTATCCATTTGTTTATTATTCATGTTAAACCTCTATTTGTGATTGATTCCATCTGAGGCTAATTTGTGATGACTATATTACATCTAATTTTGCAGTTCATAAATATACTAGGTTTGTGATTGCCACTAACTTCTCACTTCTCTCTCTACTTCTTAATTTTCCATGTTCTCTCATTACTTCTCTATTTCCTTCTCTACATAGTATACACAGATCCACCATCATCAATTTCATTTCTTATCATCTCGTGAAACCCATATCCGAATACAATAGCCACGCATTTCATCATCACCACCATTGTTTCAATAACCAAAGAAGAGCAAAGTGATAGGACAAACCGACCACCACCGTTGCCATCACCATCACTGATCAAGCCCAAAATTGATGAAACATAAAAAACAGACCAATCCTTAAAACCAATCAAACTCTATAATCACAAACACACACTCACTCGTTCTTCAAACACACACACAACACAGTTGGCACACCCACACCGTCACACACACACATGATCAAGTACTGATATATGTGCGATGGTGGATCTTCGTCGATGCTCTAGGGGTAAACGAGGAGTATCAAGAGAGGAATAAAGGAGGACTTAAAGTTGGGTGGTGGTCTGCGGCATTAGTGCAGAGAAATTGATGGGTATGGGAATTTGGGGATGAACACGAGAGAGAAAGTGTGTATGTGTGTTTTTAAGGGGACAACTTGATTTTGGTGTGTGTGAGAGAGAGAGAGAGATTGAAGGGTGTTTAGGGTTCGTGATTGAGTGCCTGTGTAGGCTAGAGGAAGGATTTTAGGGTTCTTTTATTTATAAAAGTAAAAAGTAAAAGGTAAAAGGAAGTGATTGTTGTGCTTTTGAATAGGATAAAATTAAATATCAGAGTTAAGTGATCGTTAACTAAAGAACCAATTGTACCAACAAGTTTTCATATAAAACTTCACTAGCATAATTTCGTTTCTTAAAGAATCAAGTATAAAATAAAATAAGTACATAATTAAAGGAAAAAAGACTTATTAATTCTTCATACTATCACAAAATAGAAAACCTTATAATTGATAATATATTTTAATAAAATGGGACCACTTTCCAAATATCGGATCCATTATTTTATACTATTTAATATAAAATTTTATTTAAAGAAATATTTAATTCTCTTAAATCAAAGTATATTATATTTTGATTGGGTATCTTCTTTTTGCAAATGAGGTAAGTGGTTGAAGTTAAAAGTGGATTAGTTTTGCTATTTAGAGGAAGGCTCTAGTTTCCCTTTCTTGGCCCCTCCACACATCTCCACACACACAAACTATCCCTTCTTTTCTCTTTCTTCTTTTATTGGCAAAGACTCCTTGGTCCATCATCTCACTGATTACTCCCAAAAAAAAAATATCCTACCCAAAATCCATCTTCTTCCTTCAAGAAAAACAAAAGGTAATAAAAAGGACCCTCCAAAATCTTGATCTGTTTCCCCAATAGCATCTACTTTTTTTTTACCATGTTTAATTCTTGAAGACAGATCAAAGTAAAATATCTAGAACTTGTGGGTGTGTTTGATTTTCTTGTCTTTTAGATCTAATTAAAACTTCAAATCTTGAAAATTGTTGATTTCTTGTTTGTTGCTTCGTTGCAGAATCTAATTAAAGGCTATCGATCAATGGCGAGAGAGAAGATTAAAATAAGGAAAATTGATAATATAACTGCAAGGCAGGTGACTTTTTCAAAGAGAAGAAGAGGGCTTTTAAAGAAAGCTGAAGAACTCGCCGTCCTTTGTGACGCCGACGTCGCGCTCGTCATTTTCTCGGCCACCGGAAAACTCTTCGAGTATTCTAGTTCCAGGTACGTACTATATCATATCTGTGTGAATTTTTTATTTTTATTTTTTTATAATTCTTCATATATTGTACTGAGTGTGTGTGCATTGGAACCCTACAGTACTTTTGTTTCCTCAAAGTTTCTACTTATAGAAAGATTATATATAGGCACCAAGATTTGCCTTCTCGTTCATGCAATCTCCAATCTTTCTTTTTTTGGGTGGTTTGTTACTTTGTTTGTGTAGAAGAGGGCAAGTTTAGGGTTCTTAAATGATATACATATTTTTTTGGTTGGGGAAAATATATTTAAACCCAGAAACTAACAAGAGACCTTGTGTGATTTTTATGTTGTGTTGTAAATTGGGACTGATCAAAATTCAAAGCTAGTGAAACCTTTTTTTTTCCTTCTAAAACAGCAGCATTTTTACAGATTTATAGAGATCAAACTTTACAAATTTATATTATTTTCTAATTATAAGAGTCAAGTAAATATTAGTGATGATAAAATTATGTAGGTAGCATGACAATACAATGAACTTTGTCATATTTACTATTGTTATCATTATATAAATGAACTTTGTCATAATATTCATTGTATACAACAACTTGCATACAATAAGAGAGTTGTTTTGTTATTTAAAATAAAAAAGTTTATTATATATAGTGGTAACTAAAACAAAATTTTATTATATTTTTGTACAATATACCTCTAAATTAAGTAATTTGTTCACAACTTCCTTGATTCAATTACTGTATATACTCAAATATTATGTATTAATGAATAGTTTCGGTACCCTTACATCAGTGAAAGTACAACCTCAATCTTGACCCATCAATAAAACCCATTAAAGGTGGTAAGACGCTAATATCCCAATAGTTGTGTGTAAAAATCACCATATGATAAAATCATGAACTCTTGATTTCATGATCGAGTCATGTTTCTTGGTTTTTCTGTAATTGCATCGCATATAACTGTACAGTCTAGCTTGTTTAGAATGCTGTGTTTTCTATCTACTATACTATATATATTTATGATCTAACATATATTTATATTTTTACCCAGTAAATATAAATACAAGGATACTCGATGTTGAAACATGCATGCAATGTAATATATAGCTAGCAATCAGAAAACAGCATATATTTTTGTAATTAATGAATCTATATATGCAAATAATATATATTTAATTTAAGATCACTCAATCACTGTAGCATACTAATTTTAATTAATACATGAGTTGTGACATTATAAAAAGTACTGGCCTGCTGGTTCAAGATAATAATCATATCCCGCCCCGGAAAATTAATAATATATTTGTTGGCGTGATCGATCGGAACTTATTTTATACATATGTTTACTACTTTATTAATTAATTAATTATTTGTAATTGGTAATATTAGACATAGAAATCATCTGATTGGAGGACGATATAGTGCAGAATCATCAATGTGTGTCTATGATCTTGCTTTTTGTTTTCTCTCTTGAACAATTAATTAGTCCCATCATCAAATCAAATACAAAGAATTTTAAAAAAAATTAATAGATCGAACAAGTTAATTAAGGGGGGCAAATACACTTCATAAACTTAATTTCAGAACAGTCCTTTTTTTAATTTTAAATAAAATAATTACTCGTGTATATAATAAAATATATAAAAACGTGTTGTTCTGCTTCGGGGGCTGAAGGGTGCTAGGCCTCCGCCAATAAGCCTAAAATCCTTAGTATATTAAAGGCCTAAGTCCATCGCATATTTGTTAAACCCCCTTTATTAATTTATTAGTAGCCCAAGTATAACTCAAAACAGAAAATGATGAAATCAAGGCTCAAAGTGGTGATTATTATTTTTGAAATAGCTTTCTGAGCATTGAATATGATGAAAATAATTATTTGTTATAGCATAAGTGATGATTATTCATATAACAGTTTGGTTATTTACATTGTAAGAGAGATTACTGATACTTTTTCTACAAAGAATATAATAGACGATTTTTATTCAAATAAACAAAAATGCGTCCAACTACAAGCACGTAAAGTATGATTTTCTTATCGTTATTTTTTGGTTTCATTGAAGTTTTATCAAGATAAACGATCCGAGTTATTGTTTTAATTAATATTGTACTTCTAGCACGTTAACTCATGACAAACAAACTTGCGATCGTGAAAAACTTTGATAACTGATTTTGACAAAGCTTAAGCTTTATTGTAACACGTAAGCTTCTTATCTTTAAGTGAACTTTCATTGTTCTTTTATCTAGACAAACAATGAAACTTTTTTATGTCTTATATATATATATATATGTGTGTGTGTGTGTGTGTGTGTGTGTGTGATTAGTGTTGCGATAAAGTAAGACCGGCCCCGCTAAACTAAAATCCTGACTTCGCCCCTGTTCTGCATATTTATATATATGCTTGAAGTTAGAGTTTATATATACGTACATGAGCTAGCTTATAGTACATATATACGTAGGTAGCTTGCTAGCTTATAGTCTGCTATCATATATATATATATATATATATATATATATATATATATATATATATATATATATATATAGGGAAGTTCCATCGAGAACCAAAAAAAATGCAAGAACTGCGAGAACCGATCTAAACCGTAAAATATCTACCAAACGCCAAGATATTAAATTATGAAAATTATACCAAATATGCTCTTTAACATGACATTCATATTGTTATATTTTTTTCAACAAAAAAAATTCGTTTTTGCCGGGTTTTTATTTTATCACTATAAGGTATGTTACATATATGTAATCAATATTTAACATATTTGTAATCAGTACTATAAGGTATATTACATATATGTAACGAATTTTTTTTCTTGAAAAAAATATAGCAATATGGATGTCATATTAAAGAACATATTTTTATCATTAATTTGGTATAATTTTATACGTTGGCGTTTGGTAGATATTTTAATTTTAAAAAGATGGGGATCAGTTCTCGCATTTTTTTTTGGTTCACGATGGAACCCTCCCCTATATATATATATATATATATATATATATATATATATATATATATATATATATATGGTATGGTTCATTTGAGAACCATTATTATTACGAGAACCATGAGAACCATTCTTAGTAATTCATTTAGCAAGTGGAATTCATTAATGAAGAGCGTGGGGGATAGAGTATGACAATGTGCATGATATGAATTCATGTGTGGACAATGAAATAAAAAGGAGGGAAAATTGAATGGCAGAAATTAATTTTTTCGGTTATCGCAATAATAAAGGTCAACTTTGTGTTAAAAAATAAACACAATTGTTCGTAGGTTTCTACTTTATGCACGTGTCACATATTTGTTATTTCTTTTATTATAATAGACAGAAGTTCACAAGAACATAAATTTTTTTTGAAATATAGAATTGATTATATTGGGTCGGAAAATTTGCATACTTGATTCAAGTAAAATGCATATTCGGTCGTAATCTCAACCATTGATCATCCAGAGGCCGAGATTAATTCTCTAGTTTTCGTATAAGGCCGGTTCTGATCATGTATCGAACATATAAAAGGGAGGGTTATCGTGAGAATAGATATTTAGGTGAGATCGAGAAAACAAATCCTACCTATCAATTAGATGTTGATATATTAGATCTCATGGTTGCAATTCACATGTCGCAATTAATGACCATCACAATTTATGATTAGGTAATGAATAAAATAATGGATAAATGTAACCATCCAATCAAATCAAATGAAGGCCGGGATTAAGTCTCTCATTCTCACCTAAATAATCATTCTTATTTAAACCTCCCACTAGGGGAGGGTTATCGCAATGATTATTTAGATGAAAATGAGAGAACAAATCATAACCACAAATTAAATGTTGATTTATTAGATCTAACGGTCGCAATTCATGGCTGTTGCAATTCATCGTTGGGTAATGAATAAAACGAGAGACCAAATTTAGAAAAATCCAAAAATCCGATCAAAGTCTCATTCTCAACTGAATATCTATTCTCAATTGAATATTTGACTATATATATTGTTAAGATCGCAACCAATGTGTCATATAGTAGGAGTAAGATCCCCCTCCTTATAAGGAGGAAGAATATCCGTTGTGTCACCAATGTGGGATGCTCCTGCATCGCATTGATACAGGAGTCGTGGGTTTAAGAGTCGCGGATTTGACCGGCTCGAGGGAACGATGAGCTCCATAAACCCAACATATACGAAGAAGTTCATTTGAAAATTATTTTTATTGTGAGTATCACGAGTATCATTTGTAACCACGAGTAATGATTCTCGTTATTAGGGGTATTTTGCTCTTTTATTTATTTTTTCAACAGTTATTTACGTCCAGCTTAACCGTCATTAATGGAAATTTATATTTTCCTCGTTCTCTCTTTATATCTATTTATGATCGATTGAATACAAATAGTAATATTTCTTTTCTTCGTCTTGTGATCAGCATGCAAGAGTTACTCGGAAAATATAAACTTCATTCGAATAAAAACGCCGATAAAGTTGACGTACCTTCACTCAATCTGCAGGTAATTTCAATCCTTAATTGATCTTTAACCAGCTAATTAGACATATGTATATATTATCTTGATAATTATTGTTAATAAGAATATGAAATATGATCAGCTTCTAGCTAGATTAATTGGTTAGATGATAATTAGGTATTTGGCATCATTTCTAAAATGACTTGTGTTAGTGTGTAGAGGAATTAAGGTCACTAATATTTGAAAAACGTGAAAGCTGTTATATGATCAACCCTAATGGGGTAATCTGTGTATTAAAAAGAGACCCTTATACTATATAATAGTATAAAATACAAATAAATAATCTAAATGTCTATATTTTCTATATTTAATTTACCATCCACAGTCCGAGCACAAGACTAGATATAAAATCTAGAAATAGCTGCGAGAGTAGGCCTTTCATGAAAGTTCTTTCTGCAAATGCGGCTGAGTGAATATGGACCACCCGCACATGACCTAGGGCAACATGTTCTCGCACAAAGTGCATTTCTACCTCAATATGTTTAGTTCGCTAGTGTTGTACATGATTAGAAACTAAATGTACGGAGACTTCGATAAAGAGAAGGATCCGAGACAAGACTTCGATAAAGAGAAGGATCCGAGACAAGAGTTCCTGTAGAAGAGAGTTTTGTTTAGTATCAACTGGAATGCTGCATAAGTTACATGAAGTCATATTAGCTCGAGCAAGAATATCATGAGTAAAGGATAACTGAGAAAGAAATAGACCAGCATGAGACCGAGTGTCAGCAACATATAATAAAAGCTAGATAATATCCGAGGCTCGTCTATATATGAAAAGGGAGGTATCAGACTTTATACTATGAAACCCTAAATAAGCAACATACCTATGCAGTTATCTCGGTCCAAAATTAAATATCGGTCAAGGACCGATATTTAAAATCTCGGATATCGCGGTGAGATATCGGTTTTTTATATTTTGTAGAATATATATATATATATATATATATATATATATATATATATATATATATATATATATATATAACATAAGTTTAGAACCTTTATTATCAATAGTACTATAGAACAAAATCCAACTGTTGGTTTGTAAGTATATGGCTGAGATTAACTTGAAAAAATGGAAGTAGTTGAACTAAAAAAAGAGAAGGGTAATATTGGATATGTATATTATTCTCTCTCCTAAACCCACATTCTTATTTTCTTATCTCCCCAACCCCTAATTCTTTTTCAGACCCCATTTCTCGACCTTAACCCCATTTCTTATCTTCTTCTCCATCTCTTTGCCCTACCTTGCCTTCATCTCAGGTGACCATCTCTTCGCCGATCATCTCTTTATCTCTGCCCTTGTAATCGACGAACGCCTAGATCGATGTTGCCTTCCATCTCCGACCAAGGAAGAACAACCACAGGAATTCAGTCGAGAATCGTTGGTCAAATATTTGTTGCCCTCATCTCCGGTGACCATCCTCTTCGCCGACCATGGTATCCATTGCTGCCGTTGATTTCTCCTCGGAAGGTAAGAGGTGAAGACGACAGTTGAATGGGAAAAAAAAATACCCCAATACCAAAATCGGTAAAATTCCGATATCTCGATTTCAGAATATCGCCAAGATATCGGCCAATATCGGCGATATTATCGCCTCCGAGATAACCCAGCGATATTTGAGAACGATATATTTCCTACCTCCGATATCCGAGATCTCGGCGAGATATCACCGAGATTGACTGCATAGCAACATACACAATAAATCGATGATACCAAGTAGGCAGAGCATGCTTGAGGCCGTAAAGACTCTTACGTAGGTGACAGACGTGATAAGGGAGATTGGGTGCACATAGCCAGGAGGTTGTTTCATGTAACACCGTGATTTTCAAAAATTCACTATATACAGAAATTTTGAATTCATATTAATTACTCGCAACGGAAGTCTTAAATCATTAGCAGAAACAACTGTCACCTCCAAAAAGGTGAAGAAAACCAACCGTAAATAAACCACAGTGCTACTACCATAGTCATTCAAAAACCATTACAGAGTTTTAAAACCATGAGCAGAATTAAAAGTATCCATTGGTATCATTTACTAAACCAAACTACGGACTACAAACCCGAACCTCTAAGTGACCTACACGGCTACAAGACACATTTTGAAAAAGTGAAAAACAAGTGTTAGTTTACGCCTCATGAGTTAATAGGAGCTATAACTAAAACCATGAAAACATAATCGTAAATAAAGATATGACATTATATTAATATCATACCCGACCCACTGTGTATTTGACCTGTACTCAATGACCTGCAAACCAAGTAGCATCAAATGGGTCAAATATCCACCAATAAAATCATATAGTCAACTGACCGAACATTATCATGAATCATACCGTATCATACCCACACATTATCATAAAAACCCAAGGTTCACTATTCATGTGCCAGTCAACCTACGCACCAAGTGGGGCGTGACTCCCACTCGAGAACATAGATCTTGATAGTATCGTCCCTTTCGCTACTCAAACAATGCAGATACAAGTATGGCGTTATCGTTCAAGTTTAAGTTCAAACGGTGCCAACCATAATTTTAGCTCCTCACACCCTCTTGATGTATGATCTAGCCCCGTTGGCTTACACCACTCCAGTACTTGAACAGGGGAAGTGTCGTGTACCATGTGTCATTATATCTGTCTAGAAAGACCAAGTGACCTGCATTAGCTAGCACTTTTATCTTAGAAGGTTAAATCATACCTACTAGGCCTATGGTCCGCGAATGAGCAAGATGGTATATACCCCCACCCACTATGTTCGAGCATGCATATAAACAATAAGTATTCATATCAACCGTAAATAAACCATAGTATGCATAACAAGTGTATAAGCATATAACTAATATGTAACTACAACTTAAACACTTAACGCGCAAGACCAATTAATTTATGTCCATTTTACAATCCCGAAACTAGGTTTTCTCTTTGTACTCGGTTTTGTAACACCTGAAGTCTAAGAGAATAAATCAAGCGAACTGTCCAGAAGTCTAACGAGAAACCTAACGAATAAACGAACACTTATAAAGCATCGAGCAACGGAAACCGAATATGAAATTAACTTAAAGAACACATCGCAATTGCACAAAGTAGGCCAAGCATTGGCAGCGCCATCCTTGGGTTTCCGGCTTTGGCCTCACCAACATATGATGACGAAGAGAGAAGGGAGGTTGGCGTGAGGCTTGAAAGCAGACTAGTGATTGGCGATACTATCCACGTCCACGCTATCAACACATACTTCATACTCAAACACACACTAAACTCTTTCAAATATTTATTTTGTGTATTATAAAAGCTTAGAATTCAAGTTGGAAGTTGAATTCTACTTATAGAAATAAATTACATTACTTACCCACAAAAATGGGTAAATACAAAAAAGGCCCTTGGCCTTTTACTATCTATAATTAGTAATCCAAACCTAGCTAACAATAATAATTAGTAAATATATCAAAATTGAACACCACAAAATATATCTCTAACATTCTCCCCCTTGGTGTTCATATGCCAAAAACTACAATCTTGACCAATTCTCCTTTTCTTGAGATTTGGATCTTATATTTAGTAGTTATTTGTAACGCCTTTTTGCATTGTGTTCGATAGGGTTTAGGAATAAAAGATTAGACTAGTCATGTTGAACGTACTTAGGTCGGGTGTTCAAGATCTTCAATGATCATGTGTTTTCAGAGTTCGTAGCTGATACCTTGGGCTTTCCAAAATTTGGTTTTATGATGGGATTATCACACATAGTTTACAAACATGACCATTTTCTATATTTCAGAAGAACATTTGATCTCAAGCATTGAAACAAAAAGTTTTTCTTCCCCTTGAATGTAGCTCTAGTTTTTTATCACAGTGTCAGAATCTTTGCTCCCGCTTAGTCTTGTGAACAAATGTCTTATTCTCTCTTGAGCTTAGTCAATTGTTCTTGTCTTTTCTTTTTGTAAAATAAGGATCTCTTCTTCTTCTCTCAATGTAAGAAATAACTAATACCGGCAGACAACTTTAGTCGATCCCCCCTTACGATGGTCAGGATTTTCATAAGCATCATGCGTGTATTTTTTACTTGCATGATGGTGTTAGAAAGATGAACACTTTGATATATAGCGTAACCAGAATGATATGACAGTCTTTAAGGCTTTGTCTCAAACTTCCTTGAAAACGAATCTAAAAAATGTTGTAACATTGGGTTCCCAAAGATATCCCGTTAGCACAACACTATATAAATAAACTGAGTGATCTACTTTCAGCGTTGGCATAATGTTAGCACTGATACGAATTTTATCTATCACTGTAACTATCATAAAGATATTACTCAAGATGTTCCGGTATCGTCACAAAGACATGATAGATGTGATATTGGCGGAAGTGTCCTAGACTCAATTAGTGCATTAAAAGAAGTCGGGAACCGGAGTAGTTGTCCTACTTAATTCAATATATCGACAATCTCTAAGTGAGATGTCAATAGTGCATGTGCTAAGTCTCCGTGTGAAGATGAAACAATCCGTTGTTAAAAAATGTTTAAGTAGCTAGGTGGGGTCCGTGCATTGCATCATTGGGTCATGAATGTCTTGCTTCAATACTAGTAATCAATATACGAAGACTACGAGTACCTGCTTGGATTTTTCAAAAATAAACTTCAAAGATCACGTGCTTAGATATCATGAAGGAGCACCTGTCATTGTTAGCTGCAAAAACTTGAGAGTTGGCGATTAAGCAAGATAACAAATGGATTTTGAAAGATAAGAACTTGCAAGAAAACATATTTCACACTGAAACACAAACTAAACTCTTTCAAAGTTTTCTTCTATGTATTATGAAAGCTTAGAATTCAAGTTGGAACTTGAATTTTATTTATACAAAATAAATTACATTACTTACCCACGAGAATGGGTAAATATAAAAGAAGCCCTTGGTTTTTTACTATCTATCACTATTAAGCCAAACATATCTTATAATAAATAATAAATACATCAATTTTAACACCACAAATATATTTTCTAACAGTGTGACAAAATATATGGAACAAGGTATTATCAAACTTAGGCCACTATTACACTGAAAGCATTTAATATCATAATCGAACTGAGTTTTGTATAACCACGGAAAGCACAAATAACACCCACAAAACGTGTAAAATCATCTAGAAATAAGATATAGTACTTGAAAACCACACATACTTACGACTAGTTAAGTCCAAATATCAGAGTGAATAATTTCAAACAACCGAGTAGTTTTTGTACTAGAACTAGAAAAGTAGACGACAATGTTTGTCGATCTTACAAGCACAAGCATGACGCATCGTGGCCTTTTTATTAATGCATAAAATAAAATGTCTAGAAACTAAGAACGGAAAATCAAAGAGTTTGGATGACCGAACCAGCCAAGTGTTTAAAGAGACAACGGAAAAAGCTGAATCGGATGAAGGACGAGCAGAAAATGATACTGCAGTATAGAGATCACTATGACTGTCAACGGTGTAAGATAGCACCACCAATAAGGTCCTTCACAGAAAAACCAAAAGGATCAAATTCAACAAATACAAGACGTAATAAAAGGACGAACATATACAAGGTTTTTAAATGTATGAGGAGAAATAAGTATGTCTCGTAACATAAAGTTTGTGTGGAAGATGTGACTGGGAAGGTAGCACAGCACCATTACCAACCATAATCGATTTAGATGGTACACATTGTTTAAGATAAAATATACTACGTGAGAGTCATGTACGAGGTAGCTCCCGTGTCCATGTAGCAATCAGGATTAGATGTAGGCGGCTGAAGTGACATAGATGCAAATAGTGCACACAAATCTCTAGACTATTGATGTTGAGTAGCAACAACGCTGACCAAACTGAGATAGTGAACCAAGTGGATATGGGCCCATACTTTGAGTAAGGCGCCGGTGACTGTGTGTAGGAGTTGTGCCAAAAGCAGGAGGTGGCGCACCGAGAATCGAAGGAAAGCGGGAGATAGGGCGGTAATGATCCACGAGGAGATGGCATGGCAAGGTAAGGATATTTGGCAGCGGCATGAAAGGAAGTTGACCCGGTTGACCTGTAAGAAAAACTATGGGAGGTATGTGTACATAACCCTGAAGAAACTACTAATAGGCACCATGAGCATTTGGATTGTTGTCACCACCTATAGGACGTGCAAAACCAGAACGACCCATACAAATATCCCAGGGACCCCCCTTTGGAAGTATTACAACCCTTTTTATTGTTTCTAGAGTTATTTAACTTCTTTTTAGTGTCATTATGTGTGGTATACATATAAAGAGCATTAGAGGAGTCAAATGTGCAGTAGAGATGTTGGGTTTATGGGGCTCATCGTTCCCTCGAGCCGGTCAAATCCGCGACTCTTAAACTCACCGCTCCTGTAGCAATGCAGGAGTATCCCACATTGGTGAGGCAAGGTAAATTCTTCCTCCTTATAAAGAGGGTGGATCTTACTCTACCAATTGACGCGTTTTAAAGCCGTGAGGGGAAACCCAAAGCGGACAATATCGTTGGTCGGTTCCGTGGTTGCGTTCCTAACAATTGGTATCAGAGCCGGGGGGCGCACCAATATGGGGTGGGGGAATGTTGGGTTTATGGGGCTCATCGTTCCCTCCAGCCTGTCAAATCCGCGACTCTTAAACCCACCACTCTTGTAGCAATGCAGGAGCATCCCACATTGGTGAGGCAAGGGAAATTCTTCCTCCTTATAAGGAGGGTGGATCGTACTCTTACCAACTGAAGCGTTTTAAAGCCGTGAGGGGAAACCCAAAGCGAACAATATCGTCGGTCGGTTCCCTGGTTGTGATCCTAACAAGAGACAATTTCTGAGTGTCTTTCACCATTTTTATGGACATGGAGCATGTTTTTAGCTTGATAGAAATCTATAAAAAAGGTTGTATTGGTGATAATATCAACAATACTAGATTAGAGAAGGTGGTAGTTGTCTCAAAATTTACCCCCTTTACTTGTGAGGAAATCAGATCGGCTGTGTGGTTATGTGGAGGGGATAAAGCTCCGGGTCCCGATGGCTTTACTTTCAAGTTTATCAAATCTTTTTGGGACATTTTAAAGGAGGACGTATTCAACCTTGTTAGACACTTTGAGCAATTTGGATCACTATCTACAGGTTGTAATTCCTCCTTTATCTCTTTATTCCCTAAAGTGAGTGATCCCCTTACTTTAAAGGAATACCGGCCTATAAACTTAATTGGCTGTGGTTACAAGATCATTGCTAAACTTCTCATAGAAAGATTAAAAAAAGTGGTGCATAAAATCATTAGTCAAGAGCAGCTGGCTTATATTAAAGATAGGCAAATGCTTGATGGTCCTCTTATGCTTAACGAGATTTGTAGTTGGGCTAAACGATCCAAGTTCAAAATGCTTCTGTTCAAGGTAGATTTTGAAAAGGCATTCGATTGTCTTAGCTGGTCATAGCTTGATTCGATTATGGATCAAATGCACTTCGGATCAAAATGGAGATCTTGGATCCATGGGTGTCTCTCATCGGCTAGAGCTTCCGTTCTAGTTAACGGTTCGCCTACTAAGGACTTTCCTCTTTCCCGTGGTGTTAGACAGGGAGATCCCCTCTCCCCTTTTCTATTCATCATTGCCATGGAAGGTTTACACATTGCAATGGCAGAAGTTGTTAATCGTGGGCTGTTTCAAGGTGTAAATCTTCCGAATAATGGTCCCAATTTATCTCACTTTATGTTCGCTGATGATGTTATGTTTTTAGGTGAATGGTCCATCTCAAATGCGATCAACCTGACAAGAATTCTGCGATGCTTCCATCTTGCATCGGGGTTGAAAGTGAATTTTTCAAAAAGCAAAGTGTTTGGCATTGGAGTACATGAAGATGAGGTACAGAGCCTTTCTTCTCTTCTTAAATGTGATAAAGCTAAATTGCCTTTCACTTACCTTGGTGTGACAATGGGTGCTAATATGAACCTCATTCGTAATTGGGATCCCGTCTAAACTGTCTAATTGGAAAGAAAAGGTGTTATCCATGGGAGGACGGGCTACATTATGTAAAGCCATTTTAGGGAGCATTCCATTGTATTATATATCCATTTTTAAGGCTCCTATTAAAGTTCTTGATTCAATGGAAAGTATCCGGCGTAAATTCTTGTGGGGAAAATCTGATCTTGGCAATGCTAAAATCTGTTGGATCTCTTGGCAAAAGACTATTGCTCCTAAATACTTGGGGGGATTAGGGATTGGGTCTTTAAAATCGGCTAATTGGGCTCTTCTCATCAAGTGGCGGTGGAGATATAAAGTGGAGGTGAATGCCCTTTGGAGGAATGTTATTAAAGCTATACACAAACTGACATATAGTAATCCATCGAAAATTGCAAACCATAGATGTCATGGGGTGTGGTTGAATATCACAAAGGTTGGTGACACTCTTGCAAATTTCAATTTGGATGTGGATCAGTTGATTATTAACGAAGGCGATGGATGGAAGTGGATGGGTGATTCATCAGGTGTGTATACAGTTAGATCCATGCGCAGCTACATTGATAATATATGCAATTCTCCTTTTTCTGGTCTCACTTTCTACAACAATTGGCTGCCGACCCGAGTAAATTGCTTTATATGGAGATTGTTTCATAATCGCCTTCCTATTAAACCAAACTTGGCTTCTAGGGGTGTTGTTATGCTGTCGGAAGATTGCTCGTTTTGTTACAACCAGGTGGAAACAACTGATCATCTGTTCATTTCTTGCCCTGCAGTGAAAGATATTTGGTCCTGGTTTGCATCTTGGTGTGGTTTAGAGATTGAGGAGGAGGATTTAATTGATCGTTTCTTTTGCAAAATCATCGATAAAGGTTCTTCGGGTAAGCAGAAAAAGCTTCTCGAAGCTGCTCTTGGGGGTGTTTGCTGGTTCATTTGGAAGGCTCGTAATGATGTGGTGTTTAACAGAAAAAGGTTGTCGGCTTCATGGGTGATTGACGATTTGCGGGCCTCTCTATATACTTGGATTAAATATAGAGCAAATGGTAGTTCATTAATTTGGTCTAATTGGTGTTGTAATCTTCTATCGTCCTTTTAAACTCATTGTAATTTTTGCTAGTAACTTGCTAGCTTGGTTTTATAATATTTTCGGGTTTGTGCGTCTAGGGTGATGGCCATGCCGAAGCTCTAGTCGTGTTCTCCCTTCTTGCTATTCAAAAAAAAAAACCACACACCAAAAGGCAACGGTGAATAAGCAACGGAACCAAACAGCAAACCACAACCGACTCAATACCTGCACTCTAACAACAACTGCAATTGAACAACAACCCAATGGAATCGAACAACAAACTAGTAACCGTGACCGGAAACCAACGACAGGGCAGTTCCAGCAGAGCTTGGGGCGACTAAAGGGGCTGTTTAGCATGGCATTGTGCGATGGGAGTACTTTGGTGACCGGCTAAAATTGCAGTGTTGCTGGTGCGGCTAGGGAGGTTTCTTGATTAGAGTTTGTTGAGGGCAGGGGAGAAGGGATTAGAGTAGGTATGATACCATTATTTATTTATTTTTTGGACCGGCAAATTAATGGAAACACTTCCCCGCCTCTCCAGTGTGGATTTGAATTGCTTGGTGGCGCGCCGGTTTTCAACCACCCCGCGTTATTTGGCTTTAACCAAGGTTCGAACACACACCTTCGCTCCATGGAGGAAACCCCTAAGAGAAAACCCCAACTCACTGCATGCAGCAGGGATTGATCCCCCAACCTCTTGCGAGGAAGGGGGACGCCTTACCAAATGGGCTAAACCCCATTGGCGATACCATTATTTATGATAAACACCAATGGGGTTATTTGTGTATATATCCCATTGATATAAGTACTTGGTAATACAAAGAGATATAATATAATAGTATAAAATACACATATAACCTAGACACATATTTTCTATATTTAACAAAATCCAAATTAAACCAATTTGACCATCGATGTGCTACCTATTTCAAAGGTAGCCCACCAATCACTAATAGTTAGGTTATTGGTTTAATTCCTAATTATAAGAACTCTAAAAACCAGAAAGGCTGATCAGGAAGTTCCGAGTGCTTATTTCCTAGAGCATCTGTTCTCGGAAATTCCGGATTTTTTTAGCAATAATGGTAAAATACGGTTTTGGTTTGTAGCTCCAAGAAAGCGAAGAAACAATAAGGATGGGAAATAAGTTGGTTGACAGAAATCGCGACCTGAGGTATGTCAAGTTTACCTTAATTAATTAATGCATATATGTTTATATATATATATATATATAATTATAGATCAACCTGAAATTCAATATTAAATCTGTCACATGCATGTGTATGAATATTTTGTCACTAAAACGTACGTACAGTCGGTTACGTGGCGAGGACCTTCAAGGACTAACCCTAGAGGAGCTTCAACGGTTGGAGACCTTGCTTGAAGGAGGCCTTAATCGTGTTCTACAGACTAAGGTTTTTTTCTTACTTTTATTCCTTTAATTAATTGTTCGATCCCAAGCTATTTGGGTAACCTACCATACGTATGCATGTCCTATATGGTAAGTACCCACCAACCAGTGCACAATATATCAACATGCTAATTGTTCACTATTATAATTTATATATATATATATATATATATATATATATATATATAGTGTGGGGGATCAAGTGTGACAGGACGCATGCATGTAATGAATTCATGGGTGGGTGATGACATTGAAAGAGGGGAAATTGGACGGCTCAAATGAACTTTTTCCTATATACATATATGTATATATAAGGGAGGGTTATTTTGAGAATATATATTTAGGTGAGAATGGCAGATGTTGATCTATTAGATTTAACGGTCGCAATTCATGGTTAGGTAATGAATATTAGGACTAAATATAGATAATCAGATCAAATCAAAGCAAGGGACTTGATTAAGTCTCCTATCTCACATAAATATATATTCTCATTTGAACCTCCCACTATGTATATATATACACATTTGATAAACATGACAAGTAATCAAGTATATATAGTCATATATTACAATCAAAGAGAAAAATCTTAAAACATTTTGTGTTTATATTTAAAAATGTAGTAATGTAGAGATCAATAGTTATAAACATTTTCTTTATGTAAGAACAAGCTTGAACTTCATGTTCTTACCCTTTCATGGTGGGTGAAGTCAAAAGGGTGTGAAGATTTAGCTAATAAATTTGTTCTACTGATCGATCTTCGATTTTAGAATATAAAGTACGTTATAATACATTGCAAAAGTAGATTGTTATTCTTGTTTTCTATTCCCAGGATGAGCGGATTGCAAACGAGATAGCGAGTCTTCAACAAAAGGTACACGTGATTTTACCTTTTTTAAATTTCTAAACTAGAGTCAACTTTTGACTTTTGAAAGTCAAAATAAGTATGTTTTAATTCCAAATTCGACATGACTCTTATATGCTTTACTGACTTAGGCGAAATTACCATTACGTGAATCAAGTTAATTAGACAAAACTCACTTTCTAAAAGACAAAAACTAAAGAATTTCCTAGGGTTTTGAAGCTATAATTTAAGTGGTTTGACTTTCTAAAGCAACATATGGACTAGAATATACTTCTGAGTAATAGCAGAAGTATTGGTTGAGAAAAAACTCGTTATATCCGTTACCAGAACACCACGAGCACAATGTTATCACGATTACTTCTGAGTAATAAGACGAGCACAACATTAAAGATCTATCACGAGCTCTAATATGATATCACTTTCGAAAGCTATAACAAACTTTAATTATGGGAATTTTGATTCTATAATTAAAGTCAAAGGTTGACTCATATTTTAGGAGATTTATTCATTATTATCATTATTATAACCAACATTAATTAAGATACTAATCAAACATTTCTTTTTAATTATGTAGGGTTTTCAGCTGATGGAAGAGAACAAGCTCTTGAAACAACAAGCAAGACCCCTAATCAAATATATAATTTTTTTTTACTAATAATTATTAATTATTTAAATACGTACGTTTTGTGTTTGTATATGATCAATTTTTAGATGATGAGTTTGATTTCTAATGGCAAGAGGACAAGGGTTGGTACAGCTGCTGAGTTGGATAATCTGGTAATTAACGCCGAAGAACAAGGGCAATCTTCGGATTCTGTCACAACTAACGTATACAGCTGCAACAGTGGACCTCCTCCAGAGGATGATTGCTCCGATACTTCTCTTAAACTAGCGTAAGCTCCTTAATTACACTTTTTATCTTTTTTTTTTTAATAATTGCTTTACTCATATTTTTACAGTTTTTTACCTTCAATTTATAAAATTGATTGACCTGTAATAGTTGCAGAAGATACTCTTATTTAACCAAACCTAACGACTTATGTTAGAAAAAATTATACAAGTTCAAAGATTAATGAGAAACAACATCAAATCACAAAACTTTTTCACCATTTTAGGCATCTTTATACCATTTTAGATAATTTTTATACCATTTGTATTATGTATCAGGTTACCCTTTAACTAACGATGGCAAACCGCCATGGAAGATGAGTAGCTTGATGGAGGGAGCTAGGTGAACAGTACGTGGTGGTGTGTGGTGGCCGGTGGTGTTTTGAAGAGAATAAGAAGTGTTGTATAATTAATTAGCTATAAGTGTGTATGTGTAATGTCCTTTGACTATCAAGAATCTAAACTGATGGGAGTGTATAACTAACCTGAGCAACTCCTCTCAAGGTTTTTATTTCCCAGATATTGTTCAAACTACTCAAATCATATTTAAGTTGTTCACATTTTGTACTGTTTATTGTTTGAAAACAAAACAAAGACCTTGCTACTCAATCGATAACATATATATGTGATTATTTATTAATTAATGTACTCTAATTGCAGTTTTGCATCTATCGAGATAAAATTATACGGTTTGAGTTTTTGTTACAAGAAAATAGTTATGATTAATAAAGTAGTAATGTTTGTATTGTTATAATGGAATCGTACTTTTTTTTAACGGTAACATAATAAAAAAACACCCCTCCATTTTGGCAACTTGTCGTTCTTGCGCTTTTCTGATCTTGTACTACTACGTTGAAGCTGTCAGTCCTCTTCGACGCAAATGGTAGAGGTAGCCCTAGTTGGAGGGGAAACCCTAAAAGACATACTTAGCAACTCATATACAAAAGTTGGATAAAAGCTTGAGTAAAACGAAAGTCCGGATAGCAGAGGACTACCCAAAAAGTTTGTACGGTTTAGACATGAGAAAAAAAAGACAATTTTGTGAACTTTCTACCAAATGAAACTGAAGCATTAAGCGTATATTCATATTATAGGTTGACCATATGGTTCAACCCGAAGGTCTCGGTAGCCATTCAGTTTCCTCAGGTAATCGGGGAACACCGGTAAGCTACCGTCTTTGGGTACGCGAATCGGCACCCCACACCCGATGGCACCTGGTTTTTTTTTTTCAATACTGCAATTTCTTAAGCATGTGGGTAAGAGAGAGATTAATGGGGAAAAGATTTGGTTAATTTGTGTGGTTGTAAACGAACCGAACATACACGAGGGGACTTGTTCATGTTCATTCGTTTTAAGTTTTTGCCAAACAAATAAACGAGTATTGACGGATAAACGAATGAATTTTTGTATTTATGTCGTTCGTTTAATTTTAGCCGAACATAAAAAATCACAAACGAACGAACACATACAAAAATATTATACAAACACAACAATATTGGATATAAACAAACACTTATGTATGTGTGTGTGTGTGTGAGAGAGAGAGAGAGTGTGTTTGTGTGTGTGTGAGTGTGGGTGCGCGCGCACATATATATTATTTAAAGATCTGATAAATGAACGTTCATGAATATTAATGAACGAACAAGGCTTTTGTTCGTGTTTGTTCATTTAACTAAATGAACAAAGATTTTTGTTTGTGTTTATTTTTTATCAAATGAACGAACATAAACTAACTTTCCGCCGAATGGTTCACCAAACGTTCGGTTTGCTTACAAAACTAGATCTTTTGGTAAGAGAGATAAATATGATAAAAAAAAGTGATATGGTGTTAATGTGAATTAGAGTAAAAAAAAGTGTGTTTGGGTGTCATTCGGAGGGCATTACTGAGTGGTAAACCTAATCTTACTAGGATACTAAATTTAATATAATAATGCTTCAAAATTATCCAGATAATTAAATAATGTTGACAAATAATATCATATTGTCAAACTTTAATTTGGATAATATCTTTTATCTAAAACCGATTTATATATGTATAAATTAAAAAGGTAAAAAATAATATTGTGTGTCCGAAAATAAAATTTTGTCCAAAAATAAAATTCAAACTTTCGTTTAATTAAATTTTAAAAAAGATTGAAACAAATTATTCTAAACTTAATGTTCTTGAACAGAAGCACTAAGCATAAGTACTGGTGAAACATGATCGTTTCTAACGGTGGAGGGTAGTTTCTGGCAGTTGTTTAGAATGTTACTCTAAATAATAGTTAATATTCATTAAATAATAGCGAGAAAGAAAATGGTTGAATTAACAACTTAAATAATGATATAAAGAGTGACTTAAAAACAAGACATTAAAATATCGATCAAGTCAAACAACAAAAAAAATGTGTTGGCCGTGCTTAAAGTTTGGTTACAATTATATATAAAAAATATATATTTTAGGACCACATAGAAATTAGAAGTGCACTGTTTTTTAAATGGATAAATTGCGCGGTAATATAACAAATTTTGTCAATATTGTCTTTATACGTAACCAACTTTATTTTTATCTAAAAATAAAACAGTTTATAATTTTGATTCGTTGTATGCAACCAACTTTATTTAAAAATATTTTGCAAGATAATGAAATTTGAATGGAAGTGACAATATTATGGTTTTTACCTTTTCTAGTTTTTTCAAATTTTGTATGGTAAATAAAAAATAAATTTAATATATCAAAATTAATAAGATAATTACTTGTTTCTATAGTCATTCAATTTGATAATTGATTTGCGGCGACATTTATGTGACACTAAAAGTCTAAAAGTTTGCAACGGTATATTGGAAAAGTGTCATTAAAAAGCTTTAGTGGTAGCGTTTTTTGTGAACTTTTTTGGTGTCGTATGTTCCCCGAAAGACAAGGGGCAATCTTTTTTGGCTTTTGGTGGAATTTTTTTTGCCATTAAATGGCATTTATTTTGTAGCTTATTCATGATATATAAATTGGTAAATTTAAAAAGTTGAGTATATTAAATGGTAGCTTTTGAAAGTTGTATACATATAATAACAAAATGTGATAACCTGGATACATTTTTAAAAACTAAACCCTAATTTATTCCATTAACTTTTTCAAAAATACTGATTACCCCTAAAACTAATTTCAAATATAGTCCTTGTAAATTGTAATATCATTTTAATTTAAAAATTTACATATTAACATTCTAACGCCCCAACTTACTCTTGCTCTCTCTCACTCTTCCCTTATCTCTTTGATTCTCTCTATGCTTCAAAACATAAACAAAGACCCCTTTTCAATCTCCTTTATCTCTACAAATCCACACCAACACCCCTTCTATCTTTTCAAGACCGCTAGTAAGGCACTAACCAACTCCCTTGCCTCCACCTCCGGCGACGATATCTAACCTAGAACCCTCGAGCAATGTTGCTGAACCCGGACACGATTTTCTTTTGTTGGATTTTTTTCATATATCTGGGTTTTCTTGGTCTGTTTGTTTATGTTAAGAATCTAATTTGAACTCACTGTGCTCTAGTTTGAACTCACAGGAGCAAAATGTTTATAAAAATTGCGATTCTAATAACTAACTCATGATTAGTGACTATGTTTTAACATTTAGGTTGATTTAGAAGAACACATTAATATTATCATACGGTGATTAAAAGGATAAAAAATGAAGTAGTGACGTAAAATTGTATTTTTGCATCACTTAATTTTGTTCGTGTTAATGGACCTAGGGACTAACTTTGCAACAAGTTTCAAAAATAGGAACTAGGTGTAATTTCAAAACCATAAGGTTTTAACTTGTTAAAAGCTACATAATACATGATAGAAATTTGTAATGTACTAAAATGTTCCCGAGATTTTTAAGGAAGGAAAATTGAAAGGGATAAAAGTGGAGGGAAAGAAAGGAAAACGATGGAAAACATTAGTTTGTGATTCTAAGTTGAAGTAAAGGAAAAAAAACACAGGGGATCTTCCCTCTCAATCATCCCAAATTTGAAAGAAAATACTTTCAACAAACAACTCATGATTCCGTCTCTCTTTCCTTTACAAACTACAAGTTTGACAATGAACATAACATAAATGTAATACACATAAAATAGATGATGATGCGGGTCTGTCTATTGAGTCACAATATCTCCACGTGGTAGCTAGCCATGGTCAACACGTGCCTACATGGGGGATAACCACATCTCCCTGTCAAGGTGAGAGAGCACGAAGCATTCCACCATACAACGGTTGTCAGAAGTGAATGCCCTGTTCCTCATGTATACTCGTGTATATATTGGTTCGGTTCGTCCGTCGGCCTTTTGAACCACACGGTCATCCTAGCTACTAACATCCCCCTCCTCTCTTTGCACCAATTCTTTACCACCCGTGTATGGAGTCCCAAATTCCGAAACCATATAACCCATACACGTCATCAAATGGTATATAATTCATTGGTACAAAGCACTAACACAAAAATGGGTCCGGACTAAAAGTCACCCATAAGGGTCACATATATCACATGCCATCAAGGCCAAATATACTCAAACAATTTAGCTTAACATCAAGTGAGTGAGATTCACATGTATCTTTATTCATGTCTCTAAGGATAAATGCTTATTAACAATATTACTCAAATGGCATCTCAATGCCCACAAAAAAAGTGTAAAAAATATTTGAATAAGAATATATATATATATATATATATATATATATATAAAAGGAAAACATCAACAACTCGTTCCAAATATTCAATAACAGACAATGAGAAAGAGTATTAAAATCGTATCAAGCCATAAAAGCGTTTAAGAAAACCACTGTCTGTAATCGGGTTTTAAATAGAATCTTGAACGTTGCCACAGCCGCCGCGGTGCCGGATCCTTACCCTAGATGATTCCGGAAGAACTTGAAACATATTAACAACAACGAGTAAGCACAAAGCTTAGTGAATTACCACTATATGATCCCAGCATGACATCCATGAACACATAACTTGGCCTCGCCTACTGCTGCATCTCGGGTCACACCCGCTTGATGCCTAAACCGGGCCCCATCCACTACGACTATCATAGGTCTCACCTTTAGATATCGTCGTCCGCCCCTGACCGGCCACACAGGCACAATCGTCTAATAACATACCATAACGAGGCGTCATAACACATATAACAATCATATACATACAATGCATAAAACTATACATTATAACACTTACACATTGCGAGAAAACTAACAGTAGGTTAGGGTAACGCACCTGATCAACTGCAACAATAATTCAACATAGTAACAGTCGTAACTCGCGGAAATTATCAGCTAACGAATCTGACAACGAAAACCTACAACACATATACCGAACCACATTAAGTATAAGTTGTTGGATCACATCACACCAACAACCGCGTCCCCTAGGTCGTACCATTCTAAAGCTGGACCTAGCCTTAAATCAAACAACTCACTTTCAAGCCGGACGCAACGCGTCGCCGAGACGAACGCGACCCGTTCCCCTTGCGGATAGGCATTTACATGTCGGGCCTCATAGGTTATCTAAGTTGCATGGCTCTTTTCATGTCAGATGCAACCTCAATCGTACCACAACAGTTCACCCTTTGAGTCGGATCCAAGTATCACCCCTAGTTCGGATTATGCATGTCTTTTACCAAGTGGGACGCACACTATGTAACATGAAAACCCTAAGTCATATAAAAGGAAATTCAAACATGTGCGTGTACTATACATAAGTCGGATGAGATTAACACCCATGTAAGTCGCATGCAACATTATAGGTCGGATGAAACACCAACTATACGAGTCGGACCACATGCATGGTTTACAAGTCGGACACAACTAATTATCATCTAAGTCAAACACGTACAACTATACCCAAGTCACATGCATGAATGGTAAGGCCATTAAGTCGGACGTAGAGACCCATGCTATGTCGCATGCAATCACACAAACAAGTCGCATGAGGGTGAATTTTAAGTCGGATCCAATGACAGGATCTCCTAAGTCAGACCACCAAATCCCTCCCCCTAATCATCTTCACCGAACCAAAAACCCACACACAGGCACCCATTTCCTTTTCTTGAAATCTTATAATACTTAGCCAAACAACACCATTTTTGTCTCAAAAGTTTCTTAACAACACACAAACAATTCTTTCCAAATTCATTACTTATCATCAAGTTTAAGTGGGTTACAAATGAAATTCTTTCTTAAATGGGTTTTTCATGAAACTTCAAGAACAGGGTTGGAAATTCAATCATAACTCAATCTAATTCATTGAATTTTGCTAGAAACCTTTACCCATGATAGTGTACAAGGTTAGAGTTCATTACCTTAAGTTTCCTTGCAAATCTTGGCTCAAAGTTCGATTCGTCACTTGCTTGCTTCCTCTCAACAGATTTATGAACACACAAACACACATACACTTCACACTCTCTGAGAAATTTAGATGAATGCAACAGTAAAGAGATGGGGGGATACACCCTAGTTAAAACACATATATATATATACACTCTCTTACTTGGGCCTAGCCTTAACATCCATCTTTCTTAAGCCCACTCATGAGACAATCCATTACACCCTAAGCCCATTTAAAACAAGTCCACAAGAATATAATTCTTCAACCCTAATCATCCTCCATAACATAATATGTATATATAAATTCCAATAATGAAAAAGCCCTATTAATATCAACCCTTGAATGCTTAATATATAAATATATCTTTTTTTACCTTAAATCTTGACTTGAAATAAAAATCTCCTAATTTCGAAACGGGTATGACAAAATAATCTTCAAATCTCCATGACCCTTTCTGATCAACAATGAAAGCAACCGCCTCAAAGAATTAACCGAAGCATGCACCCAAGCACCTCCAAGAACTTAATTGCCCTCGCAATATGCGAGGGGAAGAATAACTTAACCAATAATTTTATTATTATAATTATATAAAATATTGATAGTTTTATATGATATATGTCTTACATTATAAGAGTTGTAGTTTGAAATGAAGTAATATAGTGAAAGCCTAAAAATATCATGAGAAATTAAAATTCTCATCAGATACATATATCTCAAGTTATATAACAAAATGATCAAAAACATCTTGAAAATCTTATGAGATATTGGCAATTTACTTTGCCAATGATAGATAGTGTAACACCGGTTTTCACGCGCTTAAAATTAGGGAAAATTTAAGCTTTTTAAACTTATATAATAAAAATCAGCAGCGGAAGTAACCACGTTTTACAAAAGATAATATTGTTTATCTGACTTGGTAATGTAAAAGTACAACACCAAAAACCAAGTCCCAAAAACTACCGCGTGTTACCCAACTAACCGACACAACCGACCATCGGATCACAAAATTTACAACGAGCAGTGTTCCGCAAAAGATAAGTACAACAACTACCAACGGTCCCGCCTCACCAGGCCAACTACTTCGCATCTGCAAAAAGGTAAATTTAGGCACCGTTAGCTACAACTAGCTAGTGAGTACAGATTAACACATAAGCATCAATAAGCAGGTTATCCCAACTACGGGACAGCACACAAGGCTATCCTAACACATAGTGTCGCGCCAACGAGTCAGTAGGAATCATATCTTGCAGGGTGGGAACCCCGCTCAACGATTCAAACTGGGGACCATCAGCAACAACTAACCGCTATGGTGGGGGAGCGAAGAGCAGTCCACCAAACGCGTTACGAAGCTCGAAGCTCAACATCTTGGATCTCAACTGAAGTTAAGATCCCAACTCACGTTAAGGAGCGGCGGTTTGCAAGACCACCCCGGCGTGCTGCACACCGGGTACCGTTAATCCCCGTTATTCCATCAAAGGGATCCAGCCTTCGGGAAGAAAGCTGACCTTAACCATGCCACATCGGTCCGGACCAGTACCACATATACAACTACTACCCGTAATGGGTTCAACTATACGCATGCGATTCATAACCAACGTATAAAGCAACTTAGCATGGCAACAATGTATAACAACATGTATAACATACCTCATACGCACGTGTGCGACATCGATAACATAGTTCAACAAACAACAGACAACGCTACTTACCGAGACTCATGGGAAAACCGGTACTCACCTCGAGGTTATAAGAGGCAGATATGAATTCGGGAATCCCAGGAGCACACGGAATCGTCCGAATCACCTAACACATCATGTGTAGGTTCAGTCAACGTCTAAAAGTACTATCATTGCTTCTACGTAAACGTACAACGAACAACAAGCAACAGGAAACCTGTAACAGCTCCTACGGCCGCAGTAGATGTGTCTTACGGCCGCAGGACACCTTCCAAACACCTCCTACGGCCGTAGGAATATATCCTACGCCCGCAAGAGTTCCTTTCCCAGAAACCATATCCTACGGCCGAAGGGACCATACCCTACGCCCGTAGAAATGATTCTTTGGGTACCAACAGTCGTAGGTTATGTACCCACGCCCGTAGGCTTCTTTCCTTCACCCGTAGGTGGTAAACCACATAAAATACACAAAATACCCTCCTACGGCCGTAGAAACCTTTTCCTACGGTCAAAGAAGGCTTAATTTTAATATTCCTGAAAAACACCCTCCTACGGGGGTAGGAACTTTTCCCTACGGGGGTAGGGGCTAAATTTCTATAAATCTGAAAAACACCTTCCTACGGGTTTAGGAACTTTTCCCTACGGGGGTAGGGGCTAAATTTCTATAAATCTGAAAAACACCTTCCTACGGGGGTAGGAACTTTTCCCTACGGCCGTAGGAAGTTCCTGCACAGCAGGCCTTCGTCTCTGTTCGCGAAACAGGCCGGAAACTCGTGTTTTTCACCATTTTTATCGACCAAAACTCGACTTCTAACATTATCACATGTTGTTTAACATCTTATACACCTTATTACTTGATTCTTTCCACAAATACACAAAACAAACCCAATTCACACCATCAAAATGGGTTGTGTTCTTCAACATAACTCAAACTAGGTTTTAATGGAGAAACACTTACAAGGAAGCAAGAAAACGACACAAGACCTGCAACAAACTTCTGAATCAACAGCTAGGACTCCAAATCAAATTGCTTTCTCTTCAAATCTTCAAATCACCAAGTGTGTGTGTTTTGGTTTGTACGTATGCAAGTATGCGTATGGTGTGTTTGTGTGTTTTGGTCAAAACAGGGGATAAGGACCCCCCCTAAACCGACTTTAGTGGTTTAATACCCCACGAGGGTATTTTGTTCTCCTATTCAACTTAAAACACGACTTAGGTTTATCCGTTTCAACTAACGGAGATATTTTCGGAATCATTAACTGAAACCGTTCAACTATTAACCAACTCTATCTATTAACGACACATTTCCAACTTTAACCACATAACCACGTGTACCAACAAATAACAACAATTAATCAACAAAACAACTTAAACAACTTGGTTAAAGTCAAGGTACAACTATACAAACACAATGTACAACAAGCTACTACTAGGCCCTAAATTAGGATGTTACAAATCTACCCCCCTTAAGAAGATTCCGTCCTCGGAATCTGATCGTCTACGAACAAGTGAGGGTATCTAGATCGCATGTCATCTTCGGTCTCCCAGGTCATATTCGAACCTAGGTTATGCTTCCACTTGACCAAAACCAGCTTTATCATTTTTCTGCGTAACTTCTTGATCTTTGAACCCAGTATTTCCATCGGTTCTTCAACTAGACGTTTTGAAGCGTCTACTCTCAACTCTTGCAGAGGCAGAATCTGGTTCTCCTCCACTTTGCATTTACGCAGATAACACACGTTGAACGTGTTATGGATTCCAGAAAGCTCTGGTGGCAACTCAAGCGATACCGTCTGGTCGTTAACCTTACGAAGGATTTTAAATGGACCAATATATCGTGGACTCAACTTGCCCTTCCGACCAAATCGAATAACACCTTTCCAAGGAGAGACTTTTAGGAATACTCGATCGCCCTCCTTGAATTCAACAGGTCTACGCTTTGGATCTGCATATATTTTCTGTCTATCCCGTGCGGCTTTCAACTTTTCACGAGCAATTTTAACTTTATCAGCTGTAATCTGAACAATTTCGGGTCCGGCAAACTGTTTCTCACCGGGCTCGAGCCAACATGTTGGTGTACGACAACGCCTCCCGTATAACATCTCGTATGGCGGCATCCCAATACTGGAATGATACGAGTTGTTGTAAGCGAACTCGATCAAAGGCAAGTGAGAATCCCATGCACCGCCATACTCGAGAACACATGCGCGAAGCATGTCTTCCAACGTTTGAATCGTTCTCTCTGACTGGCCATCGGTCTGTGGATGATACGCCGTGCTCAGGTGAACACGAGTACCAAGTTCACTCTGCAAACTCTGCCAAAAATGGGAAGCAAATCGTGCATCCCGATCAGATACAATCGAACATGGTAAACCATGTCGTGACACCACTTCATTCACATACAACTTGGCTAGCTTTTCCAACGGAGCAGACTCGCTAATAGCTAGAAAGTGAGCACTCTTGGTCAATCGGTCGACAATGACCCAAATTGCATCGTGACCTCTGAGGGTTTTCGGCAACTTTGTCACGAAGTCCATCGTAATGTGATCCCACTTCCACTCAGGGATCTCAAGTTGTTGCAGATTGCCATAAGGCTTCTGATGTTCTGTCTTGACTTGCGCGCAGATTTGAAATTTCTCTACGAAAGAGGCAATGTCTCGTTTCAAAGTAGGCCACCAATACAACGCTTTCAAGTCGTGATACATCTTTGTGCTGCCCGGATGAACCGACAGCCTAGACTTATGGGCTTCCTGCAGTATCAGATCACGATTACCACCATGAAGTGGCACCCATACGCGAGACTGAAAAGTCTTTAATCCGCGAGTATCATCAATAAGTTGGTCTTTCAGCTTTCTCATTAACTCGGCTTTCAGATTTTTATCTTGCAACGCCACTTGCTGTGCTTCCTTCAATCTGGCAATGATATCTGGAACCACAGTAAGTTTCATAAACTTTGCATCTACAGAAGAGCTTTTTCTACTCAAGGCATCCGCCACCACATTGGCCTTACCAGGATGGTAGCGAATTTCACAATCATAGTCTTTTATCAACTCAAGCCATCTGCGTTGCCTCATATTGAGCTCTTTCTGCGTGAAGACATATTGTAGGCTTTAGTGATCTGTGCAGACCACACATTTGGTACCGTAAAGATAGTGTCTCCACAATTTCAACGCGAACACCACAGCTGCCAACTCAAGATCATGAGTCGGATAGTTGCCTTCATGAGGTTTTAATTGCCTTGAAGCATAGGCAATCACTTTATCACGTTGCATCAACACACACCCCAATCCGGAGTACGAAGCATCACAATAAACAACAAAATCTTCAGATCCGTCTGGTAACGAAAGAATTGGGGCTTCGCACAATAGCCGTTTCAGAGACTGAAAGGCTTGTTCTTGAGCTTCCGCCCAAACAAATGCAACATCCTTGCGAGTTAGTTTGGTCAGAGGACCCGCAAGTTTAGAAAAGTCGCGGATAAACCGCCGATAATAACCAGCTAGGCCAAGAAAGCTTCTAATTTCAGAAGGAGTTCGGGGAACTCCCCAATTCATCACCGCCTCAACCTTTGCTGGATCAACTTTCACGCCATCACTGCAAATCACGTGACCAAGAAAATGGACCTCTCGTAACCAGAATTCGCACTTCGAGAATTTAGCGTAAAGCTTCTCTCGTTTAAGAGTTTCAAGGACTTGTCGCAGATGCAACTCGTGTTCAGCTTCGGTTTTAGAATAAACGAGAATATCGTCAATAAACACGATCACCGACTTATCAAGAAAAGGACGACAAACCCGGTTCATCAGGTCCATGAAAACAGCAGGAGCATTGGTTAAGCCAAACGGCATCACCAAAAACTCATAATGACCATAACGAGTACGGAAAGCCGTCTTCGGAACATCTTCGTCAGCAACTAATACTTGATGATATCCTGACCGCAGATCAATTTTTGAGAAGCATGTCGCTCCCTGCAGTTGATCAAACAAATCATCTATCCGCGGCAAAGGATACTTGTTCTTTACCGTTCGCTTATTCAGCTCCCGGTAATCTATACACATTCTCATCGTCCCATCTTTCTTCTTTACGAATAGTACAGGAGCGCCCCAAGGAGAAGAACTCGGGCGAATAAAGCCTTTGTCTAGCAACTCCTGAATCTGTGTCATCATCTCGCGAACCTCTGAAGGAGCAAGATGATATGGAGCTTTGGCAACAGGGGTAGCCCCCGGAACAAGATCGATACGATATTCAACATCTCTAACTGGCGGCAACCCAGGCAACTCATCGGGAAACACTTCTGGATAATCGGTTACCACCGGAATATCACGAACAACACGTTTCTCCAATTTAGCATCAATCACATGTGCCAGATAACACTCGCAACCTTTTGAAACTGCCTTTCTCGCTTTTATTAGAGAAATGACAGGAATATCCGATTTACGTCTTTCACCACGAGTCACAGCATATGACCCGTCAGGTAGAGGGACTTTGATCAACTTCTTGGAACAGAAAATCTCAGCGTTCAACTTGCTAAGCCAATCCATCCCAATTACAACATCGAATCCCGCAATCGGCATAAGAAGAAAGGAAACAGGAAAACTACTCCCATCGATATCAATAACCGCTTGAGGGACATTATCAACAACTGGAACTACTCTACCACTAGCAGTCTCTACTCTTATTGGCTCAGATAGTACAGATAAGGCATATGCAGTTTATCACAAAAAGAGACAGATACAAAAGAATACGTAGCTCCAGAATCAAACAATACACATGCTGGGGCAGAATTAACAAGAAATGTACCAGTTATCACGTCTCCAGCACCCTTAGCCTCCTCAGCTGTCATCTGAAATGCTCGCCCTTTTGCTCGGGGAGCACCATCCTTTTTCTGCCCAGAGGCAGATCCACCAGCACCGGTACTTGGCTTTGACCGGCAGTCAGATATTCTGTGCCCTGGCTTGTGGCACTTGTAACAAACATCCTCCTTGAACTCACACTCGGCAACCACATGCCCCTTCTGCCCACACCGTAAGCATCGAGCAGTGGCTTTAGAACAGTCACCACTGTGATACGTACGGCAAGTTGCACACCACGGATGATCCACCCACGGCTTTTTCTGGGAATCAAACTTCCCACCAGCAACAGATTTTCCTTTAGAAGGACCCGGCTTCGAGGATTGTTGAAACTTCCTCTTATGACTTTCACCAACTCGGTCATCCTTGCCCTGAGTACGATCATCTTCAATCTGTCGAGCCATTTCAAACGCTCGATCCAAACTCCCAGCCATTCTAACGATAGCACGATAATCAGCAGGCAACTTTCCCACAAACTTTCTCATCTTTGCAGCTTCATCATTCACCAAGCTAGGAATAAACCTCACTTTATCGATAAAGGTTTGAATCAAAACATCCACCGACTTATCTCCCTTACTAAGAGCGTTGAACTCTCTTTCCATCTTTTCCATATCATAATCTGTACAATACCGCTTCGTGACTTTTTCAACAAATTGTTCCCACGTCATAGCAGTAAGAACCTCTTTACTCAATGTAGCTTTCACAGAATCCCACCAGAACAACGCGCTACCCTTCAACATCTGTGCCGCGTATTTGACACGAAGCTCCGCTTCACAATCACAAGAATCGAACACACCCTCGGTTTCTCTAAGCCACCTCACGGCATCCGAAGGACCATCACCGCCCTCAAATTCTTTCGGACCGCAAGAACGGAATTTCTTAAACGAACACTTCTCTGGTCTACGCCCTTGCACAGCCGCTACTAACAGCTCCCGTGTAAGTCGGAGCTCTTCCTCCAGACGTGCAATACGTGCTGCTTGTTCTGGATCTTGCCTTATCGGCTCGTAATTATGCGGAGCAGATCCCTCATCGGCTTCAGGATGAACGCTTGAAGCTTCATCCTTCATACGTTTAAGAGCCTCTTCAGTATTAAGTCGTTGCTCAGCCATTCTATATCAACTTACTACACATAGGAACAACGTTTAGTACTCTATTTACTCAACAACTACTAACGCTACCAGTTAGTTTACACATGCAACTACCACATAACGCTCATACTCATCCCCAAATACCCAACTACGAACACTTAACGATGGTCGGGCCCGAGCTTGAGATTGAATACTCCTACGAGTACCCAATTCCTCAAACTTAGGCTCTGATACCTACTTGTAACACCGGTTTTCACGCGCTTAAAATTAGGGAAAATTTAAGCTTTTTAAACTTATATAATAAAAATCAGCAGCGGAAGTAACCACGTTTTACAAAAGATAATATTGTTTATCTGACTTGGTAATGTAAAAGTACAACACCAAAAACCAAGTCCCAAAAACTACCGCGTGTTACCCAACTAACCGACACAACCGACCATCGGATCACAAAATTTACAACGAGCAGTGTTCCGCAAAAGATAAGTACAACAACTACCAACGGTCCCGCCTCACCAGGCCAACTACTTCGCATCTGCAAAAAGGTAAATTTAGGCACCGTTAGCTACAACTAGCTAGTGAGTACAGATTAACACATAAGCATCAATAAGCAGGTTATCCCAACTACGGGACAGCACACAAGGCTATCCTAACACATAGTGTCGCGCCAACGAGTCAGTAGGAATCATATCTTGCAGGGTGGGAACCCCGCTCAACGATTCAAACTGGGGACCATCAGCAACAACTAACCGCTATGGTGGGGGAGCGAAGAGCAGTCCACCAAACGCGTTACGAAGCTCGAAGCTCAACATCTTGGATCTCAACTGAAGTTAAGATCCCAACTCACGTTAAGGAGCGGCGGTTTGCAAGACCACCCCGGCGTGCTGCACACCGGGTACCGTTAATCCCCGTTATTCCATCAAAGGGATCCAGCCTTCGGGAAGAAAGCTGACCTTAACCATGCCACATCGGTCCGGACCAGTACCACATATACAACTACTACCCGTAATGGGTTCAACTATACGCATGCGATTCATAACCAACGTATAAAGCAACTTAGCATGGCAACAATGTATAACAACATGTATAACATACCTCATACGCACGTGTGCGACATCGATAACATAGTTAAACAAACAACAGACAACGCTACTTACCGAGACTCATGGGAAAACCGGTACTCACCTCGAGGTTATAAGAGGCAGATATGAATTCGGGAATCCCAGGAGCACACGGAATCGTCCGAATCACCTAACACATCATGTGTAGGTTCAGTCAACGTCTAAAAGTACTATCATTGCTTCTACGTAAACGTACAACGAACAACAAGCAACAGGAAACCTGTAACAGCTCCTACGGCCGCAGTAGATGTGTCTTACGGCCGCAGGACACCTTCCAAACACCTCCTACGGCCGTAGGAATATATCCTACGCCCGCAAGAGTTCCTTTCCCAGAAACCATATCCTACGGCCGAAGGGACCATACCCTACGCCCGTAGAAGTGATTCTTTGGGTACCAACAGTCGTAGGTTATGTACCCACGCCCGTAGGCTTCTTTCCTTCACCCGTAGGTGGTAAACCACATAAAATACACAAAATACCCTCCTACTGCCGTAGAAACCTTTTCCTACGGTCAAAGAAGGCTTAATTTTAATATTCCTGAAAAACACCCTCCTACGGGGGTAGGAACTTTTCCCTACGGGGGTAGGGGCTAAATTTCTATAAATCTGAAAAACACCTTCCTACGGGGGTAGGAACTTTTCCCTACGGCCGTAGGAAGTTCCTGCACAGCAGGCCTTCGTCTCTGTTCGCGAAACAGGCCGGAAACTCGTGTTTTTCACCATTTTTATCGACCAAAACTCGACTTCTAACATTATCACATGTTGTTTAACATCTTATACACCTTATTACTTGATTCTTTCCACAAATACACAAAACAAACCCAATTCACACCATCAAAATGGGTTGTGTTCTTCAACATAACTCAAACTAGGTTTTAATGGAGAAACACTTACAAGGAAGCAAGAAAACGACACAAGACCTGCAACAAACTTCTGAATCAACAGCTAGGACTCCAAATCAAATTGCTTTCTCTTCAAATCTTCAAATCACCAAGTGTGTGTGTTTTGGTTTGTACGTATGCAAGTATGCGTATGGTGTGTTTGTGTGTTTTGGTCAAAACAGGGGATAAGGACCCCCCCTAAACCGACTTTAGTGGTTTAATACCCCACGAGGGTATTTTGTTCTCCTATTCAACTTAAAACACGACTTAGGTTTATCCGTTTCAACTAACGGAGATATTTTCGGAATCATTAACTGAAACCGTTCAACTATTAACCAACTCTATCTATTAACGACACATTTTCAACTTTAACCACATAACCACGTGTACCAACAAATAACAACAATTAATCAACAAAACAACTTAAACAACTTGGTTAAAGTCAAGGTACAACTATACAAACACAATGTACAACAAGCTACTACTAGGCCCTAAATTAGGATGTTACAGATAGGATAATTTGTTAAAAAGGACTAGACTTTTAAACAATGATAGTTGGAGGACAAAAAATACAATTTTTTCTAAAAAGGACTAAAATTGCAATTAAAATTTGTTAAATGGCTGTTTATGAAATTATACACCGTTAAAAAAAAAAGTAAGAAAGTTACTCATGTTTGACTTTTAAAAATTGTTTTGGTAATCTCCCCGTTATAATTATTCACGAGTCGCAGACTACTCGCAGCTCGAAACGCACCCCAATCTGCTTCTCTCAAATTACACATCTGCTTGCTCCGATCATCCGTAATCCCGATTATCACGACATCCAGAAGATCAAGTCCCATAAGCTCGACTCCTAAAAACCCTATTATCTCCATAATTTTAGTTTATAGTTTACTCGATCATCAAGATTGTGGGAGAAAACCCTAATTTTTGTTTTTAATGATAACAAAGTCATTCATCATGATGAGTTATCTGAACACATTGGTGTATGTATAATGCGTATATAGAATTTGAGACATGAAGACTGATTGTGAGTTAAGTCTTGAATTTTTTGATCTTAAAGAGGAGTCCGATGTTCGTGAACCTACTGTTCTAATCATGAGCAAGCTTGAAAATTCGAACTGTGCTATTGACCAGTATACATTCTTGGAGACCAGTAAGTTTTCGCTTCTTTGATTCATATGTGATGGTAATACATTTGTTGGCGTATTTGACTCATAGTTAGTTTGTCTTGAATTCTAGGTCAAACGGACGATTTTCAACTTTTGTATTTTCAATTATTATTGATTTTCTGTCTGGTAAAACGATAAGTATGTTAATTGTAAGATACTCTACAATTATGAAATTGCTGGTGTAATGCGTATCATATTTGCTCACCAGGTGTCGTTGTAACTCTGTTGGGTATATTTGACTTTGAAGTGATGACATTGGTTATGTGAAGACTCTAAATACGTTGATTCATTTGTTTTAAAATTTTTACTGGCCTAAGGTTCAGTTCAAAACTAAAGAAGTAGTGGAAAGTGTTAGGAAGTACTAAACTATTATTCTGACTATCTTACTGAAGAATACAACATATTAGGAAGTTGATAATACAACATATTGCCAAAGGAAAGGCCATAAATTGGACTTACAGGGGAAGTATGCTATATATTTGTATTTCAAATAGAGCTATTGCACTCCCTTTAGGGAAGCATAGAGAATGAGTTCATGTGAAGTGTCCTTTGTTTATATGTTTTATCATTCTGTTTCGTATTCTAGAGCAGATGTGATTCTGTATCCCCCGTGGTTACCTTTTGTGTGGTGCAAATTTCTTTTGTGAAGTGATCATATTGTTTTGTTGTCGATAGTAGACTATTTTTTGTTATATATCTAGGGTTTATACATAAGCTACCCGTCCAGAATAGAAACAGGAGTCTAATAAGTAGATATTCATGTAATGAAAGCAACGAGGAACTAGAAAACCCACTTGTGAACAATATGTTGTTATTGCTACCTCATAGGTGTTATGTTCAATCGCACACAAGCACAGGTACAGCAGCAAATCGCAGGTTGTATAATGCAATAAAAACAGTAAGAAACAGAGAAGAACAGAGATTTACGTGGTTCAGTTGATTAGACTACCAGCCTACATCCACGGGCTAACTAGGAGAATTTTTATTTAGGTGCTACAAGAATTTACAAGTACATTAGGGTCCTATTTATAGAGCTACAGCAGATCTACAAGTACAACTAATCTGCTGGAAAGATAAGCTTCAACTATTTTAATCTTATCCAAAACTCTAATTAGCTGTAGAGATCAAATCTGAGTTTAGATAAACTCTATCCTTATCTGCTAATTCAAATTAAATAGATTAAATCTTCCAGCAAGATAAGATAAGGATGAATCTGAAATATCCCTAAACTTTAGGAGCTTTCCTAATCCCAATCAAATTCGAACTGTTGGCTGTCTCTATTTAATCCAAAATCTGCCAGAAGCCTACATCCTTTAACAATCTCCCACTTGGAGGCTTCGAACTCGAACACCTGCACTCCATGTACTTCTGTAAACTCCATTTCTTAAGCTTTCTCCTAGTAGCCATGCCTTCTCACCACTATACCTGAAGGCTAGCTGAAGTTACACAGAACTTCAGCTTATCCAACGTCACAGACTTGGTAAACATATCCGCTGGATTCTTTGCACCCGAGATGTTCATCAAATTCATCGTGCCATCATTGATCAAACCTCTGACGAAATGATACCTCATCCCAATGTGCTTAGTCTTGCTATGATATACCGGATTTTTAGCAAGTTTCACAGCACTCTCATTATCACAATATAATGAGTAATCAGCTTGTTCTCTTCCAAGCTCTTCAAGAAAAGTTTTTAACCACACTAGCTCTTTACTGGCTTCAGCAACTGCCATGTATTCAGCTTCCGTAGTAGATAAAGCAACACTTTTCTGAAGTCTCGACATCCAACTAACAGCAGTGCCTCCCACTGTAAAGATGTACCCGGTTGTGCTTTTAAATGTCTTTTTGCATCCACCCAAATCAGCATCTGAGTAACCTCTGAGAAGAGCATCTTTACCTTTGAAACATAGACCCATCTTTGAAGTACCTTTCAAATACCTCAGCACCCATTTAACTGCATCCCAATGCTCTCTCCCCGGATTTGACATAAAGCGACTAACAACCCCAACGGCATGTGCGATGTCAGGCCTCGTGCAAACCATAACATACATGAGACTTCCAACAGCAGATGCATAAGGAGCTTTAGCCATATCTGCTTTCTCTTCTTCTGACTTAGGAGATTGATCTTTGGTAAGCTTAAAGTGAGATCCCAGAGGCGTGTTTCTCGGCTTAGTCTTCTCATCGTTCATCTTGAACTTCTCTAACACTTTACTGATGTATTTCTCTTGAGATAGTGTCAAAGAACCATCTTTCTTTTTGACAATATTCATCCCAAGTATCTGTTTGGCTGGACCCAAGTCTTTCATCTCAAATTCTTCAGACATTTGCTTCTTTAACTTGCTGATTTCTTTCATGTCTGCACCGGCAATCAACATATCATCTACATAAAGCAATAGAATGAGCTTTTGAATTTCTTCATATAGCAACAATGGTCCATTTCACATCTCTTGTACCCGGTCCTCTCCATGAAGCTATCAAACTTCAAGTACCACTGCCTGGGTGCTTGTTTTAGACCATACAAGCTCCTTTTCAATTTGCAGACCCAATTTTCCTTACCGGCAACCTTAAATCCCTCAGGCTGCTCCATATAGATATCCTCATCAAGGTCACCATGTAGAAAAGCCGTCTTAACATCTAATTGCTCTAGATGTAAGCCCTCTGCTGCTATTATACTCAAGACCAGTCTGATGGTAGTCATTTTCACCACGGGAGAAAAAATCTCATTGTAATCAATTCCCTTTTTTTGCTGAAACCCCTTGACAACTAAACGAGCTTTGTACTGTTTAGACCCATCATGTTCTTCCTTGATTCTGAATACCCATTTGTTTTGAAGAGCTCTTTTATTATGCGGAAGCTTGGTTAAGACCCATGTTTGATTTTTGTTTAAAGAGCTCATCTCATCTTTCATAGCATGCTCCCACTGGCGCGAATCTTTCTGCTTAACTGCTTCAAGATAACTTTCAGGTTCGCCATTTTCAGTCAAAAGAAGATAATTGACGGATGGGTTGTACTTTTCTGGTGGTTTAGAGGCTCTAGTGGATCTCCTGACCCATTGAGATACAACTGGTTGTGGCTGTTCTGGAGAAGATTGATCTTCTTCATCCTCTGAGCTTTCACTGATTGCACTATCTTGATCATCTTCAGACTCGTCAGTCTCTGATAGATCATGTTGAAGGTCTGTTTCAGTACTCCCACTATCCTGAGTACTTACTGATTTCTTGGTTCTGATGACGTCATCCTCAAACTCAACATATTCTTTCTGACCTTTTTCTGTGCTCCAATCTTTATAAAGCTCTGCCTCATTGAAAGTTGCGTGCTTACTTCTCACCACCTTTCTGCTATTAAAGTCCCAAAGCCTATAGCCCATACTGTCTGATCCATAACCGATGAAAGTGTATTTCTTGGCTTTGGGATCCAACTTGTCACCGTCTTTATTTAGATCATAGGCACTGCACCCGAATACCTTCAAATGCTCATATTTCACAGCTTCCCCTTTCCATTCTTCCTCTGGTGTCTTGAAACCCAATGGTGCTGATAAACCCCGGTTGATAAGATAGGCAGCAGTGTTAACTGCATCAGCCCAAAATGTTTTCGGGAGCCCGGCATTTAGTCTCATACTTCTGGCTCTCTCATTCAGTGTTCTGTTCATCCTTTCTGCAACTCCGTTTTGCTGAGGGGTGCCTGGAACAGTCTTTATCATCTGAATGCCATGTTCAGCACAATAATCAATAAACTCTGTGCTGATATATTCTCCACCATTATCCGACTTCAAGCATTTTACCTTCAAATCAGTTTCCAATTCAACAACAGTTTTCCATTTCTTAAAAGTATTAAAGACATCAAATTTATTTTTAAGAAAGTAAACCCATACCTTACGTGTTGAATCATCAATGAAGGTTACATAGTATTTAGAACCTCCTAGAGAAGGGATAGGTGTTGGTCCGTACACGTCCGTGTGAACAAGCTCCAATTTTTGAGCTTTCGGTGTCTGACCCGTCTTCACAAAAGATACCTTCTTTTTCTTGCCAAGAATACAGGGTTCACAGAACTCCGAATCTACCTTCTTTAAGTCTGGAAGCTTTCCTTTTGCAACGAGCATTTTCATCCCTTTCTCATTCATGTGGCCAAGGCGTTGATGCCATAATGTGGATGGTTTTACCGTGCCGGTCACGGCATTTAACCCCCTATCAGGTACTTCAACCATGTATAAAGTACCTCGCTTTCTGCCTCTGGCGATTACAAGATTCCCTTTGACAACTCTCCACTGTCCTCCACCAAAACTGACATCAAAACCCTCGTCGTCCAACTGCCCGATGGAAATTAACATCTTCCTCAGGCTAGGAATGACCCGTACGTTCTTTAGTGTCCAAGTAGAGCCTAATGAAGTCTTTAAGTCGATGTCACCCATCCCTGTAATATCCAAACAATGATTATTAGCCAAACGAACTTTACCAAAGTTACCTGTTCGTAGATTCTTCATCGACTTTGTGCTGTGAGTGGCATGAAACGATGCACCAGAATCCATAATCCATGACTCCACTGAATTTTCAACACAGCAGATAAGGGCCTCGTCTGAATCGTCAGTTGCTGCATTCACCTCCTTTTTCTCAGATGGCTTAGGGCATTGATTTCTGAAGTGCCCCATCTCCTTGCAGTTCCAGCATTGAATATCTTTCCTTGGCCTTGACTGGCTTCTTTTCCTTGACTTAGATCTGTCTCTGCCATTACCTCTTTCTTTCTTTCTACCTCTCCCCTCGGTATTAAGCAGGGAACTCGATGATTCTTCAGTATTACGTCTCCTTATATCCTCTCCTAGGATAAAGTCACGAATGCCCTCGAAAGTGAGTTTGGTGGTTCCAGACGAACCACTAATAGCCGTGACGGTTCCTGACCAACTTTCCGGTAACGAGGATAATAATAGTAGTGCTTGAACTTCATCATCGAACTTGATATCAACTGATAGCAATCGAGAGATAATCGAGTTAAAATCATTAACATGCGAGGTAACCGACGCACCTTCCTTCATCCTGGTGTTAACTAGCTGTCTTATCAGAAAAACTTTGTTCGAAGCAGAAGGCTTCTCATACATGTTTGATAATGCCTTCATCAGCCCGCAAGCAGTAGTCTCTTTCAAAATATTGAACGCCACATTCTTTGCTAGAGTACATCTGATAACAGCCAAAGCTTTTCGGTCAAGGGCAGCCCATTCATCATCTTCCATCTTCTCGGGTTTTTCACCGGTCAATGCTGCGTCTAAATCTTTCTGACACAGCAAGTCCTCGACTTGCATCTTCCACCAACCAAAATCCTGCCCATCAAACTTCTCGATCTTCACTTTCCCGTCTTTAGCCATTGTCTCAAAAAAAACAAAAACAAAATGGTTTTCTGCCGCTAAAAGGATCTCCCACTCCAACTGTTTGCTTTTTCTTCAAATCGGCAGTCAACAGAAGAAAAAACAGGCTGTTTTTTCTTCTGTTAATCTGAAAAAATCAGAATGCTTGTGCGATTGGATCAAGAGCCTGTGCTCTGATACCACTTGTTATGTTCAATCGCACACAAGCACAGGTACAGCAGCAAATCGCAGGTTGTATAATGCAATAAAAACAGTAAGAAACAGAGAAGAACAGAGATTTACGTGGTTCAGCTGATTAGACTACCAGCCTACATCCACGGGCTAACTAGGAGAATTTTTATTTAGGTGCTACAAGAATTTACAAGTACATTAGGGTCCAATTTATAGAGCTACAGCAGATCTACAACTAATCTGCTAGAAAGATAAGCTTCAACTATTTTAATCTTATCCAAAACTCTAATTAGCTGTAGAGATCAAATCTGAGTTTAGATAAACTCTATCCTTATCTGCTAATTCAAATTAAATAGATTAAATCTGCCAGCAAGATAAGATAAGGATGAATCTGAAATATCCCTAAACTTTAGGAGCTTTCCTAATCCCAATCAAATTCGAACTGTTGGCTGTCTCTATTTAATCCAAAATCTGCCAGAAGCCTACATCCTTTAACAATAGGATCATATAGTACTTAGACAAAATTTTGTTTCCAAGTTTCAATGTTGTTTAAGGTATAACTTATTAAAAGTTGTCATTTACGAGGGATTTGGATTTAGGAGCATATATATGTATGTATAGGAGAGGGTAAAGGGTTCATTTGAGAACCATCTGATCATGATCGTTGATCTTTCAAGATGATAGGGGCTATTTGAACAAAACATAAGTTGGGGCTGATGTTTGTAAATAGGATTAGGGCACTTTGGACATTTTGACATCTACTCCTTCTTTGTTATAACTAAAAATATATACCAACCGCAAAAATTTGAGTACGAAAATTATACCAAAAAAACGAGAAAATTATGCTATTTAATTTGACACCAATTTGCTATATTTTCTTGAAGATTTTTTTTTCACTTTTACCGGGTTTTTCAGCACAGGTGCGGATCGGTGCACATGCACTATGCACAAGTTCACCTAGATGCACATATGCCTATAAATCATAAGGGGGTTGATATGAACAAATTATCCTTTTAGATTAGATAGAAAGTGGAAATGAACTATACATGAAATAGCCTGCAATTGTAGTTTGAAATTGCAAATTTATGGCATATAATCATTACTATTCAAATCACAATCCATAATTTGAAGTTATTAATATACAATAATATTTAATGTGAAAATATATTGAATATTTAGAAACAAACAAAACACTAATTCTTTCTTCTAAACAATTTATAAGCCATATGACATACATTTTAATATATGGAAAGCAGCTAAAAGAATGAGAAAATTGACCTTCCTATAATATGTAATAATAGAGGCATGCCGACTATGTTTGTCGGAGGAATCCATAGAAGTGCATAAAACCATACGTAATAACAAAGATTCTTATTTCAGTTCGATCTTTGCCTTAATTTCGTCTATTTGAACTCGCATATACAAAATTTTCGCTACATATGTGCGGTTCTAGAAGTCAAAACATTAGTGAACGGTGGCCGTGAAATGGGGCTTATATAGAATTGCATATGTATTCATAGGTGGTGGAGGTAGCCGAGAGGAATGTCGCCGGTGGAGATCGTGGATTAAAGAGATGGGCCGATCGACGAGATTGTTTTTTTTTTTTTGTGTTTTTTAGAATGGGGAAGCAATGTTAGGTATGTGAGTGAGTACGAGAGTGGGAGAGAGAGAGAGAGATCCGAGAGAGATTCATCAGGTCAGTGGTCGCTCCATTATTCGTGCTCTTGCTGTAAGAGAATCGCAAGAGAGAACCGAGAGAGAGATAGAGAGAGAGAGATGGATTGAGAGCTAGAAAACGGAGAAAGAAGAAATATGTGGTTGGTGATTGTAGATTAGGTAGTTGGTGGTCAGCCGGAAGGTGTATGGTGGAGAAGCTAGCAATTTGAAGAGGAAGAGATGTGTGAAAGTTAGATCATGCCCTTTTTGTTTGAAATAGATTAGATAAGATTAAGAATAAAATGGACGGTGAGGATTGGTTCTCACGGCTCTTGCAGATTCGCACTAATAACGGTTCTTAAATGAACTTTTGCTTACACACACACACACTCTCTCTCTCTCTCCCTCTCTCCCTCTCTCTCTCTCTCACACACACATATAGGTATATGATGTATTATAATAATAGTGAGATAAGACTGTTTAACAAACCTTTTGGTGTAGCTGTCAATTTTTATCCTCAATTTGGGTTGGCGAGTTAATTGGTTATCTGCAATAGAGATGGTTTTCCTGCAACACATAGTCACATATACACGTATATTGTAACACCTCGTTTCGTGGGTACTTCGAGCCTTTGGTAAAAGTGAATATAGAGAAAACAAACTTTTTATTCATCATAACTTAATACAAAGCTTTATTACATCAGCGGAAATGCGAGATAGTATTACAAAAGTTCTAATTTATTAAAACATAAGACTTCGATGGTCCCTTACTCCTTGTTACCTGAGATACATACATGAATACATAAGCTTTAAGCTTAGTGAGTAATTATAGGAAAGGGTTCATTTGAAAACCGTTCTTATTGCGGGAACCAATCTTGACCCTTGATTATTAAATCAATGGCTATAACGCTAATGGCTAATTAATAAGGGTATTTTTGGGAAAATCAAGCCTCACTAAATATAACTCATGCACCTGTATGACCAAGATACCCCTATTAATAAGCATTAATGGTGGTTACAAATGGGTATCATGGCTCTCGCATTAAGAGCAATTCTCAAATGAACTCTTTTATATTTGTGTGCATGTATCTCTGTGTGTGTATAGCTTTTATTGTGAACGCAGTTCCTTAGGGTAGATTAGTTTTGTCCATGTTTGGATATAGGTGTACAATCAACACCAGTCACATTGTTTCCTCTTTAGCAGCAATGGAAAACTTTATGACAACAACATCCATACCCAATCCCGTTTAAGTAGGGTATGGGGGAAGTATGATGTAGATAGTCGTACCTCTACCGTAGGATAGAGAGGCTACTTCCTTAAAGACCTCCGACAAATCGTTTGTTTTTGAAAGATGTAATTTATTTGTCCAAGAAAACTGTCATTGGTCATGTCCTTCTCCAGTAATCGAAGTTTTTTTTTTTTGCTTAATTCATACCTCATTCAGTCATTCAGACATTGTTACATTTACAGAACAGCTCCCTCAGTCCGCTTCAGAAAGAACAGAACCGAAGGCAGTGCCAGATTCAGCTGATGCTGTTAATGTTCTCCGAGAACTCCACCAATCTCACGCAGAACCTCAAACTGATTTACTTGGACCAGATGTTAATGCACCTCCTGTAGCAGAGGTCCTTCTAGACACTGCATCAGCTTTATATAGCAACAGCCAAGTAGATCCATCTGTATGTTGTTATGATCTATGTTAGAATTTTTTTCTTCTTTGTTTCTTTTGGTAAGAAAATAGAAACTTTGGAGCTCGCTAACTAATAACTGATATGGCTGTAGGATGAGGCAGTTGATGTGGATACCCCTGAAAACAAAAGGTTGCATCAGAGATCTTTGTCAACTTGTTCTGATATTGCACATAATGATGGTAATTGGTGCCTATTTTTTTACCAACGTCATTTTTTTACTCTCCTGGACTTCAGAATTTCCTTGCGGTCCATTCTCCATTTCTATGATAGAACTTACTTTCTACTTGATGGAATCTTGAAGAGTGTTGGTCTTGGTGCCAATTTTTGTCAAGTTCCTATCTAGTCATTTATGAAGGTTTTTACATGATAGGCGCTTTGGTGGTGACAATCTTTGGTGTCAGTATGGAATTGGTTTAATGAACTTCCATTTACTCACTAATTTTTTTATATTTTTTTTTTTGGTTTCAGGTGACTTCCGTGGACCATCTCCAGATCATTTCATAGGCGAGTTAGAAATGGTAAGCACTCTTGTCATGTGTAGACTTCAGTATCTTGTATAGTTTGTTAACCTATCTTGTTAGCTGTCAAATTCACAGAAATTGCAAGCTTATAACATAATATTTCAAGCATCTTCATCTCCTATCTACATTAGTTCTGTGTTAGTTTTTCTTTTTCATTGAGCTCCACTTCTTGGTGGAAGAAAGAAACAAATATTTTTTAACAACTGATGGAGCATGAAGTGTGCAAAAATTACAGATTCTGCTCTGCTTTATTAGAGACGTATCAGTTTTTGCCTATCTTTGGGTATTTTCATATTTAAAGGAAGAGTAGAGGGAAAGAGGGTTCCATCTGCATGTAAAAGGCTTTCTAATGGCCAGTTTGTGATTAACTAATTTCGAGGGGGCCTGAGAATGATAATCTATATCACAATCCTTTCAAAATAATAGTAACTCTGTATGTGTGTCTGATGTCTGATTACGAACTTCCATTGAGAACATAAATTATATAGAGCACAATAAAATGCTTGGTGCTCTTCAGTGTTTAGGTTTTGATTTTATTATTACTATTCTTTTTTGTATTTGTCTTCTGGGTTCAAATCTAGTCGAAGCTTGTCCTGATTTGTGTCTATTTGTCCTGTAAGAGTGTAAGACTGCTAGAGTGTCAGTTATCTGCTTTGCTATTTCGTTGTCATTTTGAAAATATGAGAACTTCTGTATTTGTGCCTGTTGTTCTGCTGTGGACTGTGTTGTATTTTTACTTTTCTTTATTTTTTTAATGATTACAGGCCGATGAAGATTTAAGAAAAGTTGTTTTCTATCCTGATCATGTGGTGTATCAAGATAGTTATTGTACGAATTGTGTTTTAACCTTCACTAGTGATTGCATAAAAATAGAGGGTTCAACCTTAGATGGAGATGACAAAAACTATAGCTTTCAGTGGGAAGTTCAGGATGTACTTCATATTAAATATAATTGGTATGAGCTGGTAAGTTCATTTAAAGCTTCAGTTTTATGCATCTATTTAGTCTCTGGCGTTAGAAGTAGTTGGAGCTTAACTTTTCTTTATGCAGGTTGGGATGGCAATGGTGACGATTCATGTACGTATGGAGGAGGATACAGTACAGGCTGGCAATGCTGAATGCGCTTCAGGTATAAGTCATTATTTTTTTGTGCCGTTCTAATATTGGTTTGCCTGTTCCTATTTTACTCTTTTTACGAACAGCTCCTACAGAACATGGAGATCATAATAGAGAACCTCTACATTATTTATTGTATGTTTGATGTCAAATTTTATCGTATGAATGATCACTCTCCACTCTCCAGTACAAGTGCCCTCTTTAAGTTCTAACCTTTGCTCTATGATCTACGTCAAAAATGACCAAACTACCTCCAGTGTGATGCCTTGATTTCTCCTTAACACACATCCCCATTATACCTCAGTCCATGCCCAGATTCAGTTTCTGCTACACACCACTTTGTATACGTACTACTACTATGATTTTGTCGTATAAATTTTAGCAAATCCACCTTTGTTCTATCGAACTTGCCTCTGAGTTTCGATTGATCATACAGATCACGACTCCGGATATTCATAACCATTTATTTTAAACATTCTTCTTGTTCTGCAGTGTCTGACATCTGTGTCAATCTCTCTGTCTCTGGTAAATTTTATCGTGAATAATGAAATATATCCTTAACTACTTCCCATCTTGCTATGATCACCGCATATTTTGCGTTCCTATGAAACGTGGCGAAACAAACCCATACCCTAATTTAGTAGTGTAGATTTCATCCCATAAAAAGTGCTATTTTGTATTCTTAATCATGGTAAAAACTTCAATTACTGTAGTTTCTGACAATGAGGAACTTTTAATACTAAGAAGAATTGTAATAGTTGAGGATAAAATGGTCATTCTCCAATTATGGGTAAGCTGGACTTCTTAACTTCAATATAATGATATATGTGAAATAATCCAATACTAGACATAGATAGACATAGATAGTAATAGCAAGTGTTGCACATATTGTGGATGGGAGTAATAAATTGCCATTGTCTAGTTACAATTCTTTTGTTTTTCTTGTCGACTATGAGATGTTAATTCTTTTGGAGAGTGTTCAAAGCTTTGATGATTACTTGTTGTTTGCCATCTAAATTACTATGATGTAACATCTACTTTCTTCTTTAATTTGGTAAAAAAAAGTTTCATTCATGCAACTGATACGGCCTATTCCTGATTTCTCATTATGTACTGCTATTCAGGTGGCGAGCTGAAGTTTACAGTCATCGGCAGTAACTGGTATGATAAACAGGAAGCAGTCACATCTTTGAATGTCAAATACAAAGCTTTATTGAGCAGTATGCTTGAGTCAGGGTGAGTACTTTACAATGTTGCTTGCTTTGAGCATTGTTGCTAAAAGTTACCTACTGGCAGCATCCCAATTTGGAAGCCTGACATGGATGCCAGCAATTATTAATGTGTGTAGTAGACTTGATGCTTCTTGATTGAGTATTGCAAAATTTTATTTTGTTATAGGTTTCGTGTTAGATTCTTCTGTTTCTCTTAGCTCGGTTTTCTTTTAGATTCAGCTCTAATACTTTTAGGATGCTATAATCTCGCGCTGTATGCGTACTAATGTACCATACTGCAACATTTAGGGAAGCCCCTAACTATTGCCTTTTTTAAAACATATGCTATCAGAGAAGTGGTTCACAACCAAGGAAATTTGATTAAAACATTCTATCAAGTATCAATAAAACTATTCCTTTTTTCAAAATTGGTGATGAACTCCCACTCACTTCTTAAAAATGAAGAGTTTGTTGGCAACTGAAAAGCACGTAGGAAAGTAGTTCGGTCTGCTCTGCCTTTTCAAAGTCTAGTACCCTTAACAAATAACTAATAACTACTTAATAGGTAGGTGGAAAACTGTGATTGACTTGGGGTTCGTGTTTGCATGTCGGATTCATTGTTAAGTTGCTTTTAGCACTCAACCCCACGGTCCTTTGATCCCAAACAGTTGATGTCAACAGCTATACCTTTGCCATTAAGACCCAAAGAGCAAGCTATGCTAACACCATCTTTTCTCAGTTTTCTTTTGACGGCTTGAAAGCACATATGTATGCAAGAGGAGGGATAGGAAATAAGTTAGAAAATACATATCTGAATGAGGTTTTCTTCTATCTAATAGGGTTAATTATCTCTGTTCCTGGCATGAATTTGATTCACATGAAACTTAAAAATTATATGCAAGTATGTTAACCGTGTGTCCATGCATCAATCTTGGGTCACATCTTAGCACCTGCTAACAATTGTGGAAACCGAAGATAGCTTCCTACTGCTGGGATTAGGTCCACTTCTGTAAAGATCAAACTATCTTTTGAATCCAAGTTTGACTGTTCAGTATATCATTCTTGGTGTGGTTTTTTTTTTTTTTTTTTTTTTTTTGGGGGGGGGGGTGTCTTTTTCTCATCAAATTGGTCTTTTCTTTGACTCGTGGTTAAGTAACTTGTTAGTTGTAACCTTTTCATATGGTGACATGATGGGATTATTCTTGCAGGAACACTGTACAAGCATCTCCGCAGAAGTATTTTCCCTGGTAAGTGAAATAAAAAATTCTTAGGTAATGGATATATTAACTTCTAAGTGATTGTTTCACTTTTATAGGATAGAATTACTGCCTGTCCCTCCCAATCTTCTATCTTTTTGAAATATCATGTTTGTAACATTGTAACCACCACCAAGGTGGCCTAGTGGTAAGGCGTCCAGTCCTCAAAGAGGTCATGGGTTCAAACCTCACTAGGTAAACATCTTGAGGGTGGCCAGGGAAGGGTAAGGAAACGGGTCACGGGATACCCCGGTTAGGCCGCGTACATTTGAGTCAAAGACTCGCCCTCCCCGGGTAATCTTAACAGGGGAAACCTCTCTGTTTACCCGTTTATGTTTGTAACATTGTAATAATTTTGAAAGCATACCGGAAGTTCTTAACTTGTTCTGGTATATCACTGGGAGGACATTCTGTTTATTTTGTAATTATAAATAGAAGTGCATATAGAATTTATGCACGGGTTGAGCATAAATGTTTCGTTTTTTTTTCTTTCGCAAATTCGTGGTATTCTTAATATTCTTTAAAAAGAACCAATCAGGAAAAACTAACATTAATAGTTGATCTTGGACTTTACATTGCTTTTACGTGCAGCTTTGATCAGCCTTTTGAAGAAGTAATCTATCCGAAAGGGGATGTTGATGCTGTTTCTGTTAGTAAGAGGGACGTTGATTTGCTCCTACCAGACACATTTGTCAATGACACTGTCATTGACTTTTATATTAAGTATGTCTGCACCTTTTTCACTGATGGTTTTAGCGCATACTTACTTTTTTAGAAACAATTACAAATACAGAACTTGTGTTTATCAGGATAGAAGTCGTTAGATAGTGTACCTAAGTCCTTAATGATGCCTTGTAATTGAACATGCCAGCGGGACTTAAATTTTGCTTCTCCACACTAACAACTCTTGAAATTCTAACTGATTGCAGATACTTGAAGAACAAAATGAATCCTGCGGAGAGGCACAGGTTTCACTTTTTTAATAGCTTCTTCTTTCGGAAGCTAGCTGATCCAGATAAAGATCCTCTTGATTCTGTTGAAGGGAAAGCAGCTTTTCAACGTGTTAGAAAGTGGACAAGAAAAGTGAACCTTTTTGAGCAAGATTATGTTTTTATCCCTGTTAATTACAAGTAAGTTGAGGAGTCGTTTGAGTCTTGGTTCTTTAAATGAAAACTCGTGTGATTCTAATTATTCATGAATTTGAGCCTGACAGCTTTCATTGGAGTCTTATTGTTATGTGTCATATTGGTGAAGTGGCCACATACAAAGGTTGGTTTTGCATATTTTTTATTTTATTATCAAATAATGGGTATTTCGATTCTGATGTTATGTTCTGCTTTAGATGAAGATGTGACCAATTTGGCTAAAGTGCCATGTGTTCTGCATATGGATTCTTTCAAAGGCACTCATACTGGCCTGAAGCGTCTTATTCAAAGGTAGCATTTGCATCTTATTTGGAATCTTAAATCTATGTTAAATAAGCAGGGATACTCTTTTCTTCTTAAACTTGTATATCTTTGAAAAATCTGTGGCTGCACCACAATGATATAAAGTGTTTTTGCCAGAGTGGAGTGGATGGTTTGTTTAAATCATAACCATGAATGGCAACCACTTTTTGTTTCCTTAATTTTAACTTTTTAGCGTTATAAAAAAATAAAAAATTAACTTGTATAAATGAACAAGTATGGTTTACATGTGGATATGTGAATACAGTTATCTAAAGGAAGAGTGGAAAGGGAGGCAACAGGAGGGATCTGAAGATATCTCCATAAGATTTGATAATTTGCGTTTCATCTCACTTGAGGTATCTTGTGTTGTTTCTGCCTTCCTCTACTTGTGCACGTTTTCTTGGATTAATATAAAGTCTAAGTTGCTTGTTATCTAAGTTTGAGAAGTTGTCGCATTTGTAGTTTCTGCTTAGTGTGGAGTATAAAAGAATATAATAGGGCATGAAAACTATGGCCTTGTGCGATTCTTGCATTTTTTGTAACCTGCTTATGTTTTTTCGGTAATCTACAGAACAAGGCCTTGTAGCACATGTGCAATTTAATGATTGACTGGGCTTTCGTTAGTATGGATGTCGAATTCTGAAATTTGGTTGTATGTGCAGTTACCGCAGCAGCCAAATTCATATGACTGTGGCTTGTTCTTGCTCCATTATGTAGAGCTCTTCTTGGAGCAAGCTCCAATTAGTTTCAATCCATTTAAAATAACCAAGAGTGTTAACTTTGTAAGTAATTTGCCTCTCTATCTCGGTAGCATCATTTTCAGATTTTTTTTTCCAAATGTTTAAATTGCCTCATTATATGTTTATGTTAGTAGCTACAGTTTTTATAAATGATTTTTCTGTGTGTTTTAAGTCTTCATATAGAGCATTACTAGGCATGTAGTAATCCCATCTCTTTTTGAGAAGTAGAAAAAATAACTGAAGCTCTAATTTTCATATTAATAAAGTTCCCTTTTTGTGGTTAATAGGAATGAAAAGGCTTAAAAAAACCCCCTTTAACATCACACGGTGACATTTAAGCAGATAAAGATGTCGAATGTTGTTGAATGTCATTCCGCTGAGAAAATTATGTATAATCTATAGCATTTTATCATGTACCGACCATTTTTCAGCATCTTGCTGTATTGCTAGTTCTTCTAGATGATTATTCTTTTGAAGAAAAATTAATACAAGTTACTTGTTTGTCAGCTAAATGTGGATTGGTTCCCACCTGCTGAAGCATCCCTCAAAAGGGTAGCCATCCAGAGATTGGTGTATGATCTCCTGGAGCAACCTTCTCATGAAGCTCCAACCATGGTTGCCAATGATGATAATAAAGGAACTGCTGTAAATTTCTTTCCAGAGATGTGCAATCCTTCAACGGATTCTCAAACTTCTCACGATAATCAGGGAATTGAGATCTCTCTTTTACCGTCATTATCTATGACAAACGATGGCCCATGTCCTGTAGATCCAACTGTATCTGTGAAACAGGCATTTGAACCAGGATCATTTCTGAACATGCGCTCCCCATCTTTCAACGCGACAATGCTTGATGAGTACAAGTTTTCACTCGCGCAACCAATTGAGGTATTCTTTTTAGGAGATTGATAGCCACAACCCTTACGGCTGTGGATAAGAACAAAGAAAATGTGATTTTAGTTTTTAAAAATGACAACTTTGTTTCACGTCGATTAAAAGGTAAGTATGAAAATTATGGAAAGTTGATTATAAAAACATGAGTTGTGAACCCCCGTTTAAGAGAGAATATAACCAATTAACCCACTTAATTTTTTTGGTTTAAACTTGCAACATCAAACATGCTTTTCATTATACCTTTTAATCATAATATAAACATATTGACCCAAAAATATATGGTTCAATAAAAAGGGTAATAGAGGAGAATTACAGCCATATACATGCTGATGGTATAAATCAATTAGATGTTGCATATAAAGATAATGATCGAGCATAGTGACCCGTCCCTTCATTGGAAGGAAAAAGTAGGCCATCTATATGAAGTACCCTAAATATAAACACTAAATAAGTGCAAAACCCAAGTATCCAGAAGAAAGGATAAAGTATTATCTAATAAATTTAGTGGTCTCAATTGGGCCGGGTCAAGTGGGTTGGGTAACTAGTTAAAATGTTTACTTAATTGTATGGGTCGGATCGCATCGGGTTGATCTGGAAGAAATTCATATTTATATTATTCTTTTTGGTATAAATGCTTGTTGTGTCAAATCTAATCACAATGATTATACAACTGTAATATAATAAATTTGAATGAAATGCTTTAGGAGGTTTTATACATTAAGCTTACAATTTAGCTGACTTTTGACCCTCAAGTAATAGTGGTAATCTTGGAAGCCATAGATTCATAGATGGTGTGGGTTTTTTGAAACAGGAAGGTATAGAAGCTGGTGGACAATTTGTTTATTCTTCAACAGAAATTGATCTCCAGCAAGACAACGGAATCGCACCCGAAATCCCATATTCGTCCCAAGCTTTTAGAAGTGAGGAATCTTGGCAGCATCAGAACAACAATTTTGAAACATCATCACAAACATCGATTTCTGGGTGTGAGGATTCATTGGAAGTTATTAACGGGAATAATCAAATCGACTTCAAGGAGATTAGAGATCAACCAAGATCACCATTGTTGGAGCCTATTAACATGCTTGATGATAATGATAATGATCCTGCAGACAACCTTAGGTTGTCTTCTCATTTTTCCGAAATGCTAGCCAATGGGCCCACAGGTTCTGGCGAGTCCTCTGGATTAGAATCGGATGTGCAGCATCCTGCAAAAAGGATGAGATCGGCTGAACCACCTTTTGAAGGTGGTGGGTTCGCTTGTAGTAGAATATAGTGTGTGTTGATTTATGTCGCCAAATATATGTAGCAATTAGAATGAGCGACTGGATTGACATTGTATCTTAGGGTTTTCTTTTGTTTGTTTTTTATTATATAAAAGAGTGTTAAATTATACATATGAACGATCAAAAAGTAGGGTCGTATACGGTGTATTTGATGGAAGTCAACTTGTAGTTGGTTTTTTTACCGAGGCTTGATCTCGCTACTAGGTCATGCCTTACGTTATTTAGAACGATGATATATACATATGGAGAGGGTTCAAACGAGAACTGATTTCCATACGAAAACTGCGAAAACCAATCTTAGCCGTTGATTTGATAAGTGGAATTCATGGATGTAAAGCGTGGGGATCAAGGGTGACATGATACATGTGATGAATTCTGAATTGACTGAAATAGGATATTTAAAAAAATTATTTACTAATATACGGCGTTTCAAATATATTTACTAAACTAGGGTACCTTTTGGCAAAAAAAACACGGGAGTTTCTACATAGCCCTAATTTCTATCGCCTCTCCTGACTACCTATGCTCCCCTGGTCACCGTGCGACGGCTGCTCGGCTGCGACGGAGGCTGCTCGACTGCGACGGCGACTGCGGCTGCTCAGATGCGACGACGACTACCATCCACTATCGCCCTCGATTGAAGCATCCAGCGACCCATATGTCGCCATTTCTTCCTGTCGGTCCTCTCTCACCAGCCACGCCCACTCTGCCGCCGGCCTCACAACGACGCATCTCGTCAGCCCTCCTCTCTCAACAAATATAAGTGATAACCTCAATCATCTCTCACCTTTGGTACACGATTTTTTCTAATTTTGCCCCATCAAGCCCTAAAGGGTAATCACATCAAGCCCTAAAGGGTAATCACATCCGATGAAATTATACTTGTTTAATCTTGTAGCTGAAATGTAATTGATTTGTAAAAAAAATTGTTACTTTTTTTTTTATATTGTTGATGAAATTTGTTATATTTTTCTGATTTTGTAGATGATATATTTTTTTTTATCTTGCATATGAAATGTAAGTTACTGGTTCTTGTTAATTAGTTTGTTTGTGATCTTGTAGATGAAATCTGTTACACTATTTTGCTATTGGGGTGGCACAACATGTGGAGCCGTGGAGGTAGTGATGGCTTAGCATATAATAAAGCTTCAAGTAAAGCAATTGAAGTGAACAAAGAAATACAATTTAATGAATTGCTTGACCGTATGTATCGGGTTTCATCTTTTGATAAGCAACAACACGACATCAAAATTATGTATAGATATCCATCGTTTGATATTGACAAAGTGATAAGATATGTTTCTCTCCCCATAAAAAACGATGATGATATTGACATAATGTTTGATGTGCTTAATATACATCAAGAATTAAGCACCATTGATCTATATTTAGAGGTTGAAGATAACGCACCAATACGAAACGCCGAGATGACGTTTAGGTATAAACATTTGTGGTACTTACTTTTATTGTTATTACTTGTGGATTTGATAATCTAGTTTGTAATTTTGTGTGTAGAAATCAAAAATCTGTAAAAGACATTGTATTGTTGTTGTGACTATTATCTTATTTTATTAATTTTTTTTCTTTTTGCGGGTAGGAGTTAGTTACCTGTTCAAGTTAATTTTGATGTTTTTGTTCTCTTGTATTTGTAACAAACACTATTTTGGTAAACACTACTCTATTTTAGTAAATATTTTTTAAAAGACCTTAGATTGGTAAATAATTTTTTTTTAAAATGATATATCATTCTAATTTATCCTCCTATTTACTATAACATGACATATGTACTCTACTAGTTCTCTTTCTTCACCTTAACCATTGATTTTAACACTTATAATAATCTTGTAAATATAAGAATAGAAAGGATAAAGTAGAAAATATATCACTCCTAGTTTTTTTTAAGTACCCTATTTTGATAAAAATTCCAAGAATTACTGTATTAGAAAAACCGATATAGCAACGGCACTCGAATCTCTCCATAAATTCATTACTCAGACGCTAGCTTGATCCTTGACATGTATTTTATTCACAAATGCGCAGATCCTGAACCCATTGGCGAAGATGAAGAAGCTTCTCTACTTACAAACTCAGTCACAGATAACTGCCTTCGCTGCAGTTTTCCTAATCCTTCTTCCCAATTTCTTCCCTAATCTCTTTGATCCTTTGGGCCGTGCTTATCCTTCATTGTTTTCGGTATGATTTCTTTCTCCATCGGTACATATGTGTTCCCTCACTTCCGATTCTTATCGTCCATCTATTATTAGGGTTTAGTTTCTTTTTTCGGAAATGTTTAGAATGTGATGTTTATAGTTTTGGATTCGAAATAGGTTATGTTTGTACAGTGGATTAATTAAAATGGATTTGATTGACAGTATGTTCATCGTGCATATCTGGAAGACTCGTTTGAAATTAGAAAAGGTGAATGTGAATTTCTTTATTATATGTTTTTGGACTTTTGAAGAAAATTATGGATCTTCTAAACCAATTTTGAGTATGATTATTGTGAATAATAAGTTATAAGAGGGCAAGCAGTAGCAAACAGACCCATCTTATTTTAGGACATAGGGTTGGGGATTGGGAAAAAAAGAATGTACATAAATTTCTTATTTGATTTGAGGGCGCTTCAGTTACAAAGTATTAACCTTACCAGTTGCTTCAAGACTCGTTTAGCCGTTTAGGAATAAATTACAATTCAAACTACATTTTATTATAACAAAATGCGGTTGATCTATATAGACCCGAGGTTCTATTAACTGTTCGAATCTTCTTGATCTGGTCTAGAGAATTGAAGGGTATATATAACCTTATAAGTAAACGTGTCTATTGGTTGCTCTGTTATTTTCTTTTCAAAAACTGCTTAAGTTAATTCTTATTGTACATGGTAGTGTTATTTTACACATTTGGCATTCTGACCATGGGATATATTGTTTGAATCTTGAGATCTAATCAACTAAGATGACAAGGGTTTCTAATATTCTATTTCATGCAAATACCACTCTTATGCTAATGAGAGCTAGCCCATTATTGTGAGGGGCCAAATTATAGCAATAGATTTTTACTTCAATTCCAATTTGGACACTTGGCTTTAGTTATCGCTATCAAAATCATCCAATTTTTGAAAACTTTTATGAATACCATTTAACTTTATCAGCATGTTACAGGAATTCAGATTGGAATTGCCCAGAATAGTCATTTTTTAAATGTAGAGTGGTTTTAGTAACAAAGTGTAAAGCTAGTTAGTATTTTTTATTTTAAGTAACTATTTTTTTCTCAAAACTCATAATCCTTTACTTATAACAATACTTGGATGATATGGGCTCTACTTTCTTGTTTAGAAGTTCAGATAGTGTCTTATTATTGAACTTAATGATCAGTTACATGAAGGTATTGTAGTACTTTCTTTCCATTAGACATATCAATGTGTACATACTACATAATGCTGGTTGTATTAATTTTCCAACCCCTTAGAAGGTCTAGGTATGTAATTGTCATGTCAAGTGAAGTTTTCAAGTGTATTTATTTTAGCACTTCTTATTGTAGGAATGGAATGCTCCCAGTGCGAAGCACATTCGTCTATTAGAGGGTGCTTTGCTTGTACAAACTGTGAGTAGGTGCCAACCACTTTGTCATTATATAACTGAAATTTATAGTCATCTCACTTCTACATTATTGTATATTGTGTTATCAGTAATCAGTAATCTAATACCTTGTCTATACGTAGTCTGAGAAACAACAGTTGGATATTTGGTCTCGGTTGTCTTACCAAGGATGGAAACCCTGTCTTGACTCTGCTAGCATTCCATGTGAGTTTCTTAAACTACATTATTTACATTTTGATTTGTAATCATTCTATTATTGTAATCACATTTTTTATTTCTTCTAAGTCAATCCAGAGAAATCTCAGGGATATATCCAGGTGTTTCTGGATGGTGGATTGAACCAGCAGAGAATGGGGGTACGTGCTCTTTTACCGCTTGTTCACACAAAAGTGGTTTTGTTTGTTTTAAATATATGTTTTTCATTTGCTATTTTCTTCCCTAAAATCCATTCTCGGAAAAGATTTGTGATGCAGTTGCTGTTGCTAAAATCTTAAATGCAACCCTAGTAATCCCACACCTTGAAGTAAACCCTGTCTGGCAAGATCCCAGGTATTTATACGGCCACTATTTTGCCCCCCTCTCCCTCTTTTTTTTAGTTCTTAACTTACAAATAAAATTTACATGTGCTATGCAGTTCTTTCGAGGATATATTTGATGTTGATCACTTCATTGAGGTATTGCACAATGAGGTCTCCATAGTTAAAGAGCTTCCTAGCATGTACTCTTGGAGTACAAGGGAGTATTATGCCACAGGCATAAGACCAACTAGAATTAAAACAGCACCTGTCCATGCTTCAGCTAAGTGGTATCTGGAAAACATTCTGCCAATTTTAAATAGGTTTGTGGTAATCTTTCTGATACAATTTTTTGATTCTAGCACAACCTAGTCTGATTCATTGATTTCTTTTCTTTTATAGTTTTGGGTTCACATTACAAATAGATTGACATATATCAGGCATCCACTTGTGCGTGATATAATATCAGTAATAATCATTTTGGCATGTATTATTTTTGTGAAACTTTTACCGTTAAGCAAAATTGTCTCTATGCCCCTTCACATTTACTCCCTTCATGGCTTCATCCAATGGAAGCGGCAAAATCTAAAAACCCAATTACCTAAATGAGCATTTTTATGGATGTGTTAGCCAAAAGGAGCTAGCAACACACTCATTTACCAATTTAAGCATCCATCTTGCCCACCAATGCATGTGTGCCATGTGTCATGATTTTCAAATTTTTGTTAGAAGAGCATTAATTTATAAAAACCCTTAATATTTACATAGTAATCCCTACAAAGTTACATAACGCCCCCCCTAAGAATTTACATAATACTCCAAAATAAAATTTTCCTCGGGTGTCAGCGAGATTGATTATTTAGCCTATTTATCGTAATCGACTCCCATCTTGCAATCACTTCTACCCATAATCCCGGGTCTGCTGGGAGAACCAGCTTTGTTGCGAATGGGTTTTCCCACTCATTGGAACTCCGATGATCAGTCCATTGGCGTTGGCATTTGATGCTCTTCTAACAAAAATTGAAAATTGTGACACGTGGCACACATGCATTGGTCGGCGAGAGGGACCTCATTGGCGAGATGTTTCGGCGAGGTAGATGCTTAAATTGGTGAATTTGTGTTTCCCATGTCTATTCTGGCTTGTGTGCCTAGCAAATTGCCTATTTTGGCAAAGACCTCAGATATAAATGGGCTCCTAGTTTAAGGAACATATTTGACTGTAAATTAGATATGTTAAATACCCATATCACTATAGGAGAACCTTGATCATACCCAAATTGATGCTATCGATTTTTTAAACATTGACAAGTGGCAAAATAACTATTGTAGATTTAAAAAGCTTCCAGCAAAAGGAAATGTTGCAATATTTGTAGGCCAGGGAATGTTCATCTTTATACTTTAAAATTTTTTTATTGCATTACATATAACTAATCAATTTAAAACCTGCTTTTCAAAAAAAAGTAATAATAATAAATTTAAAACCTTTATGTACATTTTTGCTAACATTATTGAAGGGGAAACCTGAGATATATGTAGCGCATCACATAACATAGGTCCATAGGGATATATGAAACGAAGAACACTTGCTGTGTTAATCTAACAATTTCAATTCTATATATTGTTTCAGTTATGGAATTGCTGCTATTGCCCCTTTCTCGCATCGTTTAGCTTTTGATAACCTGCCTAAAGAGATCCAGCTTCTTAGATGTAAGGTAAACTTCCAAGCATTGACTTTCGTTCCCCGTGTAAGGATATTAGGTGACAACCTTGTTCAACGCCTTCGAAGAAGCTCGACTCCAACAAACAAAGGAACAAAACATGAAAAAGTGGAGGGTGATTTGGGAAGTGGAAAGTTTATTGTTTTGCATCTCCGCTTTGATAAAGTATGTTTCCTCCCATGCTTCTCTCATAGTGTGATCTTTCAGTAAAGGTTGTTTTACGGCTGGAATTATTGGTTGTGTTTTATCTCAAATGGGTTAAACAAAAAAAAAAGATCAAAGGCGAACATGTTAAATGCATACAACCTCCTATATTGTTTTATTCAAAGATGTAGATATTATTGTAAAAATGTTGTTTTTCTAGTCATAATTAGTGCCTTTCTTTTTATGTAAAAAATTAGAAGTGAACAAAATAGTGTTAACGGGTCAGCCTGCCATCTTTATCTTCTAGGATGTAAACTTAGGCCACCTTTGTCTCGTTTATTGTTAATAACTTGACTGCATACATCTTTTTTTGGTCTGGTGGGGATCCAAGTGGACATAGATGAAGTTTCTTTACCGCTCTCTTTAGGTTGAAAAATGTTTTTCTTTCCAGTTTAGTTAGTAGTGGGTAATGGGTGAAAACGGGGTGGATTGCCAACATTTTTTTCTCTTTTCCAACTTCATGAATAATTACTATATATTAAATATGACTACAAATCTACAAGTTATGATGTTTTAAATTTGATTGCATTATGTTTTAACTTTGATTAGGCAATGGTGGGATTTATGGAAGACATTATGTTTTAAATTTGATTGCACAGGATATGGCTGCCCATTCAGGTTGTGATTTTGGTGGTGGAAAAGCGGAGAAGTTGGCTCTTGCAAAGTATCGCCAAGTTATTTGGCAGGGACGGGTCATGAAAACTCAGTTCACTAATCAGGAGTTGAGACATCAAGGACGATGTCCACTCACTCCTGAAGAGATCGGGTTGCTATTGACAGCTTTGGGCTTCAACAACCATACACGCCTCTATCTTGCTTCCCACAAGGTTATTAATTCTAATCCGCACCATTGGATTCCTATGTTTAAATATATATGTTAATGTATATTTTTTTAAACAAGTTATGTGACTACCTGTTCAAATTTCCACATTATTTAAACAACGTATTTGGCTTATCCATCTAATATCTTAACTACCTTAAACATAACAAGATATCTCTGCTTAGAGCCAAATAAAAACCGTCAAATCATTTTGTAATTCCCTACTTATAAATTCTCAAGAAAATGAAGTTTTCATGCACTGGGGTGGGTCGATTTGGGTTGTATTCTGTTTTGTAAGGGTAAAATAATAGAATTGCTTAAAGGAAACCAGTCAAAGGGATTGAAATTTAGCCAAAGTGTGTTCCTAATGCACAAAATCTCTACCATAATTTTATATATCATTAAAATAATTTAACTTTTAAAAACATGTTTTATACACTAATTGTTTATAAGAATTTTAAGGAGAAAAGTGGACAGAAGTGTTTTGAGCCTTACCGAACCCATTTTGACCACCAAGAATTACTCAATTTAACCTGTTTTGACTTGTTACCCAACCTATCTCTCCCATTTTTCCACCTCCAGGTTATTTGCAATGAAAAGACAAGAATAATTTTCTAATTTCGAATATATTAACTCAATTAACTACCCAAAAAACAAAATAATAATAATACTGCTGTCTGTCATTTAAAAGTTGACCTGTTTTGGCTTGTTACCCAACCTGTGTGACCCACCCAATTTTCACCTCTAGCTTATTTGCAATGAAAATACAAGGATGATTTTCTAATATGTCAACTGCTCAAAAAACAAGAACAAAAAAAAAATGAAATAATAATAGGTCTGCTCTCTGCTTTCTAAATAAAGGTTTACGGTGGAGAAGCAAGGATCTCGACACTGCGCAAACTGTTTCCACTCATGGAAGACAAAAAAAGCCTTGCGTCTGACATAGAACGGACTGAAGTTGAAGGAAAGGCTTCTTTACTAGCTGCTGTTGATTATTATGTCAGTATGCACTCTGACATCTTCATTTCTGCTTCCCCGGGCAATATGCACAATGCAATGGTATGTATGCATAATGGTTTACCTTCATCATTTCATCTCTTTGTGTGAAAACAAAATCATAAACTTTAATTAAATGAAAAACGTTAAACACTTTGTAAGACTGAATTTTACATAAACAACGGAAAAAATATAAATTTAAAAAATAACGCTATAAGCAAGGTTGATAGTTTGCTATAGATGTGGAAATACAAACCCATTTTTTTTTTAAAAACAGGTCAATTTTGCTTGGATTTCTTAATAATGGACTCAATAGTTTTAGATTAGTTATAAATGACCTTCCAATTTATTTTATAGAAAATTAATTTTATAGTATTTGCGATCATGCATTACTTATTTTCTAAAATTAAGGAAGTGTTAAGACTATTCCACCCTAAACCTAGTTTGACCCATTATCCGACCGCCAGTTTTGTGCACTGCTATGCTAACTAGAAAAAGTCATGTATGATAAGTTGTTAAGGAACCTAGCCTGTTTTGATCCGCAACCCAATTTGACGAGTCCGTTCTGTCACCTCTAATCTGCTACCTTGAAAAGTCAAATGTGATGCTAAATAGAAAAGACAGGTGTGATCACTCTTTTAAGCTATCCATATTATTTTCTTTATTTACTAAAAACCCGTGATTGTTGCGTGTTTTTCCAGCTAGGGTATCGAGCATACAGAAATATGAAGACGATAAGACCAAACATGGTGCTCTTGAGCGAGCTCTTTCTCAATGAAACCATGGAGTGGCCGGAGTTTCAGGTAGCTGTACAAAACGGGCACAAGAACAGACAAGGCCAGATTAGGTTACGAAAGGAAACACAATCCATATATACATATCCTATCCCTGATTGCATGTGTCAATAACATTCATTGCTCCTTTTTCCTTTCTTTTCTTTGTTAAGTAATATAGAATTTTTTTTAATGCTATTTACGTATTTCATTGCAAGTTCTGTTGGTGTAGATGAAGATCGATAACAGTGAGAATTTATATATATGTAATTGTACTCCGTGATGTGTTTGGGATTACGTATAGAGGTTATCTGATTATTGTGTTTGTAAAACGTAACTATAAGTTTGCAAACTCAATCTACTTTTAGGCATCTGTTATATCTTGCTCTTTTCTTTTCTTGTTATGTCTTTTTCTTTCTTTCTCTACAACTTTAGTTTTCCTAATCCTCGCCAACTGTTTTATATTTTATTATTTCTTAAATGAAGAGAGAGAGAGAGAGAGTGAAAGAGATGAAAAGAGAAAATAAAGAGGAGAGAGAAAAGAAGAGAGTGAGGGGGTGGGAGAGGTAGTGTGTCTCGGGTGGAAGAAGCCGAAGGAAGGGAATCATCGGATTGTGGGTTAGGCGTTTGGTGTTTTTGACGAGACCGATAGCCAGTTGGACCTGATTAGGGAGGACCGCTGGACCGTTTACCCATAACGGATGGCCTTAAGAGGGTTGTGTGTTTGAATTTGACACTAAATTTCTCCGGAATGCGTATTATGCTTGTGATTGCCCAGATGTTGGGTTCGTGATCATCAAATTCATCGACGGCTAGTCATGTCTTGTTGCCAACTAGATAACAATTACAAGGAGAAACTAAGCCTAACTTACCGATCTAGTAATACTAGCCGGTTCTGCGTGTTTAATTCTAAATATTTCTTGTACTTAATTTGTAACTTGATTCTCGCACACCAATAAGACAAATGTAACAAGCTCACATTATATGCAACGCATTATTTATTTTTACTTTTTCTTGCCATGTACTTAAATCTTAATCTATTATTAGCAGATACTCGTGTTATTGCCAATTATTATTATTATTGTCATAGTTTTAATGTTTGATGCAATTAAACATGCCAAACCAGAACCAAATTAATCTACATGGTTCCATTATTTGTATTATTCAGTTCTTTGGTCTGTCGGATTATGAAACACCCCTAAATTGCTAGATCACCCACATACACATAAACTTTAAGAAGCAAGCAATTGATAATTTACCCAATACAACAAACCCCAGCTCCACAACGATACACAAATTCTGGGATTTTGCAAGATAAATACATCGTAACGATGCAAGCCTACTAAAAACCAGCTCGTCGTCGCTATATCTAACGAGGAGACACTATTCACCGACAAACATATTTTTACCTCTTTTCTTGGTCTCTTTGCTCAACAGGCATAGAGCCCTGCCCTAAAGAAGCCTGGTCATCTTTCTGGTCTTTGCCTGAGGCTAAAGAAGCCAGTTCCTTTGACTCCAATAGAGTCGGTGAGGATGCGGGCCCCATTTCATCTTCAATGGGAAGCATCCGTTTTGACCCCTCTAAAGCCACACCTAGTACTATGTTATCTTCCAATGGGGACCTTGTATTACTGCCTGATGATGATGGTGATGGTGATGGTGCGGAGCTGGTGGGTCCCACATTTGAGGTTTTCGGTTCAGAGGTAGGCTTTTGGTTGAGATCTGTGGTCGGGTCTGATGTTGGTGGTGGTGGCGAGGCCGAAGCGGTGGGTGCCACATTTGAGGGTTTGGGTTCAGATGTCAGCTTCGGGTTGTGTTCGGAAGCGGTGGGTCCTACATCTGATGTTGTAACCTGAGATACAGGGTCGGTGTCTTTTTCTTCGGCGTTAGTAGAGGGTCGAGATGAAGCTTTAGTTTTATCTTCACCGTTGATTTTATAAGAAGGTTCTATTAGTAGGAATGGACGGTTTGATGCTGCTGCTGCTCGGTTATGAGTGAACACATCAGAAAGTGGGACATCATCGATGTCAGCGTCACGGTAGATTCTCTGCACCGTTCGAATCGGTGTGGCAAGGCGGGCCCGGTGATGGCTAATTACTCTCAGGAGATCCAACATGATAGCTTCCTGTTTTTTTAATTAAAAAATATCAGCGTCTAATGGTAGTTTTGGTACGGATCAGATTGACAAAAAATGTATATACAGTGATTAATCATTGCGTTTTCATGAACATTTAGTGTCAAATGTGGTTACTGAAGTTATAACCATTAACATAACTCGAACCAACCTATTGATACATAAATGGGTCAAAATTACCACCTTTGCTAATACAAAAAAAAAACATAAACCAATTTAGGTTTTCAAGAGTCAAAGAACTGTTACCTTCACACAAAGATATTCTTCAAAATGCGATGTTTTCACAAAGCAAGAAATCAGAATCTGTCAAACAAAAAACAAAAGCGGTATAAATATAACATTAGCATCTACCGTGTATTTCAGGGTCTACATATTTTTGGCGATATATTAGTTTGAGGGAATTTGTATCGCATTGAGATGTTTTCTTCCTTTTATAGGTTTTGTTTTTATATGTAGACACAATGTGACTATAACTGAACTCATATACATTAGCTAGTAAACTGCAATAAATAGCAAGTTAATTGTGTACCGAAGAGCTTTGTATCCAACAATTCGTCAAAAGATAGATGTTTGTGAAATTATAGTTGCAAGTCTGATTAAAGTTTGGTCAGAGACTCAGAATTGTGTTTTGTATCGGTTTGTGCAATCCACCAAACTTTGTTTCTCATACTTCTGTTTCGTATTGGTTCATGTGTTCTTCAACATAGATGACACTAGACATCCACCATACATCCGGGCATGAACAATTCATTTTCTTTTGTCTACCAATTTTTTTCTTGTAGAGAAAAGAAGACTTGGTAGATATGTCAAACAACATTCGACAACAAGATATAAGAGAGGAGCATGAAGATGAGGTTGGTTCACCAGTATCAACTAAACAAGGTTCTCAAGCGTGGGGCTATTTTGTTAACTTACAGGTTGGATCATATGGGCTTAAAAAGACAAGTTATACTGCTTGCGGGAAGGAGTACAGTGCCAACGCTAGTGCTGGGAACATCCAATATGCAGAGATAGTCTCACTTGTTTTGAACTTGGTAAGTATCCAAAACTTACCCCTTTGGATCAAGCTTTATATACCGGGAGAAAATGGCAATTTCCATCATTAAACATAACTATCCATATAGTTATGTAGAGCATGAAGCAACGGAACAACTGGACTAATTTTTACATCGGGATGTGAACCCTATTACAATAAACACAGCAAAGACAGGTGTCTTAAAAATACATGAGAGAAAAAATGACTAAAACAAAAATCCGAAATAGTAACTAATAGAAGTTGTCAAGCGGCTGATTTGTGGAGTTCTATCACTATAGATGGATGCATGGCATTAACGTCTCATTACGTTGATGAAGATTGGGTTTTAAGGAAAAGTATCTTGAAGATATAGTTCGTGAAAAGAAATTGGCAAATATTCTTGATAGCTTAGATAAGTTATATAAAGACTACAAGATTTTTTCAGAGATGATGCATGATTCTTCCTTAGGGGCGAGTTCAAACGATGATGTTGATGATCTATTGGATAATTTAGATGAATTTTAATCTTTCAAAAGTCAATTTGAAAGGGTTGAGACAAATAGAATTCAATTACAAATGTATTTAAAGGAACATGAACTTGATAAGAAACTAAATCTTGATATTTTGAAATTTCAAGGAATGCCCTTGATTAGCTTATTCGGCTCCTGACATATTAAGCATCCTCATCACCACCGTTGCTTAAAGTCATCATTCAATATTGGGGTTGGATTATAAGCAAATATCAAAGTTTGTTACTATCATCAAATGCCGAGGCATTGTTATGTACCCGTGATTGGTTGTTTGATTTTGAAGGTTTTATATTCATTCTTTTTTATAACTTAAGTTTTATTTCTTTTATGTCTATACAATATTACTATATTAGTTACGTGTTTTTTGACTCTTTTAACATATTTAATGACGAAGAAATTGGGAAGAACTTGAAGAAGACATTGAAGCACCGATTCCAGCACTCAATGGCGGCAATTATGAAGGTTTTCTAAAGAACTATAAAATGTTTTTATTCCCTTCTACATTTATATGTAAATTTCCATTGCTCTACAATTATATGTAAAATTTCATTGTTTTTTTTTCTGTGTGATTTTTTACATATTTAGATGAGGATGGAATGAAGAAAGGAAAGAGAAATCATTCTCATCCATGAAAAAGTCGAAGCATTCTTCTTGATCTAGATCTGCTTGAATTAGTTGTGCTGTGTGTGTGTGTTTTTTTGTTGGTTTTTAATGGGATTTAGAAGAATTTGGATATGGAAAGAGAAGAGGAAAGAATGTTGTTTTAGGCAGTGGTTTTAGACTTTTAGTTATTCATGCAACATGTTATATTTTGGTCTAAGTATATGTGAATGGATTAGTTTGCTTTTTGGTTATAAAATGGTATTTCTAACACGGTTTAATCCCATCATGCAACAGATTTTTAGTAATCACTGAATTTGAAGTATTTATTAATGCTATCTTTTTTTATAAAGGCCCACTTTGACCCGAGCACTTTTGATCCGAACTTATTTCAACCCAAACCCATTTGATCCTTTTTCCAAAATTACCCAATTTGACTCGAACTTGTTCCGACGCACTACCCAACCCGCCTGTTTTGCCACCTCTACTTATGGTGAATGCAAACCTGTTTTTAAATTTTATTTTACCTGTGAAAATCTATGTACAAACGATCGGATATGTCAAGATTCTTTAACAGAAGAAGACATGCTAGACTGTAGGAAATGTGCCTCGCGCATTTTTTACATTTTTTTTCTTTTCCATATAATGTGAGAGGAGAAATAAAAAGTGACTGTGGGTCCCGTGTACTTCATGTAGAGAATATTACAAACAAAGAACGAAGGTAGATGTTGTACCTAGAGGTGGAAAGTAGGGCGCGCTGGTCAGATTGGATTTAACCTCAAGAAAATTGTCGAAAATATTGAACTTATTATAAACAATTTGTCTCGAACAAGTAAAAATTACCTGCGCTTCACGGCGGGGTAAAAATAGTATCTCGTCTATTGTAAAATTATAATGTTATAATATAAATAATAAAATATGATAAATAATAATAGGTTTTGATAATAAGAGATGAAATATAAAATATATATATATAATAATAATAATAATAATAATAAATAAATAATAATATGCTTTTCAAAAAAATTAATAATAATAATACACAAAAAGAAAAACAACAAAAGACAAAAAAAATTCCTGGTAATTGTATATATTGTAGAATACGATGACAAAAAAATTATGTCTTTCCAGTAATAATCTAATTTTTTTTCATTAAAATGATCTAGCACGTTTTATGCATATATAATACACTTGGGGTTGGTTTTGACCTGTTTGGGACCCATTTGAACTCATTCCCATTTCCTTGTAAGCTAAATTTTCTTATAACAATCTGAGCCATCAGAGATAAAATCATAACCCGAATAAACCTCTATTACTGTAAGCAAATAGCATTTTAATTCAAATGATGAATGACTAACCAAAAGGGCTTGATTTTCACGGTCAACATTGTCCAGGAACACTCGCCTATGCAGCTTTTGCTGTTCCACTTGAGGGTTTTTGGCCAAAACCTTGCGCATATCAGCCACAATGTTCTGTTCCCAAAATATAAGCCAATAAACCACTGAGCATATTTCATTTTGTATGGTTATTTATTACTACTCACATTGATTTTGTTGACATCCAAGTGGCTGATAGCAAGGTGAGTCTTGATACGCCAATGTGTTTTTTGGCTCAGATTTCTCACCACATTTACTGTGAATTTATGATTTGGGATGTGAATTGCCTCACGATCATCACCTCTTATAACTGTTGGGGACCACCAACCGACATGCTGAAGCAACAAAAGTCATGAATTGGGTCATGAAAGAAAGAGAGAAAGCAATAAATAATGCAAGTCATAAAATGGACACAAAGGAGTAACTAGGGGTGGCAATTCCCGGCACAAAAACACATGGGTTCGGGTTGTAAACGGGTCGACTTGCCTAACCCGATTAATATACATGTCATATCCGGGTTGGGTTGTAGATAAACAGGCCAACTTGCAGGTTTTTTAAGATTAAAAAATTAGAAAATTTTAAATTCAACCTGCCAGCCCCTTTGATTCGAAACCCCTTTGATCCGTTAGATAAACGGATTATAAAAGTCATGTCCAGGTTACATGTGTCCCGGGTAGGGTTGATTTTCTATTTTTCTCAACGCGAATAAATAAACACGTCATTTTTGGGTTGGGTAATACCAACCAGCAATCTGAACCCGATCCAACACGCCACTTAACGGGTTTGGGGTTTAATGTAAAATATAAGACAAGAATGAAATAAACAAAACGATGTACACACAGCATCGTTTACAGCTAAATATTTGGTTTAGTACTATAAGTATATAGAGGAAATACAGACCTCAACTGTACCAGAAACTTCATACCCATCGATTTTTGTTTGAATCCACTCACTTAGTACGAATGGTCTTGTTGCATGGATCATTACACTTGACAGGAAATTTGTAAATATCTACATAGAAATTACATTAAATAACCACTGTTCACAATAATGGTCTTCAATAGAGCTAAAAACAACCTAGTAATGGTGGTGAGGTAGGGGAATAAGAATGTACCTCACGCCCTGCAAGTGTAAGCAATACAGTACCGAGACCTCCAGCCGTGACCCATTTCTGAGTAGAGAAACCCAGCAACTCCATGAATAATGAAATAGATGCAACCCACACTGCAGAATAAACAGCTTTTCCAGCAAAGTCATAACCCATCTGTGATCAAAAGTGGAAAAAGAAAGATATTAACTTAACAGCAAATAAGTAGTTGTATCATGCCTTGTCAAAACATGTATTTTCCAGTGTTGGGTTGACCACATCACTTTTTGCCTGATTTTTTTAACAAATGATTTAGATTTGTCAAATATGATTAAAAAATCATAATTTCAATAAAAAATGTATGAATAAATGAATTAGAAGACTTTACACAGTAAAAAAATACAGTGAGCAACTTTCAACCCCATTGACTCATTTGAAACGTTTTCTTTTTTAGCTAGGTTTTCTTATCTTACCTATTTGACCCATTGGAGATAAAACATAAACCAAATCTATCTATTTATAAGTACACCGGGTGAAAGTTGCCACCTTTGATAAAAACTGAAAACTGTGGAGTATGACTAGTTGACTTCGTGAGATGCCTAAAAGGGGAAAATATCGCTAGGATATAGAAGATGAGTTGTGCTGTATGTAGGTATGTGTGCATGTCTACATACACAGAGAGAGGGAATTTAGTTATGCTAGGATCATGGAGACATACAGTTCTTGCATCACTAGGATCCTTCTTTTCTGCAAAGAATTTTTGTGTTTGTTGTATCAAGCTGCCAAAATAAAACAAAGCAGCGCCTAAGCATCAAACGATGACATTGAAGACAGACAAAGAAAAATAAACCTATTTAAACAAATGAATATATTATTTAACAGTGATAACTGGTTCCAATTGCTTAAGCATCAACATAGACAAAGCCCAAGACAGATTACCTAGATAAGCAGTATGCAAACGCTAATACTGTAGATAATGAACGAACAAAATTCAGAAGCCGTTGCTTGACAGCTTGGCTTGATGCAGAAGGTAGAATAACTGGTTCCAGTACTCTGCAAATATGAAATACCAGTACTGTTAAGTAAATAACTGGCAACAAGAATCTAGTAATATTATAACTAGTAACAGCTTCTACAGTCATGTTAACTTTCACCTGCATATAAGTACTGCACCACCCCATAGCAATAAAGGTTGAATATAAGATGTCATCACCTGGTGTTCTTTACTCTTGTTCCAACTATTATCATCTTTCTGTATCAAGTTATTATGGTATCAGGCTTTTCGCCACATAAGCTCGTAAACCCAATTTGCTGTGTGTGTTTGTGCGTTTGCGTGTAAGTGTGTATGTATGTATGTTGAACATCTATATGTATGTGTGCAGGCGCGTGTGTGTGTACCTGCAGAAAAAGGATCCTGCACACTCGCAGTAAAGGTCCAATACCCCATGTAGCAAAAGCAATGATTCCAACAGCTGGAATCAATTGCACTACGAGAGATCGACCATGAAACGCTTCATATGACCTGCAAACAAGTCATACATATAAGAGCAAAGAGCTAATTGAAAATATTAACCAAATTCAGGGGGAAGAAAAGTTCATTGAAATTGTTACCCGGTTATAACTCATTCTTTTTCATTTTAATACCTTTTAGGGGGAAAGTGTGGAACTACCATGGTTTAACACATGTATCCATTGAAGACTTCATGTTGTTTTGGGCAATGGATGTTTAGAATAAAATTATAAGCGGTGTTGTGAAACTAGGCCTAGGCGGCCAAGTACTCGGAGAGTACTTGGAAATCGGACGTCTACTCGGATTCAGTCAAACTCAGTCCTACTAGTCAGCGAAAGTCAAAAAAAAAAGTTAATGTTTCAAAGACATACAGTCACAGGCATTTGTATTGTTTGACCTAGTTCATCATCTCTCTTCCACTATTTCTCACGACTATTAAGCATCTTTATTCTGAACAATTATGTTTGTATTTGTAAACATATTTCTTAGGCCCTGTGAACAATCATATTTATTTTTGAATATTTATGAACATGTCGTATGTATAATTTCAAAGTTTAAATTTTAAATATAAATAGTTCCAATCTGAGTACTCATAGAGTGCTCATCGCCTAGACCGAGTACTCGCTACTCCCCATTGACCGCTCGACTGCTACCTAGCGAGTTTTACAACATTGATTACAAGGTTTTGTGCCTAATACCCATGGTTAGATAATAATTTTGCTACATAACCCTAAAAGGATAATAACAAAAAAGAAGAAAGATGAGGGGAAAACCCACCTTGTCAGTACTGTAGCAGCTGTTTTTAAAATAGGAATCTGGGTTCCTCCATTTGGTGAGAAGAGAGATCGACAAATTAAGATGTTACACCTAGTTGGTTTGGGTGTTATCGGCTTTCGTATGGTCAAAAGATGTACACTCCAAGCCTCTTGTAGCTGCAGATGCAACGAACAATCATGATCTTGACCTCATATAGAGTAATTTTCTAGGATTCAGGAATAGATTTAAAAAGTTGTGAATCCTTAATGGCACGAACATATTCTTCCATCCCAAAATAAATGTCATGTTTAACAAGACACGTGTTTCATCGTAAGTGTTTATCAATTAGTAAAATATTAATCAACAATGACAAAATTGAGGAATACTCTGGACCGCTACATCTCATTGATGTTTCATAACAATCGGTAAATGGGTCTCATGTTGAAACTGCACCAAAAAGGGAAGTGTCGCATTTCCTTCGGATGTTCCACAAAGGCAATGGTTGGATTAATTGATGGGACGGTAAAGCAATGTGTCGATGCTTATCTAAAGAATATTGATGCAATCCTTTATCACAATGGATTATATCACATGTTCGGACATGGAAGCAATGAAGTATCCATCAAATGTTACTAATGCAAAATGATATGTGGAATATAACAAAAATAGGCAATCTCTTTGACACCAAAAGAAAAGAAAAGGAAGTGAAAAGGGAAGCAGAGCTTTGATAGCATAAGGAACATACCAAGGAATGGGAAGAGAGTGTGGCAGGAATATATTGAGTATGTCCTTTGTATCTCTTTCCCTGGTAAAATTTAATTAGAAACAAACAAAGAAAACATAAAGGACAAATTACATGAAATCCATATTAGAGGTTATCTAGTTTGTTATTAATCCATGGCCATCAATTAATCAGTTGTGAGCAAAAGATAAGTAGTGACATTTAAAATAAAATCAGGTACCTTACGTTGGCTTCTATATATAGAACTTCTATTGATCCCCAATTCTCGTGAGAACAGCAAAGAACCAGTTGCAGCCATTATGGAGAGATTGTAGACACTCGAAAAGAGTAAAGTAAAAAAAAAAGATGTGATATCTGCCTCAAAATCAAGACTGGCGTAGACTTGGATCCTGCAATAAAAGGAAGTCATCAAAGAGTACTAAAGCTTCAGACATAGGTTCTGCGTGTATAAGAGAAATGTTAAAGCTACCAACTAGATATAATTAAAACTGAATTAGTTCAGTAATGTGCCAAACTGAATATTGACTACACCCCGGAGACTAATGGAACACTAATTATTTCATCTCAATCAATAGGTAACACAGTGGATTTATTTTGGGCAAATCTTCGTTTGAGTTAAGAGAGTAACAATTGATCAAAAGTGTCACACCTAGTACTTTTCAGCTGCAAAATTGGTATCGTTTCAAGGGTTAAGAGAGTGACTTATCATAACCAACATTTGGTGGTTCAGTGGTTCGTTACAGATTCATTATCCACTAACATTATTTCTGGTTACCAAATCATTATCATAAACAAAGTAATTTTCTTACAAAAATAACTGTTTTATGGTTGTTAACCATAGCCCTAAAGCATTCCCCGTGTTTTTATTGTAAAATTTGTTACCAACATTACCAAATTGTGTAATACGAATCAAGAAAGGTGGGGGAAGTGCTACAAGCACAGATCTGAAGTCTAAATCCCAGAGGTTTACGGGCAATTCTTGAAGAAGTAGGAGCTGGAGAGTTGTTTCCAAATTTTTGTGTCTTTTTTATTGTCTTTCCAGTTTTGATAATCATGCTGGTCAAGTTAATAGTTGTCGAGTTTAGGTATTGAGAGAGATTATTAGTCGTTGTGACTTGGGAGAGCCTAAGGTCTCTTACAGTCAGATTTTCTTTGCTTATTCTTAATTTCCCTTAGTTTTATATAAGTTTGCCAATTTGATTCGTATCAGAGAGAAACTATCTCAGAACAAACTAATCAAACAGAAGACTAACAAATCTAGCAACTCTATCTTGGCATGTCCAAAAGCGGAAGTATTTGCAATTTACCAGAACTCATATGAGATCATCAGAAAAAACAAAGCAATAATGTCTAAACAGATTAAGACCAATATACTCAACATTTAAATTGAGATCTTAACCAATATCTAGATGAATCAATTAAGAAGTGAATATAGAATCTTCCGTATCTGAACCTGTAAAACTTCACACACACACACACACACACACACACACACACACACACGGTTGAACTAGTGCATCCAAAGTAGATAGAAACTATCACGGTATCACCGATGACAACACATTTACATCTATAATCACTTGAAAAAACGAGGAAGAATTCAAAGAAGTGATGCGATTGATACATCCACAAACTCTCACTACTACAGCTAACAACCTGAACATTAATCGCGGGGAAGTGTCCCTATTAATTTGCCGGTCAAAAAAAAACAACCTGAACATTAATCAACAAATGCATCAAACTGAACAAACAATTAACCTGATCACGAGCACGAAGTGAGAGATCTGAGCAAGATTTCGACGAATTTTATATGTATCGGAAGCTTTTGGCGAGCTTCGAGGAAGGAAAGAGAGAGGAGAGAATAGTTGCGCCGTGGAAGAAACGAAGAGGACTCTTCCTGTTTTGGTTTGGATAAATGAATGAGTGACGTGGCAGAAAGGGAGAGGATGGGATATGCTAACGTGCGCAATAGGTGCCAGTATTGATCCTCTTTCACCGAGTCGCGGAAAATTGGCCACACAAATGGTGGAAAGAATATTTCATTTTATTAAACGTGTCGAAATTTGGAGCAACTTGGTCGGCGTTTTCTTCTTTGTTTCGACCCGACCCATATTTATTAAGTTTATACTTAATTAGGCGCAATTAATATATTACATTACATTAATACAATAAATACATTAATTATATTATTATTATTATTAACTAGTTTATTAACCCGTGAGATCACGGGTATTACAGAAATAAGCCTAAAAAAATATAAAATTATATACGGAATATTTTTAATTACGAAACAAATAATATTGTAAATAATTTGAAGATAAGTAAATTCTTACAAATAATATAAAGTACATACATACGAAATAGAACTAAATTTTTTGAATAACTTTATATACAACTTGTGAAACATTGTCGTTGTCAAAAATTAAAATTTTTAATCTCTTCAATTAGTGACGCACAGATTTCAAAAGTACAGTTGACATACATTAAATAATATAGAAAGATGTACGAAGTCTACATATAAAAAGAATATGTTGTCATATCTTAGAATATGTTAACATCCTGTCTATAAACATGGAGGATGATTGGAGTCACTTTTAAACCTTTTTAGGTTTTTAGAATACTGACATTTATAAAAAAATAAATTTGTAAAACAATTATATGAATATCGAATGTATTTAAATACGGGATGCTTAAGTAAGGTTTTAAAGATTTACAATCTGAGTAATAGTAAACACGTATATTAAAACAATTGTAATACATGTTGGTTTAAGAATTCATATAAGTAGCCAAATTGGTGAATTAAGTAATAACCGAAGAGATTTATAAATTGATTCTTTACATGATTTTATGAGTTCACATGTATCTGGTGACTTGCAGTCTTATAGATCTAAGTTTTGTTCAGCAAAAAAATAGCAGATAATTGTAACACGAACTCACAACTGATATAAATAAAAATCTAAATGGCTAAATCAAACGACCAAGACATTAAGACTGATACATAAAAAAATAAAAAGTAGATATACAAATCGTTTAAAATATATACAAAACAACATAAACTACATCAGAAGCTTAAGCATGCTCATATTACAGATCATGACATCTCACGGGTTAGTCAATGGGCGATCTAGAAATAAGAAAAAGAAATGAATCTACTCAAGACACAAATTATTAAATCAAATAAAAGCAAAAACATTCAAATAAACAATCATTCTACTTTGTGACGATTTAAGAGTACATGTATAAACCATGAAATATAGAAAACAACTAAAAGTTTTTCATATTTAGAGAAAAAGGAAATTCAGGTTCGCATAATTAATAACTTAGTGACGATTAAAGAGCTAATGTTTAAAAGAAAGAAAGTATACATACGGATTTATATACACGAGCATTAAATGACTAAACGTGAAACCCAACATAATTAATAGAGAATCGTTTGATAGTTTAATGAATCAAATTAGTTTATAAAGAGGTTTGTCTATGTGCTTAAATATGTTACTAATGACCACACATCTTACCTTTTGGACGGTATCCATTACAATTCCACTTCTAAAGCCGAATTTTCGTACACCTTGCAAAAAAAATAAATAATAACTCACGTATTAAATATTAAAAACTCAAGAATGGTTTACTGTTTCGTGTATAAAAAATTAACACTTCTAGTTTAGTGTTATTTTTTGGCTAACTATATACACTAAAAAATGGTTTCAGGACCATAAAAAAAGCTATATTTAAATCTCTAAATTAGATGTTTAAATATATAACATATCATCTTTTAATGATACATTTTATTTTAAACCATTTTTTAATATAGGTTTCATACATCTTTTTAATAAGATTGAAAATGTTTTAAAATCAATAACTAAACACTTTGAATAGAATACTCAAGTTGACCATTCAGTTCATCACCATAATTAAAAAAACACTCAGCTAAACAAAAAATTACCTACCCACTACTATTAAGAGATAACAAAAAGTTACGAATATACTAATTCTAAAAAAGTGTTATATTGTGATAAAATTTATATCAAAACGTATATAAAAATAAGACCGTCGTAAATATATGATTATTTTTTCTCTAAACAAAATATATCACAAGTTATTATACATAATTTATAAACAACTTATAATTAATTACATTAATATACAATTTTTATAAAACCCCCTAACATTTTCTTTAAAGCCCTCCACATATTTTATTAAAGCCCCTCACAATTTTCATCTAGCACCCTCCAATTGAATCAAAATTGAAATCGATTTTAGCCCTAAAATTGTTTTGTAAAATTGAAGAATTTTGAAATTGGAGGTTTTTGAAAATGTTTTAAAATCAATAATTAAACACTTTGAATAGATAACTCAAGTTGACAACTCAGTTCATCACCATAATTCAAAAAATAAAAAAACACTTAGCTAAACAAAAAATTACCTACCCACTACTATTAAGAGATAATAAAAAGTTACGAATATACTAATTCTAAAAAAGTGTCATATTGTGATAAAATTTATATCAAAACGTAGATAAAAATAAAACGGTCGTAAATATATGATTATTTTTTCTCTAAACAAAATATATCACAAGTTATTATACATAATTTATAAACAACTTATAATTAATTACATTAATATACAATTTTTATAAAACCTCATAACATTTTCTTTAAAGCCCTCTACATATTTTATTAAAGCCCCTCACAATTTTCATCTAGCACCCTCCAATTGAATCAAAATTGAAATTGATTTTAGCCCATCTTTCTAAAATTGTTTTCTAAAATTGAAGGATTTTGAAATTGGAGGTTTTGATTGGTTAATAGGTTTGATTTTATAGTTATTTTTGGAAAATTTGCATGTCTTTTATATATATATAGATAGATTGGTATCTCAGTATGACTTTTTAGACTCACGTAAATCTAGTCATATAATTATATATTATAACATAAGTATAATCAATCAAGTTCAACAAACATATACAACTCATTAAAGTTTATCGCAAAAAATGGTGTTACATAAACTTCACAGCACATGATTATCAACAAACTTACATACTAAATTTCAAACATGTGTCATAACAATATTATTGTCAAATCCACCCACTACTCATCAAACCAAAATTTTAGTCTACCTTCTTAATATAACATCAAATGAAACGTTAACTTCACAATGGAATCATAAACATCGCATTAACATCCAACAAACAACCCACCTATCCATCCTGTTATAATCATGTTAACAAACCACATAACATAGTACTAGTAACGAACATAAGCAACCAAACCATCTCTCGACTAATATAACAATCTTTGACTACGAGACTTAAAGGTTAATATAACTTTCCAACATTAGTATGTCTAAATATTGTCCATGAATATAGCTCTAACTTCTCATATGAGTGATATTCATGCTTGACCCATTATGAACACCATCCTAGATACCAAATGATTTGTGATTATATACAACCCTGTCATGATCATTATCCTTGTTACTCGGTGGATGTTGATCATATATAGCCTAACCATCATCATCATTCCAACTACCTAAAGAATAATGATCCTAAAGAGTTCAACCATGATCATGTTTCCAACAATCCCAATGGATAATGATTAGACTATCAGCATTCATCACATTTTTACCTACTTTTGTGCCTGCTACATCAGCGTCACATCATTCCCCCATCATTCCCTTATCCAATCACACAAACCCCTGCATCCATCACATGCTTCACATCACAAAGAAAAAAAAGAAAATAATAAAAATTAAAAATAGGCGCTCACCCTCGCGATGGCGGTCACACCCGTGATCGTGAGCGAGCCATCACCGAGTGGGGCGATGGTCTTCGCGGTCGTGAGCAGTCATCATATGACCCCCTGTGCGATGGATGCGCATGGTCTTATATACAACTCAATCTTAATTAGGATATTGACTACCGAGTAGATAATGAATTAATGATCATATATAACCCAACCATGATCACCATCCCCAATGACTTGGTAAATTTGGTTTTATACAACCTTATCTTGAAAATACTCTTGTTACACATTCATTTAAATACTAACCGAAATTTATAAATCAAATCACCTCTCGACATTATACTATATATTAATTGGGGGAAGTGAATTGCCATTTTCTCTTGAGAAATTGAGGGGCTTTTTGGTAAATATACATTAATGTCATGATATAATTAGTTCACGATATATTGACTTTCTCCCCGAGATATTGAAACCATGAGATGTATTAATTGAAAGACATAAAGGAGATTGGAGGCTGAAGTCGCAGACAAAGTATGATGTTTGGGAAAATATTAAAAGCTGAAATCAAGCGCAGAGTTTTATGGGTTTTTTTTTAATTTTAATAATATGAGAAGACAAGAAATAAAATATATTTATGTTTTACTTTTTATGTTTTACTTTTTCTTTTATATTTAAAACTTAAATATAAGAGTTAATTGCATTTTTGTTAGCAATTAAAATGTACAAATGTGATATATTATTAGAATAATGATGATGTACTCGGAAAATATGTAACTATAAAGCTAACTATTGTTGATGACAGTAATTATGATATTTTAAAATTTCGTTGATATTATAGGATATATTTTTTTTAAAAATAAGGCAAATAAGTATAAAAGGCTTATATATTAATTTATTTATACCCGCCGCGTAGCGCGGACAAACAAACACTCGTTATTAACAATTAAACTAATAACCCCTCATCCTTATTCAACGTACCCATAGAACAAGATTCCGTTCTAGACCTTGATATCACAAACCAAACAATCACAATACGTATTTTAGTATGTCTACTGATATTTCCGGATTTAACTAGGTTTTCATCCGTAAATATTATAAGTTTTACACTTTATTTTATGTGCAAATGAGCAAAATATACACTAATATATGTTTTTGGATGTTTTCAGGTTGAATATGGTGGAATCGTCGAAGAAAGGGCGGAAAAAGAGACGAAAATGAGATAAACTGTCAACTCCGACACACCTCCACTGTTTTGATCATATCTCAGTCATACAAACTCGGATTGAGGTGATTCAAGCGGCCACGAAAACTAGACTCGGAGGGATAAAATTTTAATTTGATGGTCATCTCTCATAGACAAAGGCTCGCGCCGCGAGCCCATGTTCTTCGCGCCGCGAGCTCGTGTCGGCCAGACATTATCTTCAATTAAATTCAATTTTTGAATTGTTTTTCACTATAAATACCCATTGGCCGGCCCTAGAACCAGGGGACACGACTTTTAAACACTTTTGGAGCATCAAAACACCATTGGAGGCCAAGGATTGAAGATCAAACATCAAGATTCATCAAAGTTCATTCGGTTTGTCTAGATTTGCATTCTTTTCTTGATTAATCATGTGTTTCTTGGGACTTCTTGTTATTCTAAGCCTATTCATGGTCTGATCTTCTTATGTATTCATCTTATGATTGAACCCTAGTTGGGATATGCTTTGATTTCCTTGTTTACTTATGGATTGATACTAGTTGCATGTTTATTCAATTAAAGTTTGGATTTTTATGGTTTTAATCTTCGTTTCTGGATTTATGGTTCATATTGAATTTGAATAGGAAGTTCTTATGACGTATGCTCCTCTTTAAATGGTTTGTCTATGAATCGTTTAAGGGTTTACTAGGAAAAGTAATCAGAATCCAGATTCCATAACCTAAACCTAATTATCTAGGGCTTTGCAATCGAGGAAACGGTTGGTTTATATTAAACTTGTTTAATATGCTTGATGAATTATGCACTAGGTTGTGTGGATTTAGATGATTAATAGGAAGTTGTTATTCTTTATCCGTCTCACAATAGTTGTATGAAATAGGAAGTGGAATATGACTAAGTCAATCCAGGTAATCAATTAAACTGATCTTGAAATATATCACACTAGGGGGAGAGATTAAGGTGAGTACTTGTCCTTTATTTGGTTGTTTTGCTTCATTAGTTTAGTTAATTGTTCTTTATTTAGTTTCTAGTTCTTTTCTATTTTAAAACTGAAAAACCCCACCTTTAGGTTAACTATTAGTTTATCATTCTCTTTGGTGTTGCGCTGCTCTCCGTGGATACGATACCCATTACTTACATTTGCTATACTATTGCATGATCCAGTCATACTTGCTGGTAGTGTGTGGTGAAACTTAGGTGATTATTGGACATAAATTATATAACTAGATTTCACACATCATCTACCAAGCTAATTATTACAACCATGCACAACCTTTACATACACACACAATAACACATGCATCTACCCAATTATTACACAACGAGTAACAATATACCAGAAATTCAAAAGGTTCTTTTTATTATTTCTTTTATAACATAATATATTTTAATGTTATATATGTTATAACTAATTTATAATACTCTATATATCATATTTATATTTTTCATGATTTTATAGCATTAATATATTATTTTTATAAGATAAGATGTAAAAATTTTATTTTTAATAGGTAATTTACACACATCGATATCTTTATATTATATTTTGTTTCGCGCTAAAAGATAATATAATTTTAACTTTTAAATATGGATATGAAATCTAAAATATTGAAAGTATTCCTAACATAAACAAGTGCATATAGAGCTAGGTTGAAGCTTTTAAGAGGGTTGAAGCTTTTAAGAGCTAGATATTTTTAATAGAACTAGAAGCTAAAGCTTTTATTTACATTAAGGTGTTTAACAAAGTAGTTATAACTTATAATTATAGCTTAACATATAAAATAACATAAAATGATACAAAAGTTAGAAACAAAGCTAAGTAATAGTATTTATGTAATATGGTGTATCCAAAGTTATAGCACATTTTAAAAGTTACTTGAAGTAGTATTTTATTTTAAAGTTTTGATTGGTTTTTAAATAAATATAGAAGAAAACTTAGGCTCTTAAAAGCTTTAAAAAGTTGTCTTTAGATAAAATTAAAACTGCACCGAAGCGCGATCTAGATACGCTTGTTAGAAACAAAAGTGGAGGTGTTTAAGTGTGAAATTTAATATAATCCTTAAGTTTTGCATTATTTTCGGTTGAACTGTTAAAACAATATTAATAATTTATCCACTATATTTAATTTACTTGTTAAAAATCATATTACCTTATATTACAAACGTAATAAAAAGGCGTAATCAAACAAAAACTTACAAGATTAAACCAATTGTTGTGGAAACTTAATTCAATTAGGGTAGTTAAATTTATTTGAAGTTTTAAACTCAAAGCCGATGTGAACCAATGGTAAACTAGTCGTTTAATATTAATATATTTACGACTTTAATTACTGGTTGATTTACTGTTTTAAATAACGTGAGACATGACTTAACACTTTAAATATCTTTTTATTTTTATTACCGTGGGAAAAAATGTCTAGCCCTATTAACATAAGAATTGAAATTTATTGTTAGTATCGACTCAAAACACTTTCCATAATAAAAACATGTTTCTTTTTTAGCAAAGACTTGGAGTGAGAAATTTAATGATTATTTATGTTTAGTTAGGATTAACTCAAATTTTAATCAAACGGTTGATTTAGATGTTGTTTGTTTTTTAAAAACATAAGTTGTTAAGGTCTTATTTCATGTTTGCGAAGATTTTATTAGATAAGCTAAAGTTTAAAAGGTCTTATGTCTGCGAAAAAATATTGTTTGTTTTTTTAATTTTAAAGAATGACTGCGAAAAAATATTGTTTGTTAGAGCGAACAGAGTACATCTACACAATCTCGGTGAGGGCTAGGTGGCACTCGGTATACCGAGTGGAACACCATTCCGTAAACTCGGTATACCGAGTTTTCTCTCAATCTCGGCATTTGCTCACCGAGTGCATTTGAACGTTGGGTGTTTGGTGGGCAACGGTCATATGACCGTTTGACATAAAAAAAAAAAACTTTTTTTCCTTTTTTTTTTTACTTATTTACTACCTATATATATCCTCCTATTCTTATAAAAATTCACACACATCTACACACTTTCTCTCATATATTTAGTTTTTACAATTTGTGAGCATTATGGAGGGTTCTTCTAAAACACCAAAGTCTTCCAAATCAAAATCTCGTCAAGCGAATACGAGTGTTAACCCTTTCCAGATGAACACGCCACCACCCATCTACATACCGAACCCTATGTTTCTCCAACCGCAACTAGGTTTTAACAATCCTAGTCCTCACGGTTACCATACGGGTTACAATCAACCGCCTACTCAAGTATCACCAAACTTTCCAACTCAAGTCGCCTACAACGAATTTCACTACATCAATACTACACCACCTCCAACTTTTGAGTTCGATCAAAACGACATCCGTCCCGATCCCGACACTTTCATCGAGACACAAGAAGGGCTCGATTCCATACCGGACACCGTCGTTGAACCGGATTTTCTTCCCGAAACTCAACCCGCATCCGGTTCCCGTGGCAAAAAAAGCGGAACAAATACCACAAACAAAGGCACCGAGTGTGAAGTGGACACCGACCGAGGAGGTAATTTTAATGTTATTTTTTTCTAATATTTTTTATATATATGCGTGATTTTATATATGTGTAATTTTATATATGCGTAATTTTTTTCTAATCTTTTTTATAAAAAATATATATGCGTAATTTTAGTATTAATATATTCTAATCTTTTTTAGGTAGCTTTGGCAAAAGCGTGGATCGAAATTTCGGAAGACGAAGATGTTGGCAACTCGAAAAAAAGTCATGCTTTTTGGGTCCGCGTTGCCGAGTGGTTTCAACGGGAAACGGGAATAACTCGTCGGACCAACCACCAATGCGGCTCAAAATGGAAGACTATGAACAAGAGTATTACGTTGTTCAACGGGATTCACAACAATTTGGTAACACACCGAAGAAGTGGTCAAAGCGACGCGGACATCATGAAAGCCGCCTATGCACAATATAGGGTGGCAACTAAAAACCAAAGTTTCGGACTTGAACATGCATGGGAGGTGCTTCGAACTTCCCCAAAATGGTGCATGGTTCCACCGCCACCATCATCAAAAAAAAGCAAAACCTCCTCCTCCATGTAACACTGTTCTTACTAACACTATTTCAAACACGCGCGGAAGCTTAATTAACAAAATATAATATAATATATATTTGATTAAACACAACTAAACAGGTTTGCTTTACAAATCATTTACAGTGTTACTACAAAACAGGCTCTTTACAAAAACATCAGATATCAGAGTTAGATCAGTCCCAAAATTCCAGTTTAGCTCTTTAATCCATCTACCTGGATTCTCCTGAAAAGAATTCAACAGTGGGGAATTAGCACAAAGCTAAGTGAGAGAATAGATACCACAAACGTACAAGGCATCAAGCCCAAACCAGCAATGCTCAAACAAACAAGAGAACCGGCGGTATTGCGGGACCTTCAACCAAATGCCGGCCAAAGCATAGGTCTACCGATAGCCTAGTTACAACAGATAACAATACTAGCAACTCTTGATTACAACAAATGCTATCAAGACGAATGCTAGTACTGTATATCCCTAAACATAGGCCCAGCTGAATAACAACCGCCAAGCTGATCTCACAACAAAGTCATGTATATATACAGAAAAGAGCAACAATCAGGTGATATATCTTATACATCCAAGATATATATCCACTCACCGATATCTTCAATGCTCAGGGAACTCAGTTTTGCTTACTACTGAGTCTTGCTACCACCTGAACAAACAACCAACAATCAGTATTTGCTTAATCATCAAACAATAAGCAAAATACTAAAATCAAACATATATGTACAATTAACAACAAGTACATATCGCATCTCAAGTATATACTACCAATATACCACAATTCACAATTACCCTTACTTCTCGTAATTAAGTGAATTCATCCAACTCCTTAGCTTAGGCATTTCATACATCCTTTCATAAGCAAAGGCTACAAGTTCATGTTTATCTTCATATCATCAATAGATTGATCTTTCATAATATAATGTTGATATCCAATGCAATAAATCTTCAATGCAATTCATCTCATTCGAATCGAATACAATTTCCTTCACTGCGAATCGCATGCGATTGATTCCATGCGAATCGCATGCGATAGAGCCATAGCGAACCGAGTCCACTTGTGAATCGCATGCGATTGGTTCATATCATTCGCGTGCGATTAACACTATATATTTCCATGCGATCCAAACACAACGTTCTAAGTCATTCCAATGCGATTCATTCCAAATGCAATTCAATGCGATTCATTCCAAATGCGATCCAAAGAGTTAGAGAATATTCAATCCATTATCATTCAATACTATTCTATAAAATCGAATGCGATCCAGATTTCATGTGATTCAACTTAATCGAATGCGATTCAAGAAGCCATTCCACTTGATTCATGATCAATGCAAATCCAATATGATTCCATTATCAAATGCGATTTAATTTCAGCAAAGGCATTTCTAAGTATACATATTCTATGCAATTCAATTTCAAAACAGTCCATGCAATTCGAACCCATAGAACTCGGATTTCATCAAATTCCGATGGCTTCAATCCTTAATTCCGATTCATTCATACTTGATGGTCCCGTGTTTATACGGATGAAGCAATGCTAGTGATTTCGTGTGTGTTTGTGTGTATGTTTCGGTAGAGAAGAGAGAGCCGAGAGCTTTTAGAGAGAGAGAACACAAACACACAAAGTTGATAATGCAAAGCTTAGTATTGAAATGTGGGGGAAATGCCTTTATATAACATTTCCCCAACTTTGGTATAATTACATATTACACCCTCACTTTAATATATCTAACAATCTCCCCCTAAGTGAGGTGTGTAATCATTCACAACAAACAAATACATTGAAATCTATTCGAAAGCTGATTTGTTGCGAATGCCGAAGGCCACTTGCCATTTTCTGATTTCTCTCCTGCTAGCCAATGCTTTCCTTATTTGATCTATTGCCTTGTATGCCTGGGAATGTTCTTCATCTGTGTAAGCTGCTCGGTTATCCCAATCCTTTTGATGAATTTTATGATGAAGGATTTTCAAGGTGCCGTCAAAATATGCATTAAGGTCGTCTAGTCTGATGAAAATCTTTTCACCCTTTGTATTTTTGGAGACAACACCTCGAGAACCTTTAAAGTTTGGATGACCGTCATGGATTACTGTCAACTCTTCAAGCTGTTCTAGATCTGGATGATTCTGATTAGGCTTAAGAAGATTGACTTTCCGATAGTTGTTCTCAGCCCCGAGCTGGATATCGTGTTCCTCAAAGAATTCCATAAGATTTCTCATGTACCTCATTAACGCAACTCTACCAAATTCTTCATCAGGCCATTTTCCCTTTTTCTGGGAAAGGATGTCGAATAAGAAGCTAATGTCTTCGATGTTTACATACCTCAAATCTGCTTCGGTGAGAAAGTATGTGAGGTTGTTAGCTCTTTTGACGTAGAAGATGGCATATTTTATGTTGAAGTTGGTTTCGGTATACACACTGAGAAGGTCACTTATGGGATAATCTGATTTGATATCTTCTGGTTTGGTTTGTGAACGAGTGAGAATATGATCATATCTCCTTCTTTGTTTATCGTTCATGTTTCTCAGCTCGGGTGAGATAACCTCTATCAACTGACTGCTGAAGATTTCAGGAATTCGTTCTTCAAGATTGGCAGCGTTGACAAAGAAAGGTTTCCATATCGGGTTTTCTGCAGCATTCCTTGTGAACATATTCCCGACATCAAGACCAGGATCTCCACGATGCACTGGAGGAGCAGGTGGGACTGTGAAGCTTTCAGGCAAGGGCCATTCTGATTCTGCTCTAAACTTTTCAGCTGCCTCTGCTTGTCTGTTTCTTTCTAGTATGTCGGCAGCTGATTCTTGAAATCTACCAGGAGGAGGAGGGAAAGTTTCATGAACTTCAATATTAATCCCACTGAGAACCCTGGATACTTCGAAGATTGATTTCTTTTGTTTAGGCTTTCTCCTAGCGTCCCTTTTAGAAATTGCTTCCCTTTCTTTTCTTTTCAGTGCAAGTTCTCTTTCACTGGGAATATCATCAAATCTGTGGACAATTCTAGGAGAATATGGACGTGCAGCAATCTCGACGTATTCATCAATACCCTTGAATAGATTTTCCATCTCAGGATCCTCAGCTTCTTCCTCTGGTTGAGCAGAACTGCTTTCTCCCATATGCCTTGCAGGTGATATGTGTATGGACTCATATAAATCTTTCATTTCTACTTCTGAGTCGCTTGACCATTCAAACATCTCGGTATGGGGCTGCTCCGAAGATATCTCACCTTCTTCAAGATCACTTGGCCTCTGTTCAGTTTGTTGCTGGGGTACATATAGTACAATCTGTTTGTCAGCATTCTCTTTCTGTTGTAATTCATAAACTTCATCGGCCGTTAATGATTCGGATCTATGTTGTTGACCCGTCTGGCTTCCAGATCCAGCAGAACCTGTACCTGTAGATAAGTATCTGCTCAATGATGGTACTGGTACAGTTGCGACGGAGGGAGTTGTGATATATCTTCTTCTTTTCTCCCCCTCGGGACGATCATCGGGATCTTGATCTTCCCGCCTCCTTTTTGACCCCTGAGCCTGGGCCTGACAGGTTTGTTCAAGTACCGTCAGCCGGTCAGTAACTTTTTGCAGGGAAGTATAGAACCCTCTTGTCACCCCATCAATCTTGCTGTTTACATCTTCATGAAACTCTGTAAATTCATCCAAGGAGATTCCCTGTGGACGTAGTTCAGTTTGCAGAGTAGTCAGAAGGTCTTGATTATAAGCAGAGTCTGGCCTTTGTTCAATCAGTTTAGCATAGAGGATGCTTTTTAAGGCGTCGACCGATAGTGAAGTGACATCCGGTTGAGATTGAGGAGCCGTTGCTGGAAGACGAGCTGCTAGAAGATCTTCAATACGTGACAGCTGCTCAGTCTGTTCCCTGGAAGCCCTTTCAATCCGATCCAACTTTTGATTTGTCTCCTGCAGTTGTTGGCGGATTGGAGACACGGCTTGTTGAATAGCAAGTTGAAGATCTGCACGTGTAACAAACCCGGAATCACTCAGATTACCGGTTGAGGTACCTGCCACAGAGGCAGAACCACCTACTGGAGCAGCATGGATGTAGGCTCCAGCAGGATTTCCTTCCAATCCTCGAATGGCACCTTGAGAGGTACCACCTATGGAAGTTGCGGAGACTTGTTGAGTCAACAAGCTCAGTGCATCTATAGTTACCTTGTGTTGTTCAAGATATGCGGATATCCGCGGCAAATCAAATCGTGCACGAAGAGGAGTCGAGGACGAGGGAGGCAGTCCTATGTTTTCAATAGGTCCAACACCCAATTGGGGTTGGCCTAGATTGTGTGCTATAACCCTGTGCAATAAAGACGGTGCCTGTTGAGAGACACCGTAGTAGCTTGGTGGGGCAGAAACTTGCACGGGTGGGATAACCGCGACTTGTTCAATATGAGGCTCAGCAGTGCTAGACCTCATAGTAGATGTGGCTTCCCGGCTTTCTGGGTTTGGGGAACCCTCAGCACTCATTTTTTCTTTTCTCACCTCCTCTCTATCACTCGCACTCCTAACTACAAAACTATCTTCATCATCACCGCTACCGGCACCATACCCCGCATATTGATCAGGGTGAATAAGAGAGTCAGGAGTGACAGAACCAGATTCAATAGATAAAGAATGACTTGGCGAAGTTACTGGAATGTCATGTTCAGGAGCAACCATGGCCCTGCGAATGATTGAGGTGGTTTGAAGTGGTATGACTAGACCACGGGTAGGAGAGGGGGGTGTTGTCTGAGTGGTATGGGCCTGGTTTGGACTGATAGGATTGGGGTCGGTTATTTTCATGAAGGATGGGGTGCTATCAGTAGGTTGGTCTATTGGTTGCTCAGGGGTGCCCAAAGGTGATATTTCTGTTTCGGGGTCAGGGGCACCACCTGGATGGGAGGCTGACTCTTCTTGAGAGGAACTGGATGACTCAGAAAAGTCAAGTCCAAGTTCGGTTAAAACGGCTTGGGTACGGGTGGATACAGAGAGGGATTGGACAATGGATTGGATGACTGCTGGATCATATGTATCTTCTCCCTCTCTACTCTCATCACCTTCACCCACTTCTCCTCCCCTCTCTTGATTTTCTCTCTGCACATCCCTCTCAGCATCTCCCACAGATTGCTGAGTCCTATCCTCTATATTCTCACTGGGTGCTACTCCCTCTTGGGTAGGTATGGCCGGCTCTGGCACAACCATAGAGGGTATCCCTACACTCTCCCTATATGTTCTCACTACATCATTTTGCTCACACAGATCCAGCAGAGACTCAGGGAATGGTTTAGGAATGGGCATATTAGTAGGAGTAGCAGGTTTAATTGATTGGAAGAGTTTGGGTGTTACAGAGGATAAACCTGCCCGTCGTGGAATGTCAGCATTTCTATCCATCACATATTGTATGATCATCGGAAGGAAGCGATGGTAAGGCAGCAGGTTGGCCTCCTTCTTCTTCTGGGAATTCTTCCTTTGCATGGTAGCTTTTATGTCCTGGAAGAGAAGGAATGCGTAATCCACATGCATATGTGTGGCAGCAGCAACGAAGATTTTTAGCTGGTTCTCCGTTGGAAACTCTTACCCCGAGTGTTTTGGGGTGAGGCACCTTTGCAGCACGGTCATAAAGATGTTATACTTTGGGTGAAGACCAGTGCGTTTGAATTGATTCTTAGTTGTGAGCTCTCCAGCATAGCCCAACTGTCTTATTGCTGCCAGACATGTTTCCTCATTGGGAATTTCCTCAAAATCCGATGCAGAGGGTCTACTATTGGCTCTTGGTAACCGGAAGATTGAACGTAGACGGTGAACAGGTATGTCTACAGCAAACTCATCCACCTCAGCATGGATAACTTCTAGACCTCTTTCATTGATTCGTACGTCACATGTCTGCCAGAATTGTTGAACATAAAGTTCAGGGACATGTGTGCCGGTTGTTGCAGGATTGTAGGTTAGGAGGTGATTCAGAGGGTGGACTTTAAGAATTTCGGTAACAATGGGGTGAGTGGGGGTCGTGAATTTGGTAAGGTCAATATAGTGGATATTTGGGTGAGTCCTGGTGCTAAGGAACTCAACTTGAGGCATGATCTCCTCTGGGTCACGAATAGCTTGTGTCATCTTATCTGTACAGATAGAAAGAAATATTAAGACATAATGACAATGATAAGATTGGAGATTGCATTGGCCCAAGAATTTCAAGTGTCAAGTGTTAGACAGAAAAATTGTCTAACTCTGGAGGACTTCAGTGTGAAGATATCAAATTGATGTGTTGAAAAGTTATTGTTGACATCTTATTTCATTAAATGAACAATAATAAACACATTTGTAGTACTGAAGCATGCCTCAAAAATCACCCTAACACCTCTTTTTAGGCCAAAAACCAAATCATTTGAGTATGCTTATACTCCTCAAGAACACGAAGAACACTTTTTGAGATTTTTGAAAGATTTTTACATCAAAGTGTTCCCCAAGTGTTCTAGAAACCCATCGCAAACATGGATAGATCAAACAAGTTAGTTTGATATCCCAAAAATCCATCTAAAGTCTCGAAACCTTCATTCGCATACGGGTTTTCAAAGGCCAAAAAGTTCATTTTTAACTCAAAATTTCCAAAAAGTAAACCGTACAAGTTGTTACCTTTGTGATTATGAGTATTTTGAATCTAAAAAGGTAACAACTTTTGATCTGTAAACCGTACAAGTTCATTTTTATCTCCCCCTTTGTATAGAAAATAGAAGATGTTGGTCTTTTCAGCATCATACGAACTCTAACAATCTCCTCTCACAAATATGCAGATTTCTTGCTGCATTCTTTAATGCTTTAGGAGACAAGACTTGAACGATTTCTTTTTGTGAATCTTCAGTCTTTGATTGGATGTCTTCAGAATGTCTTCTCATCTTGAAAGATAGACTCTTCAATTTTTAAGAATAGTCTTCACTTTATGAACTTGATGAGAGAACTTGAATCTTGAAAGCACACAGTAACATCCTTTTTCATCTGATTTTCAGATTCGCACCATTAACCTAAGGTTATGCAACCTTTGGCTGTATGAATGGTTTAGCTTTAGGTGGTTTTCAGCAAACACGATCTTGAGCCTTTAAGAAAAACGATTTAGGAAGAATAAATAATCTTTCCCCCTTGAATGTAGCTCTAGATCTGGTTTATTTCTTCAGAACTTCTTTAAAATGGCGATTAAGCACTTTTTCTGTTCTGAATTTGAATTCTTTTCTTCTGTTGTTCTCTTCTTTGCTTCCCCTTTACTTGAAATATGAATTTTTGAAAGTTTAGTTCCCTTTGTATCCCCCTCAACACACGAATCTTTTCTTGATCGATAAGCTCAAAATCAACTGATTTAGAATTATAATTTCTCCCCCTCATGATGATCAGGATTCTTCATGAACATCATGTACATGAACTCTGTATTCGGCTTGATTTTGGCCGGAATATATGAGCACTTGAAGCTTTGAACCCGCATCATGAGAATCAGTTGAACTGTATTCGAAGGTGTCACCACAATGATATGGCAATGAAAGCATCCGAGACAGTCTTTAGGGTACCGTCTCAAATTTTCCGTGGTATAACACCGAGATCACATAGATTCTCGTTAACATAACAGTTTAAATAAACTGTGTGACCTACATTCAGAACTGGTAAATCGTTGATTCTGGTAGGATTTCCATCTAATCATCGTGAATATCACATAAGATATCACTCCAAGATGTTCCGGTAGTCACGAAGGACTAGATATGCATTACAGATCCAACATGTGTCCTAAGAAATGAAATTTATATTTGAATAAGCTCTAGACTCGATAAGTGCATGAAAGAATTCGGGGACGGGAGTAGCTGTCCTCCTTGTTTCAATATCAACAATCTCCAAGTGAGATGTCAATAGAAATGTGCTAAATCTCCGTGTGAAGTTAAAACAATTATCTTTTAAGAGATAATTGAGTAGCTAGGTGGGGTTAGTGCATTGCATCACTGGGTCCATGATGTCTATTTTAATACCAAATCTCAACGAATGAGATCCAGTAGCAGATGTGGCTACCCAGATGTATACTATTTGGTAAGGATCTTTCTTTTCTTTTGATCCTGTCTCACCCACCGCTCACTAACTATTTTTCAACTTCTCCCTCAAACTAACTTTCCAATTGGATGTATGTATCTCTATTTTGTTCATACACAAGGACACTTTTTATCATTTTCAAATGATATGAGAAATCATAGTGATCTGTAACAAGAATGATTTTCACCTTAGGGTATTTACATATTAAGTCCTTTTAGTTTGTACCTAATACAAACATCACATAGAACTCGGATTTCATCAAATTCCGATGGCTTCAATCCTTAATTCCGATTCATTCATACTTTCATCCAAAAATCCATTTCGATCCAGGTTAATACCATTCTAAGCATGCATGTTCTAAAATCATTTAAAACATAGAAATGGCATATAAACATAATCAATCTATCATGTTTTCTACTACATGCATAAAATGTTTATCATATTCGATCAAGAACGGCATGCAACTCAAAACCGAATTTAAGTAGCAATTAATAAACAAGAATCATATAATCTAACCTTATGAAGCTTGAATACTTGAGCTATAATATCAAACAATCTTTGAAGATTAAAATCGGATCTTCTTGTTCTTCTTTCAGCCGAGAGCAAAACACACACAAACACACTCAAGTTTTGCATGTAAATGAAAGTGTAGAGAAAGGGTGATGACTATCATCGGCCAACATACACACAAACATGAGGTTAGTGGAAGGTCTAGGGGGTAGAGTGACGACTAATCACCCCCACTACGGCCACCTAAACACCCACCACCCCACTCACAATTAAAATATAAATTAATTAATTAATTACCACATTAATCAATTAATTCACAAATAATAGAATTAAATCACATAATTAATTCAAATATCAACTTAAACTTGATTAATTACCTTAATTAATCTAGGCCGGTAAGGAGGGTGTTACACTCCAACACTCAATCGGACGCACAAACGAAAACCGTCGACCTCAACAAAGAAGCAAACACTCAAGATGAAAATGACGTTGAGTATTTCGAACCACCACGCCCTGCTGGAAAAAAGAAAGGAAAAAGGGCGGTTTCTTCGGCTTCTTCGGCGGTTTCATCGGAGGATTTTGACTTACTAGTCCAAGGTCTCAGCAACTTTCGTAGCGACCTCAAAGAATATAACGAGAAGCAGTTGGAACAAAACGAACGTAAGATTCGTTTAAAGGAATTAAAAGAAAAGAGGAAGGCCGCACAATTTATAAAGTCAAGCGAAGAGGGACCCGAAGGCGACGATCTTGAGTTCGTGAGAAAGACCAAAGCCGAGCTTAAGGAGAAATTCAGGCTTTGATAAATTTATCGTCTATGCTATTTTTATTTTATTCGAATTTTTTAACTTTAAGTTTTATATCTTTTAATATTAAAACAAAAGTAATTATTTTAATACAATTAATAAAAAAATAATAAAAATAGGATGCAGAGTTTGGGGTATTTCCAGCCTGAAAGCATGATTGAAGCATGGGGAGGAAAAAGCTGATGTGGCCAGAAGCATGGGTATGCAGACTTTGAGTATACCCCATGCTCTTAAGGTATGATTCGATTGTTTCTTCTCTAATGCGTACTTCTTCTAACATGCAACTAGTTGATTCAACCAAGTTTTGGTTACATATAAACAATGAATGGCAGCAACAAACATAAAAAACAAGAGAATCACACATTCTAATATCATCTACAGTTAAGGGACTTTGAATGGCAGCAGCAAACATAAAAAAAAGGGAGAATCACAGAGGCAATTTCGAACAAAATAATAGGAATCGGACAAGATAATAACGAATGTAGAAGACCTAAATCAAAAAGTAATTTCAGACCTCAAAGTCAAATTATACATATGATGTAATATGTCTAATTGAAAGAAATTATCAAGTGGGGTATCAACCAAAATGACATCTTCGATGTTTTTAAGATAGTGGTAACAGATCATGTGTTGGATAATCTGCAATACACCATGTTCATGAATCGCATTCCAACACGAAGGCAGGGCCATTCAAACACAGAGGAATCACAAGCTGCAAAATGCATTTTCAAACAAAAAAAGGAATTAGAGAAGAAATAATCGAATCACATACCTGTTGTAGTATATTGATGGAAGGTTCGTGCGTTTAGCCGCTGACGAGCTCAAATCAGATGTGTTTAGGGCTTCGACGATGGAGGGCTTCAAAAACTCACAATTTGGTGGAGTTAGGGCTTCGACGATCGAGGAAGGATTGACGATGGGAAGAGGTCGACGAGAGGTATTCGGTCGACAACGAAAAGGTCGACGATGGAAGGAAGGACCGGCGATGGAGGTTCGCGTTTAGGGCTTCAACGATGGGAAGGGGTCGACGAGGGGTATTACGTTCCAAATGTCTGCAAGGGTCTTTCACATTATTTTTATCGTTTCACAAGATAAGCAATTATAAGACAAAAGAAAACCTTATGTCTTCGGAAAAACAAATGATCTTTATTAAAAACGTCTGCCTGCCCGTCCACAGACGTTTTTAAAGATAAGACCTTATTAAGAAAAACAAACAAGGCTTAATTCTTTACTACCGCTCACCGTATGCAATTATAAATACTTATAATTACAATTACCTATACATAACAGTTTGATAAAAGGAAAACTCCTCCTCTTAATAGTAACAAACTTTATAAACTCTCAAATATATCCTTATACTTCATCTAATAGTAATTAAATTATTTAAAAATTTAAAAAATATATATCTAATTTAACTTACAAGTAAATTCTCTTTACTACCCTTCTTTCATCTTTATCCCTAATTAATCTTGAGTAATAGATTATTGTAAAAGAAGGAAGAAATCTCACTCTCCAAGACAAGCATGATCATATGTTCCAGTTTCCATACTATTTATCCCTCTTTTCTTATTTTAGCAGATTGTAGGGGTTCTGACTTCCGATCAAATCAGTATATGAAGTTTCCTTCTGAATTAAAACACGTGTAAAGAATTACGCATGTATAATGGAATCGAATTGCAAACCACTTGCGGATCCAGAACCAACGGTTACAGGCCATCAAGATCTTCTTGAAGCCCGAGATGAATAAGTATTGGCGAGCACAACCATAAGTGTGAGATCCAGATAAAGAAAGCTCATTGATTAATGGTATACTAGAGATGAAATCGTTGAAAAGCTAAAAGAAGCTTGTACAACTTTGGAGTCTGCTCTGAATCCTTTTATGATGGAGGATGTTGGTGAAGAAGGAAGAAGATAAAAATGAAAGGAGGGTATTTAAAGGATTTTATATGTAAATTAAATATGGGATTATGTTGTTTAATCTTTAAATGATTTAATTACTATTAAATAAAGTATAAGGACATCTTTGAGAGTTTATAAAGTGTGTGAGTATATACACGTAATATTGATTTTTATAAGGATATATTTGTAATTAAAAAAGTTGTAAGAATATATATGAAATTTTTCCTAAAAGTTATGTGAGCAGACCATGAACATAATATATTAAGCTTGGCTTGGACTTCCAATAACAATTAATTAATAAGTCAAAAGGTTTAATATGAGTCTTCTTTATCACCGCCAAAATATTAGATTTCCAAATTTTTCTTCATCACCATCACCATGACCGATGGATTCATATGAAAGGTATTTCGACCAGATTCTTCAAGGTTTTTCATCCCTAATGGGTTCTTACAAAAAGGTTGACATCTCCGATTTGATTTGTTTTCTTATTGAGACCAAAAATGTTTACGGATCCTTCAAGTTTTCCCAAGGTTTTCCAAAGTTTTTGAGATTTAGATGTAAGTTTCCGGATTTTGTTCATATCGGCTTTGATCGGCGTGTTTAGATTTGTATGGATTCAAAGGGTTCTTGATTCAAAGTTATGTGGTGCAATACCCATATATATGGTGCGGTTTTGATTCTTTTGTTTCGATTTCTTCTAGTTTGACTCCCAAATCTATGGTGCGATTTTTTTTCCAGAGTTATGGTGCGATTTCATGTTCATCTTGTATTTGTTCTTGTTCGATTTTAGGGTTATTTCTTTTTGGTTTATGGTTATTGTTCATATCCGATTAACATTTAGGGTTTTTACATTTCGTGATTTAACATTTTAGGGTTTTAAGTTATGCAATTCTGCTTAAGCTTCATCTTGAAGAACTGAGAAGGAACCTAGTACATGAACCTAGTTTTGATAAAGAAAATAATTCAAAAATCAAAAGATAACTTGTAATCTGCTATTCAGGTTTCATGATATATTAAATAATAGTTTCTTAATCCTGGATACATTAAATGGTAGTTTTTAAAGTTAGATACACACAATAGTAAACAGGTAACAAGTTCGATATATTTTCGGAAACTAAACCCTAGTTAAATCCCTAAACTTCCATAAACTAACTAATTTAAGGATTAATTTAACTCAACCTCTTTATTTTTATCCCTAGACCTATTAGTGTAACACCCCAAAGTTCAAAACCATGGTCTAGACCAATAACTTCGAAATCAACTTAAAACCATGGTGGAAATTATTACTAGTCCATAACTTTGAACTTATAAGGTGATTCAAACACCTTTCATCTTTCTATGTTGGACAATGAGTTGTTACAAACTCCCTCACTTAAACACCTTATGTCCTCGTCAGGTAACATACCCAAAATCCAAACCCCAGGAGCTACACGAGTCCACACTCACTACAACCCGAGGGGTAATGGCTCTAATACCAACTTGTAACACCCTACAGTTCAAAGTCATGGTCTAAATCAATAACTTCGAAATCAACTTAAAACCACGGTAAATTTATTACTAGCCCATAGCTTTGAAATCAACGTACGTACATTGTGTGGCGATAGGTTGTCATGGCAAGTAAAGCTTGGCCATGGTGAGTAGAAAAGGAGAGAGGGGTTGGAAATAAGTTGAAGAGAGAAGCATTAGGTTGTGAAACTCTAGAGTAGAAGGAAAGTAAGAGAGGAAAAACTTAATATGTATAAAGGGACCGGAATAGTTTGTAACTACTGATTTTAGTGCAAGAACCTCGAGAACCAATCTTAGCCGTTGATTTGATATGTGGAATTCATGGATGGAGAGCGTGGGGGGATCAAGTGTGGCAGGATGTATGTTAGGAATTCATGGGTGGACAATGATATTGAAAGAGGGAAAATTGGATGGCTCAGATTGGTTCTCGCACTAAAAATAGTTCTCAATGGAACTTCTTTCTTTCTATATATATATATATATATATATATATATATATATATATATATATATATATATATATATACATATATATATATATACACACACACACACACAAGTCAAATCTCTAAGTTGTGCTATGCACAACGTACGGAGTTTTATGTTAACATCTTATGCGCGGGTACATAATTTTGTTAAACATTCACCTAATAATTATAAAGTAAAATGAAGAAAAGTCTAAAATATAATTTTATAGCCTGGAAAAGGTATAAATTTAAAACATTGTACGATAGACACCGTACATATATGCAAGGTTCTAAAAAACGCGCCATGGCGGCGCCAAGGCGCGAGGCCGCCGTTACGAAACAACCCTTGGCGGTGGGGTTAGGCGTGGCGTACGACAAGGCGGGATAAGGCGCGCCAAATGGCGAGTTTTGTAAAGCGTGGCGCGCAGAAATTAATTTTTTTTTAAAAAATGGTCTTTTTTATATACATTTTACGATCGCGTGTATTGAACTTCTATAAATTTGTAGTTTTTAATTTGTATAAGTTATTTTGCTCCTCATTTGTGTAAATTTGTGTAAATTGTATATTAATAATGATAGATTGGGCATATATTATTATAAAATATATACAAAATTGCCGCCTTAAGTGACGCCTTAAAAAACGCCATGGCTTCGCCATAGCTCGTAAAGCTTGAGGCTTGACCTCGCCGCCACGCCACGCCTTACGTTTTTTAGAACCTTGCATATATGCACATTATGAAGCTGAAAGATCATATCTTGACCCGCTCTTCAACAAAAGAATCCACAATATATTAAATTTTAATTCGTTAGAAAAACGTAAAAAAATGATAATCAAAAATCAATTTCAAATATAACCAGACTTAAGAAAGAGAATGCTACATACCTACATGCAGGAGTACCAGATACAATTGAAAAAAAAACACTTAATAGTATTGGCTTGATATTGTTATTCAAACAATATATAATAATAACTATCCAAAAACAAGAATAACTCACAAAACCTAACCCTTGAATTCTATGAATGATGTGTACTCTATCCCTGGTCAAATCTACAAGTCAACAAAAATAATGGATTAACAACTTCATAATAAAATTACATTCGTAGAATTAACATACATTTTAAGTGCATTTACATTAATTTTTCTAATATAGCTCTCAAGCATTCTATTATAATTTTTTAAAGTAAATTTCATATTTTTCCTTAAAATTTTGTATATAATGTCAACCTTAACAAATATTAAAAATCACGTATTCAAAGTGTATATATATATATATATATATATATATATATATATATATATATATATATATATTCACTATAAATTTATTAATGTAAACCGAACAAAAAATAGATATAAACAATGTCGTGCATCACATAGTAGTAGCAATATGCAACCCTTAAAAAAACAGTCTCATATCTATTACATTTATATGTATGTTTTAGGTAATGAACTAAAATCAACTATAGAAATCATATTATTTATAAGGTGTACTCTTATATAAACTAAAGTTATATTTGATAAGACTTAATTTGACAATTACACCCCTAACCACTACATCATTACATACTTACCTAGTATTTAATTAGAAAGTAAAACACATCCTTACATCATTACATACTTATCGAACATCTAGAAAAAAAATACACATCCTTACTCTTGTAGCCATGAACTTACATATTATATCTCTACAAGCAACCAACATTTTATTGATTGATTGATTATTATTTTTTTATAGTGTTTATTAGTATTTTAAAGTTTCAAAGATCTTATCGTAAATGTTATTACTACATACATACATATATATATATATATATATATATATATATATATATATATATATATATATATATATATATATATATATATATAATAATGTCTCACTCCAAAAGATAATAGTCTACTACCAGTTTATATTAGTTAATAAATTCATTTGTAATAAAACACTTAATTAATGAAACGCGTGTGTATAAAGTCCAATTTTTTAAGCAAATAATATAAACAATCCAACGTCAATGTAGTTGCGATATGCATGCATTTATGCAAATAAAAAAAAGATACGCCCATACAATGAAACAATCAAACTTCAACTTTTTTTATATTTGGTATGTGAATCACCACCAACATCAGTAGATTATTGAAGGTTCTTGTAAGCTCCAATCACTACCAACACAACATCACCTTTGTTAATTCATTCATGCCTTGACGATATCAAGATATGAAAACACAAAAAGGTGAAAAACAAAAAAAATACTAGTGATATTGCATTTGAAATATTTGAGTATACATAAAATAGAAAAAGCAGGATAATGTCTGTTTAACAAAAATCTAATTTGGACACACTTCCTGCTTCCTGTGATCTTTCTCCTATCTATGCCTAAGTAATTTTATGAATGAGTATTATTGACTATATTCGTTAATACTCCCATAGCCCCACAAGAAACTTTGCAACTATGGCTCACATACAAATAAAGTTACATCAAGTAGAGGGGAGAGGAACGTACGCCTCAACGTACGTACATTGTGTTGCGATAGGTTGTCATGGCAAGTAAAGCTTGGCCATGGTGAGTAGAAAAGGCGAGAGGGGTTGGAAATAAGTTGAAGAGAGAAGCATTAGGTTGTGAAACTCTAGAGTAGAAGGAAAGTAAGAGAGGAAAAACTTAATATGTATAAAGGGACCGGAATAGTTTGCAACTATTTAGTGACACGTGTTGACCATTATGTTGGTCCCAAAAGGATACTACAACAACAATCTTTGTAGAAGGGGGAAAGTTGAATACAAACTTTAGATTTTTGAAAATTAAAGACACACGATTATACTTTATATAATTCTTAATGAAATGAATCAAGAATTAATACATAAACTGAATGCGAAAAATCCAAGTTCAGTAAAGGTGGTAACAAGATGTCTAACACACAAACAAAGATAATCCTAACCAACTAATGTTTAGGATGTTTAACACATGAACAAGTTTGTTCTACACGAAATATTTGCTAACTCTAAAAGTTTGTTCTTGCTAGAAAGCTTAAAACTTGCTTCTAAAACTAAACAATAAAATTCTTGTGTAGTTATCACAAATGAGATATTCAGTGCCTTAGCATGTTGAACATGCAATAATATATATATAGAGTTAGCGTCCGGTTCTTGCAAAGAAGGTAGGAGACAAAAGCATGTAAGATAATAATATTATAATAGATAAAGTTAGTGAGTGAATAGTAAAAACACTTTATACAAGTAATGTATAAAGTGAATGTTCTTTTCTGCAAAAGTATATCACACTAACAATATTATAATATTAAAACATATACCTTTTGTCTTAAAAGTTTAAGTTTATTAATCCATTCCTCTACTTTAAACAAAATCATGCTTTCTTCAGATTTGACTTTACCAAGTATAGAGTTGCCAGTCATACTTTAATTGTCCAGACAATCTTCGAGATCTTCTTCTTTAAAGTATCTTTCACTTTTTCCAAAGAATAAGATTAATCTATTTTGTCTCTTTGAAGGAACCGAACCATTTAAAACCAAATTGAACCGAACCATTAGGGTTAAGGGGCATACTTACATATCAATTCAATATAACTCAAATCCTTACCTTTCCTTTGTTTTCACTTTTTCCCCAAAAATCCCAAATTGTCACTCACTATCCAACACTCGACACACCAATCACTCAAATCTTGAAGATCAAATCGACAAACCAATCTTGAATTTGAATGGACAGACCAAATCGACTCATGAATCTTGATTCTTTGAAGTTTGAAGCTAGAAATCTCGACATACCATAAGACGACGTTCGCTCTCCCTTCGTCGAGTGTTGTGACAAAAAATTTGCAAAACCAAAAACCGAACCGAAAACCAAATCGAAAAATCGAAAACCAAAAATTGAACCAAACCGAATGGTTTTGGTTATGGTTTTTCAAAAACCGAGATTTTCGGTTTGGTTTCGGTTTCACTCTAAACCGAACCGTGCACACCCCTAGTTCACTTAGCTCATCATGAAATGCTCAACTGATTGAACATTACACTAAAAGAAGATATAAGCTAATCAACCTAGATGATCAGTTGATCAAGAGTGTTCAGCTGATCATCAGAGTGATAAGCTTATAGCAAAAGACCGAGTGAGGAAAAGTGACTTAACTGATGTTATAAGGTCTTAGCTACAAATGTTGTAGGCTCAGCTGATAATTTTCACTACTCAGCTGATCGAAATTGTTCCTCAGCTGATGGTTGTAATCTCTCAGCTGATGCTTGAGATTGATATAGCTGATGCTTCTATACTTGTTTTTCTTATCGGCTAATCTTCTAAAGCTAGTCCTTTGGCTGATACCTAGTGCTCAATTGATCTTCAACTGATGCTTTGTACTTAGAGAATTCTTTAAGTATTTTGAAACACAACACATGTATTTCAATATTCTAAGTCTAAAACTGAATGTATGGTTTTGTTAACATCAAATCCTATTTATTACAATAGACATGTTTGATTATAGGTTGAAATGATTATCTTCCCAACACATTAAAGGTGGTTTCACATATCGAAAAGCCTCGGCTTTAAATTGTACTTATCAATCAGCACGGCTACTCAGCCTCGGTTTGAGTGGTTGGGTCGGTTTTGACAGTTTCACGCTAATCCCTATGTGATGGTCCTGGTGAGAGGTGAAATAAGAGATTAAATTTGAGAGATGATGTGTTTTCATTTAATGCTCGAAGATTTTAGATAAATGTGGCGGAAGCAATGAAAAACTATTCATATAGTGCACAAACTTAGGGATTAAATTATTTCTAAAAGTTTGTTCACTTGTTTTAGTTGGTCAAGTGGCTAAAACATATTATTACATTCTTAAAAATGACATGTTGTAAAACAAAAACTATTCGGTACCGTAATATTACGCGTATATAATGCTAGTTTCCATAAAAAAACATTTAATATTACAAATTTATTAGTCTTAAAAAATTAGAAAAAGAGTGTTAAACTTTTTATATATTAGTATAGATTTATGTTCCTAAGTTTTTCTATAGAGAGAGAGGAATTCAATAGGAAATTTTCATTAACTTTCTTTAAATTTCCCTTAACAACTAATAATTTTAAAAAATAAAGAGTACTTTTTATATAAGTTTTTTTTTTCTTTTCATATCGTGAACAAAAATTAAAAATAATATTAATTTTCTTTTCTTTCTCTCAAATTTAAAAATACGAAAAATAACACTATTTATCATTGGTTGTTGATAGAGACATCCTAGTCTACAATACCCTAGACTACTATAGGTAATTATATATTAATAATATTGTAATGATTAATAAACTTTATTCTTTTTAATTTATTACATACATCACATCATATTACTTTAATTATATCCTAATGATTAATATCTTATTAATTTATTATTTTTATTTTTTTACTTTATTCTTTTTTCTTATGTAATTACTTTTTAATTACTTTATTATTCTTTTATTTCCTTATTATCACCTTATACCTTTTTTTGTATTATTTAAATTTATGTTTTATATTAAAAAGAAAATAAATTAATAAAGTAAAAACATAAATTTTACTAGCAATAATAATCAAGATTTACAAAATCTTTTTCAACGGGTTGAAGTTTCGTATTATGGTTGATTTATGATTGTTTTACAAAATCTTTTACAACCCCCTCAACATTGATATTGTTTGAATCGATTTTTGGTTGATTGCTTTTATGTCCAGATTATTGTTCACTCTTGTTTAGATTATGGTTAAAGATTGATTGTATAAATTGTCTGTGCTCATTTTAATATTGTTCATGTTAGAATTTTGGTTGTGACGTGTTGAAGATGAATACAAGATGAACACAACAAATATTAGAAATTTTAAACAAATACGTACATTTCGCATAACAAGTTAGCCATTATATAGAATGAATAATTCTAATATAACAATTAGTATATGATTGCATACATTTATATATTAAAATTTTCTTTAACGAGTTGTCGTGTATTGTTGACTATGATTTACAAAAGACGAAGGTATAACAACAATTATTAGACAATTTCTTTTTTACAATTCTTTTTTTCATTTTTATATTTAATTTATGTATTATTCTTTTATTTAATTATTATTATTTTAATACTTTTTTAAGATTATTATATATTATTTAAATTTGTATTTTACATTAAACAGGAAAATAAATTAATAAAGTAAAAAATTTAAGTTTTATTAAATAAACAATGCTAGCAAGTAACTAGCATTCATGCAACTTACAAACATGCAGCGTCCAAAACAAAACACCTCCGATGTTGCCACCGTCGTCCGGTAACCGTTTTTAAAATGAGGGGCGAGAATTATGTATACGATTTTAAGGGGACAGAAAGGAAATATTGTTCCATTACTAGTTTTTTCTAATAGTTATCATAAATTAAAATTTTCAAAAATCATTATTTTATATTTCAAAGTTTACGTAAGTCAATGGTTAGAACTTTTATATATTTCAAATATTTTATACAAATTATAAGTTTACGTAAGTCACAAATTCTTTTTACAGATAACAATTAAACTTATATGTTAAAAAATTTATTTTTATTAGTGTTATATTTTTAAATGTATAAAATAAAACCGAGAAAGATAAAAATAAATGATAAATAAAAAGGTAAAATCATTAATAAAGTAATAATTAAATGATAAAGTAGGAAGGAAATAATTAAGTTATAATTACAAGATATATATGAGTATGTCTTTAACAACACCCAATAAAAATTAGTCAACATATATAATTAAAGTTACCACCAAGGTCAATGAGTGCCTCAAAAGGTGTAAATGGGTGCCTCAAAAGGTTTGTATCAACGCCTGGAGGGCGGCCTTAAATAGACTTCCCACCAAGGTCAACCTTAAAAAACGGGGTATAATTCTTCTTTCTTGTTTTTGTCCTTTGTGTAGCGAGGCAGAAGAATCTGAAGAGCATTGTTTCCTGAACTGTTTATTCAGCAAAAAGATCATTGAGAACAAATGTAGTTGGTGGGGCATCCAAAATTACGAGTTTAGCAGCGTGAACAGACTAGTCAATTGGGCCTCAACATTGGGCTTTAAAGGTGAGACACATATGGCTTTTACGGGGGTAATTTATGCGTATATATGGGCTATATGGAAGGCTAGAAATGACCGGGTATTCTCTCAATCCAGTAAATACAATGCAGATTTGGTCTTTAGTAACTTGCAAGCCTACTCCTTTTTCTGGATTCATCATCGGAGAAAGAACGACAAGAGAACTCTTGATTGGAATTGCTGGTGTAATTCTCCAAGTGCTGTTTTTCATCGCTAATTGCCCTCTCTCGCGAACAGTATGGACGTATAGGTGTTGATTCTGATGGTTGCTTCTACGATCTGTTTTATCCTATGTTATAGTTCTTTGTCTTGTTGGTTTGTTAGGAATGGGAACTGCGCCTCTCTTATTTGGTTTGTATTGTTTAGTCAGTTATTGGGTTGTTGTCTTTGGTCGTTTTTGTTCTCTGTATTCTGCCTCTAATTTCTTGTTAGGGGCCTCTTCAATAAAATCCTTGGGTTATTTAGGAGGGGTGATGGCGGAGCCGAAGCTCATTCCTATTGTTTTGCCGTTCAAAAAAATAAAATAATTAGAGTTACCTAAATCCTAGACTAAGGTATTTTGATCCTTAGACTAGAGTGCATGAATAAATTCGCAATAATTAAATGATAAAGTAGGAAGGAAATAATTAAGTTATAATTACAAGATAGATATGAGTATGTCTCTAACAACACCCAATAGATATTAGTCAACATATATAATTAAAGTTACATAAATTATAGACTAAGGTATTTTGATCCTTAAACTAGGGTGCATGAATAAATTCCATTTATCATTTCTCCTTTTTTTATTATTAATTTTTTTCTGTTTTTTTGCATTTGTATTTAAAACTCGAAAACAGCATTTAAAGACAAGTGTTTAAGCTAGCTACGCATGCAGCTCACGTGACCAAAATAGTTTCCAAAGTTTTATATGATTTGAATTCAAATCTGAAAGCACCGTTTGTCTCCAACCCCCCAAAACTATTCTCCCTCTCTCTCCCAATTCAAAATCTCTCACCTCTCTCTCACACACACTCACTCTCTCTCTCACTCACACAGTTGAAAGCCCTAGCGGATTAAGCCCTAGCAGGTAAATCATTCTCTACTTTTGCTTAATCAATCGAATTTGTTCATACATGCAAACAAATGTATGTCTAATTCGAATTTGTTCGGTTCTTAGGGTTCTGCAGTCTGAACCGAGATGGAAAGTTCAGATCCAAAAAACGGATCTCAATCTGTTCGAGTGGCGGTTAATATCCGACCTTTGGTTACTCCCGAGCTTCTTGTTGGTTGCTCCGATTGTATCAGCGTCACACCTGGTGAACCTCAGGTGATTACACTCACCCCAATTTTGTTGCTAATTTTGAATTTTTGTTACAGTTTGAAGTGATGCGTGATTATATATGATATAATTGGTGAACTCTGTACTTAATGTTTTATACCTGTAACTGATTTGTTGTTTATGCTAACTAGGTACAAATTGGTTCGCATTCTTTTACCTTTGATTATGTCTATGGGAGTACGGGGTCTTCCTCTTCTAGGATTTTTGATGACTGTGTAGCTCCTCTTGTTGATGCCCTTTTTCATGGCTACAATGCCACGGTTTTAGCTTATGGCCAGGTATTGCTTCCAGTTACCTTTTTTCCCTATTTATGTGACATTTCACTGTGCGTCATCTGTTTTATTAACGCCAACTATTCAGTTCAGACTGCTTAGCGTGGTTATATTCACAATGTTTTATAACTAGATAACACGTATTTGTTTGTGTTTGAAACTTATGATTTTTACTGTTTATTAATTGCCATAGACGGGCTCTGGTAAAACTTATACAATGGGGACAAACTATAATGGGGAAGCCACTAATGGGATTATTCCTAAAGTGATGCAAACCATTTTTAAACGAGTAGAGGAGACTAAAGGCACTACAGAGTACTTGATCAGAGTATCTTTTATTGAGGTAATATAATAAAAAAATTGTTGTCTTAATTCGTTCTGCAGTTTCTGGTAAATTCTCTCAGATGCGCAGTTGATATGATGTCTGAGTATTTGCTGAATTATATTTTTGGGTTTCAGATATTTAAGGAGGAGGTATTTGATTTATTGGAATCGAGTCCAACAGTTTATTCTAAAGCTGATGGGAATGGAAAACCTGTGGGGCCTTCTAGGGCTCCTATACAAATCAGGGAAACTGCTAATGGTGGAATCTCTCTTGCCGGTGTAACAGAGGCTGAAGTCACTTCACAAGACGAAATGGCTTCATTTCTTTTGCGTGGATCTGTGTGTCGTGCAACTGCGAGCACAAATATGAACAGTCAATCAAGGTCTGTTTCAATTTTGTGTTCCTTTCCCGTTTATTTTTTGTTCCTAGCTTAATATGCTTTTGAGCAAGGCAGTATCTATTGTTGTATCCCAAAGAATATCTCTGAATGTGATTTGGTCATTTGGTTGCTTAATTGTAAGTAGATCCCTGAAAAAGAGTTTAGTTAATTTGACATTATTACTAATTTACTATATCATCCATAGTTTCATACTCTTTAGCGTGGTGGTTATTTAACTTGTAAGTTGTAACATTTTATGTATCAATTTTGTTCAAATGTCATTTCTATTATTCCAGTCGATCACATGCCATCTTCACAATTTCTATGGAGCAAAAAAAACTTGCTAGCATAACAAGTGGAGGGGTTCATGATGATGCTGGAGATGATATATTGTGTGCTAAGCTTCATTTGGTGGATCTTGCTGGTTCAGAACGGGCCAAAAAAACAGGAGCCGATGGGATGCGCTTACGGGAAGGTAGGTTATTATTAGAGCGCATGTACTATTCCATCAGTTTTCTAATTGTAATTAGTTCAATTAGTATGCGATTTTATTACAGGTGAAATCCTCTGTTTGTTATTGTATTAGTGGTTGATCCTATAGGTCTCTGTAGTTTGCCCATTTTTAGTTTCTAACAGCTATTTATAAGCTAAATTAACTTCTAGTTCAGTAGTATTTAATAAGAATTTTCTAGCTTTATTTGATGTGATTAAACTTTTTCTAAGTCGGAGATATATTATTGTTCTTTGTGGTGTTAGGAATTCACATCAACAAGGGTTTACTAGCCCTTGGTAATGTGATAAGTGCATTGGGTGATGACAAGAAGCGGAAAGAAGGGGGTCATGTTCCCTATAGAGACAGCAAGTTGACCCGTCTTTTACAGGTATCAAAGTGTTTTTATAGAATTTGCTGTTAAGTACATATTAAGAAACAAGTCTTCAGTTCATCAAGTGCTGGAGCTTCACCATTTAAAAGACGCATAAAGATTATGTCAAATGTGTTATCTTTCAGGACTCTCTTGGGGGAAACAGCAAAACTGTTATGATAGGTATGGTGTTATGAAATTTTACCCTTTATGGCCTATAGAATGAATTAAGTTTCTTTAACATGTGATCTATTGCATTGAATTAATAGACTTCTCACTTTTTGTTTGAGGTAGCTTGTGTAAGTCCAGCAGATACAAATGCAGAAGAAACCCTTAACACATTGAAGTATGCCAATCGAGCTCGTAACATACAAAACAAAGCTATTGTAAGATTGGGATTTTTACAAGTCTTGAGATAACTTTCTTTTAATTAGGCATCATGTCAGTAACATATTCTTTCATCATGTAGGTGAATCGCGATCCGGTCACAGCTCAAATGCAAAGAATGAAGAATCAAATTGAGCAATTGCAGGCAGAGCTTCTGTATGTAAAGGGAGACTCTTCAACACCATATGAAGAACTTCAAGTGAGTCATTATCTAAAATTGTTAGTGCAATAGTGCATGCCCTTAATGCGCATATGTATGTGGAATTAAGAATATATCTCTTGTTTGCTTATCAGATATTGAAACAGAAGATAGCACTGCTTGAAACAAGTAATGCGGACTTACAAAAGCAACTTCAAGAACATCAAGTCAACTCTGAACATTTGAGTAAACAAGCAATTGATGCTCAGGTAAATGAATGTGATCCTTTTATTTTCAGCTTTTTTACGGTATACGAATATGGGGATATATGTGTGACTGTGCGTCACACTAAGTGGCCTGATCAACTAGTTTTGACACCTAATTATATTGTTTCAGTTCGAGAAAGACAAGTTGTTACTTAAACTTGAATCTGCTCGTGATGGTAAACCATTTGATTGTGACTCGAATCAGGTTGAATGAATTTACTTAGACTTCTATGTTATGGTTCACCTAACCAGCAAAAGATTTCTGACCATGCCAAATTTTTTACAGGATGTGGATTTGTTGAAAAGTTATGTGTCAAAAATTCAAGCATTAGAAGGAGAGTTGTTGCGATTGCGAACATTAAATACTTCGAAACGTAGTGAACTCATTGATTACCTGGATTTGGATGACAATGTTCACCCAAAAACTGGTTTGTTCCCTGGACCTGATTCTAAAGCTGCTGAAGATGCTGGTAAGACTAATTTCGAATGTGGTGTGACAGATTACATCCTAGCAGGAGATAAACTAACCGGAAAATATGTATGAAACATGCAATTACAAAAGATGATTTCGACCTGTTTGTGTAGGTGATTCCGAAGATGAAGAAAAGGAGCTAGAACATTGTTCCTTGCAAGAGAAACTTGATAACGAGCTCAAAGAACTGGACAGAAGGCTTGAACAAAAGGAGGTAGTTGTTTTGTCTTGCATGCATTACGATCAAGCTTTTTTTTTGTCGTATTTATATAAGCGAACAGAAATTGCTAAGGTGAAGACAAAACCTTCCTTGTGTTGGGTCTTATAGATATACATATATTGGGGTAAAGTTAATGGGTCATAAGGATATTGTACACACATTATTTTTGTAATTCATAGAAGCTGCTAATCGTTTTTAATTTTGTATAAATACGTGAAAGGCTGAAATGAAGCGCGTTGCGGGTGGTGATACCTCAGTTCTTAAGCAACATTATGAGAAGAAAGTTCAAGAGCTGGAACAAGAAAAGAGAAATTTGCAGGTTTATTTCCCTGTTTCTAGATATTTTTTTCCTTATAGCTTTTGAGCAGCGATGCTATAAGTTTGCTCACTCGTTACTGTGATTTATTGACAGAAAGAGATTGAACAACTTAGGTGCAATCTTGCAAATATTTCCTCCACCTCTGACGACAGTACACAGAAGTTGAAGGAAAGTTATCTCCAGAAGTTGAACTTCTTAGAATCTCAGGTTAGTCAATTATTTAAGAAGTTTTAGTTGATTATATTTGGTGAAATTTTTATCTAGTTAGCCCTGTGTTAAATTCATATATATTTTGTTACATGAAAATTGAAGCAATTGGGGTATGTAACTCTACTTGAGTACTTGTACATCGATTGACAAAATGTTTTCAACTTACTCCTAATTTACAAAATTACATTGAATCTCATTGACCAAATCTGTATAACTGTATTACAATCCATTTGTAACGATCTTTGACCAAAGACGCAATTTATATAGGATATTGCAAAATGGATCAGTGGCTCTTGTATGGGCAGTATTGAAAGTACTTATATGTTCCTCCATGCTAATATCTGAGTTTCAGGTCGTGGAGTTGAAGAAGAAGCAAGATGCTCAAGCACAACTTCTAAGACAAAAACAAAGGAGTGATGAGGCAGCGAAAAAACTTCAGGATGAAATTCATAGAATCAAAACACAGAAGGTTTTTTTCCTGTTCTGAAGCTCTTTTAAACAAAGCGTTTAAGATAGTTTTCATGATAAATCCGTGCTACTTGGTATCTGATTATGCATATTTAGGTTCAATTACAACAAAAAATAAAGTTAGAATCTGAGCAATTCAGATTATGGAAGGCCTCACGGGAAAAAGAAGTACTTCAGGTATAGACTATTTTTCTGTATACAAACCTGGACCTTCTTTTCCGTTCTATTTATGAGCAATTTCTTGTAAATTTGTTTTGAGCTACTTGTCATTATACATATTATACTATTTATGCATTTTTGGGGGCAAAATTATTCATTGCAATGGCTGGCAAAAACATATCATGCTGTTAACACGTTTTTTTAAATATTTATCTTTGGATAATCAGCTTAAGAAGGAGGGAAGAAGAAATGAATATGAGATGCATAAGCTACTAGCTCTGAATCAAAGGCAGAAAATGGCAAGTTTAACACATCCCGGTTTTGCTTTATTTGTTTCTCTTTTTTCCTTCATTTGGGTTATAACTTGTATATACCAATATCTTTATATTCACCTTAGGTTTTGCAACGCAAGACAGAAGAGGCTTCTATGGCTACAAAACGATTAAAAGAGTTATTGGAATCACGAAAGGCCTCTTCACGTGAAACATTTGGTATCTTTCACCAAATTTATACATATTTAATTCATATTTATATCAATTCTTACCTCTTTGATTTTAACCATATAATGGTGCAAAAACTCATGCAGGAAATAGCGGTGGCCCAGGAGTTCAGGTATATATGTGAACAAAAAATTAAAATTTTTTACTTGTATTAATTATTTTATGTGAACAAGGAGTTATTATATTACATACAATCGGTTTTTGTAGTTTTCATCTTAATATAAACTGCAAATTGCATGACAGGCACTCATGCAAGCTATTGAGCATGAACTCGAGGTTACAGTTCGTGTGCATGAAGTACGATGTGAATACGAGCGTCAGAAGGAAGAGTAAGTTCCGTTAACAATTCCTATAAATTCTACTTCTTGTATATAAAATATTATTTTTTGCTGACTTATTATTTATTAATCTGTTTTTGGAATTCCAGGAGGGTCAAAATGGCTAAAGAGGTAGCAGAGCTAAAGGATGAAGCAAATATAGCCAAGCAATCAACTTTAAGGTTTCCTGAATTTTCTTTCTTGATATCATGGTTTATGCTAGAGATGACAGTATTTTAACTTATATATTCGAAGATCAATCATACATAACTTGTTTAGGTAAAAAACACTATATATAATTGTGTTTTATGATCTTAGTAAAACATCAATCATCTATAATTTTTATTAGTGTTTAGGGGTCAACTCGACCTGGCCCTGCACAGGCTGTTTTGATCCACACTTAAGAATGACTCGTTTCAAGCTAGACCTGTTACCTAACCTGTCTGTCTTGTCAACTTTTTAGTTCCTCTTGCTTAGTATGCTCATTGAATTACTTGATTTTCCTTCGGGGGTTCCTGCAGTCGTTACACTACTCAGACAATGTCGCCTGGTGCAAGAAATTCCAGGATATTTGCTCTTGAGAATATGCTTGCTACTTCATCCAGCACTATTGTTTCAATGGCCTCACAGTTGTCAGAAGCAGAAGAGAGAGAACGGGCATTTAGCGGGAGAGGTCGTTGGAACCAAGTTCGTTCTCTAGCTGATGCCAAAAATATTATGAACCATTTGTTCAATCTGGCATCCTCTTCAAGGTATATGACATAAACAAGTTATTTAATTTAAGAGTTGTTTGACAATTACTTATTTCAGAATAAAATATCCATTTTCCTGTTATTAAAGGTGCTTACTTTGGGATAAAGAAGTCGACTGTAGAGAGAAAGATTCTGAAATAAGAATTTTGAAGGAAAAGATCGTCAATTTAATAAGAGAGATTGAAATGCACAAGGCGGAGCTTAGTCGTCTGGAGAAGCTTAAGGTTTGTTCCTCGTTTCTCTTTTCATAAAGTTTATTTTTCACTCGTTTTGAAACAAGAAAAAAAGTTAATTGCAGTATGTAACTCATAATTTTTTACTTAGAAAGTACGTCCTATAGAGATGCCAATCCTGATCCATTCACTGTAAACAGGTCGAATGTGTTGAGCTGCCCATATCTTTTAATGCATAAAACCTCCTACATTGTTTTAGTAACAAGAAGTTTTGTTATTATCGAAGTAATATCTTTCTACCAAGTGCTAATCCTACTTCACACACTAATTATTTAAAGACAGTTAAAACCTTTTTTTGATAAAAAAAGGTTTTTGTGCAACACAACCTGTACATAAATTCCCTTTTCGCTTCCTCTAACATCCTATGATGATCACTTATTATTTACCAGAAATTTTACATGTCAAAGAGCTTCAAGAGAAGGTCAACAAATCAAGATTCTTCTGTTATGGATGATGGTGAAGGACACATGTATGATCTGCGACCTAAGGTACTCCGTTCTAAATTCTTTCTTCTTAAATCTCAAACTGTTGCATTAGCTATATAAGTGTATGTGTCATATATATGTGGTGACTAATATATACATATATACATCTATTTGCTAAAGGGACTTCGAAACTCTATAGCGTACAACAGCAGTGGAGATATAGATGAGTTATTGGAAGACATGGACACATCTGAATCAGAACATTCAGACTTAGATGCAAAAGATGCTGAGTGGCTACACTCGGAGGATTACCAAGACGAGTGGGGCCACAGAAGAAGACAAACCACAAAAAAGAGAAATTCCAAGGTTGTTTTTGAAAACAACAATACAGATACTTTAGCTCACAAAACATCTCCAAATGAAGGAGATACAAAAGACCCTATACAAAGGACGCCATCTATTATCAGTTGTTCATGCAGCAAATTCTCTTCTTGTAAAACAATGAAGTGTGAGTGTCGAACCGTTGGTGGTTCATGTTGCGATTCGTGTGGGTGCCAACCGAAGAAATGTAGCAACCGGGAAGAAACGATTCTTGTCGAAGAGTCTGGCATGCAAGCAGTTGGTAATGTAAATGAAAGTGGCGGTGATGAAATAGAGACTAGTAATAGGGAACTTGTGAATCATGGTGCAATGCTACTTCAGTCAGCTTTAGGTGATGGTGTGAAAAGAAAGCCGCTTTCAGATATCGGGAATAAAATCGTAACTTCTCTCACACTTGCTCTTCTTTTTACCATCGCTTAAAACCATATCAATCCCTTCACTTATTAATGGGTTGATTTGAGCTATGTTTTATCACAAAAGGGTCGATTTAGGCTATAATCATATTTTTTACATTAATTATTCATAATTTTCTTTTTATAAAGAGTGGACAAAACGTGTTTTTGTGGGTCAACCCAACCTCAACCATGCTGTTTCAACCCATACTAATGATCCGGTTCATCTTGACCCATCTTTCTAAAAAAGTATATTTTTCAATGGTTGTTGAAACTTGAAAGTAACCATTGTCTTGGTGTCTGATATAATTACCTTTTCTTTACGAGTTTCAAAGATCACATGTATTCTGAATGTGCTGTCTAATTTTTAACCATAACAACTGAAACTTGTTGAACTCTTGCAGGTCAAATCAAATGCTCCAAAACCTCCTGCTTTTAGAAAGAATTGGCGACGAAAATCAGTTGCAATCCAACTCATTCCCGTGTCAGCAGACCAGCCTCCCTCTCAAACCGAAGAACCAGAAGCCCAAAGAAAACAAGAAAAAGAAAATAGCAACATCGAAACCACCAATATCCCATTAAGGTTACCTAGAGCTATGAGGTCTCCAATGTCAAATTCTAATGCTAATACTAATAGCAACAACCCCCCATTAAGAGAAAGAAACTCTGAATCATCATCTGATCCCATGATTAATAAAGAACCCGAGCACGCAGCTCCAAGGAGTCCACGTCACCAAGCGAGGTCAACAACAAATGAAAAAGAGAATCGCGGGATTTAAGGTAATTTCACCTTTCTCGGTTTCATTAATGTAACTTTTAGGACTGTTTCAGCCTGACCATCGTGACACCTAGATTCAAACCAAACGTAGTGAACCGGAACCCATGAAATGGTTTGACACAAATCACCAATCCTTCATTGGTGACAATCTCATTATTCTGTTGGTTGTTATGTATGTTCAAATGTAAAATCAACAAACAAAACTTGTTCGCTTGTTTGGCTTTCATTGCTTGAGGTGTTACTCAGATGGGTGTTTCTTTATATTTACCAAGTTTTCTGGTTTTTCATGTGTGAAATGGTTGATTTTTGGCTTGTTCTTTTTTCTTTGAATATGTAAAAGAGCAGCAGTTGTACAAATAAACGAGTTCGGACAATTTATGAAGATCATATGAATGCAAATGGGTAAATCTGGTTGAATTGTTGTAATCATAATTAATGCATTAATTAACCATATTCTTATTTTTGAAATACGAAGAGAAACGAGCTATATTGTATTTTTTTTATTAGTAGTTACTATAAACAGACCAGTAGGATTCAAAATTCTGGATTCAAGAATTGTTGTGTACAAATTAGTGTTACACAACAATGTGTGTTATTTGAAAGTAGCTTATATTAGTTTACGTGTAAAAATTGAATATTAAAAACACAGTTAAAAAAGGTATTTCAAAACATATTAGTAGTCTCTAGTTAAAGAGGAGAAAACTCTTTTATTATGGTATAATTTGTTCAAAATAATATTTAATAATTTTTAAGATATTTTAATTACAAAATACAGTGAAATTTTACATATGTTAAAAAATCATTAAAAATAAATTAAGAACGTGAAGTAGAGAATAGTGAGCTGGAGAAAAAGAAGCGGGTTCTACAATTTTGGAAATTTCTTGTTTACCCTTTTGCTTATGCTTAAATTTTAGCAATTAGATTTTGAAAATTAATGATCCAGATTTATTTTCCAATCTTAATCTAAATTTTTATTTTGAGAGTTTATCTAAGAAGCATTATTTAACGATTACTACAAGAACCAATTTTGATTGTTAATTAAAATAAACTAATGATTAATAATTTTAATGACTCATGACTAATAATTAACTTATTAATGATTCATTAATTAGTGATATTTTGGGAAATTAAACCTCGTTAAATAATAATTCATCTACCAAGATGCAATTCATGGTTCTGTAAATATTTAAATGATCAAAATACTCTATTAATAAGTATTAATGGTGGTTACAAATGATACTAGCAATTAGAATGATTATCAAATGAACTTCTCTCTCTCTCTATATATATATATATCATTTGAGTATATATATATATATGTGTGTGTGTGTGTGTGTGTATGTGTGTGTGTGTGTATGGGAGGGTTATTGTGTTAATGTATATTTAGGTGAGAATTTGAGAAACTGAGAACAAATCTTAGCCATATTAGATGTTGATCTATTAGATTTAACGGTCGTAATTCACATGTCGCTATTTATTACCGTCATTCATGGTTGAGTTATGAATAAAATGAAAGATCAAATATAGAATGATCAAATCAAATGAAGGGTCATAATTAAGTCTCCTATTATTATCTAAATATTTATTTTCATTTGAACCTTCTACTATATATATAAGTAAGTTCATTCTAAAACCATTGTAACCATCATTAATGACTCATTAATAACGGTATTTTGTTCATTTTTCGTTTGGATATATACTAATGAGCCATTAATGTTATTTGCCATTGATTTATAATAATGAATGAGCAAAATTTGTTCTCATAGTTCACGTAATGACAGTGGTTTTCAAATACCCACACATACATATATGGAAAAGTACAATCGAGAATTGTTTTTCGTATGAGAATTGTGTGGACTGTTTGTAACATCATGAGTTACTTATCAATTGCTGTGTTTTAGTCATTTATATATTTACCCAATCGTGTATTGCGTCCGGATGAGACGTCATTAATTTGCGAGACTTTATTTTTCTTAAAAACTCTGATTAATGCGTCATTAATGACCATTAATGAGCCGCAAAAATACATAGCCATTGATTAATTTTAATCAAAGGGTAACATTGATTATCGCAATTCTCTTATAAAAAACAGTTCTTATTTGAACATTTTCTTATACGAAAAACAGTTCTTTATATATATATATATATATATATATATATATAGGGGAGGGTTCATGCGAGAACCGTTGTTAGTGCGAGAACCGCGAGAACCAATCTCAGCCGTTCCTTTAATATGGGAAATATCATGGATGGAGAGCGTGGAGGGACAGAGTGTGGCAGGGTGTATGTGAGGAATTCATGGGTGGGCAATGACATTGAAGGAGGGGGAATTGGACGGCTTAGATTGGTTCTCGCGGTTCTCGCGCTAACAACGGTTCTCGCATGAACTTTTTCCTATATATATATATATATATAGACAAAAGTTCATGCGAGAACCGTTGTTAGCGCGAGAACCGCGAGAACCAATCTAAGCCGTCTAATTCCCCCTCCTTCAATGTCATTGCCCACCCATGAATTCCTCACATGCACCCTGCCACACCCTATCCCTCCACGCTCTCCATCCATGATACTTCCCATATCCAAGGAACGGCTGAGATTGTTTCTCGCAGTTCTCGCACTAACAACGGTTCTCGCATGAACCCTCCCCTGTATATATATATATATATATATATATCGTACAATAACTACGAAAATCAATCTAAATCATTGATAAAAATAAATCAATGACTAATAATTGACTCATTAATGACACATTAGAAGAAAAATAAACAAAAAATTATTTATTAATTTAAATAATAAAGCAAAAATCTTGATTAATTTACTGTTGATAATAGAATTGATTCGGATATCACTGTTGGGTACTTAAGGATTTAAAAAAATAAATTAATATGCACAAGGGAATAATACATTAATTGATTATAAACCTCACTAGTGATCAATCTATCCAACATGCAAACAAATAAGGAAAGATAAAGATAATACCTTTGTGTTTGAACTTCAAAGTATCCTGAGCCCTGCTAATGGGATTTACATCGTTATTTTACTACCACGAACCGTGTCGCTAGACCATACAAAAAATCAAAGTATGTGTTTGAACTTCAAAGTATCCTGAGCCCTGCTAATGGGATTTACATCGTTATTTTACTACCACGAACCGTGTCGCTAGACCATACAAAAAATCAAAGTATGTATGTGTGTGTTGTGTATGATCGACGAAAACAAAAATGAATGGTATTGTGTTCTTGGCCATAGAGTCGGGGGGGGGGGGGGGGGGGGAGAGTGTGTTTTGGTTGTTGATTTGAGTTATATTATAAACTAGATGTGTTTTCTATTTATAAGTAAATCCTGATCTAAGCCTATTAAGATAAAGCCCATCTTAATTGACTTTTAATCGTTACAAAACGAACTTTTTTTTAGACCGGCAATACAACACGAACTTACTAACACATGTAACACCGGGTTTCACGAGCTTAAAATTAACGCCAATTTAAACTTTTTTAAGTATAATTATCAAAAGATCGCAGCGGAAACAAACCACTGATTACAAAATATTAGTATTGATACCAGACTTGATGAAAAACATATCAAAATACATCAAGTCCCAAGACTGCCAGTGCTACCAACTAGACACCGACCACCGAAACATGAAAAACTAACTACAAGCGTTCCCAAAAGATATGTACAAAATACCCATGAGTATACTCAGCTCACCAGGCCCACAATCACTAACCTGCAAAAAGGGAAATTCATACACCGGTTAGCTACACTAGCTAGTGAGTACAGATTTCACATAAATATCAATAAGCATGGATTCACATTTCAGGTACGGCACACAAGCTAGTCTACCACATTGCGGTGTGCCAACGAGTCAGCAAGGTCATGTCTCGCGGGGGAGCCAACCCAGCTCAACGACCCAAACTGGGGAATCAGCCACAACCAACCGTACGGGTGGGGGAGCGAATAGCAGTCCACCCGACATGTTACAGAGCCACGTGGATCCTAGCCATAGGCCAAGACCCTCAGAACTCATGTCAAGAACCTCAGTCCTTAACTTACCACAATTCCCACACTTACCGAAGTTCCCACACTTACCGCAATTTCCACACTTACCACAATTTCCACATTTACCGCAATTCACACACAAACACGTTTGAGTAATAAACACATTAACCCGTAACCACATTTTCCAGATAATCTCTATCATTTTCAATAACATGCTAGCATTTCATAAATAACACATATTACATCACATCAATTCACATCTAACAATTCACATGCAACTTACCTCACGGCACGCTAGTTCATATAATATCGTCTCTAGCATATCACATCTTAGACATGTAAAACAACACAGACAACACATAGCCGTAACTACAGTTAGTCATACTTACTGATCTTTATGGGAAACCGGTACTCACCTTAAGCTCACAATAAGTTAACACAACGATCAGCGTCTCCCAGCTTCTCTCGAACACCTAACACAATAGGTTCATACTTGATTACTAACTAACGACAACTAACACAGCTTAAATCATAATTCTGCACAAACTGTCACACTGGACCCCTGCTTGCGATCGCAAGCAGTAACCATGCGGTTGCAAGACCATCTCAAATTCCACCCTTACGGTCGCAAGGGACTCACCATACGATCGCAAGAATGGCTCTTAGGGTGTTTACGATCGCAAGTTATGTACCTGCGCTCGTAAACCTCATTTCCTTCGCTCGAAGGCGGTAATCATCACAAAACATGCCCATACGATCGCATGGACCTACCATGCGATCGCAAAGCTTAAACACAAGACTTACGGTCAAAAGACTAACACTTGCGATCAACACCCCAATTTACGCGGCGCGACCCCATAAATTTTTGCGGCGCGGAAATCACAAACACATTTGCGGTCGCAAGCACCTTTACTTGCGGTCGCATAGACCACAACACCCCCTTGCGATCGCAAGCACCATGCCATGCGACCGCAAGGACCCTCGTTACAGTGTTCTTCGACCCTGTTTCACGACAGCTACTGTTTTTCGGGTTTTAACCCCTTTAATCAATCAAAAACTCGACTTTAATCATTTATACACCTTATTAGACATTCATTGAAGCTTACAAACACATTTGACACATAAATTAACACTTGGAACACAACAAACATCATTGAAATGGTGTTTTCCTTTTTAGAACTCAAGACTAGGGTTCTTACTAGAAATCACTTACAAGAAGGTGAGGCAACAGCAGATTAGCACTTGAATAGCTACTAAAATCCCTTGAGATCAGCTTGATTCCACCAAGAATCTAACTTAGAAGTGAAGGTGTGTGTGTGTTCTTGATTGCACGTATGTATGTGTGTGTGTCAATGTGTGTGTGTCTTGGCTTCTGATGTACACAAAAGGGAGAAGACCGACCTAAGAGATCAATACCCCGTCTCAGGTATTTTGTTCCCCTATTCAACTTAAAACACAACTTAGGTTTATCCGTTTCATCTAACGGAGATATTTTTGGAACCATTATCTAAAACCGTTTAATAATCTACCCACTTGGTCCACTTATAACACTTTTCACATAACCATATTTTATCTGCCATAAACTCCAATTAACAACTAATACACTTAATTATAATCAAAGTACAAATATTCAAACACAATGTACAACCCCACACTACTAGGCCCATTTTTAGGGTGTTACAACCCATATGTTTGAATAATTAACTAATTATCACAAACCATGTAATTAATTATTAGCCTTATTAATTAACCAATCTTTAAATATTTAACGGATTAATTTATATATAATAAATAAACTATTTATTATTTATTTTTCTCTTTATTTAATACAATTGATATTTTCAGTTCACACTATCATTGTTAATTTTCAAAGTTGATTCTAATTGGGTGTGTAGCAGTTGATCCTCTAGAGTCTTATAACATTAGACATGATACCCGTCTAGTGCACACACACACTAATAATATCTCCTTTCCCCACAAGTCTTCCCCCACCCCAAATTTGCTTAACAACTTTACTCTCTATCTTCTTCCCTACGATGGTCATGCCACCTTTGCCACTTAACTCACTGTCATGGTCGGTTTCACCAATGTCCACTGCAATTTTCTAATTTCAAATCTCTGTGCTGACCGTCAGATCAATCACGTCCGGTCACGCCTCCTCCCCCAATAAACTCACCATCATTATCGTTCTCTATTTTATGAAACTATAGATACGGGTTGATGAGGTTATACTGATTGTTGGTATTAGAGATTCGCAATGTTTCACTTGTTTTAGTTCATGTGTTTCGGGTTTTGGGTTCATTCTCAGCTAGGTTTTGTTTCTTGCTATTGTTTTAGATGTAAACTCACATCTCGATTTACGAGCTGATATTACAATGTTACAGTTTTTCTCATCTAAAAAGGGTAACATTAAAAGTCTGAAATTACAGATTAAAAATTAAGAACACTCAGATAAGAAAATCAAAATAGAAAAAAAATTAAACAAGGTAGACTGGAAGTGTGGCACACGTTGCTAACATTTCTGAAATTTCCCATATTACTCTTAATTCTCATATCTATCAATTCAAGAAGAAAAAAAGTAATTTATCATGATATTTTCATGGGCAAATAGGTAATTCTATATAAACTCTTGAGAATTTAGTCTTATCGTGATATTTTGAAATTAGAAGAAAAAAAGCAATTTATCATGATATTTTCATGGGTAAATAGGTAATTCTATATAAACTCTTCAGAATTTAGTCTTATCGTGATATTTTGAAATTATGCACACCTACCCACCTCTTCAAAACTCCAACAATCAAATCAAAAAGCCCAAGCTAGCAAGCATGAAGATATACTACCATTGTTACTCTTTAATTAGAAAAAATAATTACTTTATATTCTTTTGAAATTAAAGCTTTCAACTATTTATTTCTCAAATGAGTTATTTTCTAATTTAGTTATTTTTTATTATTAACATTTATCTTCATCCAATTGTACAATGATTATTGAAGTTTTATAAAGTTATAGAGACCTATATGACCACCAATTAGTTTACGTCCGAGATATTTTAGAAGGATTAGAATGGTGATGAGAGAGAAGACATTTAATTGAAGGAATATCTAGATGTACTTGATGTAATTAGTTTATTTTTAGAATAAACAAAAATTAGATCCCGGATTAATGAAAAGCAAATTTGGTGATATGTTTTTTCATAATAATCATTATCATTAACGTCGAATGTATACGATTTATCATTTATGTTGCGTAATTGCTTCGTAAAAAGAGGTAGGTGGTTTTTTTGTATTTGGTATTCTTTAATAAAAATAATATAATTTGAACTTTAGATAAAAATAATTTAACCCCGCCGCGAATTACCTTGTTTAATTCAAAAGTTGTACCCATCTTTTTTTAATGGTTATTAAATTACAAAACTACCATTTAATCTTAAACCATTGATCATTTTAATCTAAAGGCCGAGATTAAGTCCCATATTCTCACATAAATTCTTATTTCTTCAATAACTCTTCTATATGTATATATGTGTGTATAGGAAGAAGTTCATTTGAAGTAAAAGGAGTTTTATAAAGTTTGAAAAGTGAGAGAATGTATAAAGTTTGGGTGAAAGGAGGAGATTGATATTTATATAAGATAAAAAACAAGTAAAACATTAAAAGGTGCAAAGAAGTTGTCAACTGTCAAATTCTAGGAACAATGAAGGTGAGCTTAATCAGTGTGCCCATTCCGACAGTATACATGCAAGGGTCCCCAACTCAACACAAGCCATTACACTACACCCAAACTAACCAATTTGGATTGTTACTTGATCTTGTTTGCATACTCAATTGACTCTAAGTCTCATTGTTATACGTACAATGGTGGCAATCCACCATCTTTTATGGTGGTGGTGGGATTATTAAAATCATTAAATGCATTAAAATTCCAGAAACCCTTCGATAAACTATTCGAAATCAAATGTAATGTGTGGGAATTTGGTAATTTGAAGCTACTTTTCGTCGATGATTGGAAGATAGTATAAAAAGATACAAGAGAAAATGTCAAAAGTAAAAAAAGAACACGAGATTGATAAAGAGAACGTATGCCACGATGACAATATAACAAGTGAGGCGCAAACACCCTTACATAAAAGTAAGTTGTCAATAAGACCTGATGTTATTAGCATAAACTCCATAATGTTTGTCACGAAATAAACATCCTACTATTTGCTTGACATAGTTCCTAAATCCTAGCAAAACCGAAAGACAAAGAATGATAAAAGAATTGTCAAAAAAGAGCAAAGGTTGTACCAGAATTATCATTCTCCTGTTCCTCTGACTCGAGAATTGTATTTAGTGTATTACTGGTATCAGGAGGATTCTCTTCTTCAACTTGATCTTGATCTTGATCTTTTGAACCCAATTCAGCAACCTGATTGCTAGTATCCGCAACTTGATAGCTGGAAACTGCCACCTGATCTTCTTGGACGGGCTCCATCTCTGGCAAGTTGGCTGAGGCGGAAGGTTTAACCTCAGATGAGACATTCGTATCTTGGCCTGTGCTCAGTGTGCCGCACTGATTCAACTGGACAACTGGTTTGACTTTTGCATTGGCATTGTTCAAACCCAGGTTAGCCCGTGGTGCATTTTGTGAGAGTCTAGAGCAGGGGGCACGGAAATAATCTGGACTCATGTGAACCCCAGGTGCTGGTGGTGGTCTGGTTGTTTTGATGTGGATGGCACTCTTGAGCTGTTGCTTCAGTATTGCTGCAGCAGCTGAAGGGCTGGCAATTCGAGCACCAGCAGCAACTGCAGCCGCTTTTACAGCATCTGGGCCCGAGACAAGTGGTCTGGTCGGGAAAGGTTGAGGTCTTGGAAACGGTCTTTTCATTCCTGTTGGGGAAGAATCATTATTTTTCGGGAGTGCTGTGGAGGACAGTGGGTCAGCTATGGTTGGTTGAACCGAGATACTTCCTGGACCTGTCCTGCCTGTTCCATTATAACCGAAGTTAAGGCCGTAGAGGTAGCTATTTATAAGGGTGGCAATTCTGGTTGGCGGGTGGTATCACCGAACCTGAACACGACCTGTTTGATTATTAGCATCGAAAAATCAACCCTAACCCAGAGACGCTTAACCCATGTAAACTGCACACGACCTATGTAACCCGTTTATCTTAACCCAGAGACCCGTTTATCTACAACCCAACCCAAATTCGGCCCATTTATTAACCAAGTTGGGAGGGTCAACCCGTTTTAGACCCAACACTAATCCGTTTATTTTGCTGTCGAGTGCATCTCATGTTTGGGTCGTCTTAGATATTGCCACCCCTATAATTCTACACCTTTATATTCAAATGGATTGATTAATTTATGTTTAATCACTAACATGTCAAACGTGTTAAGCTAACAGATTTAACCTAAACATAAACAGGTCAAACGGGTTGGGCGGATCAAATAGGGTGGAAAGTCATCTGAAGTGTACTGAAACACAAACCTCTATATTGCCTCAATACGAAAAAAGTTTTGATTATGATTAAAGTAATGTAATGTTGTAACTACGTTTAACAGATAAATTAATTTTAAAAGCAAAATAAAGAATAAAAACGCATGGCGTTTGCATGCCGGCCCGTTTTAACACAGACTAAAATCTACCATTTTGGCCAGTGACCCAACTTGACCCGTTTACCACCCCTGGTTAGCAATGAGAGAGATTTGTACCAAAGGACAAGACTGCCTTTGGGATATCCGCTCCAGGTATATCAAGGGCCATGTTAAGTGCCCGTCGAGCTGCTAGTTGAATCTCTGAAAGTTGTGAGCCGGTTTTAATAACCGGGTAGTTTTGACGTCTCTTAATAATGTTCCATCTCTGCATATATCAATAACATGGTGAGTATCAGTAGATAACGTGGAATAAATTATATAAACATCTGTAGTACAAAAATATACATAACATGTTCAAGGCAATCAAATAGCAGGTAATCCGTTGCCAGGATTTAAACCTGGGAAGTCCCAGACTTCCTAAGCGAACTAAATAACAAAGGATGATTATGAGTTACAACTACCTTCTTGGTCACCAATATTCATAAAATACTAATGCTAGGGTCATGTGGTGCATTGGCTTGTGCCCACAATATCACATTACTTTCTCCCTATAATTTTTTTTATTTTATTTTTAGATCTTTGGCAAATAGTCAAAACTTTTCTGGAATCATGTATTTAAATTTTGGTACCATATTGTAGTGGTGAACTGCTTTCCTCGATGAACAATTTCATTATATCACTGATAATAATTAGTCGAAAAGGATAGAAAAGATTACCTCCAACTTGAAAAATTAATGCCTAGAAGGCTACAATTGCTCTAACACAGGATTTTTCAGATCACTTCTCAGAAACAAGTTTGCATGCATGACACCCGAAGGTTGAAAAACGAAGCATAAACCAACGGTGGAAAATTTGACACATAAAATAATAGGTCAATTTGGGTTGGTGTTAACTAGCAAATGGGTCAAACTAAAAAAACTTACCTAAAGGGGAAGGGAGCAAACGGGTTGAAAGTCTCCCAATGTCTGTTTTTAAAGCTTACAACCTCCTAACTTAATATGATACTTATATTATTATTAGAATTTTGATTTTTGTAATCAAAAGTAACGCCTTAATCACAAAAGAGTATTTGTGGGTCAATCCATCCGCCCAAAACAGCACATAGTAAAAAATGAAATGTTTCAATCCAAACCCATTTCCCCCCTCCCCAAGCCCAATTTTTGCCTACTCTAGCATAAATGACACAGAGCATATACTCATAACTAGTATGACTCATAGGCTGTGCTATGCACAACCCATAATGTTTTGTGAGAAATTTTTAGACATGAAAAAGTGATTTTGTGAAAATAATACATGATGTATTATCCTTTTAGTATAATATACAAACAATATTAGCTACATAAAAATTTTAGTTTGATTAATAAATTTATAAAACAATAAACCCAAAAGTGTCATATTAGCAATAGCCGACTATTTGCAAGTTAGTCATTTAAAAATATATAAAACCACTATAATGTACTTTCAACATAACAATATTCTCATCCACATCCACATCATTTCGGTTATTAATGTCTGATTGCATGATATATGTGTGTATAAATATAATTTGGAAAGTGATAAGTGTTAATACATTTACGCCAAGAGTTTAGTGCACAAAAATATATTCAACTTTACGCGTTTTTTTGTATGTATTCAACCTTTAAATTTACCTTTTAACGTATTGTACCCTTAAAACATATCATTTGATATATCGAGTTTGCAATTTGAATACATAAAACAATATAATATGTAAAGTTGGATACATAAACTTTGAGGGTTCAACACTAAAAGGGTAAGTTTCGATAATCAATATATTAATATATAACTTTGAAAGTGAAATGTATATAGTAGCAAAACGTAAACATTGAATACATTTGAAGAACTAAAACCTAGGTAAATGTTTAATAATATCACGTTTTGCTATTATATGTATTGAATTTTGCAAATTTATATTGTGAAATATATAACGTAAATAAAACGTATTATTGAACATTGAATTTAAACTTTTTTTTTAAAACGAACCAACGTTAATACATTATATTCTTTATCTAATCTTGTATAAAATATTTTATATGTATATTTTTAAAATAGTCATGATTATAAATATTTTATAAATGTGTTTAGTAAGTTTTTTTAAATATTCTAAAAAATTGTGTAATAGTGTCAAACTATTAAGTGACAAGTGTCACTTTTATAAGGTGTGATTGCTTTTTATACATATAGGTAGATATAAGAAGCCACTGGGCCTTGAATTAATAACCTGAGATAACTGTGAAGCAGTTCTGTGACCCTTAAAATCTTCTTTTACAATATTTGCCCAATTCCCTTCTCCATATCTTTGTACAGCAGCAAATAGTTCCCTGTCCTCTGCTGCAGACCATGGTTTTCTTTTCCTCTTAGGTTGGAAATTGTTGTTTGCATTATCCAAGCCTTCACCACAAGAAGAAACTGTTGGGAGCACCTGTGTTGGAACAAAAACTGGAATTGATATATTGACCCCACTTGCTGAGCTGGAAAATTGTGAAATCTCGAATGGATGTTGGTTTGATTTGGCTCTTGGTATATTTATAGTCAATGGAGCCTCGATGATCAACCCTTTTTCTATACATGACTCACTTGGTGAACTAGAAGCCATGAGTACCTGAAAAATCCAAACATTTCATGAACTGACCCAAAAGGGGTACTCTAGAGGCTGAAATTTTGGGCGGGTCAGGCGGTAGTGGCTTTAAGACACGTATGGTCAAATTTGTACAAGCCGAGTTGACTTAACTCTTAAACTTCTTTGTACAAAAATATTAATTTCTCGATTATATCTATTCGAAGGTGCCGGATTTGGTCTACAAGATTCATTCTTTTTTCTTAATTGAAGGGTAATTTAATCTGACAAAGCTCAAACGCGTTACTTCTACATGCCAACTCAAACTTTTACAATTTTCCTAGGGTATAATGGCAATCTAATGAAATACTAATTTCACATGTGACAAATGGCAACTCAAGCTTCCACATACCTGTCGACAAAATTTTATTATGTAATTTTGTTTACCTTCACACAAGCCGCAGCCTCTGCTGAAGCCTCGTTGCTAACAGTTGGGAAAGCTTCAAGTTCACATTCAAGATCGCTATCATCATCCTGCAAGTTGGTTTTCATTCCGTTCATTTTTTTAAGTATAATAGAATTTGATATATGTGCATATTCAACACAAGTCATCAGCAGTAAGCCAATAAAACCCAAAAGGTATCATCCAACTTTATCAAATTTCAGAAGGAAAAAAAAATCAAGTCTAACGCATGCCTTCAACTATGATAAATTAAAATTAGGTTGCAAATGTAATATATATGTGTGCGTACATATAAAACGTGATCAATAAAACCAACATGGAAATCACAAACATTGTGAAGCAACAAAACGTTCCATAAGAAGAGTTTGCAAATATGTGATCTTAAAGAAATAATGCGGTTGTAGTCTGTAACTCTGTATATACAAAAAGAATCTTCATTATTTGCAATTCTCGTCGAAAATCGATGCTTCTTGTATCAAGTCTTTTTTACAATTTAGCAAGAACACTGGTGGGGTAGATGGTTTGGATAATAAGTCACAATGGATTTGGGCTAAACAGTAAAGGTCAAAACGGGTGGGGTGACCCGCAGCACTTTTTTTTTTTTTTTGTATTTTAAAATGTTTTAATAGATAAGAACTCAGTAGTGATGATTACAGAAACAATATTAGAACAATAATAATCTATTATATTAAAAAACTGATTTAGGAGCTTGTATGCATTAAAAAATTTTGGGCGACTCAACCTGCTTGACGCTAAATATATTGACTTCACCTGTTTGAAATAAAATTCAACACAAAATCGAAACATTTTTTAAGTTGAAATGAAAGAATGATAATTTATGTTGTCAATAACTTTTGGTTATATGTATACATATATAAGACACTTACTACAGGCTCAGCATTTTTCTCCAACTTCTCAAGTAACGGGTCACAATATGCTAGATGGCGCCACAACATTTGGTATTCCCTAGGGTTTGTTATGCCAGTTTTGGTTTGCTTCACCAATGCATTCCAATCTATCTTTACATCTTGAACTTGAGCCACTTCATGAAGCACAGCTAGAATTGTTGTGGCTGAGTACCTTCAATTTCACAGCAAAAACAAAGAAAAGGAGAATAATTATTTTAAGAAAATGAATTTTTTCCCAGATGAAAAAAAGAAGATATATTTATAACTTTTATGTGCTTGTCTGCTCTGTTAAAACTGAATTAACAGCCAATATAAAAAAGGATCAGCCAGGTCGACCAGTTTCCATGGTGCACCAATCTTAATAATTTTTATTTCAAAAACAGGCAAATTGCAACAAATAGCGAAGCACTTTAACTTCATTTTTAACTTGGTCAATGTTCAAATTATTTGAAAATTGTTACAAAAATCATTCAATTTTTCAACTCCATAATAACAATCATTCAACTTCATTCAGGTGTCCTTTCCCTTTTCCTTTTCACTATTCTTTCATAACTATCCGAGATAAGCAATTTGAAAATTTGATTATATATAAAATCTAATGACCAGTCAGAATTGAAGCCAATACCTGTTACTATATAAGTATATATTGCAATTTGCCTTTTGTAAACAGGCTGCTATGGTGACTCATAATTTCTTAACAGCCCAAATGAATACTAAAAGCTGGTTAAATTGCCAAGACATATCACCAAAAATTCCATACATGTTCAATTCTAACAAAGTTAAGTTCAATTTTAGACAAATATAGGAGAAAAGTTAAAAAAAAATTTTAATTTTAGGAACTCAAATATAGTTCAATTTTTTGATAAATCTCCTATAAATTTTAAAATTATACTTTCACTCTTTTTGACGATAGAAAATTACTCAAACTCTACATTGTCAAATTTCAGATTTTTGCTTACCTTTTTTTTAAGTGACAATTTTTCCTAAAACATTCACTAGAACTATGGCTTTTTATACCAGAAAAAGCAAAACGTTTAAAATTGAATAGGTAAGTGCGGTTTTTCAAGATTCACAATAGCAACCCTGTGAAATGAAGAAAGAAAATTGATTCAACGACAATAGCTTTTTTAAATGTTAAAGGATAAAATCAGCAAAATTAACCAATTATCACTGTCTGCATCCACCGACAATCACAAACAAATTAAAATCCTGAAACCAGTTATTCCTAAGATGAAATAATTATGTAATTAGTGAAAACTAACGTGCACTGAATAACATTTCTTATTACAATTCAAAATTGTGTCTTAATTGTGGTATTTTCGAAAACAAAAACCTAAGAAAACATGGCGATCAAGGAGAAAAACCTCTGCAGGATAACCGAGACGTCTTCTTCACTGATGGATGCTCCCTCTATTTTCATCCTGGTTGTCTCGCAGGATAAGAATTGTCGATTCTGCGATTGAGAGTGCATAATTTTTGCACGAATTCCACTGAATTGGAGAGTAGAAAGCGAGATATTGCATAAACCCTAAACAGAGATAAACCCTAAAAGCTGGGGGATTCTGTTAGGTTCGTTGGGGGTATCAGGTGAGAGAGTGAGAGAAATGTCATTAATTTAAAATAATTAATTGTTTTAATATTCATTTAATTATTATGTAACTTTGTTTTTTTAACTTTAAAAATGGTATAAATGATTTTGTTTATGATCTATTTTATTACTAGTTTGGCCATTTCTGAATTTGTTTGTCATTTTTGTTAAAACAAGATAAAATAATAATTTTACCAATTTTTTAATTAATTAATTAATGGTATATGTTAAACTTATTCATCTATCTTTTTAATCTTTTTCTCATCTCTTTCTTTCTTTCTTCCTCTCTTTCAAAACACGTCTCTTTATCTCACTCTCACAATTATCATCACCTCTTTCAATCAATTATTATCACCGACATTGTAATTAACACTAACTTTAAATCTTCATCTTTGTAAAACACAAATACAATCTGGAACTATCATCAAACATAATTTATTATTATCTTCTAAAAAGATAAAGAAAAGAAAAGGTAATTGTTTGAAGTTCTTGTTTTGATTTTTGTTCTATCCCCCATTTATAAATCGAGTTAGTCGAATTTGGATTTTTTATAAACATAATCCATACCATATACACATTGTTTAAAGTTTACAGTTGTTAGTTTTTAAAACCTAAAGTTACTATTTTTCTCCTATATTATATAAAATTAAATTCTTTGGGTAATTAGATGTTTATATAGCATTTTTATTTAAAGAGATCAAGACTGTGTAAATTTAATTCTAACCTATTTTTTAAAGTGTGTTGGTTGATAAAAGTTCTCACTATATCCGATTCTTTCACATTTGGTCATTCATAATTAAACTGCATTAAGTCAGGGTCATTCCTCTCAATTAACATAGAGTGTTGGCCAAAAACGAAATCAACCTGCCTTAAACCCGGACTAGATCGAAACACAAAACTTCTAGAAACTCAAAAAAGACCGGACCATTGTTAAGAAATTCCATCGATCCAAGACCAGTTTACATCTGATTTGATCTTGGGCTAGACAAAAAAACCCGAAGTATCATAGTATTATAGTAATCTAACAAAACCTTTTATTAAAGATTAACGAAAACATTTGAATCTAAATCTAAGATACGCAAAACAAGATAGTAAAAAGGTAAATTTTATTATATACAAGCAATAACATATAAGTTCAAAAAAGCATATACACACACTAGAACATACCAAAATGAATTTAAGCATGATAGAAGTTTAGTAAAAGACAAATTCAAGATGATAGCATGCAAAACATGAAGAAATTTAATTAGTAAATATGCAAATCCTGAAAATGTAGATGATACATATAATTTTGCAGCAGTTGAGAAACAATTTGAGAAAGTGTAGTATACGGTCAATGCAAACGAATCAATTTTTTGGAAAAAGAATAATATAATCTCTACGTAATCGTATGTCACATTCAAATCGAAGAAATTGTAAGAGAAAATTTATAATATAATCTTTATCTCTAATATATATATAAATCAATTACTTAAATGAGCATAATACCGAAACCTTTCACGAAATCGAGCAACAAAAAATCAAATTACGAAAATAAGCATCAGTTTCGCCCCCAAACACCTCAGTTTCGCCCCTAGCTTCGCCCTCCAATCATACCCCGACACGTGTCCTTAGTTTCGCCCCCCTATGCCCAGTTTCGCCCCCCGTAGCTCAGTTTCGCCCCTCTTGACCTCGATTAACGTGAAATTTTGTCGTTTTTTGAGCTGGTCTCGTGGTTCGTGCCAGTTTCGCCCCTTAATAGGCAGTTTCGCCCCCCACAGGTCTCGGTTTTCGTGCTAGGGGCGAAACTGCTTCGAAAAACGTGTAAATCAGCTTTTTTATGTCGAGTCTTGTCAAGTCTTGTCGTCAGTTCTCGTGTTTTGTGCCAAATTTAATTTATAAGGGAGAAGAAGGGGCCGAAACCGAGATGCAAGTGAGAGAAGCAAGGTCTTTTCCGGCTCCTTTTTTTCCGGCGACTACATCCGGCGTTTTCTCCATTTTTTCCGGCGACTTCATCCGGCGGTTTTCTCTATTTTTTCCGGCGGTTTTCTCCATTTTTTCCGGCGAGTTCATTTCGACAAACATCATTCCGGCGAGATTATTCCGGCGGTTTTCTCCATTTTTTCCGGCGAGTTCATCGTGCGGTTTTCTCCATTTTTTCCGGCGGTTTTCTCTATCTTATATTTCAACCATGTTAAACGAGGTACTTTTTTTTACATATTATGAATTTTTTGAATGTTGATATATTATTAGTTTAATGTTGTTTCATATTATTAGCTTATTTCATATACTTAGAACATAAATGTTAATATATATTGTTAATAAAAGTTGATCTATGATAATAAGCTTAAAAGCATGTTTTTACATTTTGTATCCATATTTAAAGTGAAAAAAAGTTCGTATTTAGTTACTAATGGTTGAACACTAAAAAAATATATTATAGAAAAATAACGAAAAACTTACTATTTATTTAACTTTTTAAACATTTGAGTAAAACATTTGATTAAAGAAAAACTTAAAAAAACCATAGTTTTAAATATTATATTTTTAACCATTTAGTATGTAAATGTTAATAGAAGTTGATGTATGTTAATAAATTAAAAAAATCTTAAAAGCAAGTTTTTTACATTTTGTATAAAAATTTAAAGTGAAAAAAATAGTTATTTAGTTACTAAAGAAGGAAAAAATATAGGGTTTTACACTCGTAATACTTTATTTGGTTCAAATTGAAATTGTTTCATGTGTTATTTTTATATGACGTCAAATATAATTGTTGAATATTATTAATCCTTACAATCGTGAATTTTGTATGTATAAAGAAAATATAGAAACAAACATATGAATATAAAAAGTTAAAAATAACACATTAGAAAACCTAAACATAATTTTGTATGTATAAAGAAAATATAGAAACTAACATATGAATATAAAAAGTTAAAAATAACACATTCAAACTGATTTCAAATAATACTGCAAAAAACAACAAACTTTTTTATTTATCTTAAACAAAAATGTAAAAACCATCGTTAATTAAAAAAAGAAAAAGTAATAAGTTATTTAAGATTATTAGGATAAAAAGTTAATAAAAAGAAATTGAAAATGAAAAAAAGAAAAAGACATCGAGGGTAAAATTCATGGTTAAAAAAAAAGGGAAAGTATACAAATTTAAAGTTAAGAAAATAGACACATTTGGTAATTTTTGTAAATAATAAGTTATTTAAAAATATTAAAATAATAAAATAATGAAAAGAAGAAGAAAATAAAATAATAAAATAAAAACACATCAAGGAAAGCAAATAAGACAAAAGCCTTTCCTGGCTTTTGTATATACTTATATAACAGGGGCGGAAATTTACTTATATATTTTTGCGAGTTTATGTAAATTAAGTAAGTTATAATGTATATAAAAAGGGTCATGAGATAGAATAATTTTGAATAATTGAATTTCATGTTTATTTTTTTATTTGTAGGAAATTTATCACGCGAGTCTTACTTGTCGTAACCGAATGAGAATCGGTCAGGAAGAAATTAAACCCCGTCTTCAGTTAAGACAAGAAAGTCTTAACTTATTTAACGAAACTTGTTTTGCGCCATTCTTAAATATTAAGGCGGGGCAAAATGATCCGTTGCTCATACACTATTTGTTGTGTGCCCAAGTTCATGTGGGTAAAAACGAGTATGAGACTCTACAATTTAACGTAGCGGGGAATCCTGTAAGTTTTGGCCGGAGGGAATTCTGTTTGTTGACAGGATTTAGGTTCGGGCCATACACATTAGACGACCGTACTCCCGACACGCCATTTATGAGGCGTGTTTTTAACGAGCAGATACCCTCCCGGCTGCGTGTGGCCCACATATGTCGTCTTTGGGATTCTGAGACAGATTTTAATAATCTGGGGGATGATGACGTTGTTCGAGTAGCCTTGTTGTACATGTTGTACAAAGGTTTTATAGGGGCTAAGCCAGAGTGGTTCGTCGCTACGGGTGTGATTCATCTTCTTGTGGACATCCCTCGGTCATGGAATAGATTTGCGTGGGGGTCGTATCTATGGACGTACACGTATGATAAACTGTACGACGCCATAAATGAGCGAAGAATCCAGATTGCTGCGGTTCGTACTGCAGAAAATGTGGTGCCAAAATACACTATTTACGGGCCGATTTGGGTCCTTAAGGTATGATAATATTTTTTTACCTTTTGTAACGTTACTATATGATGAACTTAGTTACATTTTCTAATACACTTTTTTTTTACGCTTAGTGTTGGATTTTCGTGACATTCCCGGGCGTTACTAGGGTGATATCCAATGATGGATCGATTCCAAGATGCGGAGCGATTGGAAAATACCCTGGTAGGTTGTACTCGAATGAGTTGATGAATATATTCGCCAAATGCTCTGAGGTTAGTGTTTATACTTTTTCTGTCTCCTTGTATTTTATACACGCTTATTAATTATTTAATCACTAATATTTAACTGTGACCATTCAAAGCCCGCTTATGCACCGATCTACTTGACTCCCACGGATCGTGAGCATAGACAGCCTTGGTGGGTTGCAAGTCTGCCATTCTTTGAAGGCGGTGATGGCGTCGAGGTCCCCGGGCATGAAGAGGAGAGAGCACCGACACCGCAGTTCCATATGAATACTCCTGAGCGTTCCCCACCAAAAGAGGGAATCCCGGTTTATGGAAGTGATGGTTTGAATATCGATTCGTTTAATAAGCTATTAGCCCGTATTGAAGAGCAAGACAAAAAACTTAGCTTAATGCAAACAATTTGGTGTAACACAAAGGAAGAACTAGATGTGCTAAAAGAGAAGTACAAGTATGAATGCGCAAAGCGGGAGGAGCTAGCTAAGATGGTCGAGAGTATCAAAGCTCAATATACGGTATGTTCATATAATATGTATATTTGAACAAAGTTTGTTTTGAAATATATTGGTAATTTGCGTGTATTTTTAACTATTTCAGAGTCAGTATGAGGATATAATTGCGGGCACCCACCCGATGATGCCTACCGCCAATGAAAATATGGTAACGATGCTTATTAAATAAATTAAGTTATAGTATGTATCAAAAGTTTGTTGGTGTTAAAACTTTTTGAAACGCTATGTATTCACAGTCACATTCGGGACATTTAGATGGGGCTGATACAAACCAGCAGCAGGAGGAGCCGATGGTATGATTTTTTATAGTGAATTTGAGTATGACTAGTTAAGTAAAAAAATTTATTGATTTGTTTTGGAACGGATCATGCCACATCAGACGGCTCCGACACGTTTTGTCGGAGAATGCTCTACATCGGGCAATCTACCTATTGCCCAAAGGCGACAACAGCGACAGAGTAGACCGGCTGCGGCCCTACGTTCCCCGTACACACAGGAGCGGGGACGTGGCCAACGACGAAGGGCAACATCTGTGGAAGATGTTATGAAATGGTACAGGTCGCTACCAGAGAATTTTTGCGCGAGTAGTCAGCTGTACTCTACCGTAAGCTGTAGTAGGAATTTCTGGGCGCGTCTTCTGGGTGTTGATGAAGGTTCGTCCGGGTGGCTGTCCTCTGAAGTAAGTTCTTAAAGTTATAAACCTGATCTATATATTTTTATAGTTATTTTGTAATTTAATTGTTTCAATAATATATTATTAATCATTTGCAGCATATAGAATTGTGGGTCGCCCACCTAATGCGGGTACGGACGACTGACGCAAAATATACAATAATGCCCCCCACGTTTATGGAGCAAATGTTACATGGTAGGACACCCAGACGTGGTGTACAGGCTTACGACATGTGGCCGGATCTAGCGGACGTTGAATATGTATGAATATTCTACACGAGTGGTACTTGTGGTTAATAATACATTTACGAAAGACTTTGCTTAACTTTGTTATTTTCAGGTGATGCTACCTGCGAATTATAATGAATATCATTGGGTGTTGTTCGTCTTAGACCTCTCCCGTTGGCAGTTGATTTATTACGACAGGTATGTATAATTCAAACTCAAGTTTTAACTCTTATGGTTTTAGTGATTCTTTTAAAGATAATGTCATATTTAACTTCTATTTCTTATTATACAGCATGATATAGGTGGCGTTTCCCCGAGGGTGGTGCGACGATGTTGCTACAATTCTTAATGCTTATTATTATCAAAAGCTAGAGGAACACAACTGGTATGACAAACACCCAAGTCGAACAGCGCAGGGTCGTGTTTTATGGTGGGGGCCATTTAGGAGAACACCACAACAGCAAAACAGCTCGGACTGCGGGGTGTTTGTGTGTTGGTTCCTTGAGTTGTTAACACATGGAGCAGACCTCTCACATGAAGAATTCCACCATTCTCCTCAAGTATCCGTTAAGAGTCATCGTGAGAAGATGACTACTATGTTTTTTGATAGTATTGTTCAGTGAATTGTTATTGAACATGTAAAATTTAAATTATAGTGCATTCCACAACTTTATTTAACATCAAATAGAGCATATCAACAACAAGAGATCATCCTGACTAGCATAAGTCTAGATGGAAATTACAACCAAATACACCTCCTAACCCAAAAGGAAACGAGTATATGGAGTAGGGATAGTAGTTGTTTCGTAGATTGTCGCAACTCTTGTGTTCCCTAAATCGTTTATTAGGTTTTCCGCTTCTTTAGAAGTTATGACCCTTCTCATGTTGTGCATGTCTTGGTTACGTGGTACATAGTAGTAGTACCTTATCAGACGGGGGGCGTAATTCTCGTAACCTAACTCGCATAAAATACAATTTAGAGTACGTACTGGTCTCGCAATTAACTCATACTTTGGAACATTGTCAACATAGTTCACAGTAATCGGCACGCTGTTAGTTACGGTTTCAGGTTGTCTACCCACAAACCGTCCTCCCTGAATTATCTTAAGTGTATAAAGATCATCAAACTCAACTGTTATAAAGCAAGAATCATTTAGAAATTGGTCTAGGAAAAAGAATAAGAGTAGAAATATATGAAAACACTTACTGTAGTAGTTTTCATCGAAATTTCTTTGATCTTCAGAACGAATTGTCCAGAAATGTTGATGTCCACAACGTCTAGCCATAGTGGGAACTTCAACAAATAAAAATTAAAGTTTTTGACTAGTGATTGTAGGTCACATACAAAACCATGTAGTTATATATATGCTAGTGGGAACAGTGTCTCGCCCGTAAAAGATGACTTGTCGCTATCAAATATGACAACTCCCTGTCATCTTCATTTTTTTCCAGAAATACAGTCATACTGGTAAGATTGTTTCGCCCCTAAAAGATGACTTGTCGCTGTCAAATTTTATGAAAAATATGGTTATTCGCTGTCATCCTTATCTTTTATTAAAATACAGACGCACTAGTAATTCAACCATATAAAATTGAGCCTTAATAATATAATTTTGTTAAAAAAGGTAAACAGTCTATTCAACCGTATTATTACATAATTAGGCTACACGCATCTTATACAAATGTTTTGCCATGCCATGTCTGAATTTGTTGGCTGCCTCGTCCAAGTCCTCGTTTGGATCATTAACCATGGGTTTGTTACGAATTAGCTGGTATATAAACTTACATACAAACACAGCAGAATTCCCAGAACGGCGACTTTGCTGACACACTTTTGCAAAAGACCAGCGTTTGATGTGTATACTCGGCCTCCTGGTTAACCAAAAGTAGTTTATTCTACGTAAAAAGGTAAGGAACGTATTTGTAATGTTAATAATACGGATTTCCATGTCTTCGTCGTTGGTGTTCATGTTATCACTGTTATAGATCACTACTTTGCCACCGTCATTAAGGTTAACTGAGTACAGGAACCAGTGATCATCTCTCAAACGAATAGGCATGAGTACCACGTCTGTATCTGTAAAAGATGGATGTAGGGGTGTACTCCCATCATACTTGCGCATCTCGTCGAGATCTCCTAGCCCTAATTGATTATGAAAACTTGCAGGCAGTATCGAAAACCTTGTCGGTGGTGTTGCACTACCTCTTTCCATACGTTTCACGAGACTCATCATCCATGTAGTCCAAACGTTCAAGTGCTGTTAAATAAAAGAAAGACATTATTATATTATTTAACAATGATTATCAATTTATAAAGTTGGCAATGCTTACTGCTTCCCACAAATTAGAATTGGGTTCTTTTCCTAGAAGGACTCCCCAAAAATGTCTCGTACACCTCAAATCATCTAAGCACTTTATGACACAAAATGCTCTGTAGATATCCTCCGTTACTCCAACGTCGCCATTCAAGTAGTACTCTTCCACAGTAGCTGCCTTGGAATTCTCATTCCATGGGTAGACATCTTCAGCCAAATTAACCGGGGGTAGCTGGACTTCTTCGTCAATCTCATATGCTTCTTCACTAGGCTGTTCTTCAGGGGTGTGCATCATTTTATTCAACTGTTGGTATTCTTTTGTTAGGCAATCAAACTTGTACTTCATTTCGTTAAGAATGAACCAGGTGTTGTTACTACTACTACCTTGTGACTCTCCTGTCCATGGATGACCGTGTTCATCTAGATTTACCGGATCAAGAATTACACTTTCATCCATTTCTTGCTCGTGTTGTCCTTTTAATGTACAATATTCGTCGTACAAGGCTTGATATTCTAGTTGAATATCAAGCATTCTTTTTTTCAAACAATCCATTATTTTTTAGTAATTTCAGATTGGTACGTTTTTTTTCAATGCTACAACTCCTACATAAGGATGTATATATACAGACGTTACACAGTGTTTCGCCCCAAAAAGATGAGTAGTCGCTGTCAACTGCATTTTCTTTCAGAAAAGGCAGACGTTACACAGTGTTTCGCCCCTAAAAGACGAGTAGTCGCTGTCAACTGCATTTTCTTTCAGAAAAAGCAGACGTTACACAGTGTTTCGCCCCTAAAAGACGAGTAGTCGCTGTCAACTGCATTTTCTTTCAGAAAAGGCAGACGTTACACAGTGTTTCGCCCCTAAAAGATGAGTAGTCGCTGTCAACTGCATTTTCTTTCAGAAAAATCAGACGTTACACAAGTTTCTATTTTCATAAGTCTTTCAAAGTAAATCTGTTTAAGAACATCATTTTACTTTCTTTCAATCATGAGTACTTCCGTTCCTACAATTAAATTTTCATACCGAACTGGCGGTGAGTGGCAATTGGTTGATGGTGTTCACAACTATATCTCAACCAACCTAATTAGACGTGTGGCAAAGGTTCCTACGGTGGTAACATTTACGGAGCTGTTTCAATTCATGTGTAGAAAGTGTGGCTCGGGTAACAACATCATGCTCTCATACGAAGACCCACAATACGAGTCTCCGTTATATATATGTGACGATGATGATGTAAGTGTTTTCGTGGAGTACGTACAAAGCCGCTCTTCCGATAAGTCTGTAACGTTGTTTACAGTACACATTCCGTCTGATGATGGCTCTAAACCAACTAACGCCTATGAAAAACAGTTTGAATATGATACATGTCCTCCCAATTCTCAAAATCAGCACCTAAATACGGGTTCGTTTTTCAATGTCCCCGTAGACTATGCTAGAAACCAATACTTTTCCGAACAACAAACCATACCTACGCAACCATCAGTATTACAACCTGAAATTATCGGCAGTTCAGAAAGACCTCCTTCCAATAACCCTAACAATAACCCATTCGCCGAACCAGCTTGTGATCTCGGAGATTCAGAAGATGGGGATGACAAGGATGAACAACAAAAACAACCGAGCGAATCAGCATACATGACCTTTCATGGCATGCCAGCCCCCCTTCCCGAACCCACGATGGTAGTGTCGTCTACATCGTCTTCAAGCCAGAATTCATCATCATGCATTTATGAAGGACAGCTTTTTGATAGTAAGGACGAACTAAAGGTTCAGCTAGGCATGAAATGCCTTCAGGAGTGCTTCGAGTACAGAGTCAGCACTTCTAACAAAAAAAGGTTCGAGGCTAAGTGCACATCAAAAGACTGTGCCTGGGAACTCAAGGCCAAAAACATTGCCGGCGTGGATAACCCGTCTTTCATGGTACTTACGCTCAAAGACCAACACACCTGTTCAAGAACGCAAATGTATCCTACAATGCGCAACGCGGGTAAGAAGGTGATGGCGAATATCTTAAAAGGCCAACTACAAGACCCAAGTCGTGTTTATCGGGGGGGTGATATAGTAAGAGACGTTAATGAACGTTATAAATGTAACATATCTTACTCCCAGGCTTGGAGAGGGAAAGCGTATGCACTTGAACAACTACACGGCACGCATGCTGATTCTTTCGCCGACCTTCCTGGTTACTGTCATTATCTTAAGCTGGCAAACCCCGGTACTGTCACTGAAATACTTACGGATGACTGTTCTCGGTTTGAAATGTTGTTTGTTGCTCTTGGGCCATCGTTACGAAGCTTCTCATACACCCTTCGCCCATTAATTATAGTAGACGCGGCGCACCTGAAAGGAACATACCTGGGCACCAACTTCCTGGCGGTTGCAATGGACGGTAACAACCAGATCCTTCCATTAGCGTATGGGATAGGCAAAACCGAGAGTGGTCAATCTTGGAGGTGGTTTCTTGAGAAACTACATGCATGCATCCCGCACAAGACCTATACATTTGTTTCAGACCGAGCTGCCTCTATTGAGCTAGCCGTACGAGACGTATTTCCAGAATCCTACCATGTATTGTGCTGTCGTCATCTGCAGATGAATTTGAACCTGAAGGCTAACAAACACAAAAAAATTGTCTTCTTGTTCTGGAAGGCATGCAAATCCAACACGGAACATCAGTTCCATTACTGGTACGGCAAGATTCAACGGGCGGCGCCACGAGTGTATGAGTATCTGGAAGAGGTGGAAAAAAGCAAATGGACAAGAGCCGGCTTCTCGGGTCATCGATACAACATCATGACCTCTAACAGCGCAGAGTCCATCAACTCGCTTTCCCGTCACGCGCGTAAACTTCCGGTGGTCATGCTTATTGATTTCTTCCGTGCAAGTGTTCAAAACTGGTTCTTCAAACGCCGTAAGGAAGCAGGTAAACAACTCTCCAACAGCAACTGCACCAACTATTAAAATATTTATTAATTGTATGAGTTTTTTTAAACAGAAAAACTCCAGCACAGGGTTACGCCGTGGGCAGAGAAGAAAATACTTCATAGGATGTCAAAGTGCTCGACGTGGCAGGTACAGGGCATTACACAATACCGGTTTGGGGTTGAGGATCATAAACAAAACGTTAACATAGTTGATACTGAAGAAATGACATGCGATTGTCGTAAATGGCAACTTTCCGGGTTGCCATGTGGCCACGCAATTGCAGTTTCCAGATTCCTAAGGCTTACCGATTCAAGCCAGTGGGCGTTGAATTGGTTCACTAGTGAAACCTACCTTGCGACGTATAGCGGTTTTATAAACCCCGTGCCCAACAAAAATATGTGGGACTTACCTTCAGATCTCATAAACCTACATCCTCCACTGCTCAATAAAAGGCAGGCTGGGAGACCAAAACTTGTTAGAAGGATACCGTCAAGGGGTGAGCAGGTACCGCCTGCAGGCTGCACTAGATGCGGTGACAGTGAACACAACCGAGACAATTGCAGAATGCCGTTTTCTTCACAACAGTCAACTAACCAGACAACTAATGCCTCAACCTCAAATGCTGCGGAACCGACCCAGCCGGATTTATCACAATTTGAGCCAGACCTTTCTTTGTATGATACGTATTACACTGTTCGACATGATTTAAATCAATAATTAATGTAATACTACTTTCAGGTTAATAATGTTTTGCTTATACACGTTCAACATTGACAATTAAATTTAACTTTTCAGACAAATAAATATCAATAAAGACAATAAAAAAATATAGGAGTAGGATTAAATAACATATGAGTATGATACAATATATAATAATATTATTAGGGTAAACTAAGAGAGAGATGTAGGATTAAATAACATATGAGTATGATACAATATATAATAAAATTATATAAAAACCTACTTACGGGCGAAACCTATGGTTTTAAGTAAATAAAAGGGGATAAGTAAATAAAAGGGGATAAATAAATAAAGGCTAGGTAAAAAGTTATACTCATAGGGGCGAAAATTAAAAATTATACTCATAGGGTTTAGGGTTTAGTAAATAAAATGGGATAAAATTAAAAATTATAATAGTACAGACAACTGAGGCTTAATAGGTAAAAAGTAAAGGCTAGGGGCGAAACTGGACATGCGGGGCCCACCATAGGGGCGAAACTGAGAAGTGAAGGGGCGAAACTGGGCTGTGGGGCCCACCAGGGGCGAAACTGAGGGCCATAGGGGCGAAACTGGGTGTAGGGGGCGAAACTGATGCCACGTGGCGCGTTGTTATTGGCGGGCGAACCAAGGGGCGAAACTGGGGCTTATGGGGGCGAAACTGATGCTTATTTTCGTAATTTGACTTTTTCTTGCTTAGTTTCGTATACGTTATGTGTATTGTGCTCATTTACGCGAAGACCTCTATATATATTGGTCATTATTGGTCTTTTCTAAGATTTGAAATAGTTTGCCAAATGGAGAGCTTGAAAAGGAACAGATAAAGAACTTTGGCTTGATTTAAGGTTCGGCTACTGACTTACTGAGTGGGCTATTAAGTTGACCAAAATTGTTTTTTCCTACTCACAATAAATTAATAGGAACTCTCTCTACTTTATAGAGGAGGCAAGATGATCCTAACTCTATTAAAAAATTCCATCAATTTGAAATATATTTAACTGGATTTGGATTATCAAAATATATTAAACTTCTCACGTGTTGCTATCGTGTGCATCAGACTTGAAAATTTTCTAGTTATATGTATTAAACATTTAATTTGCCGCTATTGTATGTATTAAGCCTTTGATTATATGTATTAAACTTATACAATTTTTTCTTTTTTATGTAACCAAAATAAATACAATAACAACAAAAATGAAATTTTGATACACAAAAATAGAAACATTTAAAGTTTGATATACACAATAGAAAAACGTAACAAATTGTATACAATTTTATAAACTAAACCCTATTGGATTTTTATGTATTTAGGACAAGTAATACTGAAGTGTTATTTTTTTCCTATAATTTATGATCTTTGATTATTGTGATGAGATTAGTTGTGTATACGCTATAGGTGTAAATCTTTTACGCAATCCATCCCTAGAATCCATCTTTTCTTTGAAACATGACCAACCCAAAACCCCTTAGGGCCTGTTTGGTTGGATGGATTCCATGGGAATTGGATTTTAATTCCACCAAATCATGTGTTTGGTTTAACAAAGGAAGGGAAATGGATTTTAGAAAATGGATTTTAATTCCCATAGCTGATGGATTTTGAAATCCTTCCACTACCCTATGGATTTTGAAATCCTTCCTTCTTCTCTTCACTGGCTTAACATCTGACCATAAACACCACCGGCGGTGACTTTCGACGGCGACGGGTTCCTTCTTCTCTTCACTTCACGGCGATGGCGATGGCGATGGCGATGGCGACGGCGATTTAGGGTTCGACGTTCGACGGGTTCCTTCTTCTCTTCACTTCACGGCGATGGCGACGGCAACGGCGATTTAGGGTTCGACGTTCGACGGGTTCCTTCTTCTCTTCACGGCGATAGCGACGGCGATGTTCGACGTTCCTTCTTCTCTTCACGTTCTAGGGTTTCGACGATGGCAGCTAGGGTTAACGTTCGACGTTTAACGTCTAGGGTTTCGACCGTGGCGGCTTCGACTGCTTCGATCTTCTAGGGTTTCGACGGCTGCGATTTCGGGTTTAGACAGTGGCGGTGGTGGCGTTTTCTTGCTTCGACGATAGTGGCGTTTCCTTCCTTCGACGGTGGCGAGCTGTTGGGCGACAGTGGGGCAGCGGTGACGGCAGTGAGGTGGTGGTGAAGGCGGCGATGGTGGTGGGATGGTGGTGGCAGGTCTAGTTTAGGGTTTTGTGGTGGATAAGTAAATTCCAATTCCTGGAACTACCAAACACAACAAGAAAGGATTTAGATTCAAATTCCAAATCCTTCACATTCCAATTCCTTGAAGGAATCCAATTCCCTTAAAAAAAATCAGCCAACCAAATCCTTCACATTCCAATTCCTGGCGACGGCGACTGACGACGTCGACGACGACGACGACTGACGACTGGTTTCTTGCGACGGCGACTAGGGCTTCGACGATGGCGACTAGGGCTTCGACGAGGTCGACTAGGGCGTCAACGAGCTTCGACTGAGGAGTGGCGACTTGCGACGGCTAATAAGGCTTCGACGACGACGGCTAGGGCTTCAACGAGGTGGCTTGGCAACGACCTGCGGCGGCAGCGACTAGGGCTACGACGATGGGGACGACTGTGGTGAACGGTGATGGGAGGTAACAAGCCCTAATGTAAATCCAATTCCTGGCACTACCAAACACGTGAGGTAAGATTTCAAAATCCAAATCCAAATCCTTCAAAATCCAATTCCTTCCAACAATCCAATTCCTTCAAAAAACAATCCGTCCAACCAAACGCCACCCTAGGGTTTCGGCGGCTGCGATTTCGGGTTTAGACAGTGGCGATGGTGGCGTTTTCTTGCTTCGACGATAGTGGCGTTTCCTTCCTTCGATGGTGGCGAGCTGTTGGGCGACAGTGGGGCAGCGGTGACGGCAGTGAGGTGGTGGTGAAGGCGGCGATGGTGGTGGGATGGTGGTGGCAGGTCTAGTTTAGGGTTTGTGGTGGATAAGTAAATTCCAATTCCTGGAACTACCAAACACAACAAGAAAGGATTTAGATTCAAATTCCAAATCCTTCACATTCCAATTCCTTGAAAGAATCCAATTCCCTTAAAAAAAATCAGTCAACCAAACACCCCCTTAGTTGAGATCTTAAGCCTAGTACAACATAATCTTTGTTAATCTTTCTCTTAACTCAAATCTGTCTTCCATTTATTATCAAACAGCAATAACTCGTTTCACTTTCTTTTAATTTTACATTTTTAAAAATTAAAAACATGACCAGTTTTCCTTAACAAAATGCCACAATGACTATAAATCTAAGAGAAAGGTCATATCTTGCAACTGTTGGTCAATTTCAATTTTCATCCATGGTCAAACTCTTGCTAAATGAAGTCAACCCAGGACCAAAATACCACAAACACTAACTGCATTAATTGGTCATAATGTCAATTATATTCACTCTAACTCAAATCTCAAGAAACCAATTTCTATACTAGTTACATGTAACTGAAGGGGGTTGTATAATTTGAAGAATAACAGTCAAAATTTGACCTTCGGTGGTCAACGACATCAGCCATCTTCTCATATTTACGTGCAAAACGGGGTTCTAATAGTAGAAAGTATCGTTCTTGTAACTACCGGCATCCTTGCACAGCATTGATCTGACTTCAACTATGGATCTTGGTGGTTCAACATCCTTATCTTCAAGTGTGTTCCCAAGCAATTGTTGCATCTGTGATGCAAATATATCATCCAAAATCTGCAATTCATGATACAAATTATTTAAACTATCATAAAATTTACAAATATAGGGATAAAAAGATGGATGCTTTTTAAGTTGTGGGTCCCACTTCCCTTCTAAATGTAAAGTCAAAATTTGCAAGATTCATGTGACAGAATGCTGCTACTTACAGAAACAGCAACTCTTGAACCTTTGTACCATGAACGATTCTCTTTCCTGTTCTCAAGAAAACCCAAAACATCCTGAAACAACCCAAAAAAAATCCAAGCACAATAAGAAAAGATTGTATTGTTCATGATTATTATTTTATATTTATTCTTTTTAGCAAAATGTTAAGACTCACTTGTCCCATTCGGTCCCAATATCCTCTGCACGTTGCAATAAAAACATGGGTCTCGAAGATGGTATGGAGATGATTCATTGTATTTGTAAGTTGCTCTCTCAGCGGTTGCATTCTGCATCGAATCTCAGATTCAGCCACACTTTCCTTTGAATCTTGAAGGATTTTCTTTAGTTTTGTACCATTTTGTAATCTTGTCTGCATCAGTTAAAAAATTCCAAGAAAATTAGGATGTAAATGGGTGGGTTGGGTAACAGGCTTAATCAAAACAGTGGGAGTAGAAACGGGTTAAAGGTCAAAATACAATTTATGAGACTTTCAAAGAGAAAATCAAATTAACGTAATCTACAAAAAATGAAAAAAGAATCAAAAAATGAAAAATGCACTTACATTTTCAACAAGCTTTTCAACCATTGCTTGAAGATAATTTCTAAATTTGGATCTAAGCATCACGGTGACTTCACTAAAACGTTCTCCAGGGGCTACATTTCCCCCATCAGGAATGCAACATGAACCCCATGACTTCAACCGTAGCTCAATCTGGGGGCGCAAAACGTCTAGCATTCTTTTCATCGAGTTCAAGAGAATGCCAAGCTGAATCACCAGCAATAATTAAATTTTAGAATAATCAATATAGTTATGATGGAAGCAACAAATTCAATTTATGTCAAGATGGGTCAATCTGGGTAATAATTTTATGATTAAAGTCGAACTGCTGAAATGAAAATATTAGATGCTGCAAATAGTCAAATACTAGCTTAAAGTAATGCAAACTATGATTTTTGTTGGCATGATTAAATATTTACAGCTATACACATAATACTAGAGTACAAACCTCAGGTGGCACCACGTAAGGATTCGGGGTTCGTTTGGCAAGTTTTTGTACATACTTCAACCCGAACTTCTTTGGTGTCATGTTCTCTTTCAAAGGTGATAATACATCTGCATATTGTTTGTCTAAAGCTTCGATCATCGCTTTTTCAATGTCCGCAACCGCCTATTCATTGAAGACAAAAGTAAAAATATATAATTAAAAGAAGGGTTAGAAAACATGTCCCCTTAAAAACAAACTGATATCAAATCACATTTTCTCAAAATTAAGAAGATGATTTGTGAATCTAAACAAACTTGTGATGTAAAAGAAGATGTGAGAAATAGTTTTAAACGGAAAAAATAACATACGTTCTCCAAAGCAAAGGTATACTCTGGCCATCGACATATAATGACTTCGTAATTGTTCAAAGTCTCTTTGAAGCGATCATACATCTCATCCACAAATGGAGTAGTTGAATGTTGTGTCCTCACTCCGGACCATTTTACCTGTATTCAATGATTGATAGAAAAATACATATAAATTTCATAAATATCATGTAATAAACGATTATTCACTCTTTCTCATAATAAAGAAAAAGCCACTTGCTCAAAACTACAAAATATGACAAAAATGCATCCTCTGATATGCAAATACACAAACCACTATGTGCAATAGTATGGTATAACTGAAACTAATTTTGCCACCAACCAAAAGATATACTAACTTGATAGAAGATATTTTGATATTGCGCACATCAAGAAACATATCAAGAGAAAGAATAAAGAGTTTTCATTGATTTTATATCAAATCTTTAACAAAAGAGCCACACAAGTAAAAGATGTGTGTTGTGCCGAAAAGCAGGAAAAAACTAAAACCTTATTTAATATGGGGCAGGAACAAAATTTCAATATTCATTTAAGAAAATAGTAAATAATAAAATAATAGTATAACGAAGTGCAAAAGGAGTTCCACTTGATGCATACCTTATCAAGTTTACATGTCTCGAGGAGAGATAAACGCTTATCTTGAATCCAGATCATGATATACAAATGAAACAATTCTTTTGCATCAACCCCATTTTTTACAGGACTAAATGAAAAAGAAAAAAGAGAACTTGAGTTAGCATGTGAAGAGTCAAACACTTAGCAAGAACAAGATTTGGTCAGACATTACTTGATATTCCAGCTGGCAAGATCTTTCTGGAAGTCGGCAGTTGTAATAACAAGCTCAGTAACATGAAGCGAAGGAGCTGTTGGAGGGCATGCAACAAGAAAGGCTCGTAATCTGCTCGACAGTTCTGCACTGTATATTGCTGATGAAAGATTCGGTAGGTCTATAAAACTGTGAAAAAGAAAAAGAAAAAAGAAAGAAGGTAGCAAAGATTTTAGTAACTCAAATCATTCCCCAATTTTTAAAAAACTGTGAGATTCTGGTCACAATGTTTTAAAAAAGATCCAAATTTTCATTGAATTGATGTGTTAGAGCAATTTTCCATTCAAGCCATCATTGTCAACTAAAATGAATTAAGAAGTCACCTTGGCAGTATATTGCAATTGTGGATCTCGATATCTGTAAAAATCTCATTCCTTAAGTTTAGGCAAAGAGATTTCATTTTCTGATAAGCCGTAAAAACGGCTACAGAATCCATCAAAATGCCTTCACTGTTCCCACTAACATATTCATCAGTTTCGGTCAAGTGCCTCCTTGCTCTTTTCTTGGCAGCAGCCTGATAATCGCAACAATTTATTAGTAGTTATGACAAAAAGAGTATACAGCTAATTACTCTAAATTCACTCATGTACCTGGAAGTGGCTATATAATTTATTCTGTGCTTCAGGAGATAATACATCATGAGTGAGTTTATAAAGTTTCACAGCATGCTCCAAAACCGGTGCTGCAACCCCAGTAGCAGGCCTAAAGACGTCCATGACGCCAGATGGCGATTGCTCATCCAACGACTTGTAGTTCTCAAAAACTTGAGCAAGAATCTGTTCGATTTGCTCCTCAACCTCTCCAAGTATTCTATTCTGGTAAAAAAATAATCAAAAGAATGAATTAGCTATAATAGGGGAAGGTTCAAATGAGAATGATAAATTAAGTGAGAATGGAAGACTCAATCTCAGCCGGTCATTTTGTAACTAAAATTCATTGATGGAAAGAATGGAGGGATAGAGTGTGGCAGGGTGCATGTGAGGAATTCATGGGTGGGCAATGACATTAAAAGAGGGGGATTTGGACGGCTGAGATTGAGTCTCCCATTCTCATAAATATTTAGGTTCTCATTTGAACCTTTACCAGCTATAATATAATGATCTTGTTTTATTAAAGGTAAATATATAGATTTACACAATATTAGAACCAAACATCAATTTCATATTGTCTTAATATACAACTTAAAATATTTAGTTATCAATCATGGGCGTTTTGGATGTTGATCTCGCCGATACTATATAAATATTGTACCATACCCAGATTCTTTTTTTTTAATATCTCTAGTTTAAATGTAGAGAAAAAAATTATACAACATACACTAATAAATAACTAATTAGCATGCCTCATGTCACTAATCTATTAATGAGATACATTTTTTCTTGTATAGCATGTCAGCTTCTCACACATTTAATATTTATATTTCAATTTCTTAATTTACAATTTCCACATTCACCCCTT